>CM035438.1:88353910-88466410 GCA_020310875.1 Ceratopteris richardii | reverse complement strand
CTATACATTGAACCCACTGCATAAATTTTCCTCATAACTGGGAAAGACAGGAGCTCCCATTTAGAGTCATAATATTTCGCAATAGAATCCATTCCTTTATTATTCAAGTATCTTTCCATAGCTCCTAAAGAATATGCAATAGGCGGATTTGATAAGAATGACTAGTATGAAGACAATGCAGCAAGGGAGTTCCCTACATAATGCTGTCTACCATTCCATTTTAAGGTAGAGACTGTAGATTTGGATGTCGAAACAAGAAATCCAGCATCTGAGAAGAAGTTTTTAGTGGAGCATGCGAAAAGAACTTATTCCACGCATCCAACTTCCACTTTCCTTTAAAATTCACCTCCACATTTTCTATACATTTCCAGAAAATGTGACTCCATAGAGGTCTTGAGAAAAGGTGATTCCCATAATAAATGTTGCCCTTCTGGCCATTAACTGAGATTGCAAATGTAAAATTCCAAGCTCACCGGCAGATTTGGGCTGACATACGTATTCCCAGGCTGAAAGAACCAATGCTCGATTATGTTTTTTGCTCCAGAGAAAATTCTTTAACAAGTTGTCAAATATACGTAAATGACTCTTCTTCCAATCCAACAATAATAATTAATACATAATATATGGTTGCAAAAATGCTTGCACAATTCTTATCCTAGCATGTTATGGTCATTGCAAAGCATACCACTTATCCATTTTACATTTGATTTTACATAGTGTCCATTCAATTTTGTCTTTAGCAGGGATGTTCACACCTAAGGGATACCCCAAATGTCTGAATATAATGGCTTTCTCAATTTTAGGGCCTTCCCATTCAAGGGATTGGAAATGTGGTGCAGAGATATTGACAATCGCTGATTTTTTCATATTGATCCTCAATGCAGATGCTTCAGAGAAAGGTGCCAAAGAGTCCATAATCCTTTGGACGTTTTCCTTGTCAGCCTTTGCAAAGATAAAAGCATCATTTGCAAACCCAACTGCAATTTGCTTAATTCCATAAAAAGAGATACCATGAATACATTGCGAATTCATTTTCGCCTCTAATAGGTAAAACATTGGTGAAGAGGCTAAAGCGTAAAAGAGTGGGCTTAAAGGACAACCCTGGCATAAAGAACGCTCAATAGGAAAGGGCATAGAAAGCCTCCCATTTATCTCTATGTGAGAGGCGCTACCTTGAGCCAAAATGTAGATCAATATGCTGAATTTGGTTCAAAAACCAAGCTTTTTAAGCACTATGGCTATGAAATCCCATCGAATTAGATCAAAAGCCTTTTCAAAATCAATTTGTATCCCAATGGCTTCCTAATTAGAAGACACAGTATGCTCAAAATATTGTCATAAATCGACGTTTGATGTATGAACCCAATCTGCGATGGGTGAACCACCTTATGGACAATATATTTGAGCCTTAATGCGAAGATTTTTGCGAAAAGTTTATAAATAATGCTCATCATCGTAATAGGTCTCCAGTCTCCAATTCTTTTAGGCACGTCCAGTTTAGGAATAAGTTTAATCTTTCCTAACTTAAATGAATATGGCATCTTCTGGTCCCTCCAAATTTCATTACATACATCCAAAATGAGATTTTTAAGAAGAGGCCAAAAGGCCATCACAAACTCTTTTGTTAAGCCATCCATACCAGGCGCTTTCCCATTTTTAAGAGATAGAAGAGCCATGTGAACCTCCTCTTCTGAAATACTTTTTTCACATGCATCCGCCATATGAGAATCAAGAAGCTATGGAGTGTATTTCAAAGATTCCTGAAGAGATGTAAACCATGCATCATCTGATTTATATGCAGCTGCAAATAAATTGTGAAAATGCTCCGTACACATCACAGCTATAGAATTCCCATCATGAATGACTAAGCCATCTACTTCAAGTTGAGTGATCCCATCCTTAAGATGTTTAGTCCGAAGGAAATCAAAGAAACACTTAGAATTTGCATGCAAGTCATTAATCTCCATACATCTGGCTCTAACTTTAGAGGCCTGGATAGCTTGATTTTCAATTAGTTGCATGCACCTATAAGCCTCACAAAGACGAGCATACTCCATTTTAGAAAGTAAGTGCCCGGAGTCCACCATCTCAGACATGCGACCAATAATGCACTCCGCTTCCCCCTTAGCAAGTTTAATAGTCCGAGAGAAGAATTTTCCTCAGTCTCTAATTACATCTTGCATTTCTATGACAAAAGTTTCCCATTTCATACAAGCCGAAACTTTCAAAGAGAGAACTTGGTGAATCAGAGTTTGAACATTGGATTTGAACAATGAAGTTTGCAGCCAAGAGTGATTCACTCTCAACGGAATTCTCAGTAAGTCAGTTGGAATACAAGAGCTCCAATCTATTTGCTTGAGAGATATTACCAAAGGGTTATGATCTGAGAGAAGCATCTGATATATATATATATATATATATATATATATATATATGTATATATATATATATATATATATATATATATATATATATATATATATATATATATATATATATATATATATATATGTATATGTATATATACATATATATATATATATGTATATATACATATATATATATATATATATATATATGTATATATATATATATATATATATATATACATATATATATATATATATATGTATATATACATATATATATATATGTATATATACATATATATATATATATATATATACATATATATATATATATATATATATATATATACATATATATATATATACATATATACATATATATATATATATGTATATATATATATATATATATATATGTATATATACATATATATATATATATGTATATATACATGTATATATATATATATATATGTATATGTATATATATGTATATATATGCATCTGATATATATATATATCTATATATATATATATATATATATATATATATATATATGTGTGTGTGTGTGTGTGTGTGTGTGTGTGTGTGTGTGTGTGAGAGAGAGAGAGAGAGAGATAGGGGATGTGTCCATTATCATTTCTAGAATTATTCCTCTCAGGATTAATGTTCTGAAGATGTTTGCAAACATAGCAACAGGGTTGGTGCTCTTTGTCTTTTCTCTTTTGGGAGATGCAGTCTAAACCTCTTCAATTCGCCATTGGAATTCTGTATTGGAGATTGCCAGTCATCTGACGTAGTCCACCTTGAGCTTGAACATTTTCTTTTCCCATGAATTTATATTGCACTACACATGCGAACTTCCAAGTAATCGGATGCACTCCATCTTGAGCCTGAACATTTTCTATTCCCGTGAAATTGCTTTTTACTATACATGTCAAGTAATTTTATTTTTATAATTTGGAGAAACAATCGTTGTAGGGATATCAATAACCCTGCAGAAAATTCTCTAAATCTTGGATGCCAAATAAGCTTAGTGTCTCCCCTATTCGGAAGGCCATATCAAGCTGAATGGAAGAGTTGAGATAAGTTTGTCTCCATTGAGAATGCATTATTGGCAGAAAAGTATTGAGTACATTACAGATAGTTTCTGTAGGTGGTAAAACACCTCCTTCAGAAAGAAAATTTTAAAATTGTGATTGAATTAAAAGAAACAAGCAATTCTTCATCCTTGTCTGCTAAATATGCATAGCATAAGGAAAATTCATTTAAACATTACAATGAACCCTGGATAAGCTTGTAAATGTAGTCTCTATGTAGAATCCTCTCTCTTGACAACCTCTCTGATGCCAAAGGATACCCTTTGTCGAAAATCCTCCACCATCATTGGGAGGCCTTCTCTCAAGGAAACCTTGGGCTCCCAGCCTAACAAGCTCTTTGCCATTGAGATATCTGGCTTCCTCTTGTGGGGATCATCTTCAGTGTTCTTTCGAAACTCTATTCTTGCATTATGATCAATGACTTCTTTTACAACCTGCAGACAAAGGCCTCATCTTTGAAATGTTAGAAGATCTAAGCAAGAATGCTCATGACAAAGTATCTGATTATTTATGTCAGAACCTATCATACCGACATATTCCATTACCTTGGCAAGCTCAAGCATAGTAAATTCACCAGGGTTGCCAAGATTGAAGGGACCAATGTAGTCACTCTCCATTAAGCACATCATACCTTCCACCTTGGATAGGAGCAATAAACAAGTTTGTCTGAAAGTCAGCGATAGGCAAGCAAGAAGGCGAATCTCGTTATTTGTTTCAAATAACTTGACAAAAATAAAAAGAACCATTTACTCAATCAAGAAAAGTATATTAGCATGCCAAGTAAGATAAGAACAATGAAGTTATAGGGGCATGAACCAGAAAGAAGAAGAGAAGGGTGGGGAGAGGGAGATGAAATGAAATGAAAATACTTTTTAAATGTCTCCTAAAGGCCAAAAATGACCTATGAAATGAAAGAGTCACATCATTATGAATCTGATACAAAATTTGGAGAAAAGGAATTAACTTGGTAGGAAACACTATTAGAGGAGTAAATGATGGATAGAAAAGCAAAAGAGTACAAATACAAAAACAAATGGACGTGTGTCCCAGAAGATGAAAAGATGAATATCAAAATCCAAACATCGCTCAATTCAATTAAAGTATGATGCTCTCGATATCCTCCATGCTGAGAGTCTGAATGGGGCATATTATCCATCCCAACATTCTGTGCTGCAACCTCCTTTGCTGTTAAGCGCTTCCCCATATCCTAGGAGGCATCCTAGGCCTCCTAAACCTGCTAGACCTCAAGGGTTCAACTGCATGATCACTCAATACAACTTTACTACTAATCTGCCCTGCATTTCTCCTCTTTGGCTGCTCTTGTCTCTGCTCAATCTCTTGTTGCAAAAAGCTATGATATGTCTCTAAGTGTGGCTCCTAATATGCATTTGTTTGTTTCTTAGTAACCTTTTTCAAAATCCCTAATTTTAATTAAATAGAGTCTAAGACATTCCTACTCCTAGTATGTCATAACTCTGGATAATGACCCAAAATTCCCCTAGTGAGAAAGGGAAAAAAGAAGAAAAGAAAGGGGGTGGAGAGAGAGAGAGAGGGGGAGGGGGGGGGGGGGGGCGAGAGAGAGAGAGAGGGGGGGGGGGAAAGAGAGATTTTCAATGTCCATTAGAAGGCCAAACTCGACCAATGAGACAGAATCAATGTACATAGGTTATGTCTCTGGTCAATCGGAAAGACAAATTGTGCTGAAAATAAAAACTGATGCTGATACACAGAAAACCTGAGTCTCCATAACGTGCATGTGTGGAGAATCCATGAGAGAGGGGGAAAAATGGAGTGCTACTCCTATGGTAGCCTATATGCAAGAGGGTAGTACAAATATGAGAACGCATCTAAGTGACGGACCATCCCCACCCAGTGCTCACGTGTGGGTGTAGTATGTGGTGCATAGGTGGAGGTGTTGTTAGCACTGCCTGGATGACTGCGGTGAGATCGGTCATCATCTTGGCTGTCTCTCCTCAGTGGCTGGATGATAACGAGCCTCGATATCTACAATCTAGTGTCTATGAAATCTGTGTCTGATAGCCTATGATTCGGGGTCGCCTCCTAGCACGAGAGTTCTCAGCCTGCTGAAGAGTCACCCCTCTCTGTGTGGCAGCTGGTTTGTTTTTTTTTTGGGGGGGGGGGGGGGGGGGGGGGGGGGAGGCTGGTGCATGCCATGGGGTGAAGAATTCCGTGAGCTGTATCTGTCTCCCTCCTGTTGGAGCTTCCATGGTGGACTGGAGCAGGGAATCTATGTGATTGTGTATCTCTAGTAAGAATCGTCCTAAATGACACTAATCTTGGGAGGTCATGATCTCACGAAGGATAGGCTGTTTTGTAAATAGAGCCTCATATCTACTTCTGATATCATCATATGCCCTGCATCTACATACAAAATGCTCCTCATCCTCTATCTCTAACCCACATCTCCGACAAATCTTACTCTAGGAGTGTGTGCTGCTCTTCTAGTCTCAATCTCTAGCGGGTTGATGAAACCATCAGCTTTCCAATCGCTACCCGCGAGCTATGAGGCATGTATGTGTCCATGTAGTGTGGTCTTTGGATGAACGCATATACTAGAAAGTCCAAGAAATGGCCTCGGTAGTGTGACAATATGGATCCTAAGCCGCTGAGTCATACTTGAAGGGTGGTAGCCTGCTCATGTCCAATCAACAGCAATCAAACTATGCCCTAACCTGAGAATACCAAGCTCTCTCATACCCTGACTCAGAGATCTGTATTGCCGCCTCAAATGCCCTGCATGTGAGTCTATCAGCTGGGAGCTCCCTCATTCTCTGAATAAAATATATAGTCTCGAATAGTGCCTCGACCACCATGGGAGGAGAAGCCATCTCTGCCCCGAGGATGTCCTGTGGCAGTGACTGTTTCCCTGGGGATAGTCGTGAAATCATGCGTACCTGTGGCCTCTGGACTCCACTGGGTGGTTGTGAGACCTGGAGCCCAAGCAATCGCTGCATACATCATAGCTGGTGTGACTAATGTGTCAAACAGCCATCCCTTAATACGGGGCTCTTGGAAGTGTGCCCGATGACATCTCCGCTCTAACATGGCCATAGCGACATATCCTCATGTGAGCCTATCTGTGGCGGCCTGTTTCATACTGAAGGGACCAGGTAGACTTGTGAATGTGACTCCTAATTAGACATATGAAGTGCCTACCTCTATCTGTCCTCCGGCTTCCATGACGCCCGCTGCTTTCCTCACCATAGGAGATGTGAAGAGATGGATAGGTATGTGCTTGAAGATGAAGAGGTGTTGCAAAATCCTTGATCTACACCTGCCAAATGAACTCCAGAAGTATATGGTGGGCCCTTTTAGCTTTCCAATGGATGTATTAGACACCCTATGTACCTTGGAAGATCACTCTCAAAAAGATAGATCAAAACAGATAAGTTGGAGTTAGCTCACAGGTGAAAACTTGCTATTCTTGGTTCATACACCTGTCCAGTGTTTTACATAATTCTCTGAGCACAGCAGCAATTAGCTTAATTCCTCTTGGGGAAGTCTAGGTAACTTAAAGAGTTAACTTTCAAGAGTAATCTCATCAAAAATAATGAACCACACACTGAGAATGAGTTTTAACAACTGATGACATCATTCCGATTTTCACGGGCTGCTACAGTTTGAGACCAGTGAGCAGAAAAATCAACATAACTCAAAATGTAGGAATCCAATGATTATGAAAATTTGTATGGTTATACTAGACAGTAAGCTGAATCCAACAAGCTTTAAATCACTGAATTTGGATAAGTAACCACTGAGAAACACCTCTGACAAGATGAGTGAAAAAGTCGGGTACCTGACAGAGAAGTGAAAATGCACAGACAGTGTTGACTTCAATTGAACATAACTGAAGATTGCAACATCCAAATGACATGAAAATTTGTGAGCATATATTAGACTTATAGAGCTAACTTTACCAAGTTAAATCACTGAAAATGATGCACCAAGCTCAGAGAAAACATCTCTGCAAGCTAACTGAGAAAAACTGAGAGTAATGACAGTGAGTAGTACACTTCACAAGAACATGGAAAGATGAACTCAAATAATCATGAAAATGAAAGTATATTGCTTGTACAATACAATGACTTACTGATACATATGTGTGCTTTGTAATCACACCTTGATATGGCATAAAGCTCAGCTCTTGGAGGTCTTCACATAGGTCTCTCTAACCACGACTAAAACTGCCATCTATTTATAGTTGAGTTTGGGAGGCTAACTTCCCTCAATCACTCTCCAATCAATCAATGATTGATTTGATTCTCTACCTACCACAAATCACGAATTCGTGGCTCCTCTTTCCATTCTTGATCAAGTGGACTCAACAACTGAAGATTCTTTCACTTTTACATTAAGTAAACTCTTCAAAATTTACAAGAGGTAGTTCACAAGTGAACTTTACATAGTCTTCATTTTAAGGCTTTTTCTATGACTTTGTGGGACTCAAGCCAATACTTAGGCTTGTCATAGACTTGCTCCAACAGCTCCCCCTCAAGCCAAGTATGCTTGAGGTCTTCAATCTTCCAAGATTACCTGCAAACCAATCATAGCCTTGAATTTGCAAAGCTTTGTACCATCCAATGCTTTGGTTAGAATATCTGCACATTGTTGATGTGTGGACACATATGACATTTGAATCTCTTTGCTTAGAACCTTTTCTCGTACATAGTGATAATGAACTTCAATATGTTTAGTCCTTGCATGAAAAATATGATTAGCACCCAAATGAATAGAACTCATATTGTCACCAAAAATAGTTGGAGTTCTAAACTCCAATCCAAGATCTTTGAATAATGTCTTCATCCACATAGCTTCTTGTGTAGCTATGGCAAGACCTCTATATTCAGCTTCAGTAGAAGAGAGAGCAACTGTGGGTTGCTTCTTGGATGACCATGAAATAAGCTTTGAACTTGCAAAGGTAAGATAACCTGAAGTGCTCCTTCTATCTTCCTTGGAGCCAACCCAATCTGCATCAGAAAATAGCTTCAAACCTAAATCAGATACATAAGGATAATAAAATCCTTCATTTATGGTTCCTTTGAGATACTTGAGAATCCTTTTGGCAGCATCCATATGTGGTTTCCTTGGTGTGTGCATAAATTGACTTAGCACACTCACACTGTAACATATATCTACACACTGTAACATATATCTACTCTTGTCAATGTGGCATAGTTGAGACTACCCACTAGACTTTGATATGATGTGATGTCCTCTATGAGGTCACCTTCATGTGAGCTCAATTTGTGATTGACCTCCATTGGAGTACCTGCAATCTTACAATCTTGCATCTTGAATTTTGCCAACATGTCCTTAATGTACTTCCTTTGAGTGAGAAACAAACCATGATCTTTGTAGACAACTTCCAAACCTAGGAAGTAGGTAAGTGAACCCAAATCACTTATCTTGAACTCTTCTCTCATCTTATCTTTGATCTTCTTCATACCATCTGCATCATTTCCTGTCAATATAATATCATCTACATATACACATAGGTAGATGACCTCGGAATTACTCTTTTTAATAAAGAGTGAAGGATCTGCCTTGCTTGGTTGAAAGCCTTTGTCCTGCAAGAATGAAACAAGCTTGAAATTCCAAGCTCTTGGAGCTTACTTGAGACCATACAATGCTTTGTTAAGTTTACACACATAATCAGGATAAACTTGATTCTCAAAACCAGGTGGTTGTGCCATATATACCTCTTCTGTTATCCAACCATTCAAAAATGCATTCTTTACATCTAGTTGAAGTATCTTCCAATTTTTGGAAGAGGCAATACTAAGCAAAACCCTAATAGTAGGTATCTTTGCCACAGGAGAGAAGGTCTCCTCATAATCAATTCCCTGAGTTTGTGCAAAGCCTTTTGCTACAAGCCTTGCGTTATACCTGTTAATGGAACCATCAGAATTCTTCTTGAGTTTATAGACCCATCTTGAGCCTATTACCTTCATGGATGAAGTCTTGGGCACCAAATCCCAAGTGTTGTTTTCCTCAAGTGCTTCAATCTCTTCCTTCATTGCATTCTTCCATTCTGTTTTTGCTTTGGCCTCTTGAAATGATGATGGCTCCTCTTAGTTTATGTCCTGTGCTATGTAGATAGAATATTTAGTTACTAATGAGGTGTCAAACCCATACCTTTCTGGTTTTTTCTTTTCCCTCATAGATCTTCTTAGGCCATGATGTGATGATTCTGCCTCATGTCCAAGTTCCTGCAATTTTGTTTTACCTTTAGACTTCCATGCTTTGATCTTTTCCATGTGAGATTCTTCATCATCCTCCGAGGTGTCTTGTTCTTCAATCTTTGATTGTTCTCTACCAAGCTTTGGAAAATCTTCTTCAAGATCATATGGTAAATTGATCTTCCTGCATGAATCTTCATACCATGAATTGTTCTCATAAAAAACTACATCTCTGCTTACCAAGAATCCTTTGTTGGTAGGGTTGTATAACCTGTAGCCCTTTTGATTGTTGTCATATCCAATAAATACACACCTTTCTGCCTTTGGATTCATCTTGCCTCTAACCTGTGAAGGAACATGAGCGAAAGCAATACATCCAAAAATTTGATCTAAGCTTGGTCTTCTTCCATTCCAAGCCTCATATGGAGTCATCCCATCAAGGGATTTTGAAGGCAACCTGTTAATCAAGTAAGTGGCTGTAGATACAGCCTCAGCCCATAATTAATTAGGTAAATGCTTTTCATTTAACATAGACCTTGCAGCTTCAACAATTGTCCTATTCCTCCTTTCTGCCACTCCATTTTGCTCAGGAGTGTACCTTGTAGTTACCTCTCTTTTGATTCCTCTTTCTTGAAGAAAAGAATCAAACTCATGGGAGAAGTATTCTCCCCCTCCATCTGACCTTAGCCTTTTTAGTGATTTACCTGTTTGATTCTCCACAAGAGCCAAATATCTTTTGAAACGTGAAAAAACTTCATCTTTGTGTTTCATAAAGAATAGGATAGTCCATCTGCTGCAATCATCAATAAAGGAAACATAATACCTTGATCCAGATATTGAAGCTTCCTTGCTAGGTCCCCATACATTTGTATGAACCAACTCCAAGAGATCTCCATGCATATAACCTTTCTTCATGAATGGTAACCTGTGAGACTTTCCAAATTGACATGCACTACACTTATAAATCATATGTTGTTTTGACAAGTTAGGGAGTCCAAGTACACTTTGGTCCCTGCAAATTTGCTTTAATGACCTTTCACCAATATGTGCTAACCTTTTGTGCCATACTTCCAATTCTCTGAGTGTCTGACTACCATAATTAAAGAGAGCAATGTTTTTAGTGTCCTGTGATTCAAATGTGAACAATCTACCTGTCTTTTCACCTTTTGCAATTCTTCTGAATCCTTGACTTGGATCTTCAACAAATGCTCCTGCTTTTGTGAACCTGACTTGCAACCCTTTCTCTACTATCTGCCCAACACTTATCAAATTCTTTGTAATGGTAGGGACATAGAGTACCTTACTGAGTAGGTTGATGTTTCCATCAGGTGCTTTGACATTGCCTATTTTCTCCACAGGATGTTTTGTATCATCTCCTGTTTGTACCTCGTGCTTATTCCTTGGATCTTCTAAATCTGATAGGAGTGCCACATTTCTTGCCACATGATTTGAACAACCTAAATCTATGTAGAAAACATGCTCATCAGATTTACCTTGTGGCATAGCCATGTTCATGATCAATAATGAATCCTCTTTGTTTGAGTCTTCTGTGTAGTTATTGTAGTCTCTCCTTCCTTTGTAGCCTCCTTGATAGTTTGAATGATTGTAGTTGTTGTAGTTGCCATGGTAGTTGTTGAACCTTCCTCTTGAGTAGCCATAACTTCCTCTATTGTATCCTCTGCCTCTTTGATTCCTGGAATTCCTAAAGCAATTTTCAGTTGTATGATTAGTTAGTCCACAAATAGAACATGGGTTGGAGACTTGGGATCTCCCCCTGCCTTGTCTACCTCCTCTTCCTCTACCTCTGCCATGTCTTCCTCTACGTGCATAGTTAGCTTGATATGTACCTGCTTCATCATCCACTTTCTTTGCCTTTCCTTTGTTATCTTTGGACTTGCTTTTATCAGTGTATAAAGCTGAAGATTGATAACCTTTAGAGCTTTTTCCATTTTTGATAAGCTTTGCCTATTGGGTAAGTAGTTTTCCAATGAGTGTATTGAAATCAGGTACATGCATGTCCATGTACAAATCCATAGCTGTGGTGAATGCTTCCCACTTGTCATCTGCCTTCAAGCCATTGATGACCTGCCTTACAATTTGCTCTTCATCTATTACCTCTCCAATGCTTCCCAACTGATCCGTTATGTCCTTGAGCTTTGTGACAAAATCAGTCACATTTTGTTTGGGAGCCTTCTTGAGAGTTGTGAAATCCAGCCATAGTTGATGCTTCTTAGCTTTAGTACTTGAAGAAAAGAAAGCTTCAAGTGCATCCCACACTTCTTGAGATGTCTTACAACTTCTAATGTGAGGCAACAAAAACTCTGAGATAGATTTGAGGAGATAAGACCTTGCAAGTGCATCCTTGGAGCACCATGTGCTCAATCTTTCTTGCTCTTCTTGTGTTGGTTGACTTTTGTTCCTGAAACTTGGCATAACTTCATCTCCAGCCACATAACCATATAAACTTCTACCTTGGAGATAGGCTTCCATTCTTAATGACCAAGCTGAGTAGTTACCTCTGTCTAATTTGTCAATTGATGAAGGAAATCCATCTGCCATGTTATCCAACCTTGCTCTGATACCACTGTGAAGAGATGGATAGGTATGTGCTTGAAGATGAAGAGGTGTTGCAAAATCCTTGATCTACACCTGCCAAATGAACTCCAGAAGTATATGGTGGGCCCTTTTAGCTTTCCAATGGATGTATTAGACACCCTATGTACCTTGGAAGATCACTCTCAAAAAGATAGATCAAAACAGATAAGTTGGAGTTAGCTCACAGGTGAAAACTTGCTATTCTTGGTTCATACACCTGTCTAGTGTTTTACATAATTCTCTGAGCACAGCAGCAATTAGCTTAATTCCTCTTGGGGAATCTAGGTAACTTAAAGAGCTAACTTTCAAGAGTAATCTCATCAAAAATAATGAACCACACACTGAGAATGAGTTTTAACAACTGATGACATCATTCCGATTTTCACAGGCTGCTACAGTTTGAGACCAGTGAGCAGAAAAATCAACATAACTCAAAATGTAGGAATCCAATGATTATGAAAATTTGTATGGTTATACTAGACAGTAAGCTGAATCCAACAAGCTTAAATCACTGAATTTGGATAAGTAACCACTGAGAAACACCTCTGACAAGATAGTGAAAAAGTCGGGTACGTGACAGAGAAGTGAAAATGCACAGACAGTGTTGACTTCAACTGAACATAACTGAAGATTGCAACATCCAAATGACATGAAAATTTGTGAGCATATATTAGACTTATAGAGCTAACTTTACCAAGTTAAATCACTGAAAATGATGCACCAAGCTCAGAGAAAACATCTCTGCAAGCTAACTGAGAAAAACTGAGAGTAATGACAGTGAGTAGTACACTTCACAAGAACATGGAAAGATGAACTCAAATAATCATGAAAATGAAAGTATATTGCTTGTACAATACAATGACTTACTGATACATATGTGTGCTTTGTAATCACACCTTGATATGGCATAAAGCTCAGCTCTTGGAGGTCTTCACATAGGTCTCTCTAACCACGACTAAAACTGCCATCTATTTATAGTTGAGTTTGGGAGGCTAACTTCCCTCAATCACTCTCCAATCAATCAATGATTGATTTGATTCTCTACCTACCACAAATCACGAATTCGTGGCTCCTCTTTCCATTCTTGATCAAGTGGACTCAACAACTGAAGATTCTTTCACTTTTACATTAAGTAAACTCTTCAAAATTTACAAGAGGTAGTTCACAAGTGAACTTTACATAGTCTTCATTTTAAGGCTTTTTCTATGACTTTGTGGGACTCAAGCCAATACGTAGGCTTGTCATAGACTTGCTCCAACAGGAGAGGTGTGGAAGATCATGACCTTGATCTTACCAAGGTTTACTGTCAACCTCTTCTGTGTACAAAACTCATCCAAGGCACCCAGGTGGCACTGTATCCCCTCCGTGACCTTTGAAATCAACACAATATCATCAGCTTATAAAAGAATCTTTACTAGTGTACCTCCAAGATCTCCTCCCTCTCCACCAGCCCATAGGATGTAGTCCTCAATCTCACCTATGTAGAGCCCAAATAGAGTGGGAGAGAGGGGGCAGCCTTGCTTAACACCGACGGGGAGAGGGGGGGGGGGGGGAGAGGGAGAGAGAGAGAGAGAGAGAGAGAGAGAGAGAGAGAGAGAGACAGAGATGAAATGAAATGAAAGTAAACATCTTCTGAAGGCCAAAATAGCTTATGAGACGAAAGAGTTACATAATCATGAATCAGATACAAAATCGGATGAAAAAAAGAGAAACTAACTAGATATGGAACACTACTAGAGGTGTAAATGGTGATTGTCCAAAGCAATAGGAGCATAAATACAGAAAAAAAGGGTATATATGCCAGAAGGTAGATAAGTATATATTGATATCCAAAGATGGTTCATGTCAACAATGTAGAGTCCTCTTGATATTGTCCATGATGGGATCTGTACAGGGCATCTCATACGTTCTAACATCCTCTGTTGCAATCTCCTTCGATATTAGGAGCTTTCTCTCATCCTAGGCCACCTAGACCTCAAGAGACTCAACTTCATGAGCAGTCGATGCAACTTTGCTCACAATATGTCCTGCATCTCTTCTCTTTGACTGCTTCTCTCCGCTCAGTCTCGGGTGGCAATAAAAAAGTCATGTCTCTAGGGATGTACTTCTCTTTCTCTTAATAACGTTGCTGAATGTCACGAGATGTATAGTAAATAGATTCTAAGACATTCCTCAACCTAGCATACCAGTGACTATAACTATAAATAAGGACCCAAAACCATCTCAAAAGAGATAATGAAAGCAGCCACATATCATTGTATGCTGCATGGTGGAATGATGTGTTTGATTTATTAGTTTCCAAGAGCACGGTCATCACATTTGGAAAAATTTATAGCAACATGATCCCATAACTCTCTTCTTTTTTTTTTCTTTTTCCATAATAAAAGCTTTAAATATATCAAAAGAAGAAGATGTGCATGGACATCAGAAAGAATTACAAAGCAACTTAATAAAACTTTTGTCCCCTTCATGGGGAATCCTCTTCCTTTTCGACTTATCACCCTGGAGTATGAAAACCATTGCATGATGGAATGGGGGGACAATTTTGTGGTTCTTGCTTCTTCTTCCTAGAAGCTCATGTCAGACATTGGTCTACAGAGACCACTCCATGTGTGTGTGAGACAAGGGCCAACCATAGCCAATATCCCAAGCTCGGGGGATATCCTAAGGTATTCACTGGTAATGGGGATGAGAGTCGCATGATGGTCACATGGGGGCACTAGACCATTCCAGATCATTACTATTTTGAATGCAAGACGATATATTGGATGGGAGGAGAGTGGCACGCACATCATTCACAAGCCTTCATTTTCTAAGCTTCAAGAGAGTTTCTAACTATTACATTTGGTATAAAAGGAGTTTACAAAAATATCACAACTCACCAAAGCATTAATTGCATCACATTATAAAGTAGAAAATATACATTTGCTGATGACATAACACAACTCGAGGAGCCTCAAACCCATTAATTTATTTCCACTTGCCTACCCTTGAGATTACCAGCTAGTCACTCTTACTAACAGGGCTCCCTTTCTACCAAGGGCACAAGTAATTAGCAACCAATTAGTGATTTAGACTCAAAGAATTTGACAACTTCCAATACACTTACAGTCTGAAGTATTCCTTCAAATGATAAATCACACAAGGAAGAGTCAAGCACACAATGCAAATGAAGCCAACAATCTACAGGGAACAACACTAGAATACAAAAAAACATGATCTGAATGCTTGCAAAAGACTCCACAAGGTACTACAAGATTTTTGTCCCAAGGTCAAACCCAAGACTCCAAAAATACAAAGCTGGGCTATCACAACACACTGGGGCGAGTAGAATACATCAAGATACAAGGGATAGGGTCCTATGTCAGAGTAGAAGAGCTCCTCCTATACGCATGAACAAGGCAACAATACTGCAAGCGTTAGTCCTCAATAGTCCTAGTAGTCCCAAATGAGTACCCAATAGCTTCTTATATAAATACCAGAATGCCACATAAGTGGCTCTGCATGATCACAAAAGTGCTCCCTGCAAAGTCACATGGGGACGGGGACGGGTCCCGGGAACGGTGGTGTCCCCGGGACGGGGACGAAGCTTAGGGACTGAGTTAACACATGAGATGACCAATAACAACAAAACCTTAGAGAAAAGGTGGTTCTTTAAGTACAAACATGTGGAGAGTATGTTTAACATGAGATGACCAATAACAACAAAACCTTAGAGAAAAGGTGGTTCTTTAAGTACAAACATGTGGAGAGTATGTTTAACATTCAAAGTTGATTCCAAAAGAGACAAGTGACAAGTCATATGTATTTCATTATGTCAAAAACAAGATTATGAATCATCATCATCATCATCATATGAAAATTTCATATACATGAAAAGAGCTAAGACTCGAGGGTCAATCATCATCTAGCATACATGATATGGAATAATCATGATAACAAAAAGATCTTACATCATACTCTCGATCCACAAAATGACTACATATGACTTGAACATAAATGTAATGAATGTAGAGAATCCAAGTGGGCAGTCTCATTTTTTGTAACATAATCAATGGCTTCTTCTTCTTCATGTTCTTTATTTGCCACTTGATTTGACCCCTATGCGACCTCCCATTCTTTGAAAAGATCCCCTTTCATGCAATGGAACCTTGCTCAAGACTTCAAAGTTCACACATGAAATGCTTGAGCCTTGCTATGAAGCCTCTAAGTGAACGTGTGGCGGGATGAGCTCAAATGAGGCCTATCTATGCTTGTCTTTGAGGCCGAAACGACCTTCTAGATGTCTCAAGAAAAGAAAAAAATAGATTGGTAAGCAAAATCAGAAATGGGAACTCAATT
Organism: Ceratopteris richardii; assembly: GCA_020310875.1. NCBI lineage: Eukaryota > Viridiplantae > Streptophyta > Polypodiopsida > Polypodiales > Pteridaceae > Ceratopteris > Ceratopteris richardii. The sequence continues at coordinate 88,449,804 of CM035438.1, read as the reverse complement.
TTAGCTCTTGAAAAGTCTCCCTCCAAACTTCCAGATCTGCCATCCCGTCCCGGACAGCTTCCATCACATGAAAACGTCCCGGGGACGGATGGCTATTACAGGCATGAGTGGGGGGACGGATACCGTCCCCGTTTGGCGTCCCGCCTCCAATCGAGTCGGGGACGGCGTCCCGGCGTCCCTAGGGCCCGGGGACACGTCCCCATGTGACATTGGCTCCCTGACATGGGCTGGACATCACGGAACGTCTCGAAGGAGGTGACTACCAGTAGGCGAGATGGGCCACCACCCTATAGCTTCTTATACAAATACTAGAAGGCCACATGAGTGGCTTTGCATGATCACAAAAAGTGCCCCCTGACATGGGCTGAACACCACAGAATGCCTCATAGGAGGTGACTACCAGTAGGGGAGATGGGCCACCACCCTAACAGGATAACCACCTATGCTTGGCTTTTCAGACCAATGATCATGAAGAGTTTAACCTGTAGGCTGTAACTATTTTCCTTGGCCAGTTTTTGTATGTTGTTAACTTGTCCTTTTCTTCCTTAACGCCACCCTCCAGAAGTGATTGCCCCAGAGGGTGGTTGACCAGATAGAGAGGGCAACTTGCAGCAGGAGGTGGAGGTGACTACCAAAAGGCAGGTCACCCAGCCAGCAAGGGCGACTGGAGGAGGAGATGACCACAAAAATGGGGTTGTTGAGCCTGCAAGGGCGACAGAAGGAGGAGATGACCACCAAAAAGGGGGTCACCCAACCAGCAAGGAAGACAAAAAGTGGAGCATAAGGGCAAGTGTCAAGCAAGGTTGGACAACCAATGATGACTTGTAGTCATGGTAAGGTGAACACACTTCCGTGTGTGTAGGAACTTAGGCAGACCATCCGGGATGGGTGGAGCATCTTGGGGCAACTTGGGGTGACTAGCTGGGATGGATGGAGGATCTTGAGGTGACCATATGGGATGGGTGGAGTCATGGTATGGCGACCACAAGGTGGAGGTGCATGAGAGAGAGCAGGCAACCACAACTGGTACAAAGGGAGAGTGGGTGACCAGCTTTTAAGGGCACACAGGCAGGGCAAACATATGTTGATGCACCGGAGTGAGTGTTTTGACCAACTACTTGTTGCATGAGGCGAGCATAGATGCCATGAGCAACCATTCTGTATCCAAAGGGAGACCATAAATGGTACTCAAGAGAGAGACTTACATGTTTCTAGCATATATAGAGTGCTACATTCTTCAAATACCAGCAAGATCAACTTGGCTGTCCATAGGAAAGTGCACTAAGCTTTACCAAGGCTCTCTGGAGCTTGGAAGACAGTTAAAAAGCTTAGTGATGTTGTGTACCAATTAGAGCCTCCTCCATATCCCCCTTTTCCTTTACTTTTTAAGTACCTTAGGATATCCTCGAGCTGCGGACCTGCTATGCTCAGCCCTTGTCCCACACACACACATGTAATGGTCTCTATAGATGGATGTCTAACACTATCTCTCCCTTCTAAAGATCAGTGTTCTCAATGATCAATGAAGGAAAGTACGTGCGAACAAAGCTTTTGATTCCCAAGTAAAACTGTAAGAGGTAATCCTCTCTAGGCTACTAGGTACTCCTAGATGACACGGTTCCTCAACCATTTCTGTCTCCTATCTAGTATCCTATATGGAGGATGGTCTATGACTATAAAACGCTAGAGGGGCTCTACAGATGACCACATGTCCACACTGGAGCATTCCAGAGCATTACTATCTTGAGTGCAAGAGGATATAAAGGATGGAAGGTGAGTTGCACACACATCATTCAATTCTTCTCTTTTGAGTCTTCATTTTGAGAGTTTCTTGGAGAGAACTTAGAAAATGAGTGAATTAGTCTCAAAGTGATCACCTCCTCAGGGATACACTCGGTAACCACCTCCTCAGGGCTACACTGAGCGACCACCTTCTGAGCTGGACTACCAATTTTCTCCATCAGTTAGGCAACCACCTCTTGAGCTGGTTTTCACCTCTATGGGCCACCACCCTCTGGTAACTTCATGTGGTGGGCCGCTTGGCCTCCATGAAACAGGATTATGAATGTCTGGCGAGGACCGCTTGTGAGTGTCAATAACCAACATCGGAACGTTTGTAACAGCTTGGACCTCTGGCCAGCACACCTCTTCTGAACATGAAGGCTCAATTCTAAGACAATATCTAGGTATTCTCCAAAGCTATAATAGAGCTCCTTAAGCTATAAGAAGGGTTTCATTCAATGTAAAAGGAGCCCACCATCAATACTGTGCACCAAGTCCTAGTAAGTCCTAATAAGGCTCTACTAAGTGTGCCTTGGTACTCAGGCCATTTCTATATCGTAAGCATCCCCTTGTCCTTTGCAGGAAGTCCCTGCAAGTAGGTGATCGCAAGAGGATAACCCTGGTTGGACTCCTCAGAGGTGCATATTGTACCTGGGTGTTATCCGGAGCACTTAGTTGATACAGCCTGTTGTAAGTGAGTCTAAGAAACCACTGTACTATTGATGCTCATCTGTTCCTGGTTTTTCCTAGAAGTTGAAGTGCCTAATCCTTGAGTAGTGTTTGGCTTTTAAAGTACTTCTTGTTATTTAAGTTAGTTAGGTAAGGTATCCCAGGAGTAATGCATTTTGCATTCCATGCACCCACACACTATTTCACCATCTACAACACCAATGAACACATTCTTGTACTCAGCATAAGTCATCCCTACACTTGATTCTTGGTCAACATGCCACCCCTGTTTTTGGTAGATGAGTATTCATTAATCTCTTCATTTGTGTAACTGTGTGTGTATGTATGTATGTGCGCATATGTGCATGTGCACATGTGTGTGTGTGTGTGTGTGTGTGTGTGTGTGTGTGTGTGTGTGTGTGTGTGTGTGTGTGTGTGTGTGTGTGTGTGTGTGTGTGTGTGCGGCGTGCGCACATGTGTGTGTGTGTGTGTGCGTGCGTGTGTGTGTGTGTGTGTGTGTGTGTGTGTGTGTGTGTGTGTGTGTGTGTGTGTGTGAATGTGCATGTGTGTGCATGCACGCATGCACATGCACATATGTGCATGTGCATACAGATGCAGACACAAACGCATGCTCTCTTGCCAGGTAGAAACTTCTGAAGCAAGCAAGAACAAAACATTAAATACAGCAATTTTGATCATGGCACAATGGTAGAATTCAATGCAAAAAGAGCTGGCAGTAGAACTGAGTGCTGAAATCTTGAATTTTAGTGCCTATAAAACTTCATAATTTTTTGCTTTACTTACAAGATCAGACACATATTGAAAGCTCCTTGTTTGCTTGCCATCACCATACACAGTCATTGGCTCTTTGCGTAAAGCCTAAAAATAAGCCTATGAGTAATCCCCATCAATATTAAAATATAAGCAACAGCACACCTAATACAGACTTAGTAGCATACCTGGGCAACAAAATTGCTGACAACACGCCCATCATCTATGCACATTCTAGGGCCATATGTGTTGAAGATACGAGCAATGCGAACCTGCAATTTGTCATCAAAAATAGAAAAGTCACTTCAATTCAGTGTTTTTCCATTCCATTTTCAAGCGGTCCTTAAGAGGGGATTGATGCATAGTGAAAGAATGAAAGGTATATTAATGTCTATTTAAGGCCAAAAACAACCCATTAAACACTGTAGTACATGAACGTGGATGTGCATTCAGTTATCTTTATAAGAGAAAAGACAGATAGAAGGTAGCTGAGGAGGAGGATAACTGTCTGAGGACGTATGATTGATACAAATCATAGTGAAAAGGCAAGGATTTGTGTGATGTTTTGGTGTACACAGCCATATGCAGTGCAGTGAAGTACCATAATGGAGATGGAGATGGGGTCATATTGCATTGCATGTCATCATGCTAGTGGAATGCATAGAACGAGTCTCCAATGGTTGTAATGAGTTGCATGTGGCTCTGATATTCTGGATGACTGCTTCAGCGAGACTAGGAGCTCATTCTTGGTTATCCCTAAGCTTTGTGTCTCTCTGCTCCATTGAGGTCAGCCCTGATCCTCTGTTGTGGAGGGATATTTGAGAAAATGGAAAAGAAATGGGGTGGGAGGAATGGGGCCTATCATGCCTGTCTATGCTGCTTGTGGCTAGGTAAAAGTGGGTGAAACTGGTCTGTCTCAGGTCACATTGGCCCTCTATCTGCCTCCCCTCTAATCAACGCATTCTCTATGCCTATGGAGCTCAAGCAAGCATCTGCCTAGTCCCCAAAAGCCTGATATTTCAACGGTTCATAATAGAGAAGAAGATGATCCAAAGATTGTCTGCCCTTTCCCGCTCCTCGAGTAGCCTCCGGCATTGAGCGGAAGCCTTATGGCCCGGTTCAAGGAAGTATGGAATTCCGGAACTGGAGAACCCTGCACACCTCTAAAGTCGCACTCAGAAGAGCCAACCCCAGAAGGGGTCTCTGATCTCGTCATATGCATAACATTTTTATGTGACATGGTTCTCACGCTCCATGTGAGATGATTCGCTCAACTGACCAACGGTTACATTACGTTCATATAGTAGATGGATATTGAGATATCCCGGGCATATGATGAGTCCCAACTCAGAAACATGCACATAATGTGGTGTGTAATATCACATTTCAGGAAGTGACTATGGGTGAACCATGTCTCTGGATGTAGATCCGTCATGTCTCTTCTCTAATCACTAATGTCATTCTTTTCCACTCCCCCATGGAATAGCAGATTGAAATGTACATCTCTGGTTTATTTCAGTCATCAGTATGTAAGTTGAGCCAGGATTGCCAAGATATTGCCTGGCTGTACCAGTATCCCTCCTCACAAATGTGCAAGAGAGAAAGAGAGAAAGGACAAAGAATCGAGCTCCTACCCAAGGTCCACCTGCATATCAGAAAACCCTAATCTTCTTTTCTTTGTTACTTCAAACTGTCAAGAGACCCCCCAACTCAGCCTGTGACAAACCTTGGTTCTGAAATCGACAGGCAAAAGAGAATAACAGTCTTCTAACAAATTCATGTTAACCTCTTCATAACTATAATATCAGCTCAAACCCATTTTCTTTGCCCAAACTGCATCATCAATGACATGGCACTGTTGATTTCTGAAAAGTTTTAATCCATTCAATCCTCTATTTCTATCAAACTCTCTTTTCTATGCAACTCTCCATCTCAACCTACATGCTCCCAGTAGCACGTGCTTGTGGTCTAAACCAGATAATGGTGCAAAGAAATATAAGAGAAGCAATGAGCACATGATCTTCCAGGTAGATCAAAATACATGGATGAGAAGATAATAAGCGACTAAGAGAAAGAACTCTTAAGTCAGCCTGTTAGCACCCACCAGGATACCTCCCTGTTGACAAAACAAGATACCATACTCACAAACACATAGAAGGACAGAAACCAAACCCACATCCTAGCCATGGAGCCAAATGGGCTCTCTCTCAAGCTGAGCAGCGTGCAGCTAGGATTGGGTGGCCATCATTGCAAGGGCTGGTGTCCCATACCACCTCATCCACACATGTATAGGCATATGGTTGACTCCATCATAGGGCAAATGAGCCAGTGAGTCCTGTTTATAAAACTCACTTAAATGGGCCAATTCACACTGGCCAATTCTTTGTCAGTCAGCTAGACACAGCTGCAAGTGCCCATCTGATGTCGTGAGGAAGTGAAGGGCATAACACAGCCATAGCAAAAGGACAAGAAAACAAAACCAACTTTAAATTCTTGGCTTCTGTTCAATCCTTCATTTCCCAGCTGCTTACTCACAGACCCTACAGTTCACAGTTGAGCATGAACCTTGAGAAAAGATATGCTGGGTCATTGTGGTGGAGTGCCACATTCAGGGGGCTCCTGAAGATCTATGTTAGGCAGGAGGTTTTACATATGCATTTTACCCTCTGCAACGTGATGAAGAAAAATAGCAAAAAATATATGTCAGGCACAAAGATTCAAAAGCGAAGACTGCAGCCCAAATCCATATAATGATGCCTTTTGCCAACTTTGCTTCTAGAAGGACACACTGCACTGCCAATATGTTGGGTTATTATTATGTTTACTGATGTTTTGCTGGCTCACTAGCATGGATAGTTTTGGACCATCTTCTTCTCGTGTTCATGCACCCCTTCAATTGTTCCCTTTTTACACTCCCTCGAATGCATCTGGGCTGGAAGCAATGCTTTATTAAAATTGCCTCCTCAGCAATCATAGATAAAATCTCCTCACACCAAGAATGCACTAAATGATTTTGGATCCTTGAAGAACCACACTTTTATGCTTACATGCTTGTATCATGTGTTGTCTTCTTATCTATCTAGAGACATGAGGGATCATGGCTGTAGCAGTGAAGGAAGTTTCCAGACTACAGCTGAAGGGTTCAAAAGTGAAGACGATTCTAAAGTTTTTGGGTGAATCTGGACCATGCAGAAAAGCAAACAACAATGGTTGTGTATATTTCTCTCTTCCCATCGATTTACCCCCCTGCAGCAAAATCAGAATGCCTCGAGATTCCTCTAGTGTGACATGTGGCCACCGTGCCCATTGACTCTACCTTCTAAAGGGAAGCCTTAAGATAACCCACAAGCTTAGAACCTTGGCATCTACCTCTTGTTCCTATACACACATAAAGATGGTGTTGCCCATATGTAGCACTCTCTCTCCCTTCTGAAGATCATTGTCATCAATGATCAATGAGGCAAAGCACTTGCGAACCTAAGCTTCTTATTCCCAAGTAAAAATATTAGTGGCAATCCTCTCTAGGCTACTAGATGTTGGAGGAGATGGTGGATAGTCTTCAGAGATGAAGTGGTGTTGCTTAAACTTGCTTCACACCAGCCAAAAACAATTGATGGAGAGTGTAGTGGGCCTCTTTAGCTTGCTAATGATCATAAATAATCACCTATGTTGTTTGGAACGTGATCTACTAATCAATGGATCAAAACAGATAGGTAGGAAATTGATCCAAGGTCATAGACTTGCTATTTAGTCTCTACACCTGTTCAGTATAATGAAGAGTGCTCTGAGCATGATAGCAATTAGCCTAATTCCTTTTGGTGATGTCTAATTGACTTTGACAGCCACCAATCATGAGTGATTTCAATGAAAAAGATGAACTACATGCTGAGTATGATGTTTAGCAAATCATAGGACTTGCCCGACATTTTCGGAATGCATCAGTCAACATACCAGAGAGTAATGAAGTGAATATATCTCACGATTCATAGAAGCAATGATAATGAGATTTTGTAGCTATAAAGTAGAAAGTATATTGAATCTGTGATGCTTTAAATCTTGACAAATGATCGATCATACACTAAGAACAAGCTCTGAGAAGATCACTGTACTATGTAGTCATGACAGAGAAGTGAGGTAAAGATGTAATGAAAATGTATGTATTAGATCACATAGAAATACAATGTCATTGGCAATATCTATTGCACAATGTGAGGAAAGTGATTGAGCTATGCAGTGAGCTCTCAAATCACAATGCATTCCTCTCAATTGATCTGCTAGTCGAGGCATCTCAATGCATGTCTTTTGATCTACTTTTATAGTTGGTTTTGGAGCTAATCTTTTGAATTCGAATTCAAAAGTCCACCTAAAAGTAAATCCTAAACTATAGTATATATTCTCTCATCAATCAACTACGAGATTTGATGCTTCCTAACTTCCTTGTGGAAGTAAGGTTCTTTTACAAGGGTAAATGTAATTGATTTTACAAGGGATTGATCATATAAAGCTCCATAAGAAATATGCTAATCATCCAAGTATGTGGGCTTGGATTCTTTTGCATCAACAGCTCTCCCTCAAGCCGAACATGCTTGGTCTTCATTCCTCCTTGATTTCGTGCAAAGCAATCATCAATTTGAACATGTTCATCTTGCTTCCATCCAAAGACTTTGTGAGTATATCTGCACATTGTAAATGAGTTGATACATAGGACAATTGAATATCCTTGCTAAGCAATTTCTCCCTTACATAATGATAGTGCACTTCAATGTGCTTAGTCCTTGCATGATATACAGGATTAACAACCAAACGAAGTGAGCTAGTATTGTCTCCAAAAATTATTGGAGTGTAAGAGCATAACCCCAAATTTGTGTAGAGTTGCTTGAGCCACATAGCCTCTTCAGTTGCATTTGCTAGGCCTCTATATTCTTCCTCTGTAGATGACAATGCCAGAGTTGGTTGCTTCTTGGATGACCACGATATAAACTTTGAACCTGCAAAAGACAAGTAACCTGAGGTGCTCCTGCTATCATCATTGGAGCTATCCCAATCTGAATTAGAATACATCTTTATGTCCAAGTCAGAAGTGAAAGGGTAGAATAGGCCTTCATTTATGGTACCCTTTAGATATTTTAGCACCCTCTTGGCAACTTCCATGTGGGGTTTTCTTGGTGCATGCATAAATTGGCTTAATGTACTTACTCCATAAGCAATGTCCACTCTTGTTAGGGTTGCATAGTTGAGACTCCCAACCAGTTTTTGGTAACCCGTAACATCCTCAAGAAGTTCTCCTTCATGAGAACTAAGCTTTTGATTGAGTTCCATGGGTGTACCTGCATTTTTGGTGTTTTCAATCTTGAATTTTACTAACATATCATGGATATACTTGAATTTTACTAACATATCATGGATATACTTTCTCTGAGTAATAAACATACCAAAACTGTATACACAAGTTCTAGACCAAGAAAGTATGTTAACAAACCAAGATCACTGATTTTAAATTCTTACATTAATTGAGCTCTAACTTGTTTAATGCCATTAGCATCATTCCTTGTAATGATAATGTCATCCACATAGACACATAACTAGATAACCTCCGAGTTGGTCTTCTTTATAAATAAAGAAGAATCTACTTTGCTAGCCACAAAACTTTGATCGTGCAAATAAGTAACAAGCCTATGGTTCCAAGCTCTAGGAGCTTGCTTTAGGCCATAGCGTGCCTTCCTTAGTTTGCATACAAAACCTGGTTTATCTTTATCTTCATACCCTGGTGGTTTAGCCATGTACACTTCTTCTGAAATCCATCCATTTAGGAATGCATTCTTAACATATAACTGATATAGGTTCCAATTCTTGGAGGAAGCAACACTTACCAAAACCCTAATTGTTGGCATCTTAGCCACAGGTGAAAAGATTTCCTCATAGTCCACTCCATGGTTTGAGCAAACCCCTTTGCCGCTAACCTTGCCTTGTACCTATTTATAGAACTATCTGAATTTTTCTTGATTTTATATATCCACCTCGATCCTATTATCTTCATGTTTGGCTTCTTGGGAACCAAATCCCAAGTATTGTTTTCCTAAAGGGCTTCAACTTCATCATGCATGGCTTCTCTCCATTCTTTCTTTTTATTGGCCTCTTTAAATGAAGAAGATTCTTCTGTCATAGAGTCTTATATACATAGAATGCTTGGTGACTAATGATGTGTCATAGCCATACCTTATGGGCTTTTTACTCTCCCTTTGAGATCTCCTGAGTGCTTGATTGGAGGACTCTGGAATGTCTTCCAATTGCTTGAACTTGGTCTTGCCTCTTGACTTCCATGCCTTGAAATAAATTTGCTCTTCATCCTCTGAATTGATATCTTCTGGTAATTGTTGATCTTCTTGAGTGAGTTGGAAAGTCATTTTCCAAATCATAAGGTAACTTGACCTTCCTGCAATCATCTTCAAACCATCAATTATTTTCATCAAACACTACATCCCTACTAACTATAAATCCTTTGTTAGTGGGATTATATAGCCTATAACCCTTCTAGTTTTGGTCATAGCCAATAAATATACACTTTTCAGCTTTAAGATCAAGCTTCCCTCTAATCTGTGAGGATATATATGCATAAGCAATGCAGCCAAACATTTTGCAATGGTCCAATGAGGGTCTCCTTCCATCCCATGCTTCATTGGGTGTCATTCCATCCAAGGATTTGGATGGGAGCCTGTTAATCAAATATATGGCTGTGGAAACAAAAAAAGCCACCTTGCAGCTCGTGAGTTTTGATTACCACTTTGGGGATGAGTGCTTCGGGTATGAGTTCTCATGGTTCTTTGGTGCACAAGAGGACTTGATCTCTTCTCCTATTCAGGTCAATGTGGTGGCTCTTGCATCCCATAGCCAAGCTACCTTGGCGTCAGCACTTGCCTTCTCTTTTCTTATGTGTGGAGCCTCAGAGCCTGATTGGTCTCTTAGGGAGGCATTACACTTTGTTCGAGCTCAGGTTATTAAGTTCTCCCATCACCTTGGGGAGCTTGATCACACCGACCTCTTCATGAGAACCTCGGATACAGCTCAATTTCTTTTCATTCCTCATCCTCAAGAGAGTCAGCTCATTGTGTATGTGATCGCGAACACTCTTACTCCACCTTGCTATATGTATATCCATGAGGAGGAGCTCGGCTAGAAGCACACACGGTTGTAAGCTGAGGCCATTTGGCTCAGGGTTCCCCCTATGCAGCTCGTTTCTTATCGGGGACGTTTGGACTCCGATTACTCCCCGTCCAAACCGTCCTCAAAGATGGCTCGTTTAGTTGCTGCTGCTGCAGCCTCTTGGTTCGCCCCATCTCCATGAGAGTTCTTTCGAGGAATGATGAGGGATTGGGTGGGCTTCAGTTTCTGCATTATAGAGCTCGCCTTCGGCAAGGGTTCCATCAATGCTTGGTCGGACGACCCATCGACATTATGATGCTCTAGGAACACCATCTCTCCTTGGGCCACATGCGACGATGTAGGCAGATCTTCTAGAGACACGGCAAGGTTTTCTGGTCAGCTCGCTATGGACCCAATGGGTCTCAGGGTGGTGTATGTATTTCGGTTGGGAAGTCCTTGCAGCCTACAATCTTGGATAGAGGGAAGATTATTCCTTGCAAAGCCATCTGGTTGATTTTGCAGTAGGGGGGCATCAGATATGGCTTCCTTAATCCGTATGACCTGAACCATGAGGGTACTCGTGGCACTTTCTGGTCTCAGATAACTGATACAGTCCTGAGTGCCGATGCTTGGTATGTTGCAAGTGACTTCAACATGATTGAGGCACCTGAGGATCGCCAGGGAGGTAGCCAGATCACTGTGTGTGGATCTTAGCTTGTGGCTTGGGAGAGATAATGTCTGACCTTGAGGTTGCATGATGTATGGCACACAAAGGGCTTTGTTAGGGAAAGGGGCAATTTCCATTTCTCGTGCTCGGACACATGGTTTGGGGCGATGAATCTCCAGCTCTGGAAGAAAGGCCCCTTCTTTACCGTTCAAGGTGATACTATCTGTTGGAGTTACTGGCCTCTTGCTTGGCTTTCTCCCCTCCCCTCATCCCCTCCTCTAGGAGCTGGTTCTTTCGCAGTATTGGGCGGGTGTGTGGGTTGATTTGTCCCCCTTGTATACATTTCTTGATTCTCGGATGGGTTTGTAGCCCTTTGGGCATTTTTTGCTAACTAATGAAAGGATCTTTTTGTGGAAAAAAAACATGGCATGCATTGAGATTAAGAAGATTTAGAAGTATAAAGATAAGTAGCACATTAGGATAATGGGCATGTTTGTAATCCAAGGGGGAAAAAAAGCTGAAAATTGTTCTAGCATACCTAAGCGTGTGCACATAAATCAATAGTGAAATGTACTACAGGATTGATTGAATTGTTTTTGTCATAAATATTGAAATTCAAAGGCCCCTTGGTAGCTGAAGTACAATTATAAATGCTTTCTTGACATCATGGGATTGTTTTTGATAACTCAAAGTTAAATGACTGCATTCTTTCAACAATAGGATTGTTTGTTCAAGGTCTTGGTCTTGCAGATTGTCCATAAGAATGCCTCCTTCCAAATCTTATGGAAATTTTCTCTTGCCCTTGCCCTTACCCTCACACTTCTATTGAATTCTATTTGTTAGTTTGATGTGGCCAGTTATTTTCCAAATAGAAAGTAAGTTTTAGCACAACATGATACGAGTCTTCTGTTCCCAAAGTACATCAGTGCATATGGATCATGGATGAGCTAGACTACGGCAAATGACTCTTAAGTAAGATGTTATTACAATAGTCACCAGGAAGGCCCTAATCTATACTACGGGCTCTTTGAAACACAAGGAATCCTTTTTGTGCTGAAATATCACATTTCCAACATTCATACAGAGTTCAAATGCAGAAAGTGTCAATCTAACCAATACTTCAAGATTCCAACATGCAAATCTTCTTTGAACAGGTAGAACCATAGACATATAAAGAGATTTGAGTTGGATATATGCATAATTAAAAAAAAAAAAGTATCCTGAAGTATAACTCCCTCTAATTCTTTGTAAACCAGGAATTTAAATTAAGATAGTTGATGAAAAAACATCCTGGTTATGGATAATGGATTATGTTATGGCAAGTCCAATGTTTTTCTCTTTCCGTCCCAAACTCAGGGGTAATGAGACACAACAAAGCAACTTAAAGTAGATGTAAACAAGAAGAACACAAACCTCGACACCAGCACCCCTATGATAATCCATGGTCAGTGTCTCTGCTGTCCGTTTCCCTTCATCATAGCAGCTTCTAACTCCTGTTACTCAAGGATGAGGATATCTCAAGTATTTCATAAACCTGATTAAACAGTACCTTCTTAGCCAATGCACCATATATACCTATGGGATTCACATTGCCCCAATATGATTCCTTTTGGGGATGCTCCAATGGATCTCCATAAATTTCACTTGTACTACTTAGAAGAAAACGAGCACCCACTCTTTTTGCAAGGCCTAACATGTTGAGTGTCCCAACTACATTTGTCTTGTGCTCAGAATTAAGGAGTATTCAAGGAATGCCAAACAACCTTCTACAAGCAAAGGTCAATGACGTAAATTGCCATAAATGATTTTCCAGCAAATAACAAAAAGCCCTGGCCACGTTCTAGCATAGCAGTCCATGGTATAAACGATAGATTAAAAGGCCCAAAACAAGGGATTGGATAGTAAGTGAGTGTCACCCACAACAGGGCGAATCATCACGGACATATTACACACATTACAAAATGCAAATTCAACCAGGGCGCAATCTAAGTTTTAAGAAAAACAGATGCGACAACGACATGCAGAAGGTTCGACTTACAGTGACTTGACTATTGCCCGAACTAAGCGTTCATCTCAAAAAGTATCAAGAACTCCATGATAATAACAATGGAAACAGCGGGACCTGCAGTGAACAAAATGTCACACTTTCCAACTCATCATTATCCCAATAAAATCACGTCAAGATATCGTCTTTCTTTGAGACGCAGATGATTACTCTTGTCACCACAAGACAGATCAGAAAAATAGGATTCAATGACGGAGACAAAGAAAGGATATAATTGTTTTGATAGGGTTATGCTTGTAATGGACAGGAGAAGCTGGACACGCCAGATGGTATATCTGATCCACCTCGAGAAGTAAAGGTTCCACTACATCATGGCGTATAAGCTCAAATTGAGGGTTCGAAAAATGATGCATTACGTTCTCTTTTCTACCTGTAAAGAAATTGTCTACAACGATTACACTATCTCCTCGCTCAACCAGTCGATCTACAAGATGACTGCCCACAAATCCTGCTCCTCCTGTGACAAGGACACGCAGAGCCTTGCGCTTGAGTCCTAAAGGGATTTTTGCTCCCGCATTGAATCTTTGATTGTAGAGGTTGAAGGTCTGCGTAGAACGAGGACTCTGCTTTTGAAGGAGCATTCTCTGATCGTGACCAAATGAGCTGACATCAAGGGCATGTAGGTGTGCAATAGAAAGACGCTGATGAAGGAGATGGGGCTTGAGGAAGAGCAATGTCGTTGCTATGAGCATACCAAGTAGAAAGAAGAATGGACGCTGCTCCCGCAGAAAGTAGCCTGAAAAATCCATACGCCCGGAAGTTTTGCTGCGCTTCGGTTGATAGAAACCAGTGGAGACAATATCCTCCTCACCGCGCCTGTGGAACAGCTTGGACAGCATTTCTGTCTGCCTTCCCAGAGAGGAGGAATCTCGTCAATTGAGAAGGAAGATGCTCCTGACGGGAGCTGCCCAACTGCCACTAAAGGAGCCTAAAACGCGATTCACTATTCGAAGAGAGCTCAGTTCTTTGTGAAGCGGACGTGTACCACAACAAAATAGCTGTAGCATTGACGACAAAGGCTGTGGAAGCGTACCATAGCAAAACGGCTGTATCATTCCATTGACGACAAAGGCTGGTTTCTTTCATGGCTGGCTATGATCACTTGACACCAACTAATGTTCGAAAGCCCATGGAACATATGAGAAATGCTGCTCAAGGCTTTACGACAGACTTGTAAAAAGTGAGGCGGAAGTGTTGGTGGTCTTTGGACGGATATCTGTCGACGTGTACCACAACAAAATAGCTGTAGCATTCCATTGACGACAAAGGCTGGCAACTTGCATGGCTGGCCGTGATTACTGTAGAAACTACAAACTTGTATAAGCAGAAGTAGGAGTACGTTCTCGAAGAACAATAAAGTTATTAGAAAACTTTTAGATGTTATAGAAGGCAAAAGCATGCGGTAAGAGGAACTTGCCCATGCTTTTCTCGTTTTAAAAGAAGTTTAAATAGTACACAGCATAAAGTGATGTATGAGTCAAAAAAGAAGTTGCATGTGCTTTCTCATTCATGCTCGTGTACATAGTAACGACATAACAGGGAACCAACAATACATGATAAAAACAGCACTACTGTCTAGGTATGACTTGCCTACTTCCACTTATAATTTCTTTCCATTGTAGGGGAGGTTGGAAGATATGAGGAGTGAGATTTCTCACCACTTCTACATTGCCATATGGTGCCAAGGTGGAGACAAGGTATTATTGGTGCTCCCTTATGGACCCAATCCAAAGTTTTGTCATCGCATGTAAAACAATGTCATGAATGTTAACTCTACAACATATGAAGGGCATACCGATGCTGCATATACCGACGGTCACTCTCGGCGTCCGTATAAACATTGGAAAAGGTCATTTACAGATACCGACGGTCAAGTGACCGTCGGTATGATCGTTTTAAATGGATCGTCGGTGTGACCGCAGCCGCTCGTATAAGCGTCGGTATGGGCATCGGTATAAGCGTCGGTAATTTACTGGAAGTTATCGATGCCCATACCGACGCCCATACCGAGGCCGTGTTTTAAACATACCGAGAACCCGAGAGCAAAACTTCACATTTTTGCACGTGTTTGAGTACTGTTTGTCTTCTGTCGAACTTGCGCGTGCAAACCAAATTGGGAACTGCATTGTCTTGTGCACACACACATAGATCTCTCTCTTTACACACACACTCTCTCTCTCAGTTTAGATCTCACATCTTGGTAAGTGGTGCGCGTACTGTTAGCTTTTGTCTTTCTCTATGCTTTAGGTCTTATAATTTCTCTTCTCTTTGATTTTGCAGAAGTTCTTTGGCGTCGATTGTTTGGAATTCGACGATAGACGACATACATTATGCTTTGACGACAAAGATCCAAAAGAGGGACATACTTGTAAGTGATCGATCCAAAAGAGGGACGTACTTGTAAGTGATTGTTTTATTCTCTATTGATAGAGAGAGAAAGAGAGAGAGAAAGAGAGAGAGAGAGAGAGAGAAAGAGAGAGAGAGAGAGATAAAGAGAGAGAGAGTGAGAGATACAAAATGATGAAAGAAAGGAAGATAGAGATAGGAAAATAGAGCATACATACACACACACATCTACACATTTACACATGCATACATACACACATACGTGTACACAGATACATGTACACACATGCATGCTTACATACATACACATATACACACATGCATGCTTACATACACACACATATACACACATGCATGCATACACACACATACAAATATACACACATGCATACATACAAACACACATGCATACACACATACATACACACACATATATACACATATGCATGCATACACACATATATACATATACACATATACACGCATGCATACATACACACATGCATACATACACACACACATGCATACACACATACATACACACACACATATACACATATGCATACACACATACATACACACATATACACACATGCATGCATACATACACACACATACACATATACACACATGCATGCATACATACATACACATACACATATACACACATGCATACATACACACACACATGTATACACATGCATACATACACACACACATGCATACACACATACATACACACATATATATACACATATGCATACATACACATACACACACACATATACATACATACATATACACACACATAAGCTAGTGTTTTAATTAAATATATATAATTAACTATATAAATTTTTTATTTTGAAGTTTTTTTTACATCAAATATATAAAAATAACATTAGGGTTTTTAGGCTATTTACACATACATACACATACACATATAATACATATATAGATGTATATACACCTACATACAAAAATATACATATTTTAAGTCTAGATATTTAAGATTAAGGTTTTAGGGTTTAGGCATACATATAACTCAATTACATTTATATTAAGAAAAAATATAGAAAAAAATAAGAAATAAATAAGAAAAAAATTTGAATATATAAATAAACATATATATAAAATAGGATTAACGTTTTAGGATTAGGGGTTTAGATTTTTATAGGTGTTTAAGTATTTAGGTTTTAGTATTTTAGGTTTAAGTCTAAGTCTTTCTGATTAGGGTTTTAGGGTTTTAACACCTACATAACATATGTACACACATACACATACACATATAATACATATATACATGTAGATACACATGCATACAGAAATATACATATTTTAGGTCTAGATCTTTAAGATTATGGTTTTAGGATTTAAGCATACATATAACTCAATTAAATTTATATAAAGCGAAAATATAGAAAAAAAATTAAGGAAAAAATCTGAATATATAAATAAATATATATATATATATATATATATATATATATATATATATATATATATATATATATATATATATAATAGGATAATTATATAGATAAATAAATATAAACAAAACTTGTGTTTTAAATAATTTAATTAAATATATATAATTAAGTATATATAATTAAATATATAAAAATAGGATTAATTAAGGAAAAAATCTGAATATATAAATAAATATATATATAAAATAGGATAATTATATAGATAAATAAATATGATAAGAACTAGTGTTTTAAATAAATAAATTAAATATATATGATTAAATATGTAAAAGTAGATTTAATTTTGATCATTTTAATCAGAGTGAATATATATACACATACACATACACACATATACTTATACACCTATCTATATACACATATATATACACATACACATATATACACATGCATACACATATATATATATATTTTAGGTATAGGTCATTTTGATTAGGGTTTTAGGGTTTTAACACCTACATAATATATATACACACATACACATATACATATAATACATATATACATGAATATACACATGCGTACAAAAATATACATATTTTAGGTCTAGATCTTTAAGATTAGGGTTTTAGGGTTTAGGCATATATATGACTCAATTAAATTTATATAAAGAGAAAATATAGAAAAAAATTAAAGAAAAAATCTGAATATATAAATAAATATAATTATATAGATAAATAAATATAAAAAGAACTAGTGTTTTAAATAATTTAATTAAATATATATAATTAAAAATATAAAAATAGGATCAATTAAGAAAAAAATATGAATATATATATATATATATATATATATATATATATATATATATAGGATAATTATATAGATAAATAAATATAATAATAATTAGTGTTCTAAATAAATAAATGAAATATATATGATTAAATATATAAAAATAGGTTTAATTTTAATCATTTTAAATAGAGTGAATATATATACACATACACATACACACATACTTATACACCTATCTATATACACATATATATACACATACACATATATATACACATGCATACACATATATACATGTTTTAGGTCTAGATCTTTAATATTAGGATTTTAGGGTTTTAGGATTAGGATTTTAGGGTTTTAGGGTTTAAGAAAAAAATCTGAATAAATAAGTATATATATATATAAAATAGGATAATTATATAGATAAATAAATATAAAAAGAACTAGTGTTTTAAATAATTTAATTAAATATATATAATTAAATATATATAATTAAATATATAAAGATAGGATTAATTAAGAAAAAAATCTGAATATATAGATAAAATAGGATAATTATATAGATTAGGGTTTTAAGATTAGGGTTTTAGGTTTTTTTAGGTGTTTAAGTATTTAGGTTTTAGTATTTCAGGTTTAAGTCTTTAGGAGTAAGATTTTTAGGTTTAATAAAAAAACAAATGATCTAAAATGTCCATATTGAAGCAGATGGCTTCTTTGGATCCGGAGGAGAGAATGGCATGTCCTTGCACTCAGTGCAAGTATCAAATTTATCGGAAACAATGGATTTGTACTGCACATGTTAGAGAGTATGGATCCTTTGGTAGGAGTCGACTAGAAAACCTACGCTACCATCCGCATGGTCCCCCAGGTGAGCAGATGGACCCAACCGACGTTGTACCGATAACCTCTCGTGGACAAAAGAGAACAAAAAGGACTTAAACATACAAGCAAGTACTAATAATATTACATAGAATGAACATATGGAAGAGATGATTGAAGCATTTTATGAGATGGACGAAGATCATGATGGTGGAAAAGATGTCGAAAGTTTCATGGACACAACAGAATTTCCACGATCAGAAGTCGATGAAGAATATGAAAACATGCGAAGACTAACTCGTTTACCACTTTACAATGGAGCAAAGATATCTATACTACGTGCGTCACTCGCGATGCTCAATCTACAATCCATTTATGGATGGTCACATAGTAGTGTCACTGAATTGTTCAAGTAAGTGGAGAACAAATTGGCTTTCATTATTATATCAAAATAACTTTATTTACTAATATCGTTTTAATTGCTTATTGCAGGCTTCTTAAAGATCAATTTTAGCCAGAGGGCAATGACATGCCTCCAACACGTGGAGATGCAAAAAAACTTTTACAGTCCATTGGAATGGATTATACTAAAATTCATGCTTGTCCGAATGATTGCATTCTCTTTCGGAATGAGTATGAGCATTTCCACGTATGTCCAAAGTGTGGAGCAAATAGATTTAGAGAAGACCTTGTAGGCGAAGAAATCCCTGCAAAGGTTTTTCGCCACTTTTCTATCATTCCACGAATTAAGAACATGTTTAGATGCAAATCCATAGTTGAGTTAATGTCATGGTATACAAAGAGTAGGTCTACAGATAATGAAATGGAGTGAACAGGATAAAGATCGGAAGAATTATATCACACAAACGATTTATCAAGAGTTCCGACCAGCCGATGGATAGTCTCTTGTCAGTTCAAAGTGGATTCTGCACACTGCACGTGAGGTTATGTCCCATCGACGATCCAAGGCTCGTGATGCTTTCAGAGAAGGCTTACCAAAGCCTGTATGGTTAGATGCTGAGGAGTGGGATATGATTCGCGACGAGAAGTAGCAGGCTCCTGACCGATATCGCCAGCAGCGAGATACCACAGCCACATGTTTAGATACGGTTGGATCGTCACATTTGGGAAGCGGCGGATATGACACGATGTGTTATGAGTTTGTAAGTACCATTTTATTTATTGAATTTATTTCTGTTAAGTTTCTCATGTATGTTTCTCTAATGTTTTGTATATTTGTTGTAGGAGCTGGCAATGGGTCGTCCTCCAACACGAATGGAGGAGGCTTACGGATATCGTCATGGATTGACTCCACTATTGGAGGACTTGGAGGGACGCGGTGCGGTCGTTTCATGGGAGCGTTTGCGATGAGGTGATTAATTTATAAACTTGGTTTTTACTTGTTGTTTGTAAATTTCATGTGAATTTATCTCATTCCATTAATGTTCTTTGTTGCAGGACTGTTGATATGGAACATTCTTTGCATGTGTATGGCAGTGGCACACCAAAATTTTGTATTTGATTTTTATATGGCAATGCATTGCTTTGCCACATTTTGTAAAAGCATCATATATGACAGCGGTTTGCCACACTCTTGTACATGCTTCATTTATGAAATATATAACTTTTTTGTACATGGTTCATGGTTCATTTTGATTATCTCTTTTGTGTCCAATAATATTCTGTTTTATGAAATCATGTTTCGGTTGACATTAGAGTACACATCACATGTACTCGGCTTTTTTTGGGCAGAGTGTATTGTCTTTTGTTAAGCAACATCATGGTAATGTTGTTGTAGCAAAAGACAACACACTCTGCCCAAAAAAAATTTTGCAGATATGGTCGTTAGTATACGCGATGATACTCCCAATAATATCATCGGAATAAGCGTCGATACACCCAGCAAGCGACGGTATACGCGACGGTACACCCAACAGAGGTGTCGGTATGGGCACCGGTATGGGCGCCGGTAATATCGACGTTTATACCGACGCCCATACCGAAGCATATACCGACGCCCATACCGACACCCATACCGGCGCACATACCGACGCGCATACCGGCGCTTTAGTACCGACGCGCATACCGACATCTACACCGACGTCGGGGCAAAAATAGGCACGTTCATTTCCCTCGGTAAAAACTTCGGTATACCTTTGATCTGGTGTAGTGTAAGTAGATTCGAGTAAAGAAATATTTTTGAAAAGTGAGGCTTGTAAGAACCCCAAGCATAAGGGGTATTACCATATTTCTTCTTCTCATATATAGGAGTTCTTTTTTTTTCCATGACTAATAAAAAATCATCTTGAGTTGTGTATTTAAGAATGTCTCCTTCGCTCGGTTTTAACACCTACAACAGCTCTACCATAGGGAACAAAGGAGACTTGAAGCCTTATCCATTGCAGATATCAAGTCATTCTGCACTAGTCAATTGCTTCAAGCTGTATACACGATGGAAAACTGCAAATATCAACTCATTCTGCAAATGCAATATTTACAGTTCTATCAGAATTTGCAAAGATTGCAATCACTTGAAGAGAATTGAGCTCAAGATGCAATGCTTAATCATGAAGAATGTAAAATAATCATAGCAGAATGAGAAAGAAAACTTCAGTACTTGCATTATATTTTGAATGAGGACAAAGTTCCATACATGATGCAATACTGCAACCGGCTTTGTACAAAACAACTTCTTCTACTCTTGTTGCGCATCAAACTCAGGCAGCGGCAACTTTTCAGGTTCAGGACAATCACTTCCATTCCAAATGAAGTTCCTTGATAGTCTTTATGAGCAAACAGATAAACTACGTTATCCTATGAATGGTTTTCCCATGACATGGATTACAGAATATGAATTCTCCCATCATACATGAAGTTCTCCACGGAATAAAAATTAATCAGAATATATATTCTCCCATCATACATGAAGTTCTCCACGGAAAAACAATTAATCTCCCATCATATATCCTGATCAAATTTTTCCAATCATGAAGACGCAATTTTCGGTATAATATCCTGAATTTCCTCAGCTTCATAAGTATGCTCATTCTGTTTCTCTAGTGCTGCTTCAATTACAGGGCCATATATTCTGAGCTTTTTGAGAGATAATTATATCCAGTGTGAAACACTTTGCATTTGAACGACAACTGCATCATCATCTTTCTACATTTGCTGAGATTTATCCTCCATAACGGATGCAAGTAACGATACATCCATATCCTCCTTCTTGAAGTCTGCTTTCAAATCACCCTATACCTGACCAATTTCCTTTTGTACCTGTTTTTCCGACTTAGCCACGTAAGATGTGAGAGAAATCATATGGGTATTTAAGTCTTCCAAACTATTATTCAATTGTAAATACTCCTTTTTGAAGTCGGTTTCCGTAAACAATTCATTGGCGTTTGCCAAAGGTAAAGTCATCTTGGATTTAATTTTCTGCCAGAAATCCATCTCATGAGATAGCAACCATAGTTGTTTTTGATGTGTTTCTGACTTCTGACGTTTATCTGTCTTCTGACGGGTAAGGTAAAACGTTTCTGATGGTATCTGACGCCACCCAATTGTTTGCTAAAAAATCTAAGAATATATATAGTACTTATTATAGAGATTCAAAATATCATCTTTTGGTTGTCTAAAACATACAAGTATTTGTTGAGTCCATAGTCAAGTTGTCTAATGATTTATTATTCTATTGTCTGATAATTGAAACTCTTGAAACACTGAAAGAGTGCTTGAAAACAAATAAAGATGTACTGATCCACTCTTGCATCAAGTTGTATGGTAGGTTACTTCCTCATCAAATGCACTTGACTCTTTGAAGTGGCATTCTCATGAGTAACCTTCAGTATCTTGTAAACATAATGAGTAATGGCAACGTCTTTCAAGTCCACAAGAAGCTCATATGAGCCATCCAAATTTACCCATTTAGCATGTGTCATGTTTGGAGACTTGACTTGTTAAAATGTACCATTGCAATCTTTCAAGAATGGAATATCTTGCATTCTATCTTTCCATAATCATAACCTTTTTTTCTCAAACTCTTTAACTTGAAAAAAAAGTAATCAGAGAAACAAGAGACCATTTTTTTACAAGGGGGGAATGAAATTCAAGAAAAATGAATTTTTTTAATCAATTTCAAAAATTATACGCTCTTAATTTAAATTTTGCAATTCAAGTGTATTTTTATATCTGGAATGCCTCTACAATGCATAGAACCAAATATGATACAATCATTTAAAGATAAGGCACAAATATTAATTTCTGAGTTTTTTCTGAAAAATTCAGTAGGCTGTAAATGACCGAATTTCACCCCAAAACTTGTCTTTCTTGCATAAAATCTGATGCTTTCAGAATTATCTTATATTTTGAAGCATTGGGCATCAAAATCCTGAATTTATGAAACCTATGTAAACCTGAATTTCCTGAAATCATGTCAAAATTGACCTGCTGTAAATGAAATTTTAACTTCTTCAGCAATGTTCAAGCAAAGATAACTTTGCTACTCATTCAACAGATTGGAAACATGGTTGTAATCAACAGTCTCACTTATCTATATGGTGATTGAATGAGGCCTGAGTATTTTTTGCAACAGTCCCGTCAGCTACCCGTCAGGAACAACCGTCAGGAACGTCGGAGTCAGAAACGTCAGGAATTGTTTCCTGACGCGTCAGGAAACAATAGTGCTAGCAACTATTCCCATAACTTTCTAATATCACTCTCTACAATATACATCCATCCAAGTCCAAATAATCTGACAGCTTTTTTAATTTGGAATTTACTTCATGTGAACCATGTATTCTAGTCCTGAGCAAAAATATTTTCCGCATTCAATTCAGTGTGTCTCTGAATTATGATATCCACTTCGCATGTTATAGCATTTTACCAATCTTGCTTCCAGTCTCTAATCTGATTGATAAAGTTCTTTCTATCAGTTAATAGCTGCTTGTACTTCCTTGACACGTCAGATTGACTCCCTGACTTATTATTTAAAGATCGAATTTCTGCAGTCAACAGTTCAATCTGAATTTATATTCTTTTATAGCAGCAGAATTGGTTTGCGACTCACTAATGGTCACTGCAACAGAATTGGTTTGCGACTCACTAATGGTCACTTGTAAGGCTCTATTCTTTTCATTGCATATTCGAAGAATATTTTTTCTACTGAGTCAGAAAACAATCTAAAATCTTTAGTGCTTTCTAAGCATCAGACCTGTTGGAGATAGACGTTTGCGGAAGCACGCGAATAGCACAAGGAAGGAGAAGAAGCTTGGAGCACAACACACAATACTCAATGTATTACTAGAGAATGTACAAAGATAAGTAGCCCATTAGGGCAATAGGCGTATATACAAGCCGGCGGAGAAAAACCTCCTAAAGAGGGAAAAAAGTGCCCCAGCAGTCCTAGAGTGTTCACACACATCACTACCTAAATATATTAGCAAATCCCCCCTGGGAGTGATGCGATGAACAAGTAGCTGGCACTCATGTGTAAGGAAGTGCCAAGCTATGTGGAGATCACTCCACAAAAGGAAGTAAGCCCAAAGCTTTGCGAAAAGCTTCAAACTTCTCCCTAGGCAGAGCCTTCGTGAAAAGGTCTGCAATGTTCTCTTGCATGGGCACATGTGCCAAGCTGATCTCCCTAGCAGAGAACCTCTCCTTGACATAATTATAATGCACCTCAATGTGCTTAGTGCGAGCATGGAACACAGGGTTCCTCACAACTGCCAATGCACTCTGACTGTCAGTGAAGATGGTAGTGGCAGAAGACTGACCAACACCCAAATCAGCCATAAGGCACCTGAGCCACATACACTCAACAGTTGTTGTGAAATCTGCCCTATACTCAACCTCACAACTAGAAGTGGCCACAGTAGGCTACTTCTTTCTCAACCAAGATATACATGAGCTACCAAGCATGAAGCAAAAGCCACTAGTGGACACACGAGTGTCATAGCAACCAGCCCAATCAGAGTCAGAAAAAGCATGCAAATCTGGAGGTAGTGATCCCCCTTGGGATAAAACAAACTAAGTAGCCGGATACCACTCAAGTAGCGAAAGATGCGCTTAACCGCCTACCAATGCTTGACTCCTGGGCAATGCATAAATCTGCTCATCTGTGAGACGGCAAACTGAATATCTGGCCTAGTAATGCATAAGTAAATCAAGCATCCAATAGCCTGCTGATAGAGAAAAGCATCAAATGCATCTCCAACATCATGAAGACTCAGTCATAAACCTATTTCCATAGGAGTGGCAATAGGTTTACAGTCTTCAAGGCCAAAACATTGCAATAATGTGTTAATACATTTTGTTTGACACAAAGCCATTCCACCATCAACGTGCATAAACTGAATGCCCAAATAGTGATGCAAATGCCCCAAATCAGACATCTCAAATGAGGCATGCAAATCAGCCTTAAAATCAGCAATATGCCTCTCATGAGGACCAGTGAGAAGCATGTCATCAACATAAACCACAATGATCAGAAGTACATCATTAGCACGCTTAACATATAGGTGCTTTTAGTTGGATTGTTCTCAAAACCATGTGCAATCAGATAGGCATGTATCTTCGCATACCAAGCACGTGGTGCTATATAATGCCTTCTTTAATCTGCATACCTGGTTTTCATGCCCTTTCTGCACAAAGCCACAGGGCTGAAAAACATACACTTCTTCATGCAAGTCACCATTCAAAAATGCACTTTTAATGTCCAACGGATGTACATTCCAACCATGATGGGTTGCAAGTGCATAGATGCTCCGAATAGTAGTCATACGGCATGTAGGTGCAAAGGTCTCATCAAAATCAATGCCTCTTTCCTGTGCATAATCCTTTGCAACAAGCCTAGCCTTATACCTGTCAACTGTTCCATCAGGCTTACACTTCAGCTTGTAAACCCACTTAGTTCCAATGGCCTTCTTGCCAGGAGGCAAGTCACATAAAGACCAAGTATCGTTCTTCATTATAGCATCATATTCAGATTGCATAGCAGCCATCCAATTTTTTGAATTTTGTGCTTCATCAAATGAAACAGGCTCATTCTCATCACAAAGACTAGATGCAGCCATAGCATAGCAATTTGATGCAAAAGAGGCACTGTGAGAGCCCGATCAAGTATGATATGACAGAGGTGCATCTAATTTCATGTCACGCAAGGTCTGCACCAACCACTTTGGCATAATTTTTCCCTCCTCAATATCAGCTCTCTCATCGACAAGTGCATCATGTAAATCTACATAAAAAATGGGATGATGTGCAACATCACATGAAACCTACAAAGGCTGAGAAGTTGCCTCATTAGGACCAGCACTAGACTGTCACCTGTGAAAAGAGGCAGCAAAGTATCATACATGACTTTGGAGCTAACAGATGTCTCCTTAGTACATGAAAGCAATGGCTGAATACCATCTTCCACAAAAACAACATCACAGCTAATCAGAATGTATTTAGTCAATGGATGATACAAACGATAGCCTTGACTTTCAGAACTGTACCCAATAAAAATACATTTTACTACTTGATCATCCAATTTTCTACGATGTTGTTCAGGCACTTATGCATATGCCAAACAACCAAAATGCAGATGAGCAACAGATGGCTTGCGATCATGCCAAGCCTCATATGGAGTGATAGACTGCAGCGCTTTAGTGGGACACCTGTTAAGTACATATGTTGCACACATGACAGCCTCAAGCCAGAAACTATGTGGTAAAGCCTGACCCTTGATCATACACCTCACCATCTCCATGAGTGACCTATTCTTTCGTTCAACAGCTCCATTCTCTTGAGGTGTATACGGCACTGTACATTGGTGTTTTATCCCACGTTCAGCCAAAAATGCATTAAAATCAGAAGACATATATTCCCCCACCTCGATCATAATGGAGGGTGCCCATTTTACATGCTGACAGGTTTTCAGCCAAACCAAAAACTGTTTGAATCACATGAACACTTTGGACTTTGCCTTCAATGGATATACCCATGCATGCTTGGAAAAATCATCAATGAAAGTCACGAAGTAAAGATAATTTCCAAAAGAAGGTGTCTGCATAGGACCACAGACATCACTATGTACAAGCCACAATTTCTGAGTAGCCCGAACTGAACCATCTTTTGGAAAGGACAAACACTACATTTTGCCCAAAATACAGCCTTCACAAACATGTTTTCCAGGTGCCTTAAGTTTGGGCAAAGAGGACACCATTTCAGATTTTTGCAGGCATAGCAAACTAGCAAAATTCAGATGAGCAAAGCGGGCATGCCAAAGCTTTGCATTTGACATAGCTTGAGAATCATGTACTGCACATGCCGAATCATTTACAGATCTTTCATAGTCTATGAGATTATACAACCCATGACATAAAATGCCAGAAGCAATAATCACATCGCCATTTGACACATCATGAACTGTACACCTATCATCAACAGATTTCACAAACAAGCCAATCTTGGCTAATGCAGAAACTGATAACAGGTTCTTCTTGATCCCTGGCACAAATAAAGCATCTAACAAAGTGAAAGAACTACCATAATAGGATAAGAGGAGTTGTTGGTGCATGTAACAGTATTCCTTGTAGGGGCAGGCTCGAGTGAAGAGAAGAAACTGCTATGAGGTAATATGTTTGGTTGCCACACTGTCAAAGTACCAAACATCTGAGTCTACTGCAGACATGCACTGCTCATGAGAAGATGGGTCAAAATTGCAGACAGTAGTAAACGCCCATTCTTCTTCCTGCACAAGATTAGTAGACTCTGTTTTTTATGTAGAGGCCTCTGCAACAACCATTCCAGCCTCTTTCTTCTTTGCCTCTTTAGCAACCATTTTTGGAAAGTTCTTTATGATATGATCATTCCCTTTACAGTACTTGCAAAACAATTTCTGCTTTTCTGATTTCTTCTCATCTTTATCTTCATCGCATAATGGACCCGTTCTGCCTGGACTGATCTTCCTGCAACAGAATGGAGACTAACTCCTCAAATGACAAGGCATTTGGATTGCCTTTCATCATTAATCAAAGAGTAGAAGCAAAAAACTGATATGAATCAGGAAGACCATTCAGAACGGTCTGCACAAGTGAGCTATCTGGTATAGCCTCATCAGCAGAAATCAAATGTTCCTTCAAGTCTTCGATCTTTGTTAGAAAACTATCCATAGAATCACCTTCATTCATGTGCTCACTCTCCAACTGTTTTCGAAGGTAAGCAACACGAGCCTCATTCCTAGCTTGTTACAATGTGGTAAGTGTATTCCAAGCATCCTTAGCTATTCTACAAGAGTGAATGTGAGGAATAATGGCACGTTTGACAGACAAAGCTATCAATGCATATGCCTGAGAATCTTTGCCATCCCAACAAATCTGCTCTGCAGTAGGTGCAGTAGAAACCGCAGCATGAACAGGAATATGCAGAATATCATCATCTTTGACACCTTTTGCCTCAACTTCTTTACCTGCAGTTGTAACAGTTGCAGGTGTGTTAGGACGTTTTTCAACACCCTGCACAATGTTCCACAGTCCTTTTGCAACCAATACATGTCGCATCATATAAGCCCATAACGGGTAGTTGTTACCATCCAATTTATCCTCAACAACCAACATACGGAATACATCACTCCTTTCGATCATGGCCAGTGACTAAAATACCTTGATGCAGAAAATTGACTGTATCTCAAAAACTTGAATAGAATTTCCCAAACGAATTCTGCTAGACCTGTAGCAGGCTTCAAGGTGCTTATATTGGCGAACAAAAACTGGTATATAACTTTGGCACAAAAAGCAGAAATAGCCTGCACAAGCATTGCGATAGTGCATTTGGAGGCCGAAATGAGCTCAGATCGCGATTTCGGCACCACAGGGCGAAGATGTTTTGATCTCGAAAACACGCTGAGTATGCTCAACAAAATTCATGCAATTTTGAGACTGCAACCTGAGGAGTGTCGAGGGCACCCTAGATGAAGCGAAAACCTGCTCTGATACCAATTGTTGGAGATCGACGTTTGTGGAAGCACGCGAACATCACAAGCAGGAGAAGAAGCTTGGAGCACAACACACAATACTAAATGTATTACTAGAGAATATACAAAGATAAGTAGCCCATTAGGGCAATAGGCGTATATATAAGCCGGGGGAAAAAAACCTCCTAAAGAGGGAAAAAAGTGCCCTGGCAGTCCTAGAGTGTTCACACACATCACTACCTAAATATATCAACAAGACCCTACAATAGTAGCAGGTATATTGAAGCTTAAGCTCACCATGTCGTTCTCCAGTTTGTTGTCATAAAGTAAGACCCAATTGCCTTTAAAAGATTGTGCTTGATAATGCGGTTCAGCCAAGCCTTGCCTCTCTTTTGAATCAATTCAATCACAGAGATGCTTGAAGTTTGTTCTCATTTAGTTCCACTAGTTGAATGTGTTGTTCTTGTTCAGAAATTGAATCTCAAAAATTGTATTGCACTGCAATGCTTAAGCTAGGAGCCAGAAACTTCATGGCAAAAATAGCCTCAAAGCCATAAACCATTCTGAATGGAATCATTCTAATACTTGGTTTATATGCGATTTGGAAATCCCAAAGCATAGAGTCTAAGTTTACATTCTAATCTTTTTTTTTAACAGCTATCATTCTCTTTAGAGTTCTTATTAGTATCTTATTGGTAGATTATATTTTCCCATTGGCTTCTAGATAATATACAGTAATCATTTTATGCAGTATCAAGTGAAATTTTGTCTTTTCTTGAAGCAGTAAATTTGTCTATGTGCCACCAGGTCATCATCCTCTATGTGGCATCCCATTGATCCAAGAGCATGCACAAGCTCTTTTATCTTCAATATGTAGTCATTGATTGAGATTCCCCATTATTTTCTAAGGTTTTTTAGCTCATTATGAAGCTAAATATTCCTTGCCTTTGCACTCATGGAGTACAGCCTCTCAAGTGTTCATTGTTCTCCATATAATTATACTTGTATAAAAATCTTGGACATGGTCAATCATGCTCTTGGCTATGTGTTGAGAGAGTATGAATATCAATCTCTTATCCCTCTCACTCCATTCCCTATTTCCTAATGGATGGGTTCTCTCCAAGTTCAAGCTTTGGGTCAGCTTCATCCACCAATCTCGACAAGCCTTTGCCCATGGGAAACTTGATACTCTAGGGCTCTAAGGCTAGTAGTTGTTCTTATCCAATTTCTCTAGTTGAGTATTGAAATCTACCATATTCTTCTTCATAAGACCTCTACAAGCTTGTAATCCTCTTCCTTGAGGTGATCGTAAGATAAATCATGAGCAATATACCTTTAAAATAGCTTTCTCTTAAAACAAACTCATTGTTTGCCTCGCTTTAGATTCCATGTAACTCCCCCTTGATGCATGTGTCTCTTCCTTTGATTTCCAATGGCTCCAATCATTTTTATGGTTTCCTTGAGCTCTTTGTTGAGTCCTTAAATGTGTGTTGATGTTGAGTTTGTTTTGATACCACTACTGGGAGTGATTACAATATTGCCCAAACAACTAGAAGTTAGTGTGGCCCCACAAACAATGCATATTATACCTCTACATAATAATTCTCATATTTCTTAGAGATGAAACAAAGAATCACTTTGAAATTTTATGGGAATATATTAAATCCTCAAACATCTCAAAAAAATATTTCCCTGAAGATCCTTCTCTAGATACAGAGGTTTGATTCTAACAATATTTCCTTCTCAACCTATTTTCTATCAACACTTAATTTCTCAGCATTATGGTTAGTAATCCTAGAATACACAAAGTGTGAGCTTCAGAGTTAATCCATCTTTGGATTAATATGTTAGCAAACCCATAAAAGTTCAATCCATAAAAATGAGCTAGGAGAACCACTAGTAAGAACTCATGGCTAGACAAGCTAGTCACTATCTGAAACATCATAGAGATATGGTGCATCATTGAAGTAGGTAAGGGACTAGCTTAAGGAGAGGGCATGCCTCCCTTATTCAGTACAATGAAAGATAAAACTAATCAAGTGGAAGACACAAAAGGAAACACTCACCCAACTCATACAAGTGGTTTGATACATTTGAAATAGTGGACCCCAAAATTTAGGAGGTACTTGATCAATTAGCATTCACCTAAAAGTGAAATGTTGAATCATTGGTGGGAGTTTTGAATCTAGATTTAGAATGATGGGAAGGTAGAACTCATAACTCTTATCCTTTCATTTGATGGTTGGAGCCCACTAGTTGGGTCTTGAATTTCAACATGCAAGTTAAAGCATCTCCATCTTTAACTTGAATTTGATACCATCTTACTAAAATCTCACTTGGAAATGAGCCAATACTACCTAACTCATTTAAAGGCCATAAATGATCCAATAAAACCTTCATCTAACATGTATGTAGCAGTTCCCACCAATAGGACAATGCACAATTGACATCTCATAAAGGGGGCCTTAAATGTGTGCAACATAAAGTACACTCATGAGGGCTAGACATTGAACATATACTTACATCCCCTTTCAATGTTTACCACATGATGATTTCTATTATAGGTATGGAACTTATGCCCAAGTATTCAAGTTGTTAACTAAGTCGAACTTTACCAAGTGCCTCTATGAACATTTCAACAAAATTTTCTTCTATTGGACTATACTCTACTTTTAGAATATCATCTTCTATCATCTCATGAACAAAATGATATTATAATTCTCTATGTTTATGGTGAGCATGAAAAACTAAACTCTTTGTAACCATGCAACTTTGATTGTTGTTGCCATACACAATGAGAAGCCCAAGTTTGCTAGTATCCTCTTCAACCAAATTACTTTAAAAGATATAGAACATGAAAATTTTTATTCTGATCACTGGAACGAAGTTCCTCAAATGGTTGGTTTCTGCTTATCCAAGATTATATTCTTTAACCCAGTCAAAAACAATATTTAGAAGCTGATTTTCTAGAGTTACAATCTCCTAGCTAATCTACGACACAATACCCTTAAGATTATCACCTAAAGCATACATAATACTAAAATCTAATGTTCATACAATATATCTTAAGATATGCATGTCAACATTACAATGTATCTTTTTTTTAGGATAACATGCTTAACACTCCAATTGCATAGCAAATAATTACTCTAGTGTTGCACAAAAAATCAAGCTCCCAATAAGATTTTTGTAGTTCTTTGCATGCATGTCAATCATGTCTTCATATAGAAATAGCTTAAGGTTTACCTCCATAGGTATATTAATTGTTTTGCAATTCATCCTTCCATATGCTTTGAGGATTTTTGTGACATACTTTTTTTGCAAAATAAAAATGCCATCTTTCATTTGCTAGACTTCAATTTCAAGGAAAAAATGAAGTAGAGCTAAGGTTGTCATTTCAAAATCAAATCCAAGATTGATATGAATTTGTTTGATGAGTTCTATGTTAGAGTAGAAACTTACATGAAAGTGGAATATAATGAAATGAAAGATTAGATGATGGATGGGGCTATGAAGAAGAGAAAGCACATATGAGAAGGAGGTGGCAAAGGTGGCACATGGATGAAAATGGAACCAAAAGGGCTAAAATTCACAAATTATGCATAAAATACATATTAAAACCACTTCTAGGAATATGTACAAAGCCTATTTGTGCAAATATCCTCCAAATGTAAGTGTTGAGGAATCATTGAGACTTTCGAGTTTTTGGGTGTGTGTAGAAGAGCGAGAGACACACGAGAAGCACACACAAGGAGCATAAACACAACAAGACACATGGAGAAGATGGATGGCTGGAATAGCGCTCTCTATTGATGATGAACTGAACTAAAGTAAGAGCTGAATAATATCCCTAAGTACAAAGTACCACTACATATGAGAGTATCAAGTATGTGGTAACATGGGGAAAAAACCTCTAGCCAGCACTAGAGTAAAAAGTGCCCATGTATAGGGAAAAGGTTCACATCAAAGCTACTCGAGGAACACACAAGTGTAACAAGCCCCCCTGGAGTGAATGATGTGAGCACATACAGGGAGTGATAGATCAGCCCCCACAAGGTAATAAGCCTAAAGCTTTGCGAGAAGCTTAGAACTTTTCCTATGAAAGAGCTTTGGTGAATATGTTTGCCACATTATCTTGTGTAGGCACATATACCAAATCAATATCTCCTACATGAAGGTGCTCTCTCACATATTGATAATGCACCTCAATATGTTTGGTTCATGCATGAAGCACTGGGTTTCGTGCAAAAGCCAATGCACTCTGACTATCGGTGAGAATATGCATAGCAACATCAATCTCCATGCAAAGATCCATCAATAAGCATCTTAGCCATATACACTCCACTGTAGTTGTGAAAACTGCCTTGTACTCAGCCTCAGAACTCGATGTCACCACTGTAGGTTGCTTCTTACTCAACCAAGATATGCATGAGTATCCAAGGAAAAAGCAGTTACCATTAGTGGACACACTAGTATCATAACAACCAGCCCAATCACTATCTATAAAAGCATGCAAGCATGGCTGTATATCTCTACCATAAAAGAGACCTAAGTTCAAAGTGCCTCTGAGATATCTAAACACACATTTTACCGCTTGCCAATGCTTAGTGCCAGGCTATGCATGAATCGACTCCATTGGGAAACTGCATACTGTATATTCGACCTTGTGTTGCATGCATATATAAGACATCCCACAACTTGCTGATAAAGAGAAGTGCCAAATGCATCACTAGAATCCTCAACTGAGAACGTGTATCCTAACTCAATTGGTGTGGAAACTGGCTTGCAATCCTCAAAGTCAAAACGCTGAAGTAGTTTTTCAACATACTTTGCTTGATGCATAACAATCCCCCCCCCCCCTCAACATATACAAATTGGATGCCAAGATAGTAGCTCAAAAGACCAAGATAAATGACATCAAAAGTATGTTGCAAATCAACCATAAGATGTCAAGTTTTGCATCACATGAGCCAGTCAAGAGTATGTCATGGACATAAAGAACAAGCACTGTAAGATCAGCCCCATCTTTGCATACATAGAGTGTGCTTTCAATTGAACTACATGTGAAGCCAAGAGCAACTAAGTGCTTATGTATTTTTTCATACCATGCACATGGAGCTTGCTTGAGACCATACAAGGCTTGATGCAAGCCACAAACCGTATGCTCTTGCCCTTTCATGGCAAATCCAGGAGGTTGCTTCACATAAACCTCTTCTTGCAAATCACCATTCAAGAAATTTATCTTTATGTCCAACTGATGTACTTTCCAACATCGATGGGCAACCAATGCAACCACGGTACGAATGGTACTCGTGTGTGAAGTAGCTGCAAAAGTTTCCCTGTAATCAATGCCATATTGTTGCACATGTCATTTGGCAACCAATCTGGCTTTGTAGTGATCAATGCTAGGTGCCATCAAACTTTCTCTTAATCTTGTAAACCCACTTTGTACCAATGGCGTTCTTTCCTTTTGGCAATTCACATAACTCCCAAGTACCATTCCTATGTATGGAATCCATTTCTGATTGCATAGCACCCACCCATTGTGGATCGTCAATGCACCTTCAAAAGAAAGTGGCTCTTCATTACATGATGTTGCAATAAAGGAATAATCCAAAAAATTACTTGATGCATGGTGAGAGCTTGATCTTGTTCTACCAAGTAAAGGTGCACTCAATTTGCTGTCCTGTAAAGTTTGTGCACTCTTGATAGACATGCGTTCATTATGCAATACATCATCAACATGCACATCATGCATGGGCTGAATTTCATGCTCATTTTCAACCATATTTTGATGCAAAGACATATGTGGCTGGAAATTTCCAGTAGTTTTGACAATTTTTGGCTAAAAATTTTCAGCCATGTTTGGCTGGAAATTCTCTGCATTTTCAGCTCTATTTGGCTGGAATATTTCAAACCTTTGAGCCGCAGTTGGATGCTCTACATGGCCATAGTCAAGTGCACCATTTTGGAACAAAGGTATGAGTGTATCAAACACATCTTGTGAGATAATTGTTGGCTATTTTTTGCATTCAAGTAGAGGAAAAATTGAATTTTCAGCAAATACCACATCTTCACTCACAATAATTGTGTTCGTGAATGGATGGTACAAACGATATCCCTTACTTTGAGCATTATAACCAACAAATATACATTTCTTTGCCTTTTCATCAAGTTTGTGACGTTGTTGTGATGGCACAAGAGCATATGCCAAACAACCAAACACATGCATATGACTAACCATAGGCTTATGACCATTGCAAGCCTCATAAGGAGTGATGACTCTCAATGCTTGTAGAACAACGATTCACACATAGTTTGCACACATAACCACTTCCATCCAAAACTTATCAGGAAGATGCTTTCCTTTAACCATACAACCATTTCAAGTAGAGTTCTATTTTATGCTCGGCAACACCATTTTGTTGAGGTGTATATGGCACCGTACATCGTGTGAGATACTTCTTTCATGAAGGGTTTTTCATCTATTTCAAGATTTAAGAAAACTTCTTGTCAAGTTTTGTTATCGTTAGTGTCCGTGTGAAAGGCCAAATGGCCATCAGACACTTTTGTATATGTTCTTTAATAAAAAATATAGTGGCCTGGTCAACCACAACAAAGTGTATGTTCAACTGCACTTGTAACACCTAAGAAACC
The DNA here is from genome assembly GCA_020310875.1 of Ceratopteris richardii. Lineage (NCBI taxonomy): Eukaryota > Viridiplantae > Streptophyta > Polypodiopsida > Polypodiales > Pteridaceae > Ceratopteris > Ceratopteris richardii. Next base: position 88,414,711 of record CM035438.1, on the reverse strand, counting down.
TATGTTTGTGCTCTCTATGTACTATGTTTCTCTTTGTATTCTACAGGTTTGTGCGGAGTACTGTGTGTAGCATCCAGAGCTTGGTTTTGTACTATAAGGTATTTTCATGGAGCTCTTGAGAAGGAGAGTCCAGAGTGGTGCATTTTCATTGAAATACTTCAGTGATATCAAAGCATTTTGATGCAAAAACTTTGTTTCTTTTGTGCGAGCGAAGCGAGCACCTGCCCACCCACCCAAGGCTTATGAATAAGGCGGCGACCAAGGCATAGACTTTTCATCCAAGTCATTGTTGGCATCATTGGGTGCATGCAAGGGAGGACCTCAACGATCAAGGAAGATGGAGGTTCTCAGTACTTCTCGAGATCACCCATCCTAGATTTGTTCCCCTTGGAACTCACTTAATCGACAATCTCTTGCCACTAAGCTACACTCTTATGGTATTTGAAGAAGAGGAAAGACTAAGGTTCACATTACCTTGACATGTTTTGGGCACTCAAAGCTTCATTCTTTGCTTTCAAAGCCTATTTTGAAGCATTTTTAAGGTGATTCTTGGAGCCATTTTGGAGTAGTTTTGTGCATACTTCTCTTTACATAGGTTCAAGAACATCAAGAAGAGTGCTCCTTGTACTTCTCCAACAATTAATGTTCAGCTTTGGGGCTATGTTTTTAGCCACACTAGTAAATCTACATGTTTCTTGAACAATTTTTAGTTGTGGTGGCAACAACCACCACAAGTTTGTGCATGTTTTTTGAGCCTAAAGAAAAAAGTTGATAGACACTTTCAAGTGTTGTAATGTTTTGGGCTATGAAGTGAGTCTTTCTATGTCATTTTATTGCAAATATTGAGCACATACACACTATGTACACTCTCGGGATGAAATCCCTTGGGGACTGTATTATCAAAGACTAAAGAGAAGTGAAGGGAAGAAACTTTTTGATCATTTCTTTTTCAGATAAATACGCGAAGTATTTGAAGTAAAGATTTCAAAGTGATTGAGGAGAAGTTCTTTTGCGCACTATAGCTGAGAAGGCCGATCCAGTTAGAGCATTACCATCTGCACTATTGCAGAGTATTTCATTATTAGAGTTGTATCATCCACGATCACTTGGATAATGATTTATCACAAGGAAGGAGATAAGGAAGATAGCTCACTCTCACACTCAAAGAGGAGCACACACACAGGTTGAGGCAAGAAAGAATAATCTTCTTCTTCTTCTTCTATTACATAAAAGGAATATACAAGAATGACCTAAAATAACAACTAGCACAATATATAAAGAACTATACGTAAGGAAAATCCTAATATCACACATGAGTAAGTTTGAAAGAAAAAAATATGCCATCAATCTCGGTTGATAAAACTAATAAAGCTCAATGAAGTATCCCTGACATATACTGGCATGATCACTATACATGAAAGAGAAATGAAAAAGTGATACGTGTCATCCTCGATCATCACATGTTGAGCTTGATATCTCAACAATCCCCCTCAAGCTCAACGTCATGTCCTATAATCCAAGCATCTTTCGAAGATTCTTCAACTTCTCAACTCCAACTACTTTAGTGAAAATATCAGCAACCTACTCATTTGTCCTCACATAAACAAGGTCAATATCACTTGCTAATACCTTTTCCCTGAAAAATGATAATGCACTTGAGTATGCTTTGTTCTATCATGAAAAAATAGAGTTTTGTGCTAACTATATGCTGCTAAAATTATCCCAATAGATGGTGATAGGCTTTTGCACTTCCACACCTAAACCTGCAAGTAGCATCTCTTACTAGGATGCTTCACATGTTTCCATTGCAACACCTCTTTACTCAGCCTCTATATTCAATAAAGCAATAGTGGGTTGCTTCTTACTGCTCCATGTAATAGCTGCACTTCGAAGTGAGAATAGAAAGTCACTATTAGATCCTCTATCTTGAATAGTACTAGCCCAATCTGCATCGGTGTATCTATGAACCTGAAAAATCTACACCAGCTTCATAAAACAATGCATAATCTAGAGTAGCACTCAACATAACCTAGAGTGTGCCTGAGAGCATTTACATGCGGCTTCCTCGGAACCTGCATAAATTGACTTTAAAGTCCAATAGTGTAGCTTAGATCAGGCCTTGTAATTGTGAGATATATCAAACTTCCCATAATTCTCTTGTACATAGTAGCATTTTCCAATGCTTCACCTGATGTAGTATCCAACTTCAAATTCTGATTTAACGGCATAGAAATTGGCTTACAATCAGCCAACCATACTCTTGCAGCATACTCAAGGTATATTGCCTTTGTGACATCCATATACCTATACTCAAGGCATATTGCCTTTGTGACATCCATATACGTGTTTTTGTATATACACTACAAGGAATACGGGCGTATAGCGACGGTTAACGCGACAGAATTTCGTCGCTATAAAATTGCAACTTGTGTCGGAATTACCGTCGAGCGCGGACCGTCGATTATACGATGCAAAAAACGACGGTATTTGCGACTTGGATTGCGACGGGAGCTCGCTTAAACGACGCTTGTTAAAGGTGTCGCTTAAGCGATGCTTTTTTGCGTCGCATAAGCGACGGTTCACACCGTCGTATAAGCGAAGCTAAGGAAATGTCGCTTATACGACGACGCATAGCATCGCTTACACGACGATCTGTTGACGGACAAAAATTAAAACGTTGGAGGCTCTGCAATCGGCATTTTCACACATCTGATCGAAGAGCTCTCCAACGTTCGCAATTGCGCTGCGCTTACGAGCTGAAGCAAGTATATGCAGAATTGTTGTTTTGCTTAAGCTCTCTGTTATTGTCTCCCTCAGTCTTTGTTTCTCTCTTTCTACATCTTTCTCTCTTTGAATTCTCTCTCTCTCTCTCTAGATCTATCTCTCTCTCTCTAGATCTCGCTCTCTCTCTCTAGATCTCTCTCTCTCTCTAGATCTCGCTCTCTCTCTCTCTAGATCTCTCTCTCTCTCTCTCTCTCTCTCTTTTCTCTCTCTTTATTGCAGGTTATTCAAGAAGCTAACCAAGCAAAAACTATGGGTCACAATTGTAAGTACAATTTCTATTATTTGTAGATCATTTGAATTGTGTTATTTTCATTACATACCATACTCACACTTATTGATATGCACTCATACACTTATACATGATGAAGATGCACACAATGACATGCATATACCTACATATACACATATACATGCACATACACACACATACACATAGAGTTATAAATATACACACACATACACAAGAACATGCACATATTGATACATACATATACACTTATACATGCACATGCATATACATACATATACGCACACATACACATGCACATACATACATATACACATATACATGCACATACACACACATACACATAGAGTTATACATATACATGCATATACATATACACACACATACACATGCACATGCACATACTCATACACACATATACACTTATACATGCACATGCACATACATACATATACACACACATACACATGCACATACATACATATACACACACATACATATACACTTAGGTACACACATATGAATGAATTATATAATTAAAGTATTAAAACACATGCTTAATATAAACAATAATAACAATCAATAGAACAAAACTCTTCATTACTTAATACCATACACACAATTCAAAACATAACTGAAATGAAAAATATATAGATAAATATATATATATATATATATATCAATGTAAATACATATAATCCAATGTCATAATCAACTAAAATCCTAATCATCATCATCATGATCATCATCATCATCAGCAATATCATGATCATCCTGATCTTCCTCATCCTCATCGTCATGATCACCCTGTGACGATCGAGATCATCCCTCCTGTGTTTGTCTCTCCACCTCATCCATATTTGTCTCCCCATAATACTCCTGTATTACATATAACAAACATAAATCAATAAAATAATTAAAACATTCATAACAACAAAATAATTATATAAAATTTAAAAATACTCACAAAGGCATCAGGATGATCTTGTATATACTCGCTCAAATGCCGATATCCAAAATGTGTAGCATACTCGATCTCGTGTTTCGTAGGATATCGGCCATAATCCTTTCGCTGCAATGAAACAAATAAAAAACATTAGTTGCTTGCATTTTAACTAAAATAAAAAATATACTCACAATAACACATATACTTACAAACGTAGCTACAAAACCATTATGGCCCATTTGGCCTAAGTGCGATGTGTGGCCCGACTCCACTCTCTTCTTTGCAGCAGCCTGTTTATTCAAGGGAAAAAATGCATAAATTAAACTAAAAAATTACTAAAATATCTAAAAATTATAAATATAAACTATTAATTTGTGTACCTTCTGTTGAGGAAATGACTCCTGAAGACGTAGCTGTCTACGAAAAAACTGCCACGACTCAGGTGGTATGTTAGCTCGCCTCTTATTTTTTTCGACCATACAATATCTCCTGTTAATTTAATCTCAAACAGAAAAAAAAGTCAGAATACATACACATATATACACACACATACACATACACATACACATACCCACATACACATATACATGCAAACATATACGCATGCATATATGTATATATATACACATATACATACATATAACATAAACACACATATACATATCCACATATATACGTACACACACATGCATGCATATACACTCATTCATACAAAATACATGCATTTATCCCACAATAATATGTAGTTGTGTATATGTGAATATGTGTGTATGTATAAATGTGTATATGTGAATATGTGTGTATGTGTAAATATGTATATGTGAATTTTTAATTTATGTAGATAATCAAATTATTAATATCAAATACCATTATTTGTAGATTCTGATCAATCAGATGGAACTCCACCACCGCCTCCTCATCGTGCAACGACTTTATATTGTAAGTATATGAAATATTTAATTTTACCTATATTTGATGGATACATAACTTATATTTTCTTTTATGTTTCTTATGATGTGCAGATTCTGATCAATCAGAGGGTACTCCACCACCTCCTACCCATGCAACGACTTCACATGTGTCCTCCGATAGGAATTATGATGAATTTTACTATCAAGAGCATATTATATGTTGGTGTAACTCTTGTTATGGCACGTATCGAAGACCACGATTGGAATGTATTCAACATGAGGCAGAGTATGGTACTTTTGAGCATGCACCATCACCTAGTCAACGTGATAATGCTTGGGTATGTATTTTCTATATATATTAATGTCATTATTTTATTTAAAAACCATGTATAAAATCAAATTATTATTGATATACAGGAATACTTGCTCGATGATGATGATGGTGATGATTTTTCTCATAATGTTAATATACCTCGTACACGTCATGGACTTGTTATTCATCAATTACAAGCAGAGGTTTCTAGAAATCCTCTACCTCCTGGTTTAGAGAATGAAACGGCTGGAGATTATCCATTGCCAGCTCGTGATCGTTCTTTAGTACAAACATATGATAGAAGAAGATATGGAGGATGGAATAGAGGACCACTTCCTTTAGATGGAGAGGTTTTCAACTTTTGGGGTAATCGCTATATGATTGCTCCATCCACTATTACTAATGCTGGTCGTGGTCTCTTTATTGTAGAGGATTTGTATGTGCCTCCGAACTCTGAAGTCACTCTTATGTCATTTTGTGGTCCTATATATGGATGGGGAGATTGGCATCGACTTTCACGTTATGTTCAAAGCATGAGTACTTATGGAATATGCTTGAACGCAACATCTCTTACTAGTAGAAGGATTTTACATGTAGAAAATGAAAGATTATATATTGATGGAAGACCTTACACACATGGAAATATAGCAGGTTTAATCAATAGTAGTCGAGGGTTACATAATACTTCAAGGACTAATTGCACATTTGAGGAGCGTGAAAATAGTCATGAATCACCATACATGAGTAGAGATGTATCAAGATACATAGTTGTCAATGCTATTACTACATTACATGCTGGTGATGAACTATTAGTGAATTATGGATGGCGTAGACCTCCAAGAGCACCTTTTAGCTAGAGAGAATAAAAATTTTCTATCCATATTTAATAAGTTATATACTTAATTTTATATTTGAAGTTTAATTTTTATTCATTTATGGAATACTAATGAGTTTTATTTATATGTGTAGATTCCAACATATGATGTTGATGATATTTGTCCACAACATTCACAATTACCAATAAGACCTCATTTATCAGAAGCTTCCATGAGGAGGCTACGCAAAACTAAGCCTGTGCAATATGCAAAGTTGAAAGATCTATATTCTTCCTACCTCACATGATGAAATGAAGAAGATAATCAACAATCTTGGTATAGATTATCAATGTATACATGCATGTCCTAACGATTGTATTTTATATAGAGGTGAATATGCAGACTCTTTGACATGTCCCAAATGTCAATCTCCTCGATATAAGGGTGAAGAAGGTAAAATCCCGAAAAAGGTATTGAGACATTTTCCATTGGCTCCACGGATTAGACATATGTTTCAAAGCCCCGAATTATCAAAGCTTTTGACTTGGGGACATGATCACAAAAGTACTGATGGAATAATCAGAATTCCTCATGATAGTGTTGCTTTTCAACATATTGATTCTACATGGCCTGAATTTGCACAAAATCCATAGAATCTAAAGTTAGGAGTTGCATTAGATGGGGTTAATCCATTCTCCATGAAATCCAGTAAATGGTCAACATGGCCAGTGGTAGTCATAAACTACAATCTTCCGCCATATCTTAGCATTAAAAAGGAACATTTAATGCTTTCACTTTTAATCCCAGGCAAAAGACAAGTTAAAGATATGAATGTATATCTTGCTCCTCTCATTGACGATCTTCAAGAGTTATGGAGAGGTATTAATGTCATTGATATATAGAAAAGCATCAATGAAAGACATATTACGATTCGTGGTATTGTGGCTTGGACTATTCACGATTTTCCTGGATATGGCGTTTGTTCAGGTATTGATGTAATTTTTTTATTCAATATGCATGAAATAAATATGATTTAATCTAATTATATTTTTATCATTTTCCATGATGCAGGAATATCTACTAAGGGTTATAAAGCTTGTCCATATTGTGGTGATTGGTTGAGATCAATCTATAGTAAGAATCTCAACAAAAATATTTATCTTCGACATCGACGATTCTTGCCTGATGATCATCCATTAAGATCTAAAAGAGAAGCGATACATTTTAATGGAAAGCTTGAAACAGGCCAGTATCCAAAACCTATGACGCCTATGGATTGGTATAAAAAATGGACAGATGGACCTCTGATAGATCCAGAAGCAGAAATCTTCAGTGATGATTCAGATAATGAGTATGTGAACAGAGGTAAAGGGAAATTGGCACTCGCAGAGAACATATCAATATGGTATTCTTTGGAGTATTGGAAAGAGTTAAAAGTATGTCATCTTCTTGATCCTATGCATATATTCAAAAATATTGGTTATTCACTATGGCAGCATCTTCTTGGACTAAAAGATACCACAACATCAAGGAATGATTTGAAAGATCAAAAATCCAAACCAAAGTTATGGCCAGTTTTTGATAGACATCGACAAGAAACGACTTATGCATCTGCTCCTTGGGTACTTACAACAAAAGAGATACAGACTATCAACAATAGAATTCAATTGATCAAGACTCCTACAGGATATGGAGCATCGTTTCAAAACATGTTTACTATGGATGATAAGAGCTTATCTGGATTAAAGACCCATGTCTGGCATAACTTTTTGAAACATATTTTACCTTTGGTTATCGATGGATGTACAACGAAAGGAGTACGAGATGTGATCTATCGTCTTGGATCACTTATAAGGTAATTATGATACTTTTATATTTAATATGTATGAATATTGGATATCTTTTATTTTTTAATTAACTTCTTTACAATTGTTTTTATGATTTGTATAGGTGGATTACATCCAAAGAGATCGATAAAAATTCGATCCCACAAAAAAAACGTGAATGCAAAGAGCTACTATGTTTGATGGAAAAAGAACTTCCTACTTCATTTTTTGATATTCAAGTTCATTTACTAGTCCATCTTGTAGATGAGATAGAGATTGCTGGTGTTGTCAACACTCGATGGATGTTTTGGGTCGAGCGATTTATGGGAATACTAAAAGGTTACGTGCGACAAAGAGCAAAACCAGAAGGATCCATGGCAAAGGGTTGGATGCTTGAAGAGTGCATGTATTACGTTAGTGAGTACCTTGAAAGAGTTCATGAAGAAGCTCCACGTGCATGGACCAACGAGTCTTCTTCAAAAATAACAGATGAGGTATTATCAGGTAAGGGGGTTCCATTCTTATTTACATTTCAAGAAAAAAATGATGTTTCTACTTTTGTAGCATATAATAGTGAATGCATGCAAGCATTCGTTAGCGAGTACGAGGAACTTCAAAGTCTCCAAAGTAAAAGGCGAAAAAACAAAAGATCTAGACGTAATCTCGATAATAATGAGATTACAGATATACCTTCTTTCACGGATTGGCTATATAGTCGTTTGCAACGCGCCAACGCAAATAATGAAGAAATCTCAGATGAGCAAAGAGAGTTAATGATAGGTTGTGAACAAAAGGTAATTTTATTAAAATATATATTTTATTTTTTTCATATATGTATGTTAGTTTCTATTTACTAATTGAATTTATTTTGCAGGCTCGAATGTTCACTAATATGTGGGCTTTTGGACAGCATATTAGAATCAAAGCCATTGATTCTTTACGTAAAACAGAGGATTCTAGTATTGTTGCTTGTTTCAAGCAACTCACATGCTAGCTCAAAAGACACGAACCTTATAGATAGCGAACTTGGTTACGTAGGAACTATTGTTGGTATCTACGAAATTTCATTTCGTACATTCAAACAGGTAGAAAAAAGTTTATATATTTTTTTTAGAGTTAGTTATTTTTTTAAGCACCTAATAATGGGACGTTTTTGTTGTTATATATTTTGATAGGTCATTTTGAAGGTTGACTGGTATCGAGCGGAGTATAAAGGTAGTAATTCTACAATAAGAAAGGAATTATCTGGGTTTTGGGCAATTGATTCTTCCAAGGTAATGCGATCCACTAAAGAACCATATATTCTTCCTAGGCATATTGAACAAGCATTTTTTTATAAAAACCCAGATGCTCATCCTTGGTGGCAAGTCATTCATGTGCAACCTAGAGGTAGGTCATTGTTTGAACAGTTTATTGTTAGAGAGATTGAAGAAAGTCCTCTTGATGATTCAGCATCAGATACTGATACATCAACATCTGGAATAGAAATTAGACTCATTATACGTGATAATGATACTAATCTTTTTGATGAAGAGGATAATTCTCTACATGCTGATTCTACTGATGAGTAAGAGGAATTACCAGAAATAGATATTAATCCACCAATAGATGATGTGATTCATGAGAACATAGATTTAACAATAGAAGAAATAAATGAAATCAATAATGATAATGAAGATGAGACTATATTGATGTCTTACCAAAATGATGGCAATAATGAAAACATATGAGCAGATTAGATAGTAACTTGAAGCTTCTGAATGGATATCAGATAATAGGTTTTTTTTATTAACTTGAATAACGATGAATCCTACTAGAGAGATGAAATCATGTTCTTCTAAGTTAGAACATGAAGCTCGGGGGTATGCCTAATTATTTTATATATAGCTTTATCTTCGAGGAGTAAATTTTTATCATGTATGTATGCATATGTGTGTGTATTCATGTGTATTATATGTATACATATATTAGTATGCATATATATGTATTTCATGTATATGTATGTGTTTGCATGTGTGTGATATATGTATACATGTGTTAAATATGCATATGTGTATATATGCATATGCATTTATGTAAAATATTCATGTATTCATGTACGTAATATATGCAAGTGTTTATAATTGTGTACATGTATATATGTATATGTGTCTATGTGTAAATATGTACATGTAAATATGTATGCATGTATATATATGTTTATGTGTGCATGTAGGCATGTACATGTATGTGTAAATATGTACATGTAAATATGTTAGTATGTATATATATATTTATGTGTGCATTTAGGCATGTATGTGTGATGCATAATATATCTACTCCATTTTATATTTATGTATCCTATCTACATGATGTGTATATATCTTTACATATATTATGAATCATGATCCTCGTTGATTCGAGTAGCTATATATAGAGGCATAAGGTTGGGAGGAGAGACATCTCTCTAGTAGGACGTCGGAGGTGTACATATACTTCAAACATATGGCTAAAAGGTTGAATTAGAGTTTTTAAATTAGGGATTTCAAAACCCTAATATCGAGATTAGTGTTCTCTCTCTCTCTCATATACATACATACCGTGCATTGTCACGACGATGCGCCATAAGTGTCCGCATCTCTTTTAAACACCATTTAAGAGACCACCCTGTCCCAAACTCCGTCTCAAGTGAAGTGAGCACGTACTTTTTATCCCTCTCATCATGCTCACTACAAAAATAAAAAACATAATATAAATAAAACATAAGATATATATTTCAATTATATGTAAAACTTTTACTTACTTCCACGGTAAGTGGATAAAGCGCAGGTAAGAGTCGCATAGTGCATGCATTCTCCTCTTGAACTCCAATCCATTTCCTATGTATACAATATTCCCCTCTGGCTCTATGTCGCACTCTAGTCCTAACGTGCCTATGCATGTCCTCATAGGCAACGTCTCTGCTCTGCTATCACGTGCTGGAGGTGGTATAGGTGTCCTGAAAATAGATAGATAGAAATAAATAAAAATATGTGATATAATATCATTAAAAAAGTTTATGAAAAAAAACATACCTATGAGCAGATAGCTCTCTTCCTGCGTGTGGATCCGTAGAAGAGCCCTCGTCTGATCGCGTAAGCATCTGGATCGTATAATCCAGCTCCTCATCGGACATCTCTGCGTAGTCCCGCATTATGGCCCCTAGAGTATCTGACGGAACTCTTGCTCTCATAAGACTTTTTATGAGAGTGAGTTTCGCCTTTCTCTCTCTACTGGGATCCATAATACCTAACATATAAAACAAAATGGTTAGAAATCAATATATATACGTGTATGTGTGTGTATGCATCATTATGTGTGTATGTGTGTAGGTATATGTGTGTGCTGTCTATGTGTATGTGTGTGTGTCTATGAGTGTGTATGTGTTTATGTATATGTATGTATCTATGTGTGTGTATGTATCTATGTGTGTATGTGTATGCATGTATGTATGCATATGTGTGTGTATGCATATGTATGTGTGTGTATGCATCATTATGTGTGTCTATGTATGCATGTGTATGTATGTATGCATCATTACATGTGCATGTGTCTATGTGTGTATGTGTGTGTATATGTGTGTGTGTCTATGTGTATGTGTGTGTGTTTATGAGTGTGTATGTGTTTATGTGTATGTATGTATCTATGTGTGTGTATGTGTCTATGTGTGTATGTGTATGCATGTATGTATGCATATGTGTGTATGCATATGTATGTGTGTGTATGCATTATTATGTGTGTCTATGTATGCATGTGTATGTGTGTATGCATCATTACGTGTGTATGTGTCTATGTGTGTATGTGTGTGTGTATATGTGTTTGTATGTGTGTATGCATGTGTGTGTGTATGCATGTGTATGTGTATATGTGTATATGTGTGTGTATATATGTGTGTGTATATGTGTGTATGCATGTGTGTGTGTATATGTGTGTATGCATGTGTGTGTGTATGCATATGTATGTGTGTGTATGCATTATTATGTGTGTCTATGTATGCATGTGTATGTGTGTATGCATCATTACGTGTGCATGTGTCTATGTGTGTATGTGTGTGTATATGTGTGTGTGTCTATGTGTATGTGTGTGTGTCTATGAGTGTGTATGTATTTATGTGTATGTATGTATCTATGTGTGTGTATGTGTATGCATGTATGTATGCATATGTGTGTGTATGCATATGTATGTGTGTGTATGCATAATTATGTGTGTATGTGTCTATGTGTGTATGTGTGTGTGTATACATTATGACAGTGTATGTAAGCATGTGCATTATGTATGCATATAAGTATGTATGTATGCATATGCATATGCATTATGTATGCATATGCATATGCATTATGTATGCATATGCATATGCATGTGTATGCATATGCATGTAAGTATGTATGTATGCATATGTGTGTGTATGCATATGCATGTAAGTATGTATGTATGCATATGCATATGCAATATGTATGCATGTATGTATATGTGTGTGAATGTGTGTGAATTTGTGTGTGAATGTGTGTGTACATGTGTCTGTATGTGTGTATGCATGTGTATGTGTGTGTATGCATCATTATGTGTGTATGCGTGTGTATGTGTGTGTGTCTATGTGTATGTGTGTGTATCTATGAGTATGTATGTGTTCATGTGTGTGTATGTGTCTATGTGTGTATGTATCTGTGTGTGTGTATGTATCTATGCATGTGCATTATGTATGCATGTAAGTATGTATGTACATTATATGCATATGCATATGCATTATGTATGCAAATGTATGCATGTATGTGTTTATGTGTGTATGTCTCTCTATGTGTGTGTATGCATATATGTGTGTGTATGTGTGTGTATATGTGTCTGTATGTGTGTATGCATGTGTATGTGTGTGTATGCATGTGTATGTGTGTATGTGTCTATGTGTGCATGTGTGTGTATATACTATATGTGTGTGTGTCTATGTGTATGTGTGTGTACCTATGAGTGTGTATGTGTTTATGTGTGTATGTGTCTATGTGTGTGTATGTGTTTATGTGTGTATGTGTATGCATGTATGTGTATGTGTGTGTATGTCTCTCTATGTGTGTGTGTGTATGCATATGTGTGTGTGTGTGTGTATATGTGTGTCTATGTGTGTATGCATGTGTATGTGTGTGGATGCATCATTATGTGTGTATGTGTCTGTGTGTGTATATGTGTGTGTATGTGTGTGCGCGTCTATGTGTGTATGTGTGTGCGCGTCTATGTGTATGTGTGTGTGTCTATGAGTGTGTATGTTTGGATGTGTGTGTGTATGAATGTGTGTCTATGAGTGTGTATGTTTGGATGTGTAAGTGTATATGTGTGTCTATGTGTGTATGCATGTGTATGTGTGTGAATGCATCATTATGTGTGTGCATGTATATGTGTGTGCATGTGTATGCATTATGTGTGCATGTGTGTATGTGTATGCATTATGCATTGTGTATGTGTGTCTATGTGTGTGTATTTGTGTGTATGTGTGTGTGTGTCTATGCGTATGTGTGTGTGTGTCTATGCGTGTATATGTGTGTGTACATATGTATGTGTGTGTGCATGTGTATGTGTGTGTGTGCATGTATATGTGTGTGCATGTGTATATGTGTGTGCATGTGTATGCATTATGTGTGCATGTGTGTATGTGTATGCATTATGCATGTGTATGTGTGTGTGCATGTATATGTGTGTACATGTATATGTGTGTGCATGTGTATATGTGTGTGCATGTGTATGCATTATGTGTGTGTGTGTGTGTCTATGCGTATGTGTGTGTGTGTCTATGCGTGTATATGTGTGTGTACATATGTATGTGTGTGTGCATGTATATGTGTGTGCATGTGTATGCATTATGTGTGCATGTGTGTATGTGTATGCATTATGCATTGTGTATGTGTGTCTATGTGTGTGTATTTGTGTGTATGTGTGTGTGTCTATGCGTATGTGTGTGTGTGTCTATGCGTGTATATGTGTGTGTACATATGTATGTGTGTGTGCATGTGTATGAGTGTGTGCATGTATATGTGTGTGCATGTGTATATGTGTGTGCATGTGTATGCATTATGTGTGCATGTGTGTATGTGTATGCATTATGCATTGTGTATGTGTGTCTATGTGTGTGTATTTGTGTGTATGTGTGTGTGTCTATGCGTATGTGTGTGTGTGTCTATGCGTGTATATGTGTGTGTACATATGTATGTGTGTGTGCATGTGTATGTGTGTGTGCATGTATATGTGTGTGCATGTGTATATGTGTGTGCATGTGTATGCATTATGTGTGCATGTGAATATGTGTATGCATTATGCATGTGTATGTGTGTGTGCATGTATATGTGTGTGCATGTGTATATGTGTGTGCATGTGTATGCATTATGTGAGTGTGTGTCTATGCGTATGTGTGTGTGTGTCTATGCGTGTATATGTGTGTGTACATATGTATGTGTGTGTGCATGTATATGTGTGTGCATGTGTATATGTGTGTGCATGTGTATGCATTATGTGTGCATGTGTGTATGTGTATGCATTATGCATTGTGTATGTGTGTCTATGTGTGTGTATTTGTGTGTATGTGTGTGTGTGTCTATGCGTATGTGTGTGTGTGTATATGCGTGTATATGTGTGTGTACATATGTGTGTGTGTAAGTGTGTGTGTGTGCATACGTGTCAATAGTCTCGCTTCTCTCTCTCCCTCTCGCGCGCGCTCTTTCTCTCTCTCTCTCTCTCTCTCTCTCTCTCGGTCTTTGGGTTCTTCCTCGCGTTCAAGGCCTGGCACAAATGTGCCGGGAGAATTGAAATTTTTTTTTTTACATTCCAGAGCATCGCATATGCAACGCTCTGCAGTTTGTCAACGTCGTTAAGTGCGTTGCTAACCAGCGACGCTTCTTTGGCTAGCGTCGCTTATGCGACGCTATCGTCGCTTATGCGACGAGGGTCGGCCAAAAAAAAAATCCGAAATTTTTACCGTCGCTTATGCGACGATTTCGTCGCATAACGACGGTTTTCGTTTTTTTCCCGATTCGGGGGCATCGCTACGCCCCCCTTTTTCTTGTAGTGATATAAACTCAATGCCCAAGAAATAGCGCAGCACACCAAGACCTTTCATGTCAAATTCTTGCATAAGGAGTTGTTTTACCTCTTTAATGATTTCTTCATTATCCCCAACTATAATCAATTCATAAACATAAATAGCCACAATTGTGATGCCATCATCACCCTTCCTTGCATATAATGAATGATTTGCATCACACATAGAAAATCAATTGTGGTTAAGTAGTCAGCAATCCTTGCATGCCAAGCACAAGGGGCTTGTTTAAGTCCATACAAAGCCTTTTGCAACCTGTAAACATATTCTAGGTGCTTTGAATCTTTGTATCCTTGTGGTTGGTCCATGTATACTTCTTCCTATAACTCACCATGTAGGAAAGCATTCTTCACATCCATCTGATGCAAAGTCCATCCTTTTGATGTAGCTAATGAAATAAGTGCACTGATAGAAGGAATTTTAGCTACAAGGCTGAACGTTTCCTCATAATCAATGCCATATTTATGTGCATATCCTTTTGCTACTAAGTGTGCTTTATACCTGCTTATGCTACCATCAGCATTGTGCTTTACCTTGTAAATCCACTTGCAACCTATGGGTTTCTTTCCTTGCCGCAATGGAACCAACTTCCATGTTTTATTTCCATAAAGTACAACCCTCCTCAACCATAGCTTTTTCCCAATCTACATTTCCAATTGCATCTTCAAAACAAGAAGGTTCAACATCTTGCATTATCTTGGTCATGTAGGCACAATGAAAAGCCATGTAATTGTCATACGTCAATTGTTGCACTGAATTCTGCATCCTCCCATATCTTCTCAGTCCCGCTTCACTTCTGCTTGTATCATCTGCATGTGCCTTTCTTACTTTTTGGGTCTTTAAAGAGTACAATCCAAGTTCCTCATCAAGGCTCTTTTATGAACCACTTGAATCTCCATCAATGACTTCAAAACTTGTAGATGTTTTACTACCAGCAAAAAGCTTTTCTTTACCTTTCTTGGATGTATTTGATGAATTTGTTGGACTAAAATTTCCATGCAATCTTCCACTCCATGGATTTGAGTTGGAACTGTTGCTTGGTGATGCATCTGTTCCACTCATAACTTGAGATTCTACGCTTGATTTTAATTTTTCAACATTTTCTTTGTCAGTTGGTTCAGGATTAAGTCCATCTTTGGCATCTACATAGAAGCTTGACATTTCATCAAACATCACATCTCTGCTTACCTTCACCTATTATGTGAGTGCATTATAGCATTTGTATCCTTTTTTCTCAAGGGAATACCCAATGAAGATACATTTTTGTGCCTTTGGATCAAGCTTCTTCCTCAACTCATATCAAACATGTACATATGCAATACAACCAAATACCTTCATAAGCGATAAGTTTGGATTTTTACCTGTGAACTTCGCTTCAGCTATAACTTGATGTATAACAGCAGTCTGAGTTTTGTTCATGATGTATACAGTAGTGTGCCATAGCTTCTATCCAATAACACTGAGGCACATTCTTCTCAACCATCAAGGCTCTCGCTATTTCTACAATATGTCTATTTTTGCGTTCAACAATGCCATTCTATTGTGGTATGTACGTGCATGAAAACATACATCGATTTCCATGACTTTTAAGAAAGTTGCTAAACTCATTTGACATGTATTCACCTCCACCATCACAACTTAATGTCTGAATATACTTCCTTGTCTTATTTTCCACCATAGCTTCAAAATTTTGGAAGCTAGTGGACACCTCACTCTTCTCTTTCATGAAATATACACATACTTTTCGTGTATGATCATCAATGAAAGTAACATAAAACCTACAACTACCCATAGATGTTGTCTTTACGAGACCCCAAACATTTGTATGTATTATTTCTAGCACATTCTCACTAACATGCTTGTCGTGCGGAAATGATGCTCTTGATTGTTTACCAAATTGACATGTTGAACATACCTTTTGCATCTCTACAACCTTGAAATTTGGTAGTCCATTGAGAATATCCTTTGACTGCATCAATTTCAGCCTCTGCAAGTTTGCATGTCCAATTCCTTTCTGCCAGATCTCTGTATCAACAATAACTCTTGCACCATTAATAACATGGCTACATTCATTTCAAGAAATTTCACATTTTAGGTGAACATCCTACCCACTTTGTTTCCTATGGCAATCAATCTTTCATCTTGTTTGTATTCTTCTACATATAACCCATCAACATTGAACATGGCTTGTAATCCTTGGTCAAGCATTTTTCCAATAGAAACCAGATTCTTTGTTATATTTGGAGCATGATGCATGAAGGGCTTTGGTGTGCAGAACAAGAGGAGGAAGGAGGAGATGGAGGGAGAGAGAAGAGAGGAGAGATGCACACAAATATGTGGGAGCCTTGAAACTCACATAATGATCTCTCTTGAGGCAATGCTCTATAAATGATGTATAAATATGAATATGGGGGTAAGGTCACATGACCCTTACATCCCCAACAATCTCCAACTTAAGGGTCAATGTGACTATAAGTGGTAACACATACAAAGAATGATGTAGGACTATACAATAATGTATAGGAAGATTCTGGATCTCAACCCACAGAGATCAACGTACACCAACTGCCTCGAACAAGGTGTATCCATGCACCTCAAACTGCTAGGCTCATATCGATAAGAGTCTAGCTCACATCTGACTGATGCAAGAATTGATGAAGTTCTTGCAAAGATCCCACTCGCTCTATGCTTGTGTCAATCATTGAATGACTGACAACTCCAAGTGCAAATGCTCCAATAGCAACTGAAATGTCTTGTCTCAAGCATAGCAACTCATACATCAGGCTCTCGAATGCTGACGAAACATGTGCTATCCTGGCTAACCTAAGCATGTCATCCATGCCTGTGTCCAAGGCATCCAAAGCACCATCATCAAGACCAACATGTCCTGACATATCTATCTCAACATCGCATGAGCGAATCCAAGAATGACTGCATGATCGCTAACTCATCAGCATCTAAATCAGTCATCTTCTCAACCAAGGATGTGCTAACTATGCACCCTGAGAGCTAGTATGCTCTGGCATATACTGTGTATCATAAGAGCTGTCCTGCTCTACCACACAAAGTGTATCATCATGCTCCACATGAGCTAACTGCACAACATGAACACTAAGGTCAAACTAATGATCTAACTCTAACGGAGTATCATCATAATGCTCTACCTGAGCATCCACATCATGCTCTACCTGAGCATCCACATCATGCTCTAAAGCATCCAAATGATCATCCAAAGTGTGCTCCATATGAGCATCTCTATGATCAACAAATTATGCTCTACATAAGCATCACGAGCATCCAAAACATGCTCCACATGTGCATCCATCGGAGCATCTGAACCCTGCTATACATGTGTGTCATGAATGTCAACAGACCTATATCTAGGTAGACAAAATGAGACATGATGAGTCTCACATCGCACATAAGGTTGAACTCCCACTGAGATGAGAATGTCTCTCATACGGAGTACCTACTGTGGATACCTGTGCCCAATCCTAGCACCTCTGACAAGCATAAGCTGTCCAAATAGCAACTAAAAATGATGCTCACCAAGGAATGCATAACATCTACTCTCCTGTAACTGGCTAACTGAAATCAAGATCATAAGGAATGAAGGTACATAATGTACATGTATGAGTATAAGTGATGCTCCACTAGGTAGTATAAGGCATACATCTCCTACACCCTCAATGTCATATGCCATACCATTAGGCATGTGCACACATCCACGGCTCTCATTTGAGAATCAAGAAAACCACTCACAATGTGGACTAATATGAAAAGTGGCTAATGCATTAAGAAACCAAGCCATATGTGTGCTAACCAATGAACAAGAGAAATCATGAGATGAACCATAGGAGAAAGTGATATCACCATCACTGGCATAATCAACTACCATAGACTCTCTTGAAATCACTACCTGGCCTGCATCTTATGCATATCTCTAATGTCATCATCACATCCGCCTAAAGTAACATCGTCGAATATGGCCCTAATGACCACAATACCAACATCAAAGTTGTTGATATGATCTATGTCTCTCATGAGTCAATGGACTTGCATACATGTAGTCTCTGCCATAATGCACTACTCATCTCCTCATATATAACAGACTCATATATAGAATCCAGAAGCTGTAATCGAATAGTGGAGCTGGCCAATGCATCCATATCCATCCATACATGGTTGGGCATGTCACGAGGCCTCTGTGCATCTCTATGCACATACATGTGTAACCCTACACGAACCAATGTATGCCACATCTGATCTTTCCATCTCAAAAAGTCAATGCCATCAAATCGAGAAGACACCGTGCTGGCAATCCAAGAGACTAGCAATGTAACAAGAGACTAGAAATAATACTCTATCCTCAATAGGATCACATCTGCATATCTGTGAAGAGATGGATAAGTATGTGTTTGAAGATGAAGAGGTGTTGCAAAATCCTTGATCTACACCAGCCAAATGAACTCCAGGAGTAGATGGTGGGCCCTTTTAGCTTGCCAATGGATGTATTAGACACCCTATGTACCTTGGAAGATCACTCTCAAAAAGATAGATCAAAACAGATAAGTTGGAGTTAGCTCAGAGGTGAAAACTTGCTATTCTTGGTTCATACACCTGTCCAGTGTTTTACATAATTCTCTGAGCACAGCAAAAATTAGCTTAATTCCTCTTGGGGAAGTCTAGGTAGCTTAAAGAGCTAACTTTCAAAAGTAATCTCATCAAAAATAACAAAGCACACACTGAGAATGAGTTTTAACAAGTGATGACATCATCCCGATTTTCACGGGCTGCTATAGAAATAGACCAGTGAGCAGAACAATCACCATAACTCAAAATGTAGAAATCCAATGATTATGAAAATTTGTATGGTTATACTAGACAGTAAGCTGAATCCAACAAGCTTTAAATCACTGAATTTGGATGAGTAACCACTGAGAAACACCTCTGACAAGATGAGTGAAAAAGTCGGGTACCTGACAGAGAAGTGAAGATGAACAGACCCTGTTGACTTCAAATGAACATAACTGAAGATTGCAACATCCAAATGACATGAAAATTTATGAGCATATAGTAGACTTATAGAGCTAACTTTACCAAGTTAAATTACTAAAAATGATGCACCAAGCTCAGAGAAAACATCTCTGCAAGCTGACTGAGAAAACTGAGAGTAATGGTAGTGAGTAGTACACTTCACAAGAACATGGAAAGATGAAACCAAATAATCATGAAAATGAAAGTATATTTCTTGTACAATACAATGACTTATTGATACATATGTGTGCCTTGTAATCACACCTTGATATGGCATAAAGCTCAGCTCTTGGAGGTCTTCACATAGGTCTCTCTAACCACGACTAAAACTGCAATCTATTTATAGTTGAGTTTGGGAGGCTAACTTCCCTCAATCACTCTCCAATCAATCAATGATTGATTTGATTCTCTACCTACCACAAATCACGAATTCATGGCTCCTCTTTCCATTCTTGATCAAGTGGACTCAACCACTTAAGATTCTCTTACTTTTACATTAAGTAAACTCTTCAAAAGTTACAAGAGGTAGTTCACAAGTGAACTTTACATAGTCTTCATTTTAAGGCTTTTTCTATGACTTTGTGGAACTCAAGCCAATACTTAGGCTTGTCATAGACTTGCTCCAACAGCTCCCCCTCAAGCCAAGTATGCTTGAGGTCTTCAATCTTCCAAGATTACCTGCAAACCAATCATAGCCTTGAATTTGCAAAGCTTTGTACCATCCAATGCTTTGGTTAGAATATCTGCACATTGTTGATGAGTGGACACATATGATATTTGAATCTCTTTGCTTAGAACCTTCTCTCGTACATAGTGATAATGAACTTCAATATGTTTAGTCCTTGCATGAAAAATAGGATTAGCAGCCAAGTGAATAGAACTCATATTGTCACCAAAAATAGTTGGAGTTCCAAACTCCAATCCAAGATCTTTGAATAATGTCTTCATCCACATAGCTTCTTGTGTAGCTATAGCAAGACCTCTATATTCAGCTTCAGTAGAAGAGAGAGCAACTGTGGGTTGCTTCTTGGATGACCATGAAATAAGCTTTGAACCTGCAAAGGTAAGATAACCTGAAGTGCTCCTTCTATCTTCCTTGGAGCCAGCCCAATCTGCATCAGAAAATAGCTTCAAACCTAAATCAGATACATAAGGATAATAAGTCCTTCATTTATGGTTCCTTTGAGATACTTGAGAATCCTTTTGGCAGCATCCATATGTGGTTTCCTTGGTGTGTGCATAAATTGACTTAGCACACTCACACTGTAACATATATCTACTCTTGTCAATGTGGCATAGTTGAGACTACCCACTAGACTTTGATATGATGTGATGTCCTCTATGAGTTCACCTTCATGTGAGCTCAATTTGTGATTGACCTCCATTGGAGTACCTGCAATCTTACAATCTTGCATCTTGAATTTTGCCAACATGTCCTTAATGTACTTCCTTTGAATGAGAAACAAACCATGATCTTTGTAGACAACTTCCAAACCTAGGAAGTAGGTAAGTGAACCCAAATCACTTATCTTGAACTCTTCTCTCATCTGATCTTTGATCTTCTTCATACCATCTGCATCATTTCCTGTCAATATAATATCATCTACATATACACATAGGTAGATGACCTCGGAATTACTCTTTTTAATAAAGAGTGAAGGATCTGCCTTGCTTGGTTGAAAGCCTTTGTCCTGCAAGAATGAAACAAGCCTGAAATTCCAAGCTCTTGGAGCTTGCTTGAGACCATACAATGCTTTGTTAAGTTTACACACATAATCAGGATAAACTTGATTCTCAAAACCAGGTGGTTGTGCCATATATACCTCTTCTGTTATCCAACCATTCAAAAATGCATTCTTTACATCTAGTTGAAGTATCTTCCAATTCTTGGAAGAGGCAATACTAAGCAAAACCCTAATAGTAGGCATCTTTGCCACAGGAGAGAAAGTCTCCTCATAATCAATTCCCTGAGTTTGTGCAAAGCCTTTTGCCACAAGCCTTGCCTTATACCTGTTAATTGAACCATCAGAATTCTTCTTGAGTTTATAGACCCATCTTGAGCCTATTACTTTCATGGATGAAGTCTTGGGCACCAAATCCCAAGTGTTGTTTTCCTCAAGTGCTTCAATCTCTTCCTTCATTGCATGCTTCCATTCTGTTTTTGCTTTGGCCTCTTCAAATGATGATGACTCCTCTTGGTTTATGTCCTGTGCTATGTAGATAGAATGTTTAGTTACTAATGAGGTGTCAAACCCATACCTTTCTGGTTTTTTCTTTTCCCTCATAGATCTTCTTAGGCCATGATGTGATGATTCTGCTTCATGTCCAAGTTCCTGCAATTTTGCTTTACCTTTAGACTTCCATGCTTTGATCTTTTCCATGTGAGATTCTTCATCATCCTCTGAGGTGTCTTGTTCTTCAATCTTTGATTGTTCTCTACCAAGCTTTGGAAAATCTTCTTCAAGATCATATGGTAAATTGATCTTCCTGCATGAATCTTCATACCATGAATTGTTCTCATCAAAAACTACATCTCTGCTTACCAAGAATCCATTGTTGGTAGGGTTGTATAACCTGTAGCCCTTTTGATTGTTGTCATATCCAATAAATACACACCTTTCTGCCTTTGGATCCATCTTGCCTCTAACCTGTGAAGGAACATGAGCAAAAGCAATACATCCAAAAATTTTACAATGATCTAAGCTTGGTCTTCTTCCATTCCAAGCCTCATATGGAGTCATCCCATCAAGGGATTTTGAAGGCAACCTGTTAATCAAGTAAGTGACTGTAGATACAGCCTCAGCCCATAAGTAATTAGGTAAATGCTTTTCATTTAACATAGACCTTGCAGCTTCAACAATTGTCCTATTCCTCCTTTCTGCCACTCCATTTTGCTCAGGAGTGTACCTTGTAGTTACCTCTCTTTTGATTCCTCTTTCTTGAAGAAAGGAATCAAAATCATGGGAGAAGTATTCTCCCCCTCCATCTGACCTTAGCCTTTTTAGTGATTTACCTGTTTGATTCTCCACAAGAGCCAAATATCTTTTGAAACATGAAAAAACTTCATCTTTGTGTTTCATAAAGAATAGGATAGTCCATCTGCTGCAATCATCAATAAAGGAAACATAATACCTTGATCCAGATATTGAAGCTTCCTTGCTAGGTCCCCATACATCTGTATGAACCAACTCCAAGAGATCTCCATGCATATAACCTTTCTTCATGAATGGTAACCTGTGAGACTTTCCAAATTGACATGCACTGCACTTATAAATCATATGTTGTTTTGACAAATTAGGAAGTCCAAGTACACTTTGGTCCCTGCAGATTTGCTTTAATGACCTTTCACCAATATGTGCTAACCTTTTGTGCCATACTTCCAATTCTGTGAGTGTCTGACTACCATAATTAAAGAGAGCAATGTTTCTAGTGTCCTGTAATTCAAATGTGAACAATCTACCTGTCTTTTCACCTTTTGCAATTCTTCTGAATCCTTGACTTGGATCTTCAACAAATGCTCCTGCTTTTGTGAACCTGACTTGCAACCCTTTCTCTACTATCTGCCCAACACTTATCAAATTCTTTGTAATGGTAGGGACATAGAGTACCTTACTGAGTAGGTTGATGTTTCCATCAGGTGCTTTGACATTGCCTATTTTCTCCACAGGATGTTTTGTATCATCTCCTGTTTGTACCTCATGCTTATTCCTTGGATCTTCTAAATCTGATAGGAGTGCCACATTTCCTGCCACATGATTTGAACAACCTGAATCTATGTAGAAAATATGCTCATCAGATTTAGCTTGTGGCATAGCCATGTTCATGATCAATAATGAATCCTCTTTGTTTGAGTCTTCTGTGTAGTTATTGTAGTCTCTCCTTCCTTTGTAGCCTCCTTGATAGTTTGAATGATTGTAGTTGTTGTAGTTGCCATGGTAGTTGTTGAACCTTCCTCTTGAGTAGCCATAACTTCCTCTATTGTATCCTCTGCCTCTTTGATTCCTGGAATTCCTAAAGCAATTTTCAGTTGTATGATTAGTTAATCCACAAATAGAACATGAGTTGGAGTCTTGGGATCTCCCCCTGCCTTGTCTACCTCCTCTTCCTCTACCTCTGCCATGTCTTCCTCTACCTGCATAGTTAGCTTGATATGTACCTGCTTCATCATCCACTTTCTTTGCCTTTCCTTTGTTATCTTTGGACTTGCTTTTATCAGTGTATAAAGCTGAAGATTGATTACCTTTAGAGCTTTCTCCATTTTTGATAAGCTTTGCCTCTTGAGTAAGTAGGTGTCCAATGAGTGTGTTGAAATCAGGTACATGCATGTCCATGTACAAATCCATAGCTGTGGTGAATGCTTCCCACTTGTCATCTGCCTTCAAGCCATTGATGACCTGCCTTACAATTTGTTCTTCATCTATTACCTCTCCAATGCTTCCCAACTGATCCGCTATGTCCTTGAGCTTTGTGACAAAATCAGTCACATTTTGTTTGGGAGCCTTCTTGAGAGTTGTGAACTCCAGCCATAGTTGATGCTTCCTAGCTTTGGTACTTGAAGAAAAGAAAGCTTCAAGTGCATCCCACACTTCCTGAGATGTCTTACAACTTCTAATGTGAGGCAACAAAAAATCTGAGATAGAGTTGAGGAGATAAGACCTTGCAAGTGCATCCTTGGAGCACCATGTGCTCAATTTTTCTTGCTCTTCTTGTGTTGGTTGACTTTTGTTCCTGAAACTTGGCATAACTTCATCTCCAGCCACATAACCATATAAACTTCTACCTTGGAGATAGGCTTCCATTCTTAATGACCAAGCTGAGTAGTTACCTCTGTCTAATTTGTCAATTGATGAAGGAAATCCATCTGCCATGTTGTCCAACCTTGCTCTGATACCATTGTGAAGAGATGGATAAGTATGTGTTTGAAGATGAAGAGGTGTTGCAAAATCCTTGATCTACACCAGCCAAATGAACTCCAGGAGTAGATGGTGGGCCCTTTTAGCTTGCCAATGGATGTATTAGACACCCTATGTACCTTGGAAGATCACTCTCAAAAAGATAGATCAAAACAGATAAGTTGGAGTTAGCTCAGAGGTGAAAACTTGCTATTCTTGGTTCATACACCTGTCCAGTGTTTTACATAATTCTCTGAGAACAGCAGCAATTAGCTTAATTCCTCTTGGGGAAGTCTAGGTAGCTTAAAGAGCTAACTTTCAAGAGTAATCTCATCAAAAATAACAAAGCACACACTGAGAATGAGTTTTAACAAGTGATGACATCATCCCGATTTTCACGGGCTGCTATAGAAATAGACCAGTGAGCAGAAAAATCACCATAACTCAAAATGTAGAAATCCAATGATTATGAAAATTTGTATGGTTATACTAGACAGTAAGCTGAATCCAACAAGCTTTAAATCACTGAGTTTTGCTAAGTAACCACTGGGAAACACCTCTGACAAGATGAGTGAAAAAGTCGGGTACCTGACAGAGAAGTGAAGATGAACAGACCCTGTTGACTTCAAATGAACATAACTGAAGATTGCAACATCCAAATGACATGAAAATTTATGAGCATATAGTAGACTTATAGAGCTAACTTTACCAAGTTAAATTACTGAAAATGATGCACCAAGCTCAGAGAAAACATCTCTGGAAGCTGACTGAGAAAACTGAGAGTAATGGTAGTGAGTAGTACACTTCACAAGAACATGGAAAGATGAAACCAAATAATCATGAAAATGAAAGTATATTTCTTGTACAATACAATGACTTACTGATACATATGTGTGCCTTGTAATCACACCTTGATATGGCATAAAGCTCAGCTCTTGGAGGTCTTCACATAGGTCCAACAATATCCATATGCATAGCTCATCACATATGTCTCACTAGAGAAGGAACCATGTGAACAACCTGTCACATAACCATGCGTCTACCATGCATATAAAACCATGAGTATAAGTCTGTTCACCAAGTCTCCAAACTAATCAAGTAGATGTGAAAGAATAGTGGGAAAAATTCGATAGAATATCCCATGTAAACTGAGCAATCAAACAAGATAACCAATAGCAAAAGGACAATGAGTAACCTATCACCACCTATCACTGATCCAATCAAAGATAATGGCAAATACACATGCCAAAAACTGATAGCAATGCATGCCAATAAAATGACGATACACCTCCCACTAGAGAATGAATCCTCTAAGATGATCCAACTTATCATGAATAACCTATGACCAAGTCCAAGTGAATGGAGATAAACAATGATCCAAAGCTATCACACAAGCTTCAAGATCCACTAGAGATCTCTTCTAGCATAAAAGCCATCAAAATTTTGACAAGATCTCCTCTGTAAAATGGAATCTGAACCAAATAAACCATGTTGGACACCATCCACATATGCTAAGAATCACACTGGCAAATAGATATCAAATCAATGATCATATGCTAATAGGATAACCAATCAAGGTGACAAATGAGTATGTGCAACTAAGGCTTTAATCTGGATCATGTGCCTGCAAAGAAAACAAAGATACAAGTACCAACCAAGATCCAATCAATCTCTCATAAAATATGTGCAATTGACAAGCTAACTGTAACCAAATGGCATAAATGAGATAGAGACCGCAATGCCACTATACATCCATTGACAATGCCATGATCAAACTCATGATGACATAAACCTCAAGAAAGGTATACCACAATGTCATCTCACATGCCAAACACGTGACAAGATCATGCTCTACTCTCATATGGAGGAGCTACCACAGTGATCATACATGGACAATGCCATCAAGCTCTAAAACTAAGAGCTTGCATACCAAAAAATCTCTCTCAAAGAAGTTCCAAACCAAAATGAAACTTCAAAAGCAACTAGGGTTCTTTTGGTGAAAATATGCTGCTATGTGTTTTGCTGTTACAAAGGTGATAACCTCCGAATCTGAATTTTTGCCCTAATAAACTTCTAGAACTCTTTCTTGGCTATGTAACGATATAAAGAACACCTCAATTGGAGGTATGTAGCTCAAGATATGCACAAAAGAAGCATTAGCTATCAATTTCACCTTCACCTGCAACACTACTGCTCTGTATTCTGCACTTTTGGCGACCAAAAACTCAGAATTCTACATTGTAGTTATCTTTTTAAGCTATGCATAACAAGTTGAATCGTCTGAATCAGACTTGTAAAACTCAAGTTATGATCCAAAAACTGACATGTTGTCTAAGTGATTTTAGATTCGTCCTCTAATGAGTCTATGTTTTTTGAATTTTGGGCAATTTAGGACTCCGAACCATGTTCTACACCCATCTGTGAACTTATAGCTCTCTGTGTTAGCTATGCAAAGAACTTTAGAATGCATCACACCAGCCTTCAGTAAGCTCTAATACCAATGAAGAGATTTGGTGTGTAGAACAAGAGAAGGAAGGAGGAGATGGAGGGAGAGAGAAGAGAGGAGAGACGCGCACAGATACATGGGAGCCTCGAAACCCACATAATGATCTCTCTTGAGGCAATGCTCTATAAATGATGTATATATATCAATATGGGGGTAAGGTCACATGACCCTTACATCCCCAACACTGCACATCAGCAAGATGTTTTACCTTCTCGTCCTCCGTAGGTAGTGCTATATTTCGTGTGTGCTCGATAGGGTGTAATGTGTCATCACATGTTTCAATATATCCACAAACTTGAAATTTTTATAAACTACTAAACCATTCTGCATGACTGGTCATGTAATTTGAAGCACCTCATCAACATAGTAGACATTACCATTCGATTTTGAAACATCAATAGACATTGTATTCATCATATGAATGTTGGACCATGAACAACTTCTCAGAATCATATACACTTGTGGATGCATAGTTCTTTTGCTGCCTTCTATTATTTTGATTCTTCAATGTACAATCATGTTCAAAGTGTCCAAGTTTACCACAATTCTAGTATCCTTTACTATCATTACCTAAATCATTTCTTTGGAACTTTTTGCGGCTTCTTTGGCTCCCTCTACTGTGAAACTATCCTCTACCTCCTTCATGATTTTGTTCTTGGCCTTTGTCTTGGTTATTGTGTCCTATTCCAATTCCGAAGCCTCTATCTCTATCTCTTCCTTTGCAAGAGTAGAATAGCAACTCAGAACCAAGCATTCCTTTAGACCTTGAATCCTCACCAAGATTCTTTTCTTCAATAATCAACATGGATACCATATCAACAAAATTCAAAATATTTTCCCTATTCTGTATAGAAGTTTTGAATTGCTTATATGCAGCTCCTAAACCACAAAGGCACACTTCCATCTTTCATCATCATCTACATTCACGCCAATAGATGCAAGTGAATCACATACACTTTTGATTTTCATGGTGTAGTCACTTACCGACATGTTCTTTTTCTCTAGTGTATGCAGCTCGCTCTTGACTTGCAATTTTCATGCCTTTATATTGATCTCATACAATGTGACCAAACTATTCCAAGACTCTTTTGGAGTCTTGGCATCTTGTATGTGCCCAATCATGCTATCTTGTATTCTGATAGATAGCCAATACATTACCTTTCATGCTCCTTGATTCCAATCTTCATACGCTCTTAATTGGTCTATAGTTTGATTCCTCTTTGGTAACTGCAAGGCATTTTTGTTCTCTCCTTTGATGTACTTCCAATAGCCTTTTCCCATCAAAAAATTCATCCTTCTGAATCTCCAAGCATGCAAATTGTTCTTATCTAGCTTATCGCTAATAGTCCGACTCATTCCATTTGCATTTTCTATTTCTACAGCAATTCACAACACTGCAAAAACACTACAAGCAGTACTTATGCTTGAATGCTGCCGCACTATAAAGTGATAGTTGGATATGAGAAAAACACACTTTTCATGTATCAACGGTACATGGAATCGCTTGAAATTTTGATCCTATGTTGATTGTTGGGAAGTCCAAACATATTTTTGGCATGTGCATTACTTTTTATAGGAGTAAAAGATGCATATACTTGTCTCAAAGTGAGTACATATCCAAAGTACCTCATAGGCTCAATATATAAGGTGGAAAGGCATTGAGTACACGTTTATCCACATATGTGAAACTGAGCAAGGATGCTAGCCCCAAATCAGATGAGGAAAAGGAATTCATGACCAAAATTCCTTATCAGTCTGTTGTTGGTAATCTCATGTAAGCAATGGTAGCTACGAGACGAGACATTGCTAGGAAGAAACATTGGGAAGTGGCCAAGATGATTTTGAGATATTTGAGTGGTAATAAGGACAAGTGTCTATGCTTGGGTAGAGGGAAGGCATCCATTATTGGTTACACAGATTTTGATTATGTTGTTTGTGTACACAATCGTAAGTCTACATCAAGGTACCTTTTTCATTTGCTCGAGGTGCTATCTCTCGGAGATCTGGTCTTCAAGAATGTATAGTTGTTTCCAATATAGAAGAAAAGTGTGTTGTAGCAAGTGAAGCATGTAAGGAAGCATTGTGTTTCTCGTCTTGCTTGTGATATGGGTCTACCTTAGCATGTACCTCATTTTCTCAATGATAGCGAGAATGCCATTGCTTTGGCTAAGAATCCGATTTATCATGCAAAGACCAAACACATTGAGGTGAGGTATCACTTCATTAGAGACTACTTAGCCATTGGGAGCATTATTCTTGAGAAGATTCATACTCAAGATAATGTTGTAGATGCTTTAACTAGAGCTCTACCACATGATAGCTTTTGACACTATTGTCACTTGATGAGAGTTACTTAATTCATGATATTACATAGTTACTTGTATACTCTGTAACATGCCCATTATGTGGGAGGTATAGTTTGTATACTTACACTCAAGTATTCTTTATCATTCTTTATTTTCTCCCATAGTCACTTTGGCCACATTGGCCTTTAGCGGGAGATTGTTAGCGTTAGTTTCCATGTGAAAGGCCAAACGGCCATCAGACACTTTTTTATATGTTCTTTAATAAAACATATAGTGACCTATTCAGTCACAGACTGTATGTTTCACCACATTTGTAACACCTAATAAGTATGTGTTCATGTTGTCTGTGTACAATGTTTTTCTACATATTTTGTAGGCATTTGTAGAGTACTCTATGCGGCATCTGAAGCTTGGTTTTGTAATGTGAGGATATCGTTGTGGAGCTCTTGAGAAGGACAGTGCACCGTGGTGCATTGCCATCAAAATATTTCATTTCCACTTTATACGTAGATTTAGAGTAAGCTTTAGGTCCAATATTTAAGAAAAAAAAAAGTCTTGTTCACCTTCTCCTCCTCCTCCCTCCTACTTCTTGTTGTTGTCGTTGTTGTTGTTGTTGTTGTTGTTCTTCTTCTTCTTCTTCTTCTTCTTCTTCTTCTTCTTCTTCTTCTTCTTCGTCGTCGTCGTCGTCATCATCCTCTTCTTCTTCTTCTTCTTCTTCTTCTTCTTCTTCTTCTTCTTCTCCTTCTTCTTCTTCTTCTTCTTCTTCTTCTTCTTCTTCTTCTTCTTCTTTTCTTCTTCTTCTTCTTCTTCTTCTATTTTATGTAAATCTATTACTTAGCTAATGTTTACTTTTAAGCCAATATTGCTAAGTTGAAAGCTCTTCTAAGATATTATACTTAATTATAATTGACTTAACTATTATAATTCTTAGCTAATATTACTTAGCTAGGTATATAGTTATTACTTAACTTAGCTAATATTTTTTTTTTTAGGATTTGCTTAGTTTCTACTTGTTATAGCTAATGTTATTTAGTTATTATTTAGTTTATTAATTTTTAGCTATAGCTCACCTAGTAGTTAATATTTCTTATGCAAGGAATAGATAAAAAATATTACCTATTAACTAATAAAAACATAATATTTATTGTTACTTAGGTAATATTAAGTAAAAAAGCATCACCAAATTAATATTTATTCAAAAGATAATTCTTAGCTAACTAATAACTATTAGCCATTACTAGCTATCTATTAGCAAATTGCTAATACCTTTTAGCTAAGTAATAGCTAATGGCTATCATTACTTAACAAATAAAAAGACAACTAATATTTTTTCATAGAACTTAGCTAAGTAATAATAATAACTATAACTACTTAATAAATAAAAAGATAATTAGTATTTTTCCATAAGACTTAGCCAACTTATAACTATTAGCTATTATTTTATCAACTATTACATATTATTGATTAATGATAGTTTTGGCTATTAGTTATTATTGAATTAGCTAGTAGCTATTATTGCATTGGCTAGTTTCTATGGTAGGTTTTCTTAACCAAGTAATGTTCCTAACTAATGTTATAATGATGTGGCAAGTATTATTTAGCCATCAGAGGCTGCCATTGATAATGGTGACTTTATGTCTGTTGAATTTTCTACTCCAATTATGAAATGCATGATTGGTGTGGAAAGTAAGAACACTCAAATTATTTCTTTTCCTAGATTGCATAATTATTGTGACCCATGTTTTATCCCTTCTCATTTATAGTTCACAAACAATCCCTCTTCTATTGATCATATGCATGATGCAAAATCTATATAAAATGATTTCATGAATGAGTCTCATAATTGCATTAAGGATTTCCATAACCTATCTGAACCATTGGAGGTTCTATTTATTTCACCTATTGTTCACTCTAATAATGATAGTGTTCCTCAATTTGATGTATCTAATCCCATCTCCATTGAATAATCAACAAGTCTAATTGTTTTTTCTACAATATTTATTCTCAAAAAAATATTGGACATAAGGAAGATAGTTTTGCATGATAACTGTGGGAAGCCAAAAGTGAGAAAGCTTCTTCCAAAAGGGAAAAGGAGGTTCCAAACAAGCCCCCACATAGACCCACTTGATCACATATTAACTAGTGTTTTCACTTATGAATGACATTGAATAGTTATTTTGTTCATTTTATGATCGATTTCAAACTTTCTCCACCATGGTGAGTGTCATGATGCATAGTTCTAATCTGCATTTATTCTATTTGCAAGATATTATGTGAAATGGAATTTCTTTTCTTTTGAGTTTATGTTCATTAACTATCAATCTTCAAGTAATTTTTATCATAATTATGCCAATTTATAATAATTCATAATAACATTAATTTAAAGAATCAAGAGACCTTGAGCTCTAGAAAGATAGGCCTAACCTTTAGAAGTTTCTTATATTTTCTAGAGCTCCAGTTGGAGCCTAAATATGGTTTAAGACTATTTTTAACTATGGAAGACATTAGATATGAACATGGCCGTTGTTCCAAAATTTTCTATAAAACAAAAACCTTATTTTCTTCTTTCTTGCTAAAATAAAGTGAGTTACTTGACTTTGACTTGTGTGTAATAGAGGTTTCTTGTATGCATGCTTGCCTATGTGCATCTATGTGTGTGTCTTATTCCTCCTCATGTTTATATCACATGGAGGTCTTGATAACACCAAGAATTTCGCTATGGATTTACATTTATGGGTTGTAGATGCTACCGTTTGAGTTCATGAGAGCTTGGGTGGGTCTATGATACAAAATTTTGCATGATCTTTTGTAATATTAAAATCATTTGCATGTAAGATTCCAATACCTAGCTTATTATCCTTCTTCAAAGCATGCAAGTTAACATCAAAAGTAATTCTTTCAAAGACCATATTTTTGAAAAGTATATCTATCTATGAATACCAAGATTTTGGAGCTTGTTTAAGGCCATACCATGACCTCTTGAGTTTGCAAACCTTATTTTATGAATTTGGCAGCTCAAGACCTGGTGCTTGAGATACATACACCTTCTCCTTGAGGTGCTCAATCAAAAAAAAAATTGACATCTAGTTGAAATACAAGTCATTTTTTGTGTGCAATTATTGCACGTATTGTCCAAATAACTATCATGTGAGTCATTGAAGCAAACATTTTTTGAATATCAAAACCTTCATTATGTGAAAAACCTTGTGCAATGATCCTAGCTTGTATTTTTTGTGAGTACCATCACATCTATATTTAGTATTCCAGATCCACTTAGTATCTATTACCTTTATCTTTGGTAGCAAGTTAATCAGCTCCCATGTGTCATGTTTGAGTCTACATTCATACTCAGATTGCATTTATGACATACACTTTGGATCATTGAGAGCTTCATTGACACGACTTGGCTCATTTACAATGGCCATAATTTTTCCCATAAGATCCATGTTGACAATGTGCTTTGAGGCTTTTCTTTGCTCCTCAATCCTCTTGACTCTTTGTAGTCATCCATTTGAAGATGAATCTAGAACATCTACTTTTGGATTGTGATCATCGAAAGCTATTATTACCACCTATATAGTGGTTTATGATATGTAGGCACAATATTTTGGTTGTTTTTATGAAAACATTACACTATATACTGCCTCTTTCTCCTAAAATTTAACCTTTCCTTGGGTTGAAACAAGATGAGTTACTTCTTTAGTTGATGAGACATTGGATTTATCTTGACTATCTACTAGATGTGATTGTTCATTAAAAACCATGTCTCGGTTGACAATGATATTGTTTTCCTTTGGATCCTAGAATTTGCATGCTTTAGACTTCTTGATATATCTTAAGAAGACACATTTTTTCCTTTTTTCTTCTAACTTAGTTCTTCATGAATTAGATATGTGTGCATAAAAGAAACGAATAAAAAATTATAAAATGCATAACTAAAGGTTTTTTACTAGAGTATGAGTTTTATCCCCTTCAGTACCTTTGTGTAGTTACAATTTAGGATGTAGAATGTTATATTGATCGCTTTTTCCCAAATGAATGAGGCATGCATTGAGATTTCAACATGTAGTGAGTAATTTCAACTAGCATACAATCCCTTTGCTAGTGAGTTGGTTATCATTTGATGTCATGCAACTTAAAATAATTATTGAATTTTATTGATAAGAATTCTCCACAAGGACCATTTTTTAATTTATTTAGCTTTCAATATGTTTCATCTTCAAAACTCTTGTGCCATGTTTTAAACTTTTCAAAAGCATAAATCTTCTCTCAAATGAAAGACACCCAGATATTTGTACTAAAATCATCAACTAGTAGCCAATAGTAGAAACATCCTCCCAAGTAGGAGTAGACATTCCACCAGAGAGATCAACATGTATGAACTCTAGAGGAGCTAAAGATTATATTGTTGTTTTATCATGGAAATTCCTTTTGATGTTGTTTACTTATCATACAAGCTTCATATGATTCTTGCAGCTACAAAAAATGCAAGTAAATAAGCTACCAACCTTGTGTATCGCATCTCTTTCAATTGAACAAATACAAGATACCCAAATCATTTGCCCATAATCTACCAACATTTTTGTCTTGTGTAGTAGTGAAACCACTCAATTTATATAAGTTTTATCATTGTGCTCCTCTACCCACAATATTTCCTCATGCATCCAAGATCTATGCCATTCTTCTTAAAGGGGAATTCTACACCACGATATGTAATTGTAGAAATTGATAAGAGATTTAGTTTTAGTGTGGGAATATATAGCATGTGAGAAAAGTTTCTTTCTACATCATAGAGGCAACAACATATATGGTTCTAGTCTCTCCATCTAGACATTTGGGGTCTTTTACCACCATTATATTGATGATTTTTTATAGAGACATTAAAATGAATCCTTTTTATTGGTCATATGCTGAGATGCTCTGCTATTTATTATCCGTGATTCATCAATATGAGCTTGACTATATGAATGCCTTTTCTATAACTGTAAAACGCTCAATATTTGTGTTGTTTGCAGACTTCTTATCCTCCCATGATGATTTGATAGTCCCATTCTTGTCATCAGCTTGCTTCTCTATGTAATATTTTCTTGTATGACCCTTCTTTCTACAAAAGTAGGACCTACCAATGAACTTCCTGTTTTTTGGATTATTTTTTAAGCCATCAAAAGATCCTATTCAATTTGTACTTTTTGAGAATGCAACATCACTTGTGCCTTATGATTCTTTACAAACATCTCTTCAAAAAAAGTCTAACTTGAGCGCTCATGGCTATCACCAATCTATCATACTTTGCAAGAAGGACACCTGAACAACAACCAATTGATCTTCTAGGTGCTTTACCCACTTGATGAGATCTTCAACTTTTTCAGAATCCAAATGCTTTATTTTTTCCAATTGATTATCTTGATTTTGAATCCTAATGTGGTCCTTGGTCTTATATTGGCAAGAAAATATGCATCAAGATCCATGTCTCTTAGTTGTGTATTGTACTAAAGTGAGCATAGTGTAATCTATACTAGTTACAATTGAACAAAGTGTACTAGCATTCCACCTCATCAAAGCCGAAAGAAGCCTTGGGTCATCTTGAATCATCACTTTTGAATTTTGTGGATCTTTTGTTGCCATTGATTCTATATCATGCCCTTCAATCGCATGAAATTATCCAAGAGCTCATAGTAATTCAAAATGGGGAAAAAATTGAACTTCCATAGTGTGTGATTGGTTCCATCAAGCTTGCCTTTAGTGGATGCGGCCGTAGGTGGATGAACACAAATTGGTGCAGCAACAACATTGGAAGATGCATGAAAATTGATAGAAATAGGAGCACAAGAATATGGCGCCATCACTCTTTGCACTATGATGATAACAAAAATATACTTGTAGGCTTATAGAGTAATCCTCTTTATAAATGGGCGTCTAAAAGCTTTAGTACCATGTAAGAAATTATTATGCAAGACCAAATAAGAGCAATAGTAGAAAGAGAGAACAAATATAGTAGAATTTAACAAATTTATTACTAGCAAGTACCAAGATGATGGCATTATCCATGTGTGCACTCTTGAGGTAGATCTTAAATGGTGATCTAGACAACTCTAGATAGGAGAGTACAAGATCAAGGTATGTTGGTTTGATTAAATGCATTGGATAGTGTAGTAATAATCTATAAATAGACCATCAAATATTTGTGGCCTTCCATGGATGATTAGATATGGGTGCTTGTATGTGGGCAACCACCACCTCCATAGTGGTTTACTACCCATACATAGGTGATTACATGGGGTACACTAAGGCATAGAGTATCTAAGAGATAAAATGACTTCAAGAACTCGATATCAAACAAAAAGAAACCTTATCAAACGATAGGGTTAATTAATTGCAAAGTCGCAATTTGGAGTCATATGACCCCCAAAGCAAGGATCATAGGTTAAAGCATCTCCAACTTTAACTTGCGTTCCATGTCAATCTTATTAGAATGTCATTTGGGGATGAGTAAACCCTACGTAAACCATCTATATGACATAAATGGTCCAATGTGACCTTCTTCCAACATAAAAGCTGGGGTTCCCACGAATAGGGCAATATAAATTCAACTTCTCCTCATAATGAGGGCGTTACAATTCTACAGCACTTGTGTTCCATATCAATCCCATTAGAATGTCACTTGGGGATGAGCAAAGCCTATTTACCTTCTATATGACATAAATGGTCCAATGTGACCTTCAAGCTGGTGGTTGCCACCCCTCTTCGGATGGTCTGGCAAGAAGCGCTAAATTTTGGGGCTCTTCCTTCTTGTATAAATAATGGAATTATCAAGCTGATTCACAAGAAGGGGGGAAAAAACAGAATCGAGAACTGGCGGCCAATTACGATGCTACAAACAGGATACAAGATCGTCGCCAAAGTCATTGCCAACAGACTTGCGTGCCACCTGAGATCTTGGCTTAGTGAGGACCAAAAAGGTTTCATCAAAGGCAGGTCCATCCTGGAAACCATTATGGATATTTGGGAAGGTATTCAATTTGCAAACGAGTCTAATCAAGATGTGGTCTTCCTCAAGATCGACTTTGACAAAGCCTACGATAGGCTAGAATGGGACTATATTCTGCAGTCGCTCCAAGACCTCGGATGTAGTCAGAAATTCACCAAGATGATCGCGACCCTTCTCGGCAACGCAACGACCCAAATTAACGTTAACGGCAAACTTTCGAAGGCGATCCATCTTAAAAGATCTATTAGACAAGGGTGCCCTCTTGCCCCCCTTCTCTTTGCCATCGCCACTGAGGGGCTGAGCAGACTGGTGACTCACCATGTGGAGGCTGGCAATATCAAAGGCCTCCAACTACCTCACGACCACAGTCAAATCATCATGAGACTTTTTGCTGACGATATGAACACGTTCGTTCACAATGATAATACCAGCCTGGAGACTTTCTGGAGGTGTCTTGATACCTTTTGTGAGGCCTCTGGATCCAAAATCAACCACAATAAGACCGCCTTTAGGGCCATCGTGGGACATCAACCTGGCCTTCTCATTGATCATGGCTGTCAAATCATTCCGCAGGGCCAAATCTTTCGGCTGCTTGGAATCCCCTTGGGATTTGGCGTCTCTATGGAGCAGCGATGGAACTGGGTGCTGGCCAAACTTGAAAACAAGCTCAATTACTGGAGAGGCATGCAAATCAATCTCGCTGGACGGGCGATGGTTATCAACACGTTCCTCCTCTCGTCTACCATCTATTTCCTTTCTTGCTGGAGACCGAATGAGCAAGGCCTGTCCAAATTGAATTGCATCTGCAGAAACTTTCTTTGGACAGGTGATCATAACAGAAGGGGGGTGCCTAAAATCAAATGGGCCATCTGCACCAGCCCTAGAGATAGCGAGGGGCTTGGCATCCTGGACATTGGGTGTATGGCTAACAAACTGGCGGCCAAATGGATGATTAAAGCTTGGTGCAATAGGGAGGCCTCGTGGGCCAAGCTGATCTTCAGAAACAAAAATGAGTTGGCCCTCACGGGGTCCCCGAACTGGAAGAACCTCGACATCATGACCCTGCTATTCTCCCTGATACCTGTCTTCCCGAAAGGCTCCAATCTCGTTTGCTCTCTTTGGAAGGGCTGGAATAAAGTCAAAAGCTTCACAAGAATTAGTGAGGACTGGAAGTGGGCGGCCGGAATCAGACAAAACGACTCTATTTGGTTTCCGATACATGGCATCCGGAGTGTGGAGTCGTGGAACATTCAAAATGCCAAGAAGTTATGGAACAAAGGATTCAAAAAATGGAAACACCTCTGGAAACATGACACCAACAGTTGGATCAACTTCGAGGATATCGACCCTCGCATAAACATCTCCTACGAAGAATGGAACACCTTGCAAAGCAGATGCCTCGCTTGGGATCGTCACAAAACTCGCCTTCTCATGGGACATGATGCTCCGAACGCGCGTGGTCTCAAATGGCACAATGGAAATAGCCTACTCAAAATCCCGTACATCAAAGAAACGACTGACCTCCAGATCAGCCTCAACAAGAAGTGGTGCCTGTCTTGGACGCGGCTTAGGTGGGACATGAAATTCATGGGTATCTGGCACCCACTTATAGAGATTAAGAAGTCTGTCCTCTTATGGCAAATTCTTCATCGAGGAATTTGGACTAACCAGAAGGCAAGCAAAATTTGTGGGATCCCTCCGTGGTGCAAACGCTGCCACCGTGCAATCGAAGATGTCCCACACATCTTCTTTACTTGCCCCAACTCCTACAGAAGTTGGCAGATGGTTGGACTGAAAATCAGAGCTCAGAAACAGCTTAGTTGGAAACAAGTCCTTTTGGGAGAAGCGATTGGCTGCTCGGCGGCTCTCTGGAACGCAATCAGAGGGGAAGTCCTGTGGAAAATTTGGCGAGAGCGATGTGCTCTCAACTTCGGCGACCCCCCCAGGGAGTGGTCGATTGAAAAATCTCTTTTCCTCCTTGGCAAAAGGATTGTCAACAGTAAGAATTCCCCCCCCTTCAGGCACCATCAAGTCCTCCGTTTGATCAACAACAAGCTCAAACCCAAGTGGGTCCCACATGAGGGCGACGAGAGGGTGATCAACCTTCTTTGTAATGCTACCTAGGAATCAACCAAGCTTCCCCTGCTTTGTGGGATTTGGGGGGTCCCGTGGGCACTAGTCCCCTTCTATTGTACCTTTGTTTCTTAATTTAATTCAAGTCCGGGAGAGTAGGCTATTGCCGAACTTCCTTTATATTAAAAAAAAAACATAAAAGTTGGGGATCCCACCGATAGGGCAATATTAAATTCAACTTCTCCTCATGATGGGGAGACATTGAATGTATACTATCCGAAGGTACTGGAAATGTTAAATCTCTTGTAGTTGATAGTGCATAGTATAATAGATCAAGTTTGGATATCTAAATTAAGTGTGAAATATAGATAAATATCTAAAGATGACTTGATTCCATGTGTTATTCGCACTTTGAATTTAACTCTAAATTATATTACGATTTTTTACTTTTGTAAAAAAATTCTAGTATGATGAAAAATCATATGGTTAAGTTTATCAAAGACCATCAATTTTTATATTCGCTTTTATATCTAAATATCAAAGATTTTTTTTGAATTTTATTATATGCCACTTGGTGTCTTAGTATATTTAAAGTATTGAATACGTCGCTAGCAATTTGAGCCACCTTAAGGAAGAAAATAGTCTACATGTAATGGGAAAAATAACAAAAGAATCTTAATTACGACGAAATTATAGATAAATAAATCTACTAAACATTGTAAGATTTTGGTGTATCTTAGACTAATTCTTGGCTATTACGAAAACATTTTTTTAATCTTCTATGTGTACCCTAGAAAAAGCTACAATGGTTTCAATTGTTGTTACATGTTGGACTCAGATACACACAATAATGCATGGATCAATGTTTCATTAGATAGTAAACATCGAATCCATGAAAAATTTCTAATAGTTAGGCCATCTATAGTTTTGAAAATGTATGTATGTAATTGATACTTGGAGGTGTAGGTAAAGAAGCATATTGCAATATATGTGCTAAGCCCAAAGGAATTGTTTACATGGTGACGAATGATATCGTAATGCACTCATAAAATTTAGTTAGCTTGCATGATGGAAATATTATGATTACGATGTTAGCTTGTAATCTTTATAGTAACTAAGAGTGGGGATCCTATAACCTCTAACCTCTCTTGCATTTTTTCAAACATATTGAGATTATTCTTGGTGACCTTGCATACATGAGCTCATAGGGCTTGCATTTAGATCTGCTTGTGTTTAACCATGTCATAAACTAATAAGCAGGAGACAATTGAACCACATCTTGAGGGTGGTGATTAGGAAGTAATCCTCAACCATGGATTTTTGGGCAAGTGGTTAGCCTATCACACTCCTAACTAGGAGGTTGTGAGTTCAAATCCCTAGAGGTACAACATTGGTATCAGAGCCTAAGAAGCAAGCTTGGGCAAGGTGGATGGATTCCATGAAAATTGTGGGTGCCTAATGGTCTTGAGAAAAGGTGCTTGGGCACTATAGCATGTGAGAGGTACAAAGGGGAGAGGTGGCACTTTTATAATCCTCTCCAACAATATTGGAGTGTATCTATCAATCCATAGGATATATTGAGATGTGTAAAATATTGTTGGAAAGCTCTTGGAACAAACTTTCCAAATCTATTGAGTAATCTAGGAAGTGTGAAGCCCTTGGAACACTTTGGGAAGAACTTTTTTGAGGTTTCAAGATATAGAGCATGGGTGAAAACAAGTTCCAAGATACTAAGGTTTAGAATAGGGTTCAAGATATCAAATATTGAAAACAAGGTTCAAGAAACTATACGAGGGTGAGGACATCAATTCAAGTGTACCCAAGGAGTTTAGGAGCTAATCATCGAGGATAGATAGATACAAGAGAAGATAATTCAGGACAATAATCAACCAAGGGGGGAAGAATGTCATAAAGTGGTTGAAGGACACCCTAAGAGGAAAAATTAGAAAGTAAACTTCAGCCATGGCTTTTGGGAAAAGTGGTTATCCCATCACTCTCCTATCCAAGAGGTTGTGAGTTCAAATGGCCTATAGATACAATAGGCAACCTTGTGTAGTTCTTGGATGAATACTATAAGTTGGTTGGTGTTAGCTTAGACATCATGTGATCTTCGATCTCTTCACCAATTGTTCTGCACAACTCGATAATTTTTTGTTCATGGACACTAATACCCCTCCTAGATTGATTGCCGTGCTCTTCAATAACATTTTTTCAAACTTGTAATTCATTCCTTTTGTTTTTTAAAGTATTGGTTCACTGATGTAGGGCATCATAATTTGCTTCCTTCCTCTTTATCTCTTTCTCTAAAGTTCCATCATTGATCGAAGATATTTTTAGTTTATCTTGGAGATCTATAATTCTATGTCATAATAAGTCTTTCTCTTGTAGTGATTCTTGTTGACTTTTGAGTAAATCTTCATTTTGTTGATGTAAAGTTTGCATAATTTATCACAATATGTCATTTGCTACTATGGATTGTTGGAGGTCCCCGTTGTAATTGGAGTAGAACTGCATGTGAAGTGGTAAAAACAAATTAAAGCATGAGAGAGAAATGGATGGGTTTGAAGGAAGAACAAGCATGAACGAGAATGAGGTGCCAAATAGGGCACATGCATCAATAGGAAATCAATGGCGACACTAGTTTTTCCAATGATGCCCATCTTATAGACAAAAACCTCTTTTAGAACTATGTCCAAAACCTAATTTTAAAAATATCATGCACATATGTAAAGGCCAATGAGTCATTGATCCTTTAGAGTGATACCCTAAGCTCTTAGAATTTTATCATAATTTTTAGAGCTCAACATGGAGCCCAAATGTGAGTTTAGGACTATTTTTAACTTTGCGCAGATATTAGAATGTGAAAATGGTAGCTTTTTTAACTTATCTATAGATAAAAATGAATCTCACATTTCAAGGTTTCCTTCTTTATTTCCTTGATTCCTCCTTGCTTGTAATATTCTTTCTTCCTCATAGACATAAGTTTTTTGAATGTTCACTAGTGTGTGTGAGTGAGGTTCTGCGTATGCATTCTTGTGCATGAGTGTGTGTGTGTGTGTATGTATCTCTCCTCACCATATCAAATTCATGAGGATGAGAGGTCTTCATACCACTCACATTGTGGATAAATTTTACTCCAGTATGCACAATGAAACAGACCTCATCTAGAAATTATCATGTCAGACACATTCTTACTAAAACCTTGATTCAGTCATAAGTCAAATATAGAATGACTTGCAGTTTTGTCCACACAAAGTAGATAGTAGAAGATTTTGAACAAGCTATATATCACTCCAATTGGAGTTCAAATGGTCAGATGACTAACTTCCTCAATATAGACTACATGTAAAATCAAGTTAAGCAAAAAATAGAGGATCACAAGAATAGTTCTCAATTACTATTGGAGAAGAATTTACTTAAAGATATTTGCATCCAAGAAAGTAGAATAGATAATATGCATCAAATGGATATCTACATAGTGAGCAATGGCTTCTACAATATGGTTCGGTATAGAAGGTATACAATTGGAATACCTATATACCTTATAACACACTATATATAGAAATTCTGTTATGCATTGGTGTGAGAATGACCTGAATATGCCTCTAGAACATCTGCTTGTCATCTTCAAAAGACAACATGCCCAAAAGCCTTCTAGATATTAAGAAACTTGCACGGGATTTTGTGCCTCATCATCTACCCTTGCATCTTCTCTCACCTCATGACCTTCCACTTCTTGTCCTTTTTCCTTTCATTGCCTTGGGTGGCTTTTAGTGATCCAAATCACTCCATATGGATAAGGTGGTGCTTTTTGTTATACTTCAGTCTTCAATGGTATTTTGGATTTATCCAAACCATAAGAACATAAGCTTGCACCTCTATTTTCAAAACTTTCCTTCAAGGTTATGAGAGTAGTGTCTATATCTTCAAGACCTAGCCTTCCTTTGAAATTACAAGATGATTTTCTATGGTTCACATAAATGTTGAAGAGGTAAGTAATGAGAGATGATTATGTGTCAAGCCTCACAATTGGAGCTTTCAAAAAGTTCCATAACTTTCAACACTCCCCCTCAATGTGAGGCTTAGTCACTCTCTTGCCAAGAACTCTCAAATCACGGCTCTAAGAAAGAACTTGAATGATTGTGTGTGCA
Organism: Ceratopteris richardii; assembly: GCA_020310875.1. Classification (NCBI taxonomy): domain Eukaryota; kingdom Viridiplantae; phylum Streptophyta; class Polypodiopsida; order Polypodiales; family Pteridaceae; genus Ceratopteris; species Ceratopteris richardii. The sequence goes on along the minus strand of CM035438.1, from coordinate 88,371,823 downwards.
ACTCACCTCCTATCATTTATATCCTCTTGCACCCAAAATGGATTGTAATGCTCTAGTGTGGACATATCTCTATCATGTACATGTATTACCATTACCCCTAAGGTACTTAGGATATTCCCCAAGCTAGGGACCTTGGATATACTTAGCCCTTGTCCCACACACACATATAGAGGTCTCTATAGACGGATGTCTAACACTCTCTCCCCCTTCTAAGGATCATTGTCCTCAATGATCAATGAGGGAAAGTACTTGCAAACCAAAGATTTTGATTCCCAAGTAGAATCTGTAAGTGGTAATCCCCTCCAAGCTACTAGATACTCTTGGATGACACAATTTCTTAGGATTTTGTGTCTCTTATCTAGTATCCTAACTAGAGAGTGATATGTGTTCTTACATTCATGCAAAGAAACAATACCCTCTATTAGGTTATTCTCCCTAGAAATATACTTTATAAGTTTACTAAATGAAAAACTAGATGCACTCTGAAATCTAGAGGGCGCCTTAATTAGGGTGCAACATTGCTAAGCTTTTTAAACATCTTCCAAGGTCCACAAAACCTTGGTGAAAGATTAGTGCACTTGCCTAGGATAGTGAAGTTAATCTTGTTGGTACTTGAAGAAAAAAATATATCTCCTTCTTCAAAGACTCTAGGAGATCTCTTCTTTTCAACATATTCTTTTGCCCTATCAACTACTTGTTGTATCTTGGATTTAGGTATTTCTAAAATTTCTTGGAGATTTGCTAGGAAATCCAAAGAACTAGGACATTTCTTTGGCATTCCTATGGTACTAGGAGAAGTAGGAGTCATGCCATAATTCATCTCGAAAGGAGACATTCCAATCACTTTACAAGGCCTATTATTATAAGCAAACTATACTATAAACAACAATCCCAAGCTATCTACATCTCAGACTCATATGCCCTCAATGTGTCCTCTAGAATTTGATTGACCCTCTCGGTCTGACCATCAATGTGTGGATGATCACCACTAATCATCTTCAATGAGACTTTTAAATTTTCAAAGAAAAAATTCCAAAAGTGTCCCATGAATCTAACATCCCTATCTGAAACTATGGATGCCATCAGCCCATGCAATATGAAGACATGTTAGATAAATAGCCCCACTACCTGTAGAGCTTCTACGGTCTCTTGTGTGGGTATAAAATGAGGCAACTTGCTCAATCTGCCTACCATTACTAGGATAGCATCCCACTTCCTTTGGGTCCATAGTAAACCCACTATGGTCCATGGATACACTATCCTAGTTGTGCTCTAGAATCTATAAAGGCTGTAAAATACATGGTGTCTTAACCCTTTCTACCTTGTTGACCTGATACATAAATCATTTTTGAATGTATATGTTGACATTTTTGGCTACTATAGGCCACCAAAATGTTCTTCTAACTAGCGGAATGGTCTTGTCAATATCGATGCCCTACACAAGGAACATCATGGTTATCATGCATGAGTTTTCTTCTCAAATCTCAGGAATCTGGTATGCAAACCTTTCCTTTACGTTTAACTATTCCATCTTCCATTGAGAAATTGGAATAGATGTTGGGGATGTAAGGGTCATGTGACCTTACCCCAATATTCATATATATACATCATATATAGAGCATATGTGGGTTTCGAGGCTCCCACGCATGTCCGTGCGTCTCTCCTCTCTTATCTCCCCCTTTATCTCCTCCTTCCTTCTCTTCTTCTGCACACCAAAGCCCTTCATTGGTATCAGAGCATGCTGAAGGCTGGTGTGCAAGAAGCTTCAATGGAAGCTTAGGTCAAAAGGGGTAGAAGTGCAGGTCGGCATCTCTTGATAATAGTTCAGTATTTTGGTCATCACTCGAGCTAGAAAGCTCGGATTGATGTGTTTTAAAGTTCCATGTGTAATTAACACAGAGAGCTACAAGTTCGCAGAAGGGCATAGAACCTGGTTCGGACTTCTAAAGTGCCGAAAATTCAAAAAACGCAGACTACTGTAGAAGGTAAATCTACATTCATTATAACAATAGATCAGTTTTTGGGTCATAACTTGAGTTCTATAGCTTAGAATGTGATGGTTCAACTTGCTATGTGTAGGTTGGAAAGATAAATACAACTTTGTAGAAGAACTTAGATTCAGATTCTCAGTGCAAGGTCGCCAAAACTGCAAAATACAGAGCAGAAGTGTTGCAGGTGAAAGTGAAATTGATAGCAGGTGCTTGTTTTGTGCGTATCTTGAGCTACACACGTCCTATTGAAGTGTTCTTTATCTCGTTACGTAGCCAAGAATCAGATCTTGAAGTTTGCTGGAGGCCAAAAGTTCAGATTTAGAGGTTATCACCTCTAAAACAACAAAACATAGAGCAGCACAGTTTTGTCATAAGAACCCTAATTGCACTTGGAGGTTGAATTTGCTTTGGAACTTCTTCGAGAGAGAATTTTTGGTGTGCAAGCTGTGAATTTCAGAGCTTCAAGGCATTGTACATGTATGATCACTGTGGTAGCTCCTCCATATGAGAGTAGAGCATGATCTTGTCACGCATTTGGCATGTAAGATGACATTGTAGTATACTCTTTTTTGAGGTTTATGTCATCATGAGTTCGATCATGGATGTATAGTGGCATTGTGGTCTATATCTTGCTTATGCCACTTGGTTATGGATTTACTTGCCAGTTGCACATACTTCTGTGAGAGTTGATTATGGATCTTGGTTGGTACTTGTATCTTTTGTTTTCTTTGTATGTACATGATCCAGATTGGAGCCTCAGTTACACATTCGTTTGTCACCAGCATTTGGTCATTGATTGATATGTATTTTCCAGTGTGATTCTTGGCATATGTGGATGGTGTTAAGGAAGCACTCACGAATTTGACACAACAAACAAGAGAGAAACGGAATCTTCCGGAAAATCAGTGCACAGGTGTACAGTATGCGAAGTTAGTGCGCGGTGTCCGCATAACAGAGCAATTAACCGCGGCGGGCGCGTAAGGCGCGCATAACGCGAATTGAAGAATGACAGGGCAGAGGAGCGCCAAAGAAATTGTATATATATACAGCAAGATTTGAAGAACGCGACGCAGAAGTATGAAAGAGAATCGTAGATGATACACAAAGGAGAACGAGAGACTGAGAGAAGACGCCATAGATCACGTATGAGTGAAGAGAGATTTAGAAGTTCTCAGAAGACGCCATAGATCGCGTATGTACAAATGAATAACACAAGCCTGAAGTGTCGGGTCTTTTCATCTGAAGAGAGATGGTAATAAGAAACTACTCACTGTAGGAGAGTTTTTGTAACTTGAGTAAGAAGAGGCCAAGCTTACTTGTACACATCTTCTCTAATCGAAAACACATGTTCATGTGGATGTCTGCGCGCAATCTTTACTTGTGAAGAATCTGAAGTTATTTCATGTTACGGTAGGAAGCTTAATTTATCGTTTGCTGTCACGACTCGTTACTAAACGTGCCTCAATACCTTCTCTGTAAACGCATGTTTCGGTGAATAACAGTTTACTCAGTAAACATGTTTCAGTAATTTCTGGTCAGTTACAGTTTCTCAGAAAACAAGTTTTTTCGGTAGAACAACGAAGTATAACTCATAGCAGAGTTCGAAGCTTTGTATGAGAGATAGCTCATCTTGTAGCTAGACGTCTCTACTTTAAGCTGATCACAGTTTCCGGTGGAATGAAGATGTACATGCAGTACAAAAATTAACCGGAAAGTAGCAGTTCAGAACTGTGAAGTTTCCAGAAGGAAGTTCATTCGGTGAAGGAAGCTCACACACTACTTCCTTACTTCACATAAGTTCATCTGAAGTAATTACGAACAGAAGTAAGTTTATTTCGGTGAAGTTCCGGTACGACTACGGTGTCAGTCCAGTAACAGTCTGGTGAAGTTCCGGTGGAACTTGTGTCGCAGGATAACACAGTTAAAGCAACGTTAATTAGGCTGAGCTACTGTTGATTACAGAGGTGTTCTGAATCACTCTAGCTTAGCATTCTATGCGGTGGCGCGACAATTTTCCGCAGGCCTGACAGAGTTCAAGCCTTGTCGCGAAACTCACCTTCAGGGCGAAAGTATTTCCGCAACAGTAGGCGTTAGAGCCGAAGTTTTTCGCCAACAATTGGTATCAGAGCTGGTTAATCTCCCAACATTTGGTATCAGAGCAGGTTAGTTTTTCCAAGAACCGGTATAAGAGCCGGATCATTCCACGAGAGGAAGAAGATCATGGCAGATCATGTCCAAATTGATAAACTGGACAGAGATAATTATCCTGCATGGGTAATGCGCATGGAAGCCTTACTTATGAGTAAGGACTTAATGACGTACGTGACCGGAGAAGAAAAGAAACCGACTTTCGAAGATGATAGTCAACCGGAAAAAGAAGAACTAGACGCCCTAAAGCTGTGGCAGAAGAAAGATGCAACGGCAAGAGCCTACATCTACAACACTGTTTCAGATCATCTACTACCGCACATTAGAGGTCTGGAGAAAGCAGAGGACATATGGAGCGCATTGGAAGATCACTTCCAGAATACTACGAAAGCTAGGAAGGCCAGCCTATGGTCCGAGTTCACAACGTTCAAAAAGAAGCCCAGTCAAAGCATCAGTGACTACGTCACTAAAATGAAGGATCTAGCAGATAGTCTTGGATCCATAAATGAAGAAGTCGAAGATCATAGATTGATAGCGCAAGTGCTCACAGGGTTGAGAGGAGATGAAAGGTGGAAACCTTTCGTACTATCAACTGAACTCTCCCTAAATCATTTTGTACCAGAGTTAAATCAGTTGCTTGGTTTGATGCTCACATATGAGCAAGACCTGAAAGGAGACGCAGACAAAGGACATAGCTCAGCAATGTATATGAAGAACAAGAAGAAAGAAAAGGGTAAGTCAAAAGACGAAGAAGAGTCGAGTTCTCAGGCCTATTACGCAAGAGGTAAAGGCACTGGCAGAGGAAGAGCAAGAGGAAGAAGCCGCCAGAATACCACCAAGAAAGCTTGCTGGATTTGTGGACTAAGTAACCATCTGGCGCATGATTGTTGGCACAACCAACAAGGATCAAATCAAAATCAAAACAACAATAGCAGAGGCAGTAGCGGAAGAAATCAAAGTAACCTCCAAAGAGGAAGACAAAGCCAAAGAGGAGGCTACGGTAGAGGTGGAGTAAGAAGTTGGGGACAGAGCCAATCCTACAACACCACCTACAACAACTACGCAAATGACACACAGAATGAAAGTCATACATCATTGATGATGAACTCAATCAGCACATCAGAAAATGAAGACCTAAAGGTATTTTACATTGATTCTGGATGCTCTAATCATTTGTCAGGAAATATAGAACTAATGTCAGAACTAGAGAAAGGTAGTTCTAGTCACACTGTTCAAACAGGTGACAATACAAGACACAAAGTACAATCAATCGGAAAAGTGAAATGCAAGAGTGGAGCAGATTTGCTAACCAATGTTTTGTATGTTCCAACAATACCGAAAAATCTGATCAGTGTGGGACAGATAGTCGAAAAAGGTTTTCAGGTAAGATTTACAAACAAAGGAGTATTTGTAGAAGATCCCAAGAACGGATATTATCAGATCGTTTCTGGTAAGAAAGAAGGCAGACTCTTTACCTTAAGAGTACAAGGGAACATTGGCCAAGCGCTGCTCACGCATGATGAAAAGGTGATTACAGAACTTGATCTCTGGCACAAGAGATTAGGTCACTTTCACGAAAAAGGAATCAAAGCTATGATAGCGAATCAGTCTGTACTGGGATTACCGAACGTACAGAACCAACATATGATTCACAAATGCGAAGCCTGTCAAATGGGAAAAGCCCACAGGTTACCTTTCCAGAAGAAAGGATTCAAACATGACGGTGTGCTAGAACTCATACATACAGATGTATGGGGACCAACGAAAGAAGGATCAATCAGCGGATCAAGGTACTATGTTTTATTCATTGATGACGCAACAAGGTGGATAACTCTTTATGTTTTGAAGGAAAAGTCAGAAGTGTTTGGAGCTTTCAGGCACTTTCATGCATATGCTGAAAGACTCACCGGACGAAAACTTAAAAGATTGAGGTCTGATGGAGGGGGAGAATACTTCTCCCGAGAATTCAATGACTATCTTTGGAATGCAGGTATTAAGAGAGAAATAACCTGTAGATATACACCACAACAAAACGGTGTAGCAGAAAGGAGAAACCGAACTCTAGTCGAGTTTGGACGAGCTATGCTAAAAGAAAAGAATTGCCCGGATTATCTTTGGGCTGAAGCTGTAAATACAGCTACATACTTGGTAAACAGGTTACCATGTACAGCGTTAGAAGGAATGACCCCTTATGAAGCCTGGTGGGGAAAGAAGCCAACACTTGATCACTGCAAAGTGTTTGGATCAGTAGCGTATGCTTATGTACCGTCTCAACTGAGACATAAGCTTGAACCAAAAGCAGAGAAATATGTATTCGTCGGATATGACGAGAAACAGATGGGTTACAGGTTATGGAGTCCTCTAACCAAACATTTTACTGTTTCCAGGGATGTAACATTTGATGAACAGAAAAGCTGGTATGCAGATCAGAGTCATACAGCTGAAGAATTTGAAGAAGAGATAAAAAGGAGAGAGAAAGGAAAATCAATTGTACAGGTAAACAAAGAAGACGAGGCAAGTACGTCCAGGACCGGAACAGGTATAAGGAACGAAGATGAAGACGGGTACTCAGACACACACGAAGAATATGAGCTAAGAAGGTCAAACAGAGTAAGAAGACAACCGGAAAGATACTCGTATGATACATCGTATATAACTAAGAACGATTATGCATACATGGTAAAGGACAATGATGAGCCTCAAAGCTATGACGAAGCCAAAGGCAAGAAGCAATGGGAAGAAGCAATGAAAGAAGAGTTCACCGCACTGGAAGAGAACAAGACATGGGAGCTTGTTCCTAAACCGAACGGTAAGAAAGTAATTGGAAATAAATGGGTGTTCAAAGTTAAGAAACTTGCAGATGGAAGGATAGCCAGACATAAAGCGAGACTGGTTATCAAGGGCTATGCTCAGACGCATGGCATAGACTATGACGAGACGTTCAGTCCGGTGGCAAAGATGTCAACCATAAGAACAGTGATTGCTATAGCAGCATCAAAAGGATGGAAGCTAAGTCAGTTAGATATAAAGAATGCATTCCTAAATGGATATATATCAGATGAAGTATATATGGAACAACCGGAAGGGTTTATAAGTTCCAGATACCCAAACTTTGTTTGCAGGTTAAGAAAAGCTCTTTATGGACTAAAGCAAGCTCCAAGAGCTTGGAACTACAGACTCGTGAAGTATCTGAACGAACTTGGATACCAAAGTTCGAAGGCAGATGCAAGTCTACTCATCAAAAGAACAGAAGAAGGAATGATCTACATTTGTATCTAGGTAGATGACATAATAATTACAGGAACCTCAGATGCAGGAATCACAGAGGTAAAGAAACTGCTAGAAAAGGAATTCAAGATCAGTGACCTAGGAAAGTTATCATACTTTCTAGGTATGGAAATCACATATACAGATCATGGTGTATATGTCACACAAGAAAGGTATCTCCTGAACTTACTGAAGAAGTTCAATATGGAAAATTGCAGAGAAGCTTCAACACCGCTTGAAGTAAACCATAAACTCAGTAAATATAGTGGTACAGAGTTTAAAGATATGAAGAAGTATCAATCGTTAGTAGGAAGCTTAATATATGCTACGCTAACAAGACCGGATCTTAGTTTTCCGGTGGGAGTCCTTTCACAGTTTATGCATTGTCCGACAGAGCAACATTGGGTTGCAGGACAAAGAGTTCTCAGATATATCAAAAGAACTATAAAGGAAGGATTATATTATCCTTTTACGTCAGATATAAAGCTCAGAGCATATAGTGACTCAGATTGGGCAGGAAGTCAAGATGACCGAAGATCAACGCACGGGTATATGATATACCTAGGAGATAAGCTGGTAAGCTGGTGTTCGAAGAAACAACACACAGTAGCTTTATCATCAACAGAAGCAGAATACAAAGGACTGGTAGAAGCAGCAAAGGAAGTAATATGGATGCAGATGTTACTTAAAAGCATGGGTATAGATCAAAGTATACCGATCATACATGGAGATAATATGAGCTCGCTGTATCTTGCAGCGAATCCTGTGTTTCATGCAAGAACAAAACACATAGAGATTCAGTACCATTTCCTAAGGGAAAAAGTAATGGAGAAAGAGATAGAAATAGTCTACACTCCTACGAAAGATCAGATTGCAGATATTCTGACAAAGAGCTTGGATGGAACAAAGACAAACAGATTCAAAGAGATGGCAGGAATAAAAGAAAGAAAGATATATGAAAGACCGGAAGAAGTCAAATTAGTGATTGAGGGGGAGCTGTTAAGGAAGCACTCACGAATTTGACACAACAAACAAGAGAGAAACGGAATCTTCCCGAAAATCAGTGCACAGGTGTACAGTATGCGAAGTTAGTGCGCGGTGTCCGCATAACAGAGCAATTAACCGCGGCGGGCGCGTAAGGCGCGCATAACGCGAATTGAAGAATGACAGGGCAGAGGAGCGCCAAAGAAATTGTATATATATACAGCAAGATTTGAAGAACGCGACGCAGAAGTATGAAAGAGAATCGTAGATGATACACAGAGGAGAACGAGAGACTGAGAGAAGACGCCATAGATCGCGTATGAGTGAAGAGAGATTTAGAAGTTCTCAGAAGACGCCATAGATCGCGTATGTACAGATGAATAACACAAGCCTGAAGTGTCGGGTCTTTTCATCTGAAGAGAGATGGTAATAAGAAACTACTCACTGTAGGAGAGTTTCTGTAACTTGAGCAAGAAGAGGCCAAGCTTACTTGTACACATCTTCTCTAATCGAAAACACATGTTCATGTGGATGTCTGCGCGCAATCTTTACTTGTGAAGAATCTGAAGTTATTTCATGTTACGGTAGGAAGCTTAATTTATCGTTTGCTGTCACGACTCGTTACTAAACGTGCCTCAATACCTTCTCTGTAAACGCATGTTTCGGTGAATAACAGTTTACTCAGTAAACATGTTTCAGTAATTTCTGGTCAGTTACAGTTTCTCAGAAAACAAGTTTTTTCGGTAGAATAACGAAGTATAACTCATAGCAGAGTTCGAAGCTTTGTATGAGAGATAGCTCATCTTGTAGCTAGACGTCTCTACTTTAAGCTGATCACAGTTTCCGGTGGAATGAAGATGTACATGCAGTACAAAAATTAACCGGAAAGTAGCAGTTCAGAACTGTGAAGTTTCCAGAAGGAAGTTCATTCGGTGAAGGAAGCTCACACACTACTTCCTTACTTCACATAAGTTCATCTGAAGTAATTACGAACAGAACTAAGTTTATTTCGGTGAAGTTCCGGTACGACTACGGTGTCAGTCCAGTAACAGTCTGGTGAAGTTCCGGTGGAACTTGTGTCGCAGGATAACACAGTTAAAGCAACGTTAATTAGGCTGAGCTACTGTTGATTACAGAGGTGTTCGGAATCACTCTAGCTTAGCATTCTATGCGGTGGCGCGACAATTTTCCGCAGGCCTGACAGAGTTCAAGCCTTGTCGCGAAACTCACCTTCAGGGCGAAAGTATTTCCGCAACAGTAGGTGTTAGAGCCGAAGTTTTTCGCCAACAGATGGTGATTCCCACATGCAGGTTATTTTGGTTCTAGAGTCCATTTTATAGAGGAGATGTTGCCGAAATTTCGAAAGCTTTTATGCTAGAAGAGAACTCTAGTGGATCTTGAAGCTTGTGTGATAGCTTTGGATCATTGTTGATCTCCATTTACTTGGACTTGGTCATAGGTTGTTTGTGACAGGTTGGACCATCTTGCAGGGTTTATTCTTGAGTGGGGGGTGTATCACCATTGTATTGGTATATATTGCTATGAGTTTGTGGGCATATGTATTTGCCATTATCCTTGATTGGATCAGTGACAGGTGGTGATAGATTACTCATTGTTCTTTTGTTATTGGTTATCTTGTTTGATTGCTCAGTTTACAAGGGATACTCTATCGATTTTTTCCCAGGATTCTTTCACATCTACTTGGTCACTTTGGAGACTTGGTGAGCAAGCTTATGCTCATGATTTTATATGCATGCTAGATGTATGATTATGTGACAGGTGGTTCACATAGTTTCTTCTCCATTGAGATAGTTGTGATGTGAGTTATGCATATGGATATGAAGGAGTGATCCTATTGAGGATAGAGTATTGTTTCTAGTCTCTTCTTACATTGCTAGTCTCTTGGATTGCCAGCATGGTGTCTTCTCGGTTTGACGGCACTGACTTTCCGAGATGGAAAGCTCAGATGTGGCATACATTGGTTCGTGTAGGGTTACACATGTATGTGCATAGAGATGCACAGAGGCCTCGTGACATGCTCGACCATGTATGGATGGATATGGATGCATTGGCCAGCTCCACTATCCAATTACAGCTTGTGGATTCTATATATGAGTCTGTTATGTATGAGGAGACAAATAGTGCATTATGGCAGAGACTACATGATATGTATGCGAGTCCATTGACTCATGTGAGACATAGATCACATCGACGACTTCGATGTTGGCATTGTGTTCATGAGGGCCATATTCGACGATGGTGCTTCAGGTGGATGCGAGGACGACGTCAGAGATATGCATGTGATGCAGATCAGGTAGTGGTTTCAGGAGAGTCTATGGCAGTTGATTATGCCAGTGATGGTGATATCACTTTCTCATATGGTTCATCTCAAGATTCCTCTTGTTCATTAGATTGCACATATATGGCTTGGTTGCTTGATGCATTAGTTGGTTTTCATGTTACTCCACATCGCGAGTTGTTTTGTTGATTCTCAGGTGAGAGTCGTGGATGCGTGCACTTGCCTGATGGTATGATATATGACATTGAGGGTGCTGGAGATGTATGCCCTATGCTACCTAGTGGAGCATCACTTATACTCAGACGTGTACGTTATGTGCCTTCATTCCCTATGAGCTTGATTTCAGTTAGCCAGTTACAGGAGAGCAGATGTTATGCATTCCTTGGTGAGCATCATTTTCAGTTGCAATTGGGACAGCTTATGCTTGTCAGAGGTGCTAGGATTGGACACAAGTATCCACTACAGGTACTTCATGTGAGAGACAATCTCATCCTAGTGGGAGTTTAGCCTTATGTGCGATGTGAGACTCAGCATGTCTCATTTTGTCTACCTACACATAGGTCTAGTGACATTCATGATGCACATATATATCAGGATTCAGATGCTCAGATGGATGCACATGTAGAGCATACTTTGGATGCTCATGATGCTTATGTAGAGCATGATTTCATTGATCATGTGGATGCTCTTTTGGAGCACACTTTGGATGATCAGTTGGATGCTTTAGAGCATGATGTGGATTCTCATGTAGAGCATTCTGATGATACTAAGCTAGAGTTTGATCATCAGTTTGACCTTGGTATTGATGTTGTGCAATTAGCTCATGTGGAGCATGATCATACACTTGGTGTGGTAGAGCAGGATTGCTCTCATGGTACACAGTGTATGGTAGAGTAGTTCAGCTCTCAAGATGCACATCTAGATACATCCTTGGTTGCGAGCATGGCTGATTTAGATGCTGAGAAGTCAGCAGTCATGCAGTCATGCAGTCATTCTTCGATTCGCTCATGCTAGATATTGACACGATATATGAGGACATGTTGGTCTTGATGATGGTGCTTTGGATCCCTTGGATACAGGCATGGCTGACATACTTAGGTTAGCTAGGATAGCACATGTTTCGTCAGCATTTGAGATTCTGATGTACGAGTTGTTATGCTCAAGACTAGACATTGCAGTTGCTATTGGAGCATTGCACTTGGAGTTGTCAGTCATTCGATGATTGACACATGCATAGAGTGAGTTTGAGCTTTGCAGGAACTTCATCAGTTCTTGCATCAGTCATATGTGAGCTCGAATCTTGTCGATATGAGTCTAGAGCAGTTTGAGGAGCATGGATACACCTTGTTCGAGGCAGTTGGTGTAGGTTGATCTGTATGGGTTGAGATCCGGACTCTTCCTGTACATTATTGTATAGTCCTACATCATTCTTTGTATATTTTTCCACTTATGGTCACATTGACCCTTAAGTGGGAGATTGTTGGGGATGTAAGGGTCATGTGACCTTAACCCCATATTCATATATATACATCATATATAGAGCATTGCCTCAAGAGAGTTCATTGTGTGGGTTTCAAGTCTCCCACGCATGTCCACGCGTCTCTCCTATTTTCTCTCTCCCTCCATCTCCTCCTTCCCCCTCTTGTTCTGCACACCAAAGCCCTTCAATAGGGACTTCACTTGTTTGCTTTCTAGGGAAAGATGCAGATGGAACTGCCCAATGTCCTATAATAGAGTCACCATTGATGGCTCTAATGATTTGTAATAAATGTGGATCTTCCATGTGTGCTTCCTTTATTTCGTGAAGCAATAAGTTTTCTAGAATTGTAAAGATCATTTGATACATTATCTAAGATAACGCATGAGATACAATATTTTCTTTGTCTCATCTATACAAGATTTTCATATGGAGCTCCTCCATGAGCTCAACCCAATGAGCATGCCTACCTTGAAGATCTGGCCAACTACAAAAATATTTGAATGTATGGTGATCTATGTATACCTTAAAGTCCACACCATAATGATAATGTCTCCAAACTTTAAGAGCATGCACCACTGCATACAACTCATGTTCATGCAATAGCCAATTGCATTGTGCATTACTTAACTTTTTACTTTCAAAAGCTATTAGCTTTTCTATCTTTGATCCAAACTACCCCTATGGATATGCCACTAGCATTGTCTCCAACTCAAATGGCTTTTGTGGATCCACCACTTTGACAACTAGAGCCTCTGAAACGGCTTTCTTTGGAGTATCAAAATTATCTTGTTGCTTTTGCTTCCATGCAAATTGTATTTTGCCTTAAAGAAAATTTTTCGTAGGTGTTGCTATCAATGAACAAGATGAAATTTCCAATAAAAATTGGGAAGTCTTAAAAATGAACAAGATGAAATTTCCCCTCATCTTGAGGAGTTGGCCATGATAATATAATGAGACCTTCTTGGGATCCATCTTGACCACGTCAACCAAGACTGCATGCTCTAGATACTCTATTCTTAGAAGAAGTATTTGGGTTTTCTTTTGATTTACAAACAACTAGTTTTCCTTTAATTTATTTAAAATCAATCTTAAATGACTTTCATGCTCATGGCTAGATCCACAAACATACACTAACAAATCAGTCTATTATACACTAACAAATCATCTACAAAATCCACAAAAAAATTACCAATAAATAGATGAAAAATATCATTCATTAACATCATAAAAGTAGCAACTACTAGAGTCAAATCAAATGGCATAACTAAATACTTATAATGCCCAAAAGAGGTCCTAAAATTTTTCTTATGTACATCCTTCTCTTTAACTCTAATATGGAGTTCACATCTATTTTGATATATACAATTGCTCCACCTAGAGCATCAAGATGATCATCTATCTTGGGCATGGGACATCTATGCTTGATGATAATATTATTGAGTGCTTGATAGTCCATGCACTTGCAATAAGAGCATCTTTCTTCTTTACTACAAGAAATGGTGCTAGAAAAGGTGAATAAGTAGGTTTCATCAACCCTTTCTCCAAATACTCATCCACAAACTTTCGGAATTCAGCCATTGGGCACATTTGATCTACACTTATTGAAGTTTAAATCAGTAATATATCCAATAAAGCTAAGGATCTAAGGATAACGATGCTCTATTATTAAATGTTTCAATATCCGATAAATTATGTCCTTGGTTAGTTGCATAAAGTTCTATATGCTTGAACAACATAATAGGTAAAGACTTAGAAGTAGTGGTTTCATTAACCACACTACCAAACACAAAAAAAAGAAAGATTTTTTTAACTCTTCATGTAGAATGTCCAGCGCTTCATTTTTTGGGGGACTCTTGATCTCCAAAGCTTTAACCTCAAGATTTTTTAATGCAAAAGTCTTGTCCAAAAACTTGGTCCAAAAATTTGTGACAATAACATTTTGGTAAGTTCTTCAAGAACGTCAGAATTTTTCTTAGCTGCAAGATAGATTGAAATCCAATCACTTAACGGGGCAATTTTTAGGATAGAAAGTCCACCCAAATCCAAAGAAGCAAAGCCATGTTCAATTATTCATTTATGAAAAGCTATGCATTTGAATGCTGCTAAAACCCACAGAACGGAATAAACAAGTCCACACCTAAAGCACGTAGCCCAAATCCTTGAAAGGAGGAATCCATTCCTTACAAAAAATATTTGAAAGAAGGAATCCATTCCTATCAAAAACTAAGTAAGTGTTTTTAAGGTCTTTTTTAGATGAAAGATGGTACCATATATATTGTATCCCCCCTAATCAAGAGGGAAAAATGACAAATAACAAATAATATATGTCCAAATGTGCAATGTTAAAAAAAAAATTGATACAAAATATATGATGCCACTAAATATTGGACCAAAGTGGGAAACTAAAAAAGTGAAGTGAAGAATAATAATTCGAAGTAACTTTATACGATAGTATGAATGCATTTTAAAGGGACGGCATGTACTTGCATCTCTCCCATGCCATTGGTTTTATATCTTCGTACTTAGTACTACATATCCTAGGTAGCCTAGAAAAACTAAATAATTGAATTAATCTATATCTATGAAAACCATCGAGTAGCCATACTTATGTTAAAAAGAAAATTACTTAACTAACCTCATGGGGGTTGTATCACATAAACACTTAATGGTAATATAAGGACTTAGATGATATTATTATGACAGGTGATGATATGAATGGCAATCAAAGGATCAAGAGGCACATGCAAGAGGAGTTCATACTCAGTGACTTGGGCAAGCTTGCATATTCCTAGGTATGCAAGTGATTTATACAGATGAAGGGATGTATCTAACTCAGATGAGATACATTCAAGACCTATAGTTGGAGTTAGATGTCTGTGGAAGCACGTGAACAACACAAGGAAGAAGAAGAAGCTTGGAGCACAACACACAATACTGAATGCATTACCACTAGAATGTACAAAGATGAGTAGCCCATTAGGGAAATAGGCGTATATACAACCGGGGGAAAAAAGCCTCCTAAAGAGGGAAAAAAAGTGCCCCCGCAGTCCTAGAGTGTTCACACACATCACTACCTAAATATATAAACAAATCCCCCTGGGAGTGATGCAAGGAACAAGGAGCTGGCACTCACGTATAAGGAAGTGCCAAGCTATGCAAAATCAATCCACAAAAGGAAGTAAGCCCAAAGCTTTGCGGAAAGCTTTAAACTTCTTCCTAGGCAGAGCCTTTGTGAAAAGGTCTGCAATGTTCTCCTGCGTGGGCACATATGCCAAGCTGATCTCCCCAATAGAGAAACTCTCCCTAGCATAATGATAATGCACCTCAATGTGCTTAGTGAGAGCATGGAACACAAGGTTCCTCACAATTGCCAATGCACTCTGGCTGTCAGTGAAGATGGTGGTGGTAGAAGACTGACCAACACCCAAATCAGCCATAAGGCATCTGAGCCACACACACTCAACAATTGCTGTGAAAGCTTCCCTATACTCAGCCTCACAACTGGAAGTGGCCACAGTAGGTTGCTTCTTGCTCAACCAAGATATACATGAGCTACCAAGCATGAAGCAAAAACCACTGGTGGACACACGAGTGTCATAGCAACCCACCCAATCACTGTCAGAAAAAGCATGCAAATCTGGTAGTAGTGATCCCCGCTTGGGATAAAACAATCCAAATAGCCGAGTACCACTCAAGTAGCGAAAGATGCACTTAACCACCTGCGAATGCTTGACACCTGGGAAATGCATAAACCTCCTCATCTGTGAGACAACAAACTGAATATCTAGCAGAGTAATGCATAAGTAAATCAAGCATGCAACAACCTATTGATAGAGAAGAACATCAAATGCATCTCCAACATCATGAAGACTCAATCGTAAACTTGTCTCCATAGGAGTGGCAATACGCTTACAATATTCAAGGCCAAAACGCTGCAATAATGTGTCAATATATTCCTTTGACACAAAGCCATTCCACCATCGACTTGCATAAACTAAATGCCCAAATAGTGATGCAAATGCCCCAAATTAGACATCTCAAATGAGGCATGTAAATCAGCCTTAAAATCAACAATATGTGCGTCATGAGGACCAGTGAGCAGCATGTCATCAACACATACCACAATGATCAGAAGGACATCATTAGCACGCTTAACATAAAAGGTGCTTTCAGTTGGATTTTTTCAAAACCATGTGCAATCAGATAGGCATGTATCTTTTCATACCAAGCACATGGTGCTTGCTTTAAACCATATAATCCCTTCTTTAACCTGCACATTTCATGCCCTTTCTACACAAAGCCACGGGGCTGAAAAACATACACTTCTTCATGCAAGTCACCATTCAAAAATGTTGTTTTAATGTCCAATTGATGTACATTCCAAGCATGATGAGCTGCAAGTGCACAAATGCTATGAACAATAGTCATTCGGCAAGTAGGAGAAAAGGTCTCATCAAAATCAATGCCTCTTTCTTGCACATAACCCTTTTAAACAAGCCTAACCTTATACCTATCAACTGATCCATCAAGTTTATGCTTCAGCTTGTATACCCACTTTGTGCCGATGGCCTTCTTTCCAGGAGGCAAGTCAGATAAAGAACAGGTACCATTCTTCATTATAGCATCATATTCAGATTGCATAGCAACCATCAAATTTTCTGAATTTTGTGCTTCTTCAAATGAAACAGTCTCATTCTCATCACAGAGACTAGACGCAGCCATAGCATAGCAATCTGATGCAAAAGAGGCACTATGAGAGCATGACCGAGTACGATATGATAGAGGTGCATCTAATTTGCTATTTCGCAAGGTCTGGACTAGCCATTTTGGCATAGTTTTTTCCTGCTCAATATCAGCTCTCTCATCAACAAGTGCATCATGTAACTCGACATCAGAAATCAGATGATCTGCATCATCGCATGAAACCTACAAAGGCTGAGAAGTTGCCTCATTAGGACCAGCACTAGATTGTCCACCTGTAAAAAGAGATAGCAAAGTATCATACATGTCTTTGGAGCTAACATATGTCTCCTTACTACATGAAAGCAATGGCTGAATATCACCTTCCACAAAAACAACATCACGGCTAACCAGAATGGATTTAGTCTTTGGATGATATAGACGATAGCCTTTATTTTTAGAACTGTACCTAACGAAAATACATTTTACTGCTTTATCATCCAATTTTCCGCAATGTTGTTCAGACACTAATGCATATGCCAGACAACCAAAAACATGCAGATGAGAAACAGATAGCTTGCGACCATGCCAAGCCTCATATGGAGTGATAGACTGCAGCACTTTAGTGGGACACCTATTAAGTACATATGCTGCACACATGATAGCCTGAAGCCAGAAGCTATGTGATAAAGCCTGACTCTTGATCATACACCTCGCCATCTCCATGACTGACCTATTTTTCGTTCAGCAACTCCATTCTGTTGAGGTGTATATGACACTATACACTGATGTTTTATCCCACGTTCAACCAAAAATGCATTAAAGTAAGAAGACATATATTCCCTCCCTTGGTCAGTTCGGAGGGTGCCCATTTTACATGCTGATAGATTTTCAGCCAAAATCAGAAACTGTTTGAAGCACATAAATACTTCGGACTTTGGCTTCAATGGATATACCCATGCATGCCTAGAAAAATCACCGATGAAAGTCACAAAGTAAAGATAATTCCCAAAAGAATGTGTCTACATAGGACCACAAACATCACTATGTACAAGCTACAATTT
>CM035438.1:88333910-88346410 GCA_020310875.1 Ceratopteris richardii | reverse complement strand
CAGGGGGAATGGGGGCGGGAATGGGAGATGTGAATGATGTGGATGCAAGCGGAGATGTGGGTGGAGGGGGGTATGGGAGATGAAGGTGGCATGGGGGGAGGGAGCGGTGCTGTGGCAGGTGATGTTTCCATCGTGTCAATTGTTTCAGTGACAGTGTAGATGGGGATTGTGGGTGGAGTGGATGTGACGTCAGTGAACAGGGTGGTGAAAGTGGGCATGGGTACTCCCCCGAATTGGATTCCCGGAGAGAGTGGGATGCCCATGACAATGGTAGTGGTAGTGGACGTGGTAGTGCTAGTGTCATGTGGTGGAGTGAATTGTGTAGTGCGAGGTGGGGATGGTGGTGACAGCGGTGCTTCCTGATGTTCTTATGCTTGCGTTGTCGAGCCTGGTGCTGATACATTGATGTGAATTTGCTTCCCAGACCTCCTGGGACGAACGGGAACCCTTTTCTCAAATCTGTGAATGTAGGCCATTGCCTCATGTATGGCCTCATCCAATCCTACTGCGTCGGCATGAAGGTTCATGGACTCAATGAACAACTCGTCCACACCTTCCTCAGCTAGCAAGTCGTTCATGAGTCTCTTGCCCGATTCTAGTGACATCTTATGCTGTTCCTGAACCAATTGCATGGTTCGATATAGTCTCTTGATTTGTGCCGAATACACAGGGGCACTTGCCAACTCGGAGAGTTCTTCATATTCTTGATATTGTTCTTCGTCGGCTTCTTCTTCTTGTTCATCTACATCGACTTCTACAACTTGTGGTTGGGTGGGGGCCGATGTTGTTGTTTGGGGTTGTGGTTCCTGAGCTCGCTCTGCTTCAGCTTCGAGATTAGAGTCATAGATCAACCTGGCAATTTCTTCATCTGTGAGGTCCTCAAGAGTAAATCCCTGTGGAAATTCCAAATCTGATGGAATGGGTGGAAACACCAGATTAGGCCCCTCTGTGCTTGGTCTTGGTAGCCGGATTGTGAATGGCCTAACGCGTCGTGTCTGGGGAGGGGTGATTTCTGGTGTAGTGGTGGCTCCCCTTGGTTGAGCACAGGGTAATTGTACTCCCCCCCTCATCTTCTTTGATGGGGGACCTGCTGCTGATAGTCTTCTTTGGAATTCCTGGGCGCGGGGCCATATGAGTGCCCTCTGAATAGGCACGTCATAAGCCAGACATCTGTAAATTATCCTTGTTAGAGCGCAACATCCATGAAGCACATTTTTTTGCTTCTTGTTCCACCTTTGATGGGCTAGGTGGATCTGATCTATGATCTAGTGTGGCACATTGATGGGAAGGCTTTCTGTCTCTGCTAGATACAAGCTGAACCATATTTTCTTCGGGGGCATTGTGAATCGTGCCTGGGCGGGGAAAGCAAAATGTTGCATGATGGTCCGCAGGTGAAGCGCAATGGTAGGTGTCATCGCTACCATATCCTTCAACTTATTAAGATCTTTGTGTTTCATTCGACCTGGAACCATGGTTTCCTTTTCTGTTGGGATGTGCATGCCATACATACCCAATGCTTCTCTTACCAGATTGAGGGTCAACGTGAATCTTTTAAGCTCATGACCCGGCAGCAGTGATGGCAACACAAAGGTGCTGTCGCCTCCCTTGGCCCTGCTTGGCGTGAGGGTACTGATCAGATATGAACATCGTAAAAAATCCGGCTTTGGTAGGTGGGCCCTGAAATAACTGTCCACACCCGCTTTGATCCAAACTGATCTCATGACTTCGGCGTTTTGATAGCTTTCAAACTCGCGCGTGAAAAAGTGGTATCGACCCCATTTGCCATTGAATTCCAATTCTGCTTCCCAGAAATAGGTTCCATCGCCCAGTGGTCCAGCAACATCACTGAACCAGTGCGCATGCTTACCTACTTGAGAAGTGTGCCCTTGAGGAGGATCCTAGATGGGGAGCACATGCACGGCTTGAAGTTCTTGCGGCCTTGCGGTGAGACGTGGCTCGAGGAGAAGTGTTTCTATGTCCACAATCTGGGCACCAGATCCGGCTTGAGAACTGGCACCTGCTTCTGGCATGGCCCTGTTTGCTGGTTGGTTCTCTGAGAATATAGAACCAAGTGTTAACATCGTAATGGACAGAATAAATCCGTTGTTGTCCCCGTTACAACATTAACATGAGGTAGATGGTGAGTTAGTGGTTAGTAAGTGCACGAAGATAGTGCGTGTAGTTAGTACTTGGGTTATCCTAGGAGATCAATGCAGTTAGTAAGTGGGTATGAATTTACAAATTGGGGTCGGGGGGTTTAGTACAGGTCCGAGGCTGCCAAATGCAGTGAATGGGCTTTGCTTTCGGTCTCGTAGAGACTCTAGAGAGTTTTCTCGATGTCGCTGTTTGAAAATGAGGCCTTTTAGGGACCCATTTACAATTGATTACATGCACGCTCTTGGGTCTTGGTGTGTTCTTGAGCGTTGAGAACGAGTGAATACTGGCAGCATGCGTAGCTGCGTTCTGCTGTTTAGGTTGTGGCCTCGACGTAGCTACTTGTGCCCTCAAGCAAGCCTTAGGCACCCAAATTTGTCTTGATTGTGGGCTAGCCCTCATCGACTTCTTGGGCACCCAAATAGATTTCACATTAGCAGGAGAATTTCTGCAAGACTTCTTATTAATGTCATGTTGTTGGTTATTAATAAGAAACTTCGCCCGTGTAGTTGACGGAGGTGCAACCGGTTGTTCGCCTTTCCGCACCCACACCTGGTTTATTTTCTGGGACATTCTGTTGCGCAGGTACTTTTGATCTCGGACATCGGTAGTACTCTGCTTCTTCTGCCTTTGATCCACCTTGGGTTGCTGCCTCCTTCTGGCCTTTGGAAAAGAAGGGAGTTCCGTTGCATTCTTGACTCTTTTTTTGCGAATATCATTCCTCTGCAACACATGGTTTTGAACAAGAACAGCATGGTCATCTTCATGTGTACCCCTGGAAGGACCAGGAGTCTGTGCCTTTCCTAGTTCCTTGAGTGCTCCATTATCTAATTCTACTGTAACTCGACTATGATTGACCCAAACCTGGAGAAGTCCACTTCTTAGGTTTAAATTGACTGCTTGGTCATAGATCCAATCTTGACCCAAGACAAGAGGTTCAGTGAGATCCTCATCTTGGCACACTAGTACTTTAACGGTCATTGCCTCATCGTGAATATAGAGGGGAAGTTCCACCTCGCCCATGCAAGGGGTTTCCACGCCTCCCAATCCTATGAGATATGCTTCCACACGATAGACAGTTAACTGCAACTCTTGGCAGTAAGACACTCTAACCGCACTAGTGGCAGAACCTGAGTCAATCAAGGCTCTTACAGTCCTTGCACTCTTTCCTTGTCCTATCTCTAAGGTTACGAAAGGACGTCGATCAGTTATCCTATGTGAGCTGGTTCCTGCGACTGCACACATTGCCATATGATATCCTTGATCTGCATAGTCATTTGTCCTAGGTTGCTCTCTACCTTGCCTTCGTAATTTCATCCTTCTGATGCGTTCTAAAGCTTCTGCTTGAGCTTCTTCTCTAATTCGCTTCTCTTCCTCTTTGCGTTTCTTAGCAGTGTTGAGTCGGCTGAGCATTTCCTCCGTGAGGGGTTCCTGATACAACTTGACTCTGCATCCGCTAATATAGTTAGGGAGAAGATCACCCTCTAATGTGGCTAAATGTACTGCTCCACTCGTGGAGATCCTATTGATAATCATAGGTCCGTAGCCTCTCTTTTCTAGCTTCCTCGCGTGTTGTTTCAGTGTATAGACGAGGACTAGATCTCCTGCTTTCAAGCCTTTATCCTTCACATGAGCATCAAAGTATGCTTTCTGTCTCTTCTTGGCTGCATATATTCCTGCGGCGGCTCTCAGTCTTGTTTCTCCTAATCGTTCAAGGTCAAAGATCCTAGAGGAGAGCTCATGTCCTGTCCATTCGTGCTCTTGTGCTACCTTCAGCGTAGGAATCAGGAAATCCAAGGGTAGCACAGCGTTTTGGCCGAATACCATCTGAAAGGGGGTGGCTTGGAGTACCGTTTTGTAGGCCACTCGGTATGCCCAAACAGCATGGTGTAGCTGTTTGTCCCAATCAGAGCGTTTTGTGTTCACTAATTTTGTCAGTACATTGCATAAGATCTTATTAGTGCTCTCAGCTTGCCCATTAGCTTGAGGGTGATAAGGGGCAGACTTCTTGTGTATTACCAAGAATTCTTGGAGTAGATTTTCAATTACTTCGTTTAAGAAATGAGTGCCTCTATCACTTACAAGCTCTATAGGTAGTCCATATCTTGTGAACACATTCTCAAACAAGAATTTGGCAGTGGTTTGAGCATCGTTCTTTGTCGTAGCTTTGACCTCCACCCACTTAGTTAGATAGTCTGTTGCAACAATGATGTATTCCGCATGAGAACCCTTAGCTGGGGGATTAATAGGACCTACGAAGTCTATTCCCCACTTAGAGAATGCACGTCCACCCATCATAGGTTTCAGTGGCATCTCATCTTTGCGTATGGGATACTGAGTCCTCTGACAGACATCACACCGTTTCACATAGGTATGTGCATCCATGTGAAGGGTAGGCCACCAGAAGCCCGCAAATAGTATCGCCTTGATCACCCGATTTGGTCCAAAGTGTCCTCCTGCTACACCTTGGTGAGCAGTTTCCAAGATCTTCAGATATTCACTTTCGTGGACACATAGTCTCAGGTAACCATCTTTACCACGCTTATATAGATTATCACCAATGAGTGAATAATCCAGGGCTTCTTGTTCTAAACTCCTTTTCCTAGCCAGAGTCATGTCGGGAGGGAATGTGTTTGTCTTCAGGAATGATACTAGTGGTTCGCTCCAATCTGGCACAATGGATACTTGATAGAGAGTGGCATGTTCCACGGGTGGTTTAGTGCAACAGATTGGGCATTCCTTGCACAACTTCTGGACATCCGCTTCCATAGTTGGCCAATGCACTCCGAATCTCTTTAGAGTCTGTAACGTTCGTTGCTTTGAATGGTGTTGCTCTAACGCACCTACATGTGCTAATTGCAACCATTTAGCGTACTCATCCTCTTCTACGCAACAAGCCAAGATCCCTTGATCTGTGTGCTTGTACATGCTTCCTGCCATGATGTGGTACTTTTGGGCTTTTACAACCTCTCTATTCCGTGTGTTTACCACTGGATGGTTAGGCCCGTATGTCAATACTGGTACCAATGGCTTAGCCCACTGCGGCACCACTTCCAAATTAAACAAGTAAGCATCAGGAAGGTCATCTGATACTCCTTGTGGGGCTTCTCCCGATGTAAGCCTAGATAGATGATCAGCTCTCAAGTGAGTTCTACCTTTCCTTACCACAACTTCAAAATCATATTCCATTAGAAAGAGAAACCATCTCACTAATCTTCCTGTATTGCATGGCTTGTTTACAAGATATAACAATGCCTGATGATCAGTAAAAAATTTAAACTTATTTGCAAGCAAATAGTGTCTAAATTTCTTAACTGCATATACCATGCCTAATCCTTCTCGCTCTGTAGTGGTGTAATTCCGTTCAGCCGCATTCAATTGTCTACTGGCATAGGCAATTGGAAGATCCATATTACCTTCACCAGTAGGTTGTGCCAGCACACATCCAATGGCATAATTGGATGCATCCACGTGAACATGGAATGGCTTATTCCAATCTGGTGTGGTTAAGATTGGTGCTGAACATAACCTTCGTTTAAGCTCCTGGAAGGAATTCTCACATTCATTCGTCCACTCAAAGTTTGTCAGAAGTCCGTACATGGGCTTTGCAATGACGGCATACATGTGTATAAATCGTCGGTAATAACCACAGTGCCCCATGAAAGCTTGTACTTCCTTGACATTCTTTGGCCTAGGTAGCTTTGCTATGGCTCGCACTTTCTCTTCGTCGGTAGATATGCCATTCTTTGACACTATGTGTCCTAGGATCTTGCCTTGCCTGACCATGAAAACACACTTTTCTGGGTTCAGGCAGACTTGATACTCTCTACATTTGTCAAAGATTTGTCTGAGTTCAGGAATATGGGTTTGTCTAACATTGGAATGAGCACAGAGATCATCAACATAGACTTCTAAACTCTTCCTCAGGAACTCCTTAAACACATGGCACATCAGCCTCTGGAAGGTAGCTGGTGCATTGGTAAGTCCAAATGGCATTACTCTAAAAGCAAAAATGCCCCATTCTGTGGCAAAGGCTGTCTTATGCTGATCCTCTGGAGCTATGGCTACTTGGTTGTAACCCGAAAATCCATCAAGGAAGCTGTACACTTCCTTGCCTGCCACTCTTTCTAAGAGATGTTCTGTGATGGGAAGCGGATAGTTATCTCGAATTGTGGCTGCATTAACCTTTTTCAAGTTAATGCACACGCGCAGTTTGCCATTCTTCTTGGGTACCACTACGATGGGGGATACCCATTCAGTGTGCTCAATTTCATAGATAAATCCAGCTTCGACCAGTCTATCTATCTCTTCCTTGATCTTAGCAGCGTAATTATCATTATATGTATAAGGCTTTTGCTTAGAGGGTTTGGCATCTGAGGTCATGGGGATAGTGTGTGAGCATATATCGGGGTCAACGCCTTTCAAATCCTTGTAACTCCAAGCGAATACATCTCTGTATTCTCTTAGCAAGGCAATCAACGCATGCTCTTCTTCTTCTGTCAGGTCATGGCCTATATACGTGCATCTCTCCTCTCCTTCTTCTATGGCCACAACTATTTTCTTGGTGGTTTCTTTGTTATCATAGGCTTCTCCTACTTGTGCCTCTCGTTTAGGCATTCTTATCATGACTCTCCTGTCATCTATCTCATACTTCTTAAAATTTTCTGGGACCTCAAACAAAGATTCTTCCTCTTCTGGTGAGACTTCTCTCTTCTTTCGTTTCTTTCCTTCTTTCTTTGGGCTCACATGTGTTGCTAATCTTACATCATTTGTAAGCTCTCCATGCCTCTGGGGTTGAAATTCTACCTCATGGAAGTATTCTTCATCTGATGCAAATGGTGGGTCCATAATGATTGACTCTAGATCGGAGTCACTTGCATCCTCAAATGCATTAGGGCTAGGTTCGCATTCTTCTAGAACTGCCTCTCCCATGATTGGCTCTATGGAGAAGATTGAAATGTCATAGCCATCCTCATCACAGTGAGGAGTCCATTGTTCTTCATTGACGGCTACGTCCATTGTTGCTAAAATTTCTGCCCAACCGTGAGGCTCAAATTCTTCGTCTGGAAAAACTACAGGTGCATAGGCTGGGTCGTGAATGGGTCTATGAGTTTCTTTCGCACCTACCTCTCTGGCTTTCTCTCTCTTCTCCTCCTCTACTGCTACCTTGCACATCCATAAGTGAGTGTCTTCATGCATCCATGAGGATCCAGACCCTATGGAATGCACTGATTCTGTATCGTCTTTGGCTCTATGGATGGGATTCCACTGGATAGGAGGTACATCCCTATGAGAGTAATCTTTGAGATTGACTTTGGTCGTGACACCTAAGTGTTGCAGGTACAAGGAATTGGTCCCCCAATCCTGTACCACCTGCAACTGTCGCATAAATGGTCTTCCCAAAATCATCTCATAGGCATGATTTTTGCTAAAGTCACATATAGCAAAGCTATGTTCAAACTCGACACCACAAGTGGTGAGAGTTATTCCTTCTAGCAATCCTAAGGGTCTCTCAATATGGCCGTCGGCCATTTGCAATTTCATTCTCGTTGGCCTGAGTGCCGGCTTGCCCCAACGCTTCCATAAGGAGGTGGTGGCAATTGCAACTCCTGCACCTGAGTCCAAAATTGCCTTGGTGGTGTACTCCTGGTAGGTGATGGGAAGATAGGTGTTCCCTTCTTCACCTTCACACATATCTCCTATCTTATCCAAGGGAATTTCTGGCACTGTCCTATGGGATCCTGCCCGGGAACGAGGTTTTGCAACTTCAGCGACTCGACTGGCTGCATATTTCCGCGTATTTGGTCTATCCTCAGGCAGTTTTTCCAAAGTGAGATCGCGTTGCACCTTGGTGTTCGTTACTACCTCCGTGTTCCTTGGTATGACTGAGCCGTCGTTCCTTACCATGACTGTGGGTGCTCTCATACATGTGGACTTTGCTTCCCATGGGCCTGTGAAGTGGGGTAGCTCTTGTAAGGAATTAGACTCAAAGTCCAATCTCTCGTGAGACTGAGCGCTCTCATGTTCCCCGTAAATAGATGGGATGTCTTGTGGGAATTGGTCGTGTGCATCGTCCACAAGTTCAAAAGGAGGGGCGACCTCGCTTTCGTTATCCCATTTATCTTCTTGAATCTCTCGTAGGAAGTCTGGTGCAAACCGATTCATAGAAGAAGAAGTGTCTGGCTCCGTAGAATTGGGCACATAAGCGACCTGGGGAGGAGGGCTTATTCTATCACTTTTCCGAGCAGGCTCATACGCTCCCTGAGAAGGAATGTAAGTCACCTGTGGAGGTACGTAAGTTTTCGAGGGAGGCTCATGTGATTTTTGGGGGGGAAGATAAGCTTCTTGGGGAGGCACCTGGGCTTCCTGAAGAGGCTGGCTTATCCGTTCTCTTGCCCATTCCTTTCTTTGAGGGACAGGATCCTTCTTTGATTGTGCAATTAGCCTCTCTATTCTTTCTAAGGAGGGGAAGGTGTCTGGTTTAGTGGAATTGGCCACATACACTTCTGATGGGGAATGCTTCATGTTTTTGCTTGCTTTATCTTTTTCTTGATTTTTTTCTTCCTTGGCAGATCTTGCAATTATTTCCTCTAACTTCTCTAGGAATCCATCCAAGTGTAATTGCGTTTTGGCTGAGCCCGAGTAATTGAAAAGGCGACTGGCTTCAAACATAGTCTGAGCCAATGCGACCATTTTCGCGCACAGTTTGGTTCTTTCTATCTCTAGGTCAGCTCTAGGATAGCACTTGTCATGATCCGTGACGTTTGGCCCTTCTTGGATTCTGGCCTGATATGCTTTGAGCATCATGTCTATGTCCTCAGGAGTGGGATCAGCTAATACTGATCCTACTCTAGGAGGTGGTGGAATCGTATGACGTGGGTTGGAAGGTGGCGGGTCGCAGGGCGATGGGAGTGGTGGTGATGGGATAGTGTGAGAGGGGGTTTGAGAGATGATTTCAGTTATCCTAGCTTTGGTTTCTCTTATGCTTTCCTCAAGTTCACTCATCTTTTTAGCCCATTGTCTTTTCATTCTTTCCCGACTATCTTTCCATGCTCTAGTCCTTTTCTTTGTTACACTCTCGGTTTCACTAGCCTCTGAGTTCTTATCCTGGTTTACCCCTTGATTCTGCTGCAAGGCTTGAGCTCGAGTAACTACCTGTACGGGAGCAGTGGAAGTGACACTTCCTGTGGAATCTACCACTAACCCAATAACGTTGATCGGAGTGATTTTTGGCATATTATTAGGATTCTTAGGGCAATCTCGTAAGAGATGTTCTTTTCCACAATCTTGGCAAAAACCTTGGATCGTTACAAACTGGGGTTGTGTAGGTGGAGGCAAGGGACAATCACGAATAAGATGATCTCCTTGGCATCTGTAGCACGGTCCTCTTGGGAATGGAGGTCTTACTTGCCTGGATTGAGGTCTAGGATTGGGGTTTGCATACATGACGTTCGTGTAATCCGACTCCCAACTAGGTTCACTTGGTTCTTCACTATAGTAGGACTCACCATGTTCTGGAGACTGCATGTAGTAAGCCTGGGGACTCTCGACATGTGTAGAATCAAAGCTATGGTCACTTGGGTCACTTTCTGAAATCAATGGGGTTACTGGTACTATGGCCCTATTCAGGTTTTCTTCTGCAACAACATACTTTACTGGAATCACGTTAGCGGGGTTTGGAGGCTGTTGAGCTAGCACCGGTTGGGGTCTCTGTTGGGCCTGATATTGTGGTTGGTAGGTTTGTTGGGGTCTAGCATATTGTGGTGGTGGAGGGTACTGGTTCTGGTATCTGCCTTGTTGGTAGGGCTGAGGGTAGGGTTGCCTAACTGCCTGCTTGTTGTATGGGCAATCTTGCGCAGTGTGGTTTGTGTACTTCCGTTCTATGGTGCAGTACTGGTTACTAGGGTTAACTTGGGGTTGAGCCATAATGGGATAGACGTTCGCCATATGGTCGCCACCGCATGTATAGCACCTTTTCACAGGGACATACCTTGGGATTTGTTTGCCAGTTACACCTAATTTCTGAGCTACCTTTTCGGCAAGTTCCTCAATTGATGTGGATTGCGTGGAAGAGTGACTAGATGCACTATCTGAATCTTTGTAGATTTTGGAGAGCTCTAGTTCTTCCCCTAGGTTATCTTCAATGTCAATGCACATGCGCACACATTCTTCTATGGTCCTAGGGTCCTTCAGATACACATAGGATCTCAATTTCGTACTCAGCAATCCGTCAAGGAATAAGGCTACTTGTTTGGCAGATGTGGGTAGCTCCGAAATAGGACATCTTTCGAGGTATTGCCTAAATCTTCTTCCTGCAAGTCTTACAGTCTCTTGGGGAGTCTGTTTAAAGCTGTGAATCAATGAGGAGGTGTTGTGTCTTATGCCACTCTTGGAGAACTCAATAATGAATGCTTCTAGGAGTTGGTCTATGCTCCTGAACTGGCGCTCATCCAATGGTTGAAACCATGTAAGTGCCGTGTTCCTCAGGGTTAGACCGAAGGCATTGTACTGTGTGAATAGATCCTCCACTTGTTCAGCTCTCAAGACTTGCTTGAATTCCGCCACATGATCATAGGGATCTCCTGTGCCATCAAAGTAATTCTTCATGGACTTAACTAGCTGAGTCGGTCTCAGGGTTCTTGCGTGCTCTCTAGGTCTCGGCAGAGGGAATCCATCCACGTTTCTTTGGTTCCTGTGAGCTCTAAGCACCTCAGGTTCTACCCTATTCGTCTCCGTTCTCGTTCTTTCTCTGCCCACTGGGTTGGCAAAACTTACTTCTGGTCTATCTCTACTTCTGTCTCTTTGCGTACCATGAGCTTGGGAAGTTCCAGCCCCAGGGTGACCATAGGATACATTTGATCTTGGTTGGGGGAAAATAAATTCACCCTTCCAAGTGTAAGCATGCCTATCATTTTCTGTCACCACAAAGATCCGTTCCGAAGCATGATCTAAGTAAGTCACTCTGCCTGGGCTATCCGGATCCTTAAACTCATAGACCATGATATTTCCTATGTCCGTTGGCTGATTAGACTTATACCTCCAAAAGGCTTCATCAGTTTCTCGATTGATGAGCAACTCTATGCTCTTGTTGTCTTGGGGTACCCACTCAGGCGTGATAATCCTAGTGAGGACTGACTTACCTCGAGGGGTTCTAGGTTCCGCACCCATGTTCCCTTGTTCCAGGTCACCTAAGTCCGCTTCTGAGATTACATTCCCAAAGTCATCTGTCCTATCCGGGTGACTAGTGACTACATATATAGTTCCTTCTTTGTCCAGGTATGCACCGTTTTCAAACTTGACAGCTGGGTGCTCTAGTCCAATGGATTGATCAGGATTTTTAATCTGGACCACGGATCTTCCTAGGCCGTCCTCATAGATGCTAGCACCTAATCGGTTGGTCCTAAGGTACTCCAACTGTGTTTTGTAAGGGCCTTCCACCCTGTACAAGTAAGGCACTCCTGAACTTCCCGTAGGCCTGTCCATGCCTTGAGACATCTCTGACTCACTGGTCTCAGAGCTAGGATAGTTCGAGTGGTGGCTCAACTGCTGGGCCCAGGACCTAGCAGTGTGGTTGACACTAGCCTCTGAAGATCTAAGGCTTTGTCTTTCCCTTGCTAAATGTCGTCCTGATCTAAGGTTCATATGCCTATCTAAGTAGCCCAATTCTTTGCCCAGAGTACAACCCCGTTGCCGATCAATTGGTATCAGTCACTTGATTCTTTTTAGTTATTTTATCGCGTTTGAGTTCTTGTCTGATATCACGTCGTCAGGAATGTTTGAATGTTGTTTCGCACTTGCAGTTGATCGTTCCACGTTAAGTCCTTTTCCTTTATGTTATCGATAGTACAGAGATTAGGTTTTTAGCTTGAACTTGAGTTTTTAGGTAGTCTTCAACTTGATACCTGCCTATCGTCAACCTGACTTACTCCTACCTCTACTCATTCTTAGCTTGAGCTAGGAAATGACAGAGGGAGTTGAGAATATTCCAACCTTACTTGTTGATTCCTTGCTTTATGGTGCTCAAGAATCCGGTTCTCAAGCTTGCAAAGAAACCTTGCTTTGTATGCTCTCAGTTGCTCTCAATGGACCTATAAAAGTCCCACGGTTAGCTCAATGCTTAGATTCAAAGGACAGAACCAACCACTTTCATTCATGTAACATAAACACATATTTGCATTGTGACTTTTAGGAAAATAATTCTAAAGACCCCTGACTTTGAGCCCCCTGGGTATGGTCAACTTCAAAATACCCTTTCAACAAGCCCAAGAGCTCAATAATTGGATTTCGTATGAAAAAGTTATGACTGTTCAGGGTTTAGGGAGTTAAATCAGGACTCAAAACAAGCT
>CM035438.1:88316410-88321410 GCA_020310875.1 Ceratopteris richardii | reverse complement strand
CAGGAGACATCAATTTTGAAGAAAGGAGGATCCCGACTGCTGCAGATTCAAGAAATTCAACACTTGAAGGACTAAGAAGTGAAAGCTTGGAGTCAAAGCTCGAGGAGAAGACTATTTGACATCAAGAAAGCCAAAAAGAGTCCAATTCGAAGTAAAGGTACATACATTGTTTGTAAAGCTTGAAGATTTCAATACACAGGTGGACACAAGATGGGAGAAAGCTTGCAGATTGATAAGCTAGATAGGGAGAACTATCCAGCATGGTCCATGAGGATGGAAGCACACCTCATGAGCAAAGATCTTATATCATTTATTACAGGAGATGAAGAAAAACCTGAGTTTGCAGATCCAAGTATTCC
Organism: Ceratopteris richardii; assembly: GCA_020310875.1. NCBI lineage: Eukaryota > Viridiplantae > Streptophyta > Polypodiopsida > Polypodiales > Pteridaceae > Ceratopteris > Ceratopteris richardii. Next base: position 88,321,051 of record CM035438.1, on the reverse strand, counting down.
TACTAGGGAAGAGCTTGCAATGTTGAAGACTTGGATGAGAAAGGATGCTCAAGCAAGGAGTATCATCTACATGGCTGTAAATGATTACCTCTTACCTCACATCAGAGGTTTGGAAAGTGCCACAGATGTTTGGAATGCCTTGGAAGAGCATTTCCAAAATACAACTAAGTCAAGGAAGAGTTCACAACCTTCAAGAAGAAGAGCTCACAATCAATTTCAGATTATGTGGCAAGGATGAAAGATATTGCAGATAGCTTGGGAGCAGTGGATGAAGATATTGAAGAAGAAAAGTTGGTAAGACAAATACTTACAGGTTTGAGAGGAGATGAGAAGTGGAAGCCTTTTATATTGTCCATAGAATTGTCACTTGACCACTTTACTCCTGATCTTAATCAATTGCTAGGACACATGGTAACCTTTGAGCAGGATCTTAAAGGAGACAATGATAGAAGTACAAGTCAAGCTATGTACTCCAAGGACAAGAAAAAGAATGGCAAGGGAAAGCAATCAAATGATGATGAAGGAAATTCAAATCAAGCTAATTTCACAAAAGGGAAGATGAATTTCAGAGGTAAAGGAAGAGGAGGTAAGAATAAAGATAATGCTAAAGCTTGTTGGATTTGTGGCAAAACAAATCATTTGGCAAATGATTGCTGGTATAACAATCAAAATGGTGGAAACAATAATCAGAATTATAGTCAAAGAGGTAGAGGAGGCAGAAACCAAAGAGGCAATTTCAGAGGAAGAGGAGGTAGGACATCATATGGTAGAGGAGGTGGAAGAAACTTCCAATCTCAGTCCTACAACAATAATTATTACAATTATGCATCAGATCAGAAGGATGACATGACTCTTATCTTGAATGCAACTCATGAATCAATGGGAGAAGATCAAAGAGTGTTTTATATTGACTCAGGGTGCAGCAACCATCTGAGTGGGAATCTATCTTTGATGACTGATATGGAAGCAAGGGTGAATGGACATACAGTTCAGACAGGTGACAATACCAAACATAAAGTGGAGAGCATTGGATCAGTGAAGACAAAGAGTGGAAGTACACTTCTGAGCAAGGTACTTTATGTTCCTACTATTCCTAAAAATCTGATAAGTGTAGGGCAAATTGTGGAGAAAGGATATGAGGTAAGATTCACAAATGATGGTGTTTATGTACAAGATCCAAATCAGGGATATAGAAACATAATTGCAGGAAAAAAGGAAGGAAGATTGTTTACTCTCAAAGTCCAAGGTAATGTGGGACATGCATTGTTTACCTATGGAGGTCAAAAGGTGTCTGAATTAGACCTATGGCATAAAAGGCTAGGTCATTTCAATGAGAGAGCTATAAAGGAGATGTCAAAGAATCAGATAGTGCTTGGATTGCCAAACATTGAAGGGCAACATATGGTGTACAAGTGTGAAGCTTGTCAATTAGGTAAAGCACATAAGAGTTCTTATAACAAATCAGGGTACAAGTATTCAAATATGCTTGAATTGGTTCATACAGATGTATGGGGTCCCTCAAGGGACTATAGCATAAATGGATCCAGATATTATGTGTTGTTTGTTGATGATGCAACCAGGTGGATTACTTTGTATGTAATCAAGGATAAATCAGAAGTTTTCAAGACATTCAAACATTTTCATGTCTATGCAGAAAGGATCACAGGACAAAAGCTAAAGAGGTTAAGATCAGATGGAGGGGGAGAGTATTTCTCAAAAGAGTTTGATGATTATTTGTGGAATGCAGGTATCAAAAGAGAAGTAACTTGCAGGTACTCCCCTCAAGAGAATGGAGTAGCAGAAAGGAGGAATAGGACTCTTGTAGAGTTTGCAAGAGCCATGATGAAGGAAAAGAATTGTCCAAATTACTTATGGGCAGAAGCCATTAACACTGCAACATACCTTGTGAATAGGTTGCCTTGCAAAGCTTTGGATGGAGGAACCCCTTATGAAGCATGGTGGGGTAAGAAGCCTAGTCTTGATCATTGTAAAGTATTTGGATGTATTGCATATGCTTATGTTCCTTCACAATTAAGACATAAGCTAGAACCAAAAGCAGAGAAGTATGTGTTTATTGGATATGATGATAGACAGATGGGTTACAGGTTGTGGAGTCCATCCACAAAGCAATTTCTTGTTACTAAAGATGTGACATTTGATGAGCAAAATATGTGGTATACAGGATCACCAAATGAGTATACAGGTGTTGAAGAAATTCAAAGGAAAGGAAAGGCAAAGGTAAAAGTATGTGAAGAAATTGTTGATGAAATTGACTCTAGAAGTAGAGTGCAGGATCATGTAGAAGAAGGGCCAAGATTTGATCCAAAATCAAATGAGGCTGAAACTTCAAGAAGTGCAGAAATCAGAAGATCTACAAGAGAAAGGAAAGAACCTATAAGGTATAGTTATGATACATCTTTCCTAACAACAAAAGATTATGCCTACATTGTGAAAACAGAAGAAGATCCAACAACTTATGAAGAAGCCAAAGGTAAACAGAATTGGGAGAAGGCAATGCAGGAAGAGTATGATGCTCTACTTGAAAATGAAACTTGGGAACTAGTACCAAGACCAAAGAATCAGAAGGTCATTGGATGTAAGTGGGTATATAAAACAAAGAGGTTTGCAGATGGTAAGGTGTCTAGATATAAGGCTAGACTTGTGGTCAAAGGTTATGCCCAAACTTATGGGGTAGATTATGATGAAACCTTTAGTCCTGTTGCTAAGATGTCTACAATTAGGACATTGATTGCTATTGCTGCTTGCAAGGGATGGAAATTATCACAATTGGATGTGAAGAATGCATTTCTAAATGGATACATTGCAGATGAAGTATATATGGAGCAACCAGAAGGCTTCATGGAATCAATTGGATCAGATTATGTGTGTAAGCTCAAGAGAGCTTTATATGGGTTGAAGCAAGCCCCAAGAGCTTGGAATTACAGATTGGTCAAGTTCTTGAATGAATGTGGATTTTAAGCATCAAAGGCAGATAGTAGCTTGCTAGTGAAGGCAAGTGAAAATGGATACATTTACATGTGCATTTATGTTGATGATATTATTGTTACAGGAACAGATGCTCAAGGAATCAATGAACTCAAAAGACAAATAGAGAAGGAGTTTAAGATAAGTGATTTGGGAAACTTATCTTATTTTCTAGGAATGCAGATTGTGTATACTCAACATGGAGTATATGTTTCACAAGAGAGATACTTGAAGAATCTTCTAGTCAAGTTTAACATGGAAGATTGCAGGACCTCAACTACACCATTGGAAGTAAATCATAAATTAAGCAGGTATGGAGGTGAAGAGTTCAATGATATGAAGAAATATCAGAGTTTGGTAGGTAGTTTAATCTATGCTACCTTGACAAGGCCAGATCTATCATATGCAGTAGGTGTGTTGTCACAATTTATGCATTGTCCAAAGAAGACTCATTGGATTGCAGCCCAAAGGGTACTCAGATATATCAAAGGAACCCTAAGTGAAGGTTTGTATTATGGTTTCACTTCTGACACAAGAATCAAAGTGTTTAGTGATGCAGATTGGGCAGGTGACTCAGATGATAGAAGGTCTACTCATGGATATCTCTGTTATGTTGGAGATAAGTTAGTTTCTTGGTGTTCAAAGAAGCAACATACAGTTGCTTTATCATCCACAGAAGCTGAGTATAAGGGAATGGTAGAAGCTGCAAAGGAAGTGATATGGTTGAAGACTTTGATGAAAAGTTTTGAGATTGATCATAGTACTCCAATAATTTTTGGAGATAATATGAGTTCTTTGTATTTGGCAGCTAACCCTGTTTTTCATGCCAGGACTAAGCATATAGAGATTCAGTATCATTTCTTGAGGGAAAAGGTACTAGATAAAGAGATTGAAGTGATGTACACTCCAACAAAAGAACAAGTGGCAGATATGATGACAAAGAGCTTGGATGGACCTAAGTTACAAAGGTTCAAAGACATGGCAAGTATAAAGAAGACAGAGAAAACCTCAATTGATGATTGAGGGGGAGCTGTTGGTGCAGACCAATCACCAATTGAAGGTTTGGAAGATCAAATGATGAAGGAAGAATCAATTCCTAAAGTGTGGAAGAAGATTACATTCAGAGGACAAGAGAAGTGTACACATATGTACATTAGTATAGTCATAGCTGACTTAGATCTTTTGTTTAGTAAGAATCATGTACAAATTTATCTATAAATACTTTGAGAAAAGTCGGGGCAAGTATGAGAGCATATGTGACAATAGTTAGAAGTCAAGATTGAGGAAGGTAGAAGTCATGAGATAGAGGAAAAGTTAGTTGAGTTAGCTCTCATCACTCAACTGTATTTCTTCTGAGTAAATGAATTTTTTTGCGCCCGATGTTTCTGCGTGTTCTCCTTCTACAGTAGATCAATTGTGAAATGCTTTTGTACAAGTCTAAGTTGAGAGTTGCTTGACCTCTGTGCAAAATTTTAGCTTCCAATTGTAATCAGGCTGAGTGAATTAAGTGTAGGAACATTCATATGTGAAGTATGTTCACTGGTTCCTAAAACAGGCGCAGATTTCGAAGTTAATGTTTTGATCATTTCTCCTAGCACAGTTTAAATTTTTGCATGAGTGAGGGCTTAATCTTTAAGTTGGAAGATAAGCTACTCA
>CM035438.1:88292724-88297724 GCA_020310875.1 Ceratopteris richardii | reverse complement strand
CATAATTCTCTGAGCACAGCAGCATTTAGCTCAATTCCTCTTAGAGAAGTCTAGACAACTTAAAGAGCTAACTTTCGAGAGTAATCTCATAAAAAATAATGAACCACACACTGAGAATGAGTTTTAACAAGTGATGACATCATCCCGATTTTCACGGGCTGCTACAGAAATAGACCAGTGAGCAGAAAAATCAACATAACTCAAAATGTAGATATCCAACGATTATGAAAATTTGTATGGTTATATTAGACAGTAAGCTGAATCAAACAAGCTTTAAATCACTGAATTTGGATAGGTAACCACTGAGAAATGGCTCTGACAAAATTAGTGAAAAAGTCGGGTACCTGACAGAGAAGTGAAGATGAACAGACCCTGTTGACTTCAAATGAACATAACTGAAGATTGCAACATCCAAATGAGATGAAAATTTGTGAGCATATAGTAGACTTTTAGAGCTAACTTTACCAAGTTAAATCACTGAAAATGATGCACCAAGCTTAGAGAAAACATCTCTGCAAGCTGACTGAGAAAACTGAGAGTAATGGCAGTGAGTAGTACACTTCACAAGAACATGGAAAGATGAACTCAAATAATCATGAAAATGAAAGTATATTGCTTGTACAATACAATGACTTACTGATACATATGTGTGCCTTGTAATCACACCTTGATATGGCATAAAGCTGAGCTCTTGGAGGTCTTCACATAGGTCTCTCTAACCACGACTAAAACTGCCATCTATTTATAGTTGAGTTTGGGAGGCTAACTTCCCTCAATCACTCTCCAATCAATCAATGATTGATTTGATTCTCTACCTACCACAAATCACGAATTCGTGGCTCCTATTTCCATTCTTGATCAAGTGGACTCAACCACTTAAGATTCTCTTACTTTTACATTAAGTAAACTCTTCAAAAGTTACAAGAGGTAGTTCACAAGTGAACTTTACATAGTCTTCTTTTTAAAGCTTCTTCTAAGACTTTGTGAGACTCAAGCCAATACTTAGGCTTGTCATAGACTTGCTCCAACAGCTCCCCCTCAAGCCAAGTATGCTTGAGGTCTTCAATCTTCCAAGATTACCTGCAAACCTATCATAGCCTTGAATTTGCAAAGCTTTGTACCATCCAATGCTTTGGTTAGAATATCTGCACATTGTTGATGAGTGGACACATATGATATTTGAATCTCTTTGCTTAGAACCTTTTCTCGTACATAGTGATAATGAACTTCAATATGTTTAGTCCTTGCATGAAAAATAGGATTAGCAGCCAAATGAATAGAACTCATATTGTCACCAAAAATAGTTGGAGTTCCAAACTCCAATCCAAGATCTTTGAACAATGTCTTCATCCACATAGCTTCTTGTGTAGCTATGACAAGACCTCTATATTCAGCTTCAGTAGAAGAGAGAGCAACTGTGGGTTGCTTCTTGGATGACCATGAAATAAGCTTTGAACCTGCAAAGGTAAGATAACCTGAAGTGCTCCTTCTATCTTCCTTGGAGCCAGCCCAATCTGCATCAGAAAATAGATTCAAACCTAAATCAGATACATAAGGATAATAAAGTCCTTCATTTATGGTTCCTTTGAGATACTTGAGAATCCTTTTGGCAGCATCCATATGTGGTTTCCTTGGTGTGTGCATAAATTGACTTAGCACACTCACACTGTAACATATATCTACTCTTGTCAATGTGGCATAGTTGAGACTACCCACTAGACTTTGAAATGATGTGATGTCCTCTATGAGTTCACCTTCATGTGAGCTCAATTTGTGATTGACCTCCATTGGAGTACCATGATCTTTGTAGACAACTTCCAAACCTAGGAAGTAGGTAAGTGAACCCAAATCACTTATCTTGAACTCTTCTCTCATCTGATCTTTGATCTTCTTCATACCATCTGCATCATTTCCTGTCAATATAATATCATCTACATATACACATAGATAGATGACCTCAGAATTGCTCTTTTTAATAAAGAGTGAAGGATCTGCCTTGCTTGGTTGAAAGCCTTTGTCCTGCAAGAATGAAACAAGCCTGAAATTCCAAGCTCTTGGAGCTTGCTTGAGACCATACAATGCTTTGTTAAGTTTACACACATAATCAGGATAAACTTGATTCTCAAAACCAGGTGGTTGTGCCATATATACCTCTTCTGTTATCCAACCATTCAAGAATGCATTCTTTACATCTAGTTGAAGTATCTTCCAATTCTTGGAAGAGGCAATACTAAGCAAAACCCTAATAGTAGGCATCTTTGCCACAGGAGAGAAAGTCTCCTCATAATCAATTCCCTTAGTTTGTGCAAAGCCTTTTGCCACAAGCCTTGCCTTATACCTGTTAATTGAACCATCAGAATTTTTCTTGAGTTTATAGACCCATCTTGAGCCTATTACCTTCATGGATGAAGTCTTGGGCACCAAATCCCAAGTGTTGTTTTCCTCAAGTGCTTCAATCTCTTCCTTCATTGCATGCTTCCATTCTGTTTTTGCTTTGGCCTCTTCAAATGATGATGGCTCCTCTTGGTTTATGTCCTGTGCTATGTAGATAGAATGTTTAGTTACTAATGAGGTGTCAAACCCATACCTTTCTGGTTTTTTCTTTTCCCTCATAGATCTTCTTAGGCCATGATGTGATGATTCTGCTTCATGTCCAAGTTCCTGCAATTTTGCTTTACCTTTAGACTTCCATGCTTTGATCTTTTCCATGTGAGATTCTTCATCATCCTCTGAGGTGTCTTGTTCTTCAATCTTTGATTGTTCTCTACCAAGCTTTGGAAAATCTTCTTCAAGATTATATGGTAAATTGACCTTCCTGCATGAATCTTCATACCATGAATTGTTCTCATCAAAAACTACATCTCTACTTACCAAGAATCCTTTGTTGGTAGGGTTGTATAACCTGTAGCCCTTTTGATTGTTGTCATATCCAATAAATACACACCTTTCTGCCTTTGGATCCATCTTGCCTCTAACCTGTGAAGGAACATGAGCAAAAGCAATACATCCAAAAATTTTACAATGATCTAAGCTTGGTCTTCTTCCATTCCAAGCCTCATATGGAGTCATCCCATCAAGGGATTTTGAAGGCAACCTGTTAATCAAGTAATTGGCTGTAGATACAGCCTCAGCCCATAAGTAATTAGGTAAATGCTTTTCATTTAACATAGACCTTGCAGCTTCAACAATTGTCCTATTCCTCCTTTCTGCCACTCCATTTTGCTCAGGAGTGTACCTTGTAGTTACCTCTCTTTTGATTCCTCTTTCTTGAAGAAAAGAATCAAAATCATAGGAGAAGTATTCTCCCCCTCCATCTGACCTTAGCCTTTTTAGTGATTTACCTGTTTGATTCTCCACAAGAGCCAAATATCTTTTGAAACATGAAAAAACTTCATCTTTGTGTTTCATAAAGAATAGGATAGTCCATCTGCTGCAATCATCAATAAAGGAAACATAATATCTTGATCCAGATATTGAAGCTTCCTTGCTAGGTCCCCATACATCTGTATGAACCAACTCCAAGAGATCTCCATGCATATAACCTTTCTTCATGAATGGTAACCTGTGAGACTTTCCAAATTGACATGCACTACACTTATAAATTATATGTTGTTTTGACAAATTAGGAAGTCCAAGTACACTTTGGTCCCTGCAGATTTGCTTTAATGACCTTTCACCAATATGTGCTAACCTTTTGTGCCATACTTCCAATTTTGTGAGTGTCTGACTACCATAATTAAAGAGAGCAATGTTTCTAGTGTCCTGTAATTCAAATGTGAACAATCTACCTGTCTTTTCACCTTTTGCAATTCTTCTGAATCCTTGACTTGGATCTTCAACAAATGCTCCTGCTTTTGTGAACCTGACTTGCAACCCTTTCTCTACTATCTGCCCAACACTTATCAAATTCTTTGTAATGGTAGGGACATAGAGTACCTTACTGAGTAGGTTGATGTTTCCATCAAGTGCTTTGACATTGCCTATTTTCTCCACAGGATGTTTTGTATCATCTCCTGTTTGTACCTCATGCTTATTCCTTGGATCTTCTAAATCTGATAGGAGTGCCACATTTCCTGCCACATGATTTGAACAACCTGAATCTATGTAGAAAACATGCTCATCAGATTTACCTTGTGGCATAGCCATGTTCATGATCAATAATGAATCCTCTTTGTTTGAGTCTTCTGTGTAGTTATTGTAGTCTCTCCTTCCTTTGTAGCCTCCTTGATAGTTTGAATGATTGTAGTTGTTGTAGTTGCCATGGTAGTTGTTGAACCTTCCTCTTGAGTAGCCATAACTTCCTCTTTTGTATCCTCTGCCTCTTTGATTCCTGGAATTCCTAAAGCAATTTTCAGTTGTATGATTAGTTAATCCACAAATAGAACATGAGTTGGAGACTTGGGATCTCCCCCTGCCTTGTCTACCTCCTCTTCCTCTACCTTTGCCATGTCTTCCTCTACCTACATAGTTAGCTTGATATGTACCTGCTTCATCATCCACTTTCTTTGCCTTTCCTTTGTTATCTTTAGACTTGCTTTTATTCGTGTATAAAGCTGAAGATTGATTACCTTTAGAGCTGTCTCCATTTTTGATAAGCTTTGCCTCTTGAGTAAGTAGTTGTCCAATGAGTGTGTTGAAATCAGGTACATGCATGTCCATGTACAAATCCATAGCTGTGGTGAATGCTTCCCACTTATCATCTGCCTTCAAGCCATTGATGACCTGCCTTACAATTTGCTCTTCATCTATTACCTCTCCAATGCTTCCCAACTGATCCGCTATGTCCTTGAGCTTTGTGACAAAATCAGTCACATTTTGTTTGGGAGCCTTCTTGAGAGTTGTGAAATCCAGCCATAGTTGATGCTTCCTAGCTTTGGTACTTGAAGAAAAGAAAGCTTCAAGTGCATCCCACACTTCCTGAGATGTCTTACAACTTCTAATGTGAGGCAACAAAAAATCTGAGATAGAGTTGAGGAGATAAGACCTTGCAAGTGCATCCT
>CM035438.1:88280224-88285224 GCA_020310875.1 Ceratopteris richardii | reverse complement strand
GTCCTTGCTTAGCAACTTCTCCCTCAGATAATGATAATGAACTTCTATGTGTTTTGTTCTGGCATGATAGATAGGATTAGCTGCAAGGTGAAGAGAACTTGTATTATCTCCAAAGATAATTGGAGGCCTAGTATATAAGCCCAATTTTGTGTACAAAAGCTTAATCCAAATTGCTTCTTGAGTGGCATTGGCTAGCCCTCTATACTCTGCCTCTATGGAAGACAATGCAACAGTTGGTTGCTTCTTTGCAGACCATGAAATTGGTTTGTCACCTGCAAAAGAAATGTATCCAGAAGTGCTTCTCCTATCATCCTTGCATCCTGCCCAATCTGCATCTGAATAAACTTTTATATCAATATCTGAAGTGTAAGGAAAGTACAAACCATGGTTCTGTGTACCCTTGAGATACTTCAATATTCTCTTGGCAGCCTCTAAGTGAGGTATCCTTGGCTTGTGCATAAATTGACTTAGCACACTAACTCCATATGCAATGTCAATTCTAGTTAAGGTAGCATAGTTCAAGCTACCTACCATACTTTGATAACCTATAATGTCTTGGACTTCATCACCTTCATGGGCACTTAGCTTTAGGTTCACCTGCATTGGAGTGCTAGCTGCTTTAGCATCCTGCAAGTGAAATTTCTTCAACATGTCCTGCACATACTTCTTCTGAGTAATGTATATCCCTGAATTAGTGTAGACTAATTCAAGTCCCAAAAAATACTTCAATAATCCAAGATCATTGATCTTGAATTCCTTCATCATCTGGCTTTTGACGCTTCTGATTCCATTGACATCATTGCCTGTAATGATGATGTCATCAACATGAACACAAAGATAGATTACCTCTGAATTACTTCTCTTAATGAACAGAGAAGTATCAGCCTTACTCATGACAAAACCTTGGTCTTGGAGGTATGTAGTTAGCCTGTAATTCCATGCCCTAGGTGCCTGCTTCAATCCATATAAAGCCTTCTTTAATTTGCAAACATAAGTTACCTTCTGAGGGTCTTCATAGCTAGGAGGTTGTGACATATAAACCTCTTCTGAGATCCATCCATTCAAGAAAGCATTCTTGACATCCAATTGGTACATGTTCCAATTCTTTGATGCAGCCACACGAACCAACACTCTGATTGTTGCCATCTTGGCCACAAGAGAAAATGTCTCTTCATAGTCAATGCCTTGGGTTTGTGCAAAACCCTTGGCTACCAATCTGGCCTTGTCCCTGTTAATTGTGCCATCAGAATTTCTTTTCAATTTATAGATCCATCTGGATCCTATTACCTTCATGGAGTCCTTCTTGGGTACTAACTCCCATGTATCACTCTCCTTGAGTGCTTCAATCTCCTCATCCATAGCTTCTTTCCATTCTGACTTGGTGATTGCTTCTTCATATGAACCTGGTTCTTCATTTGACAAATCCTTTGCAAGATAAATTGAATGTTTAGTAACAAGAGATCTATCATACCCATATCTGATAGGTTTTTTGCTTTCTCTTTGAGACCTTCTGATTGATTGAGTTGAAGACTCTGGTATGTCCTCAAGCTTCTTCATCTTCATTTTGCCTTTGGACTTCCATGCCTTGAATTCTTCAAGGTTGATTGTATCTTCATCATCTCAACTTGACTCTCCATCCTGAGTAGGTTCCTCCTTTGTAAGTTTTGGAAATTCTTCTTCCAAAGCATAGGGTAGTTTGACCTTCCTGCATTCATTCTCATATCTAGAATCATTCTCATCAAAGATCACATCTCTGCTTACCATAAATCCCTTATTGGTAGGGTTAAAAAACTTGTAACCTTTTTTATTTAAATCATATCCAATGAAAATACATTTTTCAGCCTTTGCATCTAGCTTTCCTCTTACCTGTGAAGGAATGTGTACATATGCTACACATCCAAAAATTTTGCAGTGATCCAATGATGGTCTCTTACCATGCCATGCTTCATATGGTGTCATACCATCAAGTGACTTTGATGGTAACCTGTTTATGAGATAGGTGGCACTAGAAACACTCTCTACCCATAGATAGTTAGGTAATTTCTTCTCATTAAGCATAGATCTAGCTGTCTCAACAATTAACCTATTTCTTCTTTCAGCTACCCCATTCTGTTCAGGAGAGTACCTTGTGGTTATTTCCCTTTTGATGCCTCTGTCCTGAAAGAAGTCCTCAAATTCATTGGAGAAGTACTCACCTCCTCCATCTGACCTTAGCCTCTTCAAATTCCTTCCTGTCTGATTTTCAACTAGTGCAAGATATTTCTTAAAACAATTAAATACCTCATTCTTGTGCTTCATAAATTATAATATAGTCCATCTACTATAATCATCAATAAAAGACACATAGTACCTTGAACCTGAGACTGAGGGGTCTTTGCTAGGTCCCCAAACATTTGTGTGTACCAGCTCTAGGTAGTCTTCATGCATATATCCTTTCCTTGAGAAGGGTAACCTGTGAGACTTACCAAATTGACAAGCACCACACTTGTAAATCATATGTTGCTTGGATACATTAGGTATCCCAAGCACACATTGGTCCCTACACATTTTCTTCAAGGTCCTTTCTCCTATATGTCCTAATCTCTTGTGCCAAATCTCAAGCTTTGAAAGTGTCTGATCCTTATAACTGTATAATGCAATATTTTTTGTATCTTCCAACTCAAAAGTGAAAAGTCTACCTGATTTTTCTCCTTTAGCTATCCTTTTGAATCCATGCCTTGGGTCCTCCACAAATGCTCCATATTGATTGAATCTGACCTGCAACCCTTTCTCTACAATCTGACCAACACTCATTAAGTTCTTTGTAATTCTAGGTACATAAAGTACTCTGCTCAACAAATTCTGATTACCATCACAAGTTTTCACATTTCCAACTTTAACTACAGAATGCTTTGTATCATCACCTGTTTACCTTTTGGTTCCTCAAGATTAGAGAGTAGTGCCACATTACTAGCCACATGATTTGAACACCCTGAATCAATATAAAATAAGTGATCATCATTTGTACCTGTCTTTGAAGTCATGTTCATGATCAGAAGAGAGTCATCTTGCTCCTCTGTGTAGTTGTTGTAGTCCTTTCTGTTTTTGAATCCTCCTTGGTAGTTACTATTGTAATTGTTGTTGTTATAATTGTTGTTGTGGCCTTGGTGATGGTTGAACCTTCCTCTAGACTGAGAGTATCCACCTCTTTGGTAGCCTCTTCCTCTCTGATTTTTGTAATTCCTATAACACTCATCTGTGGTGTGGTTTGACAAACCACAGATGTTACATGGTGATGAGTTATAGGGTCTCCCCCTACCTTGCTTACCTCCTCTGCCCCTACCTCTTGAAGATCTACCTCTCCTTGCATGGTTGGCTTGGGAGGTAGAGCCTTCATCTTCCACCTTCTTACTCTTACCTTTATCTTTAGATTTCTTATCAGTGTATAGGGCAGAAGAGTTGTTACCTTTGGTAGTATCTCCACTCTTGGTAAGCTTTGCTTCATGTGTGAATAGTTGACTCATGAGAGTTGTAAGATCTGGAGTGTGCATGTCCATGTAGAGATCCATTGCAGTGGTGAAGCTTTCCCACTTGTCATCAGCCTTGATCCCATTGATTACCTGCCTTACAATTTGTTCCTCTTCAATCTCTTCTCCTATGCTTGCTAACTGATCTGCGACATCTTTGATCTTGGTCACAAATTCTGAAACAGCTTGCTTAGGTTGCTTCCTTCGTGTTGTGAATTCAATCCACAACTGATTTTTCCTAGCCCTTGTATTGGAGGAAAAATATGATGACAAGGTTTCCCAAGTCTCTTGGGAAGTCTTACAATTTCTGATATGAGGTAAAAGAAAGTCAGATATAGAGTTGAGTAGATAAGACCTTGCCAATGCATCCCTTGCACACCATGTGTTGAGTTTTTCTTGCTCCTCCTTGGTTGGCAAACCTCTTGCTTTGAATGAGGGCAATTCCTCATCTCCTGAGATATATCCATAGAGACTCCTTCCTTGTAAGTAGGTCTTCATTCTTAGAGACCAAGCTTGATAGTTGTTCCTATCCAATTTGTCAATAAATGAAGGAAAACCATCTCCCATTTTACCTTATTTGCTCTGATACCAGTGTTGGGAAAGATGGATGGATGATCCAAGAGATTGAGTAGGTACTGCTAAAACCTGCTTTGTACCAGCCCTCTTTAGCTTCAGACTTGATTAGTAGACTTCCTTAGCTTTCCAATGACACCAAGAAATGGCCTATGTCCTTTGGAAATGAAGTGTGCAATGATTGAATCAAAACAGATAACTTTGGAAGTCACAAAGTCAAGAAAACCTTCTATTTTGGTCTTGACACCTGCTCAATGCTTTGCTTAGTGTGACCAGCACAGTAGCAATTGATAAAATTCCTTATAGGGGTATTCAATTAGCTTAGTAAGCTAACATTTGTAAGTGGAATGATGTAAAATAATGAACTATGCTAAGAGAAATTAATTTAGCAAGATTTGGTATACCCCCGACTTTTTAGGACTGTAGCAGAGATACACCAGTGAGCACCTCGACGACGATTTCTCTGAATTGGCTGAATGAAATCACTTTAAACTTTGTCAGCATGTAGATGACTTTTAGTTGAATCCCACAAGATTTGAATCAATGAATTTGGTGGAGTATTGACTGCGATATGCCCTTGACAAGTTGACAGACTTTGGAGTAGACTAGCAGAGAATACAGAGATGAAAAATATAAATGTATCTATCAATTAACACTTGTGTACAACTCCATTGGCATGACTAGCATTGCCTAATGATGTATAGAGGTGTAGGCTATGGAGTAGTCCTCACACACACTCAATGACAGTAGAATGAAGCTCGGGAGTGATGTCTCTCACCGCAACTTTTCAAGTTCACCTTTTATGTGAAATGTGTAAGAATTTGAATTCAAATTCAAATTCTTAGCTCCCTCTAATCAAGCTTCTAAAAACTTGGAGATATTCTCTCAATCAAGTGAACTACCTTTTCCACGAATCATTTG
>CM035438.1:87990224-88275224 GCA_020310875.1 Ceratopteris richardii | reverse complement strand
CAGATCATCTGTGTAAGCTCAAGAGGGCTTTGTATGGCTTGAAGCAGTCCCCAAGGGCATGGAATTACAGGCTTCTAAAGTTCTTGAAGGAACTTGGTTTTCAAGCATCAAAGGCAGATAGTAGTTTGCTAGTCAAAGCAAGTGAAGATGTATTTATATATGTTTGTATTTATGGTGATGAAATAATACTTACACGTACAAATGACAAAGGCATTCAGAAACTTAAAAGGCAAATGGAGAAAGAATTCAAGATCAGTGACTTGGGGAGATTTTTAATATTTCCTAGGAAGGGAGATTTTATGTACTCAACATGGAGTATATGTAACTCAAGAAAGGTATTTGAAGAATTTGCTAATCAAATTTACAATGGAAGATTGCATGATAGCACCAACTCCAATGGTGGTGAATCACAAATTGAGTAGATATGGATGAGAAGAATTCAAAGACATGAAGATTTATCAAAGTTTGGTGGGTAGCTTGATCTATGCTACATTGATAAGGCCTGATATATCATATGCAGTTGGACTTTTATCTCAGTTGATGCATTGTCCAAGAAAGTACCTTTTGGATTGCAGGACAAAGGGTACTAAGATATATCAAGGGTACACTTGAAGAAGGTTTGAATTATGGGTTCACATCAGATATAATTCTTTATATTTGACAGCTAATCCTGTGTTTCATGCCAAGACTAAACATATTGAGATCCAATATCATTTTCTGAGAGAAAAGGTAATTGACAAAGAGATAGAGATCATGTACACTCCTACAAAAGATCAAGTTGCAGATATGTTGACAAAGAGCATGGATGGAGCTAAGTTGTAGAGGTTTAAAGAAATGGCAGGTATAAAGAAAATGCAAGTAATCACAATTAAAGATTGAGGGGGAGCTGTTGGAGCACGAAAATCATTAATTGATGATTACAATGAAGATTGAAGAGTGAAGATGAAGAAAATAACAAAGAATGGAGCATGAAGGAAAGACGAGAATCAGAGAATGGTGATTTATATATACATGTACATTATGTTGGAGATAGACATCTGTGGAAGCACGCGAACAACACAAGGAAGGAGAAGTAGCTTGGAGCACAACACACAATACTGAATGTATTACTAGAGAATGTACAAAGATAAGTAGCCCATTAGGGCAATAGGAATATATACAAGCAGGGGGAAAAAAATCCTAAAGAGGCAAAAAAGTGCCCCGACGGTCCTAGTGTGTTCACACACATCACTACCTAAATATATCAACAAATCCCCCTTGGGAATGATGCAGTGAACAAGGAGCTGACACTCATGTATAAGTAAGTGCCAAGCTATGTGGAAATCACTCCACAAAAGGAAGTAAGCCCAAAGCTTTGTAGAAAGCTTCAAACTTCTCCCTAGGTAGAGCCTTCGTGAAAAGGTCTGCAATGTTCTCCTGCGTGGGCACATATGCCAAGCTGATCTCCCCAGCAGAGAACCTCTCCCTGACATAGTGATAATGCACCTCAATGTGCTTAGTGCGAGCATGGAACACAGGATTCCTTGCAACTACAAATGCGCTCTGACTGTAAGTGAAGATGGTGGTGGCAGAAGACTGACCAACACCTAAATCAGCCATAAGGCGTCTGAGCCACACACACTCAACAGTCGCTGTGAAAGCTTCCCTATACTTAGCCTCACAACTAGAAGTGGCCACAGTAGGCTACTTCTTGCTCAACCAAGATATACATGAGCTACCAAGCATGAAGCAGAAGCAACTAGTGGACACACGAGTGTCATAACAACCAGCCCAATCAGAGTTAGAAAAAGTATGCAAATCTGGTGGTAGTGATCCCCCCTTGGGATAAAACAACCCAAGTAGCCGAGTACCACTCAAGTAGCGAAAGATGCCCTTAACCGCTTGCCAATCCTTGACTCCTGGGCAATGCATAAACCTACTCATCTATGAGACAACAAACTGAATATCTAGCCGAGTAATGCATAAGTAAATCAAGCACCCAACAACTTGCTGATAGAGAACAACATCAAATGCATCTCGAGCATCATGAAGACTCAATCGTAAACCTGTCTCCATAGGAGTGGCAATAGGCTTATAGTCTCCGAGGCCAAAATGCTGCAATAATGTGTCAATATATTTTGTTCGAAGCCATTCCACCATCAACTTATATAAATTGAATGCCCAAATAGTGATGCAAATGCCCCAAATCAGACATCTCAAATGAGGCATGCAAATCAGCCTTAAAATCAGCAATATGCTTCTCAATAGGACCAGTGATCAGCATGTCATCAACATAGACAACAATGATCAGAAGCACATCATTAGCACACTTAGCATATAAGGTGCTTTTAGTTGGACTTCTCTCAAAACCATGTGCAATCAGATAGGCATGTATCTTCTCATAGCAAGCATGTGGTGCTTGCTTTAAACCATATAATGCCTTCTTTAACCTGGGCACCTGGTTTTCATGCCCTTTTTGCACAAAGCAACGGGGCTGAAAAACATACACTTCTTCATGCAAGTCACCATTCAGAAATGTTGTTTTAATGTCCAACTGATGTACATTCCAACCATGATGAGCTGCAAGTGCACAGATGCTAGGAACTGTAGTCATTCGGCAAGTAGGTGCAAAGGTCTCATCAAAATCAATGCCTCTTTCCTATGCATAACCCTTTGCAACAAGTCTAGCCTTATACCTGTCAACTATACCATCAGGCTTACACTTCAGCTTGTATACTCACTTAGTCCCAATGGCCTTCTTGCCAGGAGGAAAGTCACATAAAGACCAAGTACTATTCTTCATTATAGCATCATATTCAGATTGCATAACAGCCATCCAATTTTGTGAATTTTGTGCTTCATCAAAGGAAACATGCTCATTCTCATCACAGAGACTAGATGCAGCCATAGCATAGAAATCTGATGCAAAAGAGGCACTATGAGAACCTAAACGAGTACAATATGACAAAGGTGCATCTAATTTGCTGTCACGTAAAGTCTGCACCAGCCATTTTGGCATAGTTTTTGCCTGCTCAATATCAACTCTCTCATCAACTAGTGCATCATGTAAATCTACATCAGAAATAGAATGATCCACATCATCACATGAAACCTGCAAAGGCTGAGAAGTTTCCTCATTGGGATCAGCACTAGACTGTCCACTTGTAAACAAAGGCAGTAAACTATCATACATGTCTTTGGAGCTAACATATGTCTTCTCAGTACATGAACACAATTGCTGAATAACATCTTCCACAAAAACAACATCATGGCTAACAAGAATGTGTTTAGTCTATGGATGATACAGATGATAGCCTTTACTTTCAGAACTGTACCCAAGAAAAATACGTTTTACTGCTTTATCATCCAATTTTTTGCGATGTTGTTTAGGCACTAATGCATATGCCAAACAACCAAAAACATGCAGATGAGCAACAGATGGCTTGCGATCATGCCAAGACTCATATGGAGTGATAGACTACAACGCTTTAGTGGGACACATGTTAAGTACATATGTTGCACACATGCCAGCCTCAAGCCAGAAACTACGTGGCTCTTGAGCATACACCTTGCCATCTCCATGAGTGACTTGTTCTTTCGTTCAGCAACTCCATTGTGTTGAGGTGTATATGGCACTATACACTGGTGTTTTATCCCATGTTCAACCAGAAATGCATTAAAATTAGAAGACATATATTCCCTCCCTCGATCTGAATGGAGGGTGCCCATTTTACATGCTAATAGATTTTCAACCAAAACCAAAAACTATTTGAAGCACATGAACACTTCAGACTTTGCCTTCAATGGATATACCCATGCATGCCTGGAAAAATCATCAATGAAAGTCACGAAGTAAAGATAATTTCCAAAAGAAGGTGTCTGCATAGGACCACATACATCACTATGTACAAGTTGCAATTTCTAAGTAGCCCAAACTGAACCATCTTTTGGAAATGAGGAACACTGCATTTTGCCCAAAATACAGCCTTCACAAACATGTTTTCTAGGTGCCTCAAGTTTGGGCAAAGAGAACGCCATTTCAGATTTCTACAGGCATAGCAAACTAGCAAAATTCAGAGGACCAAAGCATGCATGCCAAAGCTTTGCATCTGACATAGCCTGAGAATCATGTACTGCACATGCTAAATCATTCAGACATCTTTCATAGTCTATGAGCTTATGCAACCCACAACATAAAATTCCAGAAGCAATAATCACATCGCCATTTGATAGATCATGAACTGTACACCTATCATCAATAAATTTCACAACCAAGCCAATCTCGGCTAATGCAGAAACTGATAACAGGTTCTCTTGATCCCTGACACAAATAAAGCATGTGACAAAGTGAAAGAACTACCATCAGCAATAGTCAAAATGATCTTATCAACTCCCATAACAGGATAAGAGGAGTTATTGGTGCATGTAACAGTATTCCCTGTAGGGGCAAACTTGAGTGAAGAGAAGAAGCTGTGCTATGAGGTAATATGTTTGGTCGCCCCATTGTCAAAATACCAAACATCTGAGTCTACTGCAGACATGCATTGCTCATGAGAAGATGGGTCAAAACTGCAGACAGTAGTAAACGCCCATTCTTCTTCCTGCACAAGATTAGCAGACTCTATTTTTGGTGTAGAGGCCTCTGCAACAACCATTTCAACCTCTTTCTTCTTTGCCTCTTTAGCAACCAGTTTTGGACAGTTCTTTATGATATGATCATTCCCTTTACAGTACTTGCAAAACAGTTTCTACTTTTCTGATTTCTTCTCATCTTTATCTTCCTTCTTTGAATGTGCAACATTTGCAGATTTCTACTTACTAGTTGAAGAGCTCCATTTTCCTTTTGCCCTTCTGACTAGCCAGGAAAGCTTGATCTGCAACACGCATAATGGACCTCTTCTGCCTGGACGGACCTTCTTGCAACAGAACAGAGACTAACTCCTCAAATGACAAGGCATTTGGATTACCTTTCATCATTAACCGAAGAGTAGAAGCAAAAATTTGATACGAATAAGGAAGACCATTCAGAACGGTTTGCACAAGTGAGCTATCTAGTATAACCTCATCAGCAGAAATCAACTGTTCCTTCAAGTCTTTGATCTTTGTTAGAAAACTGTCCATAGAATCACCTTCATTCATGTGCTCTCTCCAAATTTTTTGGAGATAAGCAACACGAGCCTCATTCCTAGCTTGGTACAATGTGGTAAGTGTATCCCAAGCATCCTTAGCTATTCTGCAAGAGTGAATGTTAGGAATAATGGCATGTTTGATAGACAAAGCTATCAATGCATGTGCCTCGACATCTCTGCCATCCCAATGAATTTGATCTATAGTAGGTGCAACAGAAACCGCAACACGAACATGAATATGCAGAATATCATCATCTTTGACACCTTTTGCCTTAGCTTCTATACCTGCAATTGTAACAGTTGCAGGTGTGATAGGATGTTTTTCAACACCCTGCACAATGTTCCGCAGTCCTTTTGCAACCAATACATGTTGCATCATATAAGCCCATAACGGGTAGTTGGTACCAGCCAACTTATCCTCAACAGCCAACATATAGAATACATCACTGCTTTCAGCCATGGTCGGTGACTAAAATACCTTGACGCAAAAAAATGACTGTATCTCAAAAAGTTGAACAGAACTGCCAAGATGAATTCCACTAGACCTGTAACAGACTTTGAGACGCTTATACTGGTGAGCAGAAACTAGTATATACCTTTGGCACAAAAAGATGAAATAGCCTGCACAAGCATTGCGATAGTGCGTTCGAAGGCCGAAACGAGCTCAGATCACGATTTCGGCACCACAAAGCGAAGTTGTTTTGATCTCGAAAACACGCTAAGTATGCTCACCAAAATTCATGCGATTCTGAGACTGCAACTGGAGGAGTGTCGATGGCACCCTAGATGAAGCGGCGACCTGCTCTGATACCAATTGTTGGAGATAGATGTCTGCGGAAGCACACGAATAGCACAAGGAAGGAGAAGTAGCTTGCAGCACAACACACAATATTGAATGTGTTGCTAGAGAATGTACAAAGATAAGTAGCCCATTAGGGCAATCGGCATATATACAAGCCAAGAAAAAAAAAACTCCTAAAGAGGAAAAAACGTGCCCCGACGGGCCTAGTGTGGTCACACACATCACTACCTAAATATATCAACACATTAAGCATGTAATGCTTTGTAATGGTGACGAATTTGTACATATATGCCTATATATACTAGTATAGAGTCGGGACACATCTGAGAGAAGAGATAGAGAACAAGAATAGATAAGTAGAAGAAGAAAATGTATGATGAATGTATGAGATTCATCAATTAGATGTTTTCATTTGAATAGAAGAAAATTTATGAAATATGTGTCGCGATCTTTTCTCCATCTCTCCTTATGTGTTTGATCATTTCAGAAATCCTTTTGTAGATCTCTAAGTCCATAGTTAATGCATCTATGGTCAAGATTTGAGAGTCTAGTTGTAATCAAGCTGAGAGAATTGTAAGTAGGAACATTTGTATGTGAAGAAGTGATAAGTGTCTTCTAAAATAGGTGCAATCTCGATGATCAAAGAATTGATCAGATCTCAGTGCATAGTGTAAAGTTTTACATAAATGAGGAGTCCAAATCTAAGTTTAAAGGTAAGCCATCTGTGTCTAAAAGAATTAAATGGGTTATATTTTGTGAGAACCAACTGTTTAAAGTTGTATATGCAAAAGTCGCCTGTATAAAGTGCTTGTTTTAGACATAGGTTTACTTATTGAAGAAAATCTAAAGTTTTGTAAGATCTTTTGGAGAGATTTAACTTGGAGTAGTTGTGGAAACACTAGAAGAGTGTTTTATAAAGTTTTCATAGAAAAGTTTAATCATTTCATTAGTCAATGAATGAAATTTGTGAGGCAGACTTTTTTGAGTGAAGCTAGTTTTCATAGAGAAGCTATGAAAACGTTTTGGTAAAAGCTAGTTTTCATAGAGAAGCTAGTTTTGTGTTCATATTCTGTAAAAGATTTCAAAATTGGTGAACGTTTTGAGCTATACTTGACATAGAGGTGTTCTAAACTCAAGTGTAGCTTGTCTTTTGGAGATTAATTATCTCCATCAACCAATGCTTTAGTCTCCTCCTTCCAAAAACCGTTTTCTCTTGCTCTGACTCCATCGAAATGTTTCCTAATTATGATTTTTGAAAGAAAAATGCATTGCTACTGCAGGCCTTCCTTCTCTCTTCAATTCTTGCTTCTCACACATGTCACCAAGCTGGCAAGGGCCTGTGATGAAATTGGGAAGGAATGAACTTTTGGCTGAATTATTGGTTTGTCCTTTCGTAATGCAATTTTCCATGCTTTAGCAAGAAACCCACCTTTGGCATACCATTCACAAAGGTGCTATAAATATCTCCTTTTAAAGCTCATTCGTTTTCATTGGCAGTTAAGTACTTCGTTGATTTTATTCATGCAATGGCCTTCAAGACAGTTGCATAAGTCACAACATCAAAACAGAAAGATGATGCTTTAATATCATAATGATGGGATAACCAGATGCACCATATCCATGATATTTTGCTTCCTTCAATAGACGTGGCTTGTCATGGCACAACAAGCATTGAAGACACCTATGAGTGTCACCTTTCTTGAAGTGATCATCTATCACTGTCTACTACAGCCATACATAGTTTCACCAATACTGTTCTTGATTTGCATAGTTTGACTTTCATAAGCTGTTTTATGATGACATCAATCCTCTGTGTGATTTGTCCTACCACAAAAGGTGCAAAGCATCCGAGGTGGTGATCTATCTATGACAAGTCTCGAGACTGTGGGGCATTTAGTAGCCATATGAATGTAGCCATGGCACTTCCCACACCATGTGTTGGACTTCAACACCTCATTGGGGTTCACAACTGCCTCTTGTTTTACCATGTATGTGCCTTGGGCCATCGTGGCACCCTTTATCGCTTGCATCACCAATTCTAAAATTTGTTCCTCATTCACCGCAGGCTTCACCTTGCCTGGCATGCTAGTGGCGGCTATGAAAGCGGGAGTGATCAATGTAGGACTTCCTTGGCCCGGATCTCTTACAGGTACACTCTCAGGTCCTCCCATTGGCTCGTATAGGAGCTCGATCCTCCTTTGTTGACCTAATTGCACTTCCTCCCATAACCTAGCCTATTCTTTGGCACCTATCAAGGTGGCAGGTCGCGTGAGGCTGATATGCTGCTGTGATGTGGGATCCCTGAATCTTGTAATAAATCTCCTCTTTAGAGTCTCATCATTCAGGGCATTGGTGCCCATTTTCCTCACCAAAGTTTCCATCCTCTAAATGTAATTGTCAATGCTCTCATTGATCCCTTGCTGCATATAATCCATCTATTGGGCAAGTCTATCCTGGAAGCCATGTCTTTGAAATTTTGCCAAGAAGGCATCCTTAAGCATGTGATAGGTTCCTCGCTCTTGTGGTGTCAAATTTCCATACCAGTTGGTTGCCTCATCACAAGGAGTAGTCGGAAAAATTCTCAACCTCTAACCTTGATCAACTACTTTGTTAGCCTCACAAGTAACCTCAAAGAGCTTAATGAAGCCGTCCAGGTCCTCATGCCAAGCATCTGTGAACTTAGGGAAATCCCCTAAATGTACGGGTACTCGTTGGGGCATTTCAAGCAAGGATGTGATATCGATATCACTTTTCTCCCAGAAATTTAATACCCTCGGTCTCAGGACTCTCTCGAGCCTTTGAACTTGAGAAGCAAGTCTTCTTCGATAGTAGGTTCTTTCCATGGACTATCTACAACTACTCGAAGACTCCTTGTATGATCCCTGTTTCTGCTTCTCTCTAGCCTCGGCCCTACAAGTGGCTCTCTCTTCTCTTTGTGATTGAGTTCTTTCTAACAATGAACTCCCCTCGCTCATGTACCAGATCTTGGGTCCACAAGCTCGACCAACTTGTGGCGCTAGGTGAACCTATGGCACCGTCTTATAGAGAAGTGCCAAGCTATTCCCCAGTAGGATCGCCAAAATGTTCGCTCCTCATACCCAAGGGGTAGATGCTTGTGCACACTTAATGTTTTGCCTAATTTCCTTGTACGAAGTCACTTTCCTTTACCCTAAGCCCACAATTCCCCTCAATATATTCTCTGTGGGATCCCCGCTGAGGATCACCAAAATGACTATCATTTATTTGAGATTAGGGAGATCGGCTAGTCCTAAAGTGTTCTTGAAGCCAAATTAGTCCACTTGCATTGTTCTTCTTACTTTGACGTCCTTACTTCTGTCTCATACATCCGAAAAAACGGACTTCCGAGTCTAATGCAAATGACACAAGATGCTCGTGCTACTTAAAAAAAATTTACCATGCATGTAAACACAACCACATAGGTGAAAGATGTTCTATATCGACAGAATCTGTTATATTTTCTAGAGTAAACGTCGAACCAAGACATGAATTGAACAAGGGTGCCAGACATTAACAAGGAATGAAAAATCTTGATGTATCATCCATCTCACAAGTGATAAAACATTTGACCATTTGAGGAAAGTAATCAGCTAATTCGATCACTACTGGTGCCCCTGAAGAACGTAGGACCTCAAATTTGTTATTCCCTTAAACATTCCCTACTTTCCATATCCACACCTAAGATTCTGGGAGGTAATGAGACAGAAGATATATACTTTTTCTTATCACCTATTTTCAAAGTTTCCAGCCGTTGAAATTTCATCGTTTTCCTGTAAGAAAATCATGAGCGCAAAATCTATCCAGAGTCTAGGCATAAAAAGAGGCGGAATGCCCTTCCGATGTCGGATTTTCTAAAATCATGAGGCTTAAATGGAAATTGTAAATCATTCATCATTTGTAATTTTTTCTTGTTTCTTTTCTACCTAATTGCAGTATTCCCATATTTGTTCTGCTGTGAACTTCCCCTTCCCTCTAATGGA
Organism: Ceratopteris richardii; assembly: GCA_020310875.1. Lineage (NCBI taxonomy): Eukaryota > Viridiplantae > Streptophyta > Polypodiopsida > Polypodiales > Pteridaceae > Ceratopteris > Ceratopteris richardii. Next base: position 88,265,316 of record CM035438.1, on the reverse strand, counting down.
TGGATGGCCATGTGCATTAGACGAGAGGCAATCTGCCCTGTGGCGCATACGTACACCTCTCGAGTTGCCTCTTACCTGTTAAGAGTGTCTAAATATGAATTGATAGCTACCCAGCCAAGTCAAACGCTCCCCATGTCCTCTCAAAATATCATTTTACTATGACGACTTATTGTATGGGCAGGACGCATTCCGCTTGAGATTTACACAGAGAATCATGACCCTAGATTTATTGTATATGAGGTGCAATCACTCCGGAATGGAAATTACATAGAGATTCCATGAAAAAAAAAACCAAAATGCAATAAGATCAATGCCTTACTAATTCAAAACCACTATATTGTTGATATGCATTCATCCACTTAGGATTTCATCGCTGATCAGTAGTCTAGTTCGCCTATATGAAATTCAAAACTGTATAGTGAATATCATGAGCCAAGAAGAAAATTACGGTGAATCCCCGAGCTATCAGTTCTCCTCTCCGTAATGCCACGCTAGTCACAATTTGTAATGTGCTCACCATTATCCCTTCAGTATGCAGCCCTGCCTTTGCTGACCATGGCCCCCTCTGTACTTTGGAGATGACAATCTTTACAACGAGTTATTCATTGCCAATCTGTTATTGGCTTCTATATGACTGAAGATAATGCGAAAAGCTAGAAATGTCGAACCGTTGTTTTGAAAGATTGCGCATCAACTTTTTTTATACGTGACAAACAAATCACACATTATAATTGACACAAAGGATACCTCTTCGGCTTAAGAGATGCGCGTTTATTGACGATACACAGTTGCGTTCATTTTCGATACGTAAAATCATGCAAAGTGAAAAATGTGAGTGCAAGTCACATGATTCATTTAAGAAAGTATTCATGGACACATAAACACATAATATGCATTGAACGTGTTTTGAGAACGCGTTAACCAAAACCATATCTATTCATTGATCCATATGAATAACTTTCCTTCTCGATCATCACTTGAATTCGTTTTTCAACTCTTCGATACCTCCTCAATCCATCTACATAGAAACAAAAACAAGCTCATTTCATGTTATTCATGCTCACCTTCAATCGTATTACATGGTGCTTCCTATTCGATTGTAAGCTTAGGATTAAATTTATAATGGCATACACTCCCCCTAGACCTATGCATCCTGTGGATGTGTCAATGTGCATTCAAATGAATAAAAACGAGTTTCAACCATTCCTAGGTGAATATATGCTAATCAAATCAAAACATTGTATGCTCATTCAACAACATAACGATTTTTGTATCAACTAAAATGAATCTAATAGATTATAGCATCAAATTTTATCTAGCATGTCACACTCAATACAATCAGATTAAGGAGTTCTATGAACAATTTGCAAGCTTCATAATTCTTTTATTTGATCCACCTTTTCAAGTTTAGAGAGCTATCTCAAACACCCATATATACCAACATCTACTTAGTGAAATCAAATTTATCCCCTTTTAGTCTCTGCCCATCTATAAGCACTTATACATTTGCTTTACTTTATTTTTCTCTGTATTTTCTTTTGATGTACCCCCCTTGTAATATGCGCACCTCTCTTCAGTTGAACCTTTTATTTGCTTTTTCTTTCTTTTTCTTTTTATTTTTTTCTTTGTTCATTTTCCTTTTTCTTTATTGTTGGTTGGGCGTATTGGGGGTGGGGGTGGGACTACAATGAAGAGATGCTTCCAGAATCTAGAGTTCTAGCAAGAGACTAAGAGAAAGAATCAAGGATTCCCTCGTCTCTGCGCTTTTACATACACTAGTATATATAGGTATTTGGTCATGCATCACCTTCTCCTACTTAGGTCTTCACTCAAAAGATCTTTATTCAACTAGCTAAATCAATTTATATAGACCCTTTGGACGTTCATGCATCTCATGTAAACATAAAAATGAAATACTTACTTGTTCCTATATAATTCTCCTATGTTTATACAATTGGCGTTTGCATGCTTCACCACCAATTGAAAGAGCTCCGATGAATGATAATGTTGTTTTCTTATATTTCATACCAAGTGGAGTCTCTTTCAACTATTGGAAACTGGGTTTTAACTTTGCAAATGTGCTTTCCTTTTCTTCCATGTCCTTTTGAAACCCTACAAGTTGTTTTTATAAAGAAATGATGTGCTTTCTAAAGTGACCAACCTCATATAATAAAGTTGATGTTGTTGGAACCAATACTTAACAGTAGCATGTGAATATGTAGGTAATCGCTTGCAATAACCTTATTTGGAATGTTGGATGGTAAGAAGACATTGTGTCATGAGGATATAGTGAACCATGATACCAAAGATCAATACTCTTTTCTCTAGCTGCATGGCATTCGTTTTGAGAGTCCAGACCATTGTTGCCCTATGTATTTGGAGTAAAGTCTCTAGGCACATGAACATGTATACTTTTTGATGCAAGAGCATGAGGATGTCCTAGTGTGACGTTTGTAATAGATGTCAACACCATCTTTGCCAATGAGAACAAAAATATAAAAAACAAAGTGGTCAATTGGTCGGGAGGGATTCTAAAGCATGTGTTTTGTAGAGAAAATGTGTTTTCTTGAATGTGGGTGGATCAAAGTGTGTTTTTCCACTATGTATGGCTAGAAATGCTGAAATTTGAAGCAAAAAACATTTTTTGGGGGAAGCATAGTTACATATTTGATGATGTGGCACTTATTTTTAGAGGGAGTTTGAAAATTCTACTTTTTCTAAAAGAAACTTTAAAAAATGAGTCAAAGAAAGTGACTTCTGGCATATGTATAAAAAAATGTGCCCTTTTAAGTAAATATACATTGAAAAATGAGACTATATACAAAAGTTCTAAGCCAAGGAAGTAGGTTAATAACCATAGATCACTGATTTTGAATTCCTTCATTAATTGATCCTTGACCTGCTTGATACCATTAGAATCATTACCTGTAATAATGATATCATCTACATAGAGACATAAGTAGATGACCTTTGATTTATTCTTCTTAACAAATAAAGAAGAGTCTGCCTTGCTTGCTACAAAGCCTTGGTCCTGCAAATAGGTAACAAGCCTATGGTTCCAAGCTCTAGGAGCTTGCTTGAGACCATAGAGTGCTTTTCTAAGCTTGCATACATAACTTGCTTTTTCTTCATCTTCAAAACCTGGTGGTTGTGCCATATACACTTCCTCTGATATCCAACCATTTGAGAATGCATTTTTGACATCTAACTGATATAAATTCCAATTTTTTGATGTAGCAAGACTTACCAATACCCTGATTGTTAGCATCTTTGCCACATGTGAAAAAGTTTCTTCATATTCTACTCCATGTGTTTGGGCAAATCCTTTTGCAACTAACCTTGTCGTGTACCTGTTTATAGAACCATCAGAGTTCTTTTTAGTTTTGTATATCCACCTTGAACCAATTACCTTCATATCTGGCTTCTTGCTAACTAGATCCCAAGTGTAGTTTTCCTACAATGCTTCCACTTCTTCCTACATAGCTTCTCTCTACTCTTTCTTCTTCCTAGCCTCTTCAAACAAAGAAGGCTCTTCTGCCCTAGAATCTTTAGTGATGTACACATAATGCTTTGTGACTAAGGATGTATCATATCCATACCTTATGGTCTTCTTACTTTCTCTTTGTGATCTCCTTAAAGCTTGATTGGGAGACTCGGGTAGATCCTCTAATTGTTTGTATTTGAACTTGCCTCTTGACTTCCAAGCTTTGAAGTCAATCTGCTCCTCATCTTCTAAGTTGATGTCCTCTGCTTGGTGTTGATCTTCTATAGTGAGGGTTGGAAAACCATTTTCCAAATCATATGGCAACTTGACTTTCCTTCAATCATCTTCAAACCATGAATTATTCTCATCAAATACTACATCGCTACTAACTATGAATGCCTTGTTAGCGGGGTTGTATAGTCTATATCCCTTTTGATTCTAATCATACCCAATAAATATACAATTCTCAGCCTTAGTGTCAAGCTTCCCTCTGATTTGAGATGGGATGTGTGCATAGGCAATGCACCCAAATATTTTGCAATGATCGTATGATGGTCTCCTGCCATTCCATGGTTCATATGGTGTCATACCATCGAATGATTTGGATGGAAGCCTATTGACCAAATAGGTGGCTGGGGAGACAGCCTCTGCCCATAAATAATTAGGTATTTTTTTTCTCATTTAACATAGACCTAACTACTTCAACAATTAACCTGTTCCTTCTCTGTGCCACTCCATTCAATTCACAAGTATACCTGGTTGTTACTTCCCTCTTTATGTTTGTGTCCTGTAGAAATAGATCAGACTCATGTGAAAAATACTCACCACCTCCATCTGACCTGATTCTCTTCAAGCTCCTTCTTGTTTGGTTTTCAATTAGTGCCAAATACTTCTTGAAACATGTAAATACCTCATCCTTATGCTTCATGAAATAGAGAATTGTCCACCTACTATAATCATCAATAAATGAGACTAGTACCTTGAACCTGAGATGGATGGATCTTTGCTAGGACCCCACACATCAGTGTGCACAAGCTCCAAATAATCTTCATGGATGTATCTTTTCTTGTTGAATGGTTGTCTGTGAGCTTTGCCAAATTGGCAAGCTCCACATTTGTATATCATGTGCTACTTGGTCACATTTGGAATACCAAGCACACTTTGATCCCTACAAATTTTCTTCAGAGTTCTTTCTCATATTTGCCCTAGCCTTTTGTGCCATATTTCCAACTTAGATAATGTTTGATCTATATAACTGAATAGTGCTATGTTCCTTGTGTCTTCAATTTCAAAAGTAAACGATCTACCTGACTTCTCACCTTTGGCATTCCTTTTGAAGCCTTGTTGGGGGTCTTCCACATATGTTCCATGCTTAGTGAACCTGATCTGTAGACCTTTCTCTACAATCTACCCAACACTAATTAGGTTTTTGGTTATAGTAGGAACATAGAAAACTTTGCTCAAAAGGTTCATACTACCATCAGATGTTTTGACATTTCCAACTTGCTTGATTGAGTGTTTGGTGTCATCACTTGTTTGTACTTCATGGTTCTCCTTGGGTTCTTCAAGATCAGATAATAGAGCTACATTTTGTGCCACATGATTGGAACAACCTGAATCAATGTAGAAGAGATGCTCATCATCTTTACCTTGCTTGGATGTCATGTTCATGATGAGTAGAGTCTTCTTGATCTTCAGTATAGTTGTTGAAGTACCTTCTTCCTCTAAAGCCTCCTTGATAGCTATTATTGTTGTAGCCTTGATTGTAGTTATGGTTGTAGTTGGCTCCACCATTGTTGTACTTGCCTCTAGATTGTCCATAGCTTCCTCTATTGAAGCCTCTTCCCCTTTGGTTCCTTGTATTTTTGTAGCATTCTTCTGTAGTGTGGTTTTTGAGACCACATATGTTGCATGGTGAATTGTTGTAGGGTCTCCCCCTACCTTGTTTTCCTCCTCTACCCCTACCTCTAGCACCTCTTCCTCTACCTGCATAATTAGCTTGAGAGGCACTAGCCTCTTCATCCTGTTTCTTACCTTTACCTTTATCCTTAGCTTTATTCTTATTTATATAGAGGGTAGAAGATTGGTTACCTCTTGAGTTGTCACCATTTTTGTTGAGCTTTGTCTCATGGGTGACCAGTTGTCCCATCAAGATGTTGAGATCAGGTATTTGCATATCCATGTAGAGATCCATTGCTGGTGAAGGATTCCCACTTGTCATCAGCCTTAATTCCATTGATGATCTGCCTCATTATGTGATCTTCCTCTATCTCTTCTCCAATGCTTGCAAGCTGATCTGCTACATCTTTCATTTTGGTTACATAATGAGCCACTCCTTGCTTTGGCTGTTTCTAGAGGGTTGTGAATTCCATCCATAACTGATTCTTCCTAGCTCATGTTTGAGGAGAAGTATGATGAAAGCACTTCCGAAGTCTCTTGGGAGGTCTTACAATTTCTCACATGTGGTAACAAGAAATCAAAGATTGAGTTTACTAGATGTGACCCAGCAAGTGCATCCTTTGCACACCATGTGGTCAGCTTTTCTTGCTCCTCCCTTGTTGGTTGATGCTTTCTCCTGAAGGTTGGAATGTCTTCATCTCCTGAGATGTATCCATATAAGATTCTCCCTTGAAGGTATGCTTGCATCCTTACGGACCATGCTCAGAAGTTGTTCCTATCCAATTTTTCAATGAATGATGGTAATCCATCTCCCATCTTGATTGTGCTTGCTCTAACACCAATGTTGGAGGAGATGGTGGATAATCACAAGAGATGAGTTGGCGTAGCTAAAACCTGCTTCACACTTGCTATAAGTAATGGCTGGAGAGTGTTGTGGGCCTCTTTAGCTAGCCAATAAGCATAAGTAATCACATATGTTGCTTGGAAGATGATCCACTAATGATCGGATCAAAATAGATAGGTAGGCATATGACTCAAGGTTCAAAACTTACTATTTTGGTTGACACATCTACTCAGAGTTTTGAATCATTCTCTAAGTATAGCAGGAATTGATAGAATTCCTTTTGAGGAACTTCAATTAGCTTAACAAGCTACCAATCATGAGTGATATCATCCAAAATGATGGACTATATACATAGAAATATGTTTAGCAAATTGATCATGCATCCCGACATTTATGAGCCTTGATAGTCACAGACTAGTGAATAAAGATTGATTAATATCTGATGATTGCAAGAAGCACTATCAATGAAACTTTGTAAGATTAAAGTAGAAAGTATCCTTGAGCTACCATGCTTTAAATCAAGAGAAATGATCCACTATACAATGACAACAAGATCTGACAAGTTCACTGTTCTGATGGAGTGTGACAAAGATATGAGAGTAAGAAGTAATGATCATGTATGAATTAAATCATGCAAAATTACAATGTCATTGGCAATAAACCATTGCTCAATGAGTGAGAATTGAGTGAGTTATGAGGTGAGCTCCTCTTCTAAATGAAAGTACATGAATATGATCTCTAAACCTTGAGATACACACGGGCCATTCATATCCTCTTTTTATAGAGTTTGTTGGAGCCAAAGATTTGAATTCAAATTCAAATCTACACTTGAAAGTGAATCCTAAAGTATAAGACTGATTCTCTCTTGACCAAACTACCAATTGGTACGAGATTATATGCTTTCTAACTCCTAGTGGGTTTATTGACCTTTTACAATGGGTAATTGTGAAGCAAAGTTACAAGAGGTTGTACACATGAAGTCTTCCAAGTGTAATGTCAATACATCAAGCTTATGTGAGGTGATCAAGTATGTAGGCTTGGGCTTAATTGCACCAACAAAATTTAAGTCTTCCACATATATTTTTATCATTTGTGAAAATCATTTCATAAGTCAAATGATCTCTGCAAAGAAAAATGTAGGTTTTGGAATTTCTACTTTGGTGAAAGATGATGTCACTTAGAGATGATTGATTCTCTTAGTTTATATAACTAATTTAAATGATTCAACTCTCAAATATGAGCTAACTACATGAGAATTATATTCATAAAGCTATATTACAATATCTACTTCTATTTGGGAGATATGAATAAAATTATAGAAAAAAAGTCTCTAAAAATGTTTTAGATGTTGGTGATATAGAGCTAGATATTTTGGAAATTATCAAAGAGAAAAATGTCCAAATGATTTCAAAATTATATCACAAAAAGTGTACTCGTAGATAAAAACAATATCCAATATTGAAAGAAAATAGAGATCATTTGATAGGTCAAATGCTCTATGGTACTCAAAACAATATCTGGTGAGGATTGACTAGAGATCCCTACATGTGTGCCATTTACACATGATTATTGCATATAGGAGACTCAAAGTCTAAAATTATTTCTTGTATTAGATACTCCAATGTGGATTCTAAAATATATAGTAATTTCAAAAGGATTTTGAGTTTCCCATCTTCATTAGAAGATATTCTAAAAGTAATGGCTCATTGTTTGTAGACTCACTTAATCGTAGGTATAATAGATAAAGTCTCTCATTTTCATAGAGTATTTGAATGAATTATAAGTTAATTTTTTTCTCTAGGAGTGTCAATACAATTTTTTTCACACATAATTTAGAGTCTGGATGTTATTTTCATAGTATGAGGTATTCAAAAAGATGACCTTGTACATTTCTAGACTTGGCCATCAAGTGTTTGACCATTGTAAAGGATTGGTTGTACTATTATGATTAAATGTCCAAATCAACTGATTTTTTTGAATAATGATATCTTGAGATTATCTTTATGAGTCTGGAAAATTTGAGAAACTAGGGCCTTCTTCCCTATCATGAGCCATGCAATCTTTTTGCCTATTTCCCAAGAGTCATATGTAGAAGAAGATTCAGCTAAGGAACACACTTCCTCTAGTCTTGCCAAAGAATTCATTACTTCCTTTGAACTTACAAGGAACAATCCAATTCTACTTTCGCTAAGTTCACTATCTCTTTGGTATTTTCTTTGTTTCCCTTTTTTCGTATTCGGCTATAATACGTCCTTTCTCCTTGGAACTTTTTCTTTCCCTCTTTTTTGTCCTTTTTGTTTGTACTTTTGAATGTCGTGGTAGCCACAAAAGAAAGCCCATTTTTGTTGTTTTCTTCTCGTCATCCCATGTGAAACTCCTCCTCCAAAAGTAAGAAACGGATCTCTAAAGTGTTTACCTAACCAAAAATTCAATGTTCAATATAAAGCGCAATCACATTAAAATTCACTATCCCTTACTCGGCGAGAAGGTATATACAAAAGAACTACATGTGAATAACCAAGTTCGAATTTTCAATCAACATGAGAGAGATAGGATGAAACAAATAAGAAGGTGTTTGAGCTTGAGGGGAAGTCTTTAGAAGAATGACGAAAAAAATAAGAGCAAGGGACGCATATCCAACCATTTTTGCCACATCATACATTTTTTGTGTACCAATTTCAATGATTTATTAGTACCCATCATTATTGCAATTATTAAGAATTACTTTTAGAAAAGTAGGATCATTTTTAGGTATGATTCACCATTTAATTTCAGCTTATATACGCATGACTTGAATAGAAAACTTGTATCAAGTCATACATGAAAATTTAGTTAAATTTAGTTTTTTTTTTTCACTTAAAGTACAGTTATGAGTTCCAAAAACACTCATTATCACCCTCTACTAGATTATTCTCTACAGAGGAGAAGAGAGATTTTACTTTACCTATGTCTAGTGAGTGTCTAGCTATTGCGGTTTGTTTTATAGTACCAGTTTTATAATCCATTTATGATCTATCTTTAATGTTATTTGAGTAACTATAATTTTCTTTTTTTAATCATGTTTTGTAAGTCATAAATCTTGTTCTATACTCATAGAGGTGCAAGTACTACAATATGCATTTTTCAATTAGAATCACTATTTGCATCAGCTAGTCCCTCATGCAACATATATTTCTATGTGCGACCAAATTCTATTTGGAAAGAACATAAGTTCATTTGAAATGTATTAGGATATTATGATATTTTTTAGTTATAGGTTTCATTACTAGTGGAGTATGTTGGATGGAGGAAAATCGTTGATCACCTTTTACTTGTGAAGTGACCCTAGGAACATTCTATCTCCTTCAACCTATGCGTAGCTCTTAAAACAACCAATTAGGTAGTCCCTTTGAAACTAAATGAAACCTGCAAATATTATTAAATCTAGAAACTACCTAAATAAACACTAATAAGGAAATCTATCGATCAAATATATGCTGTGAGAAATAATTGTCTAAACACTCTGATTAATTAAGGCATATGGATATGCTAAAGTTCTGAGAGTCTTAATAGGAATATTTAAACACTCCAAGTCAAAAGAGCTATGAGAATATGAAGTGAAGAGCCATATGAGATCTCCAAAGTTTAAGGATCTCTCCAGCAAAGCTCAATCCCTATCATCTCCTAAGTCTATATTCATAGTAGATTATAACTTAGTGATGGAAAAATTACGAGTAAAAAAAATTAAGATGGATAGCCTCTCAAGAAGTTTTAGATATTTCTCGACCAATGAATTACTCCATCATCACAATAAGAATATAATGAATTAAGCGAATATAAAAGATAGGGTAAGGAAAGTTCTATGTGAGGGTTCTGGCTTCAATCCTTGGCCTTTCAGCTCTATAATACTAACTATGCGACACATTCAACCCATGCTTTGTGGGATATAGATTGTACTTTTAATTAATTTCAGCACATTGGAGGAGAATAGGCCTCAAGTCAAACTTCCTTAAGAAATGAAAAAAAGAGACATTGGGAAAGAATAGCGCATTATGAAATGTGTACCCATCACATTATATATCACCTCAAGATTAGGACTCCGCTGCTATACTCCTTGTCAAAAAAAAAAATTGTTCTCTTTTCCCAATACAAATTCTTAACATGTTTGAAAACATAACAATTCAAGTTGATTTTTGTAAGCAGACATTCCAAGAAGTCACGTATTTCTTGTGATGGATCCTCGCTTACTAATGCTTTGGATGGGCAGTTGGCGTCCTCCATCACGTGCTACTCATAAACACATTCTTTTAAGGTAGGTAGTTCGATGGATGAACTTCCGTGTTCACGCATTTCCAAAAGACAGCTCAATATACGACAAACCAACAAAAAGACAAAAAACCGAGATGAAGGAAAAGCCATGTAGTCGGTAGATTCAATACAACGGCACAAATCAATATGCATCTCCCTCACATGCCCTCACATTTGCCATGAAGAATTTATATTAGGAAAACTACTTTTAAAGAAATACACTAAGCTTCAGAAAGGGATATCAGATTTGCCTAACTCATAAAAAAATGTTTATTGAAACTATATACATATAATGATTTGAAATTCTTTCCAAATCATAAAAAAATTTTATTATAATTTCACATTTGTCAAATGACGCTAGTGTGGAAGAAATCTTAAGCTACAGGCTTGCTTCTCTTATTTATCACCAAAAATTAAATAACTCAAAAAACGAAACGTAAGGGAAATCTCATCCATAGTTTACATTAACTTATATTCTTGTTAAAAATCAACTCCCACAATCTGAGACTTGTTTGTTTCTCAAGTTTCACCAAAAAGGAAAGGTATCCTTTTCTAGGATATTACACTAGGAAAAGATTGGAACTTCAATTTTCATACATTGGTGATGTTCCAAAAGTAATCTTTCAAATATTTTCATATATCTTAATGTCTGAGTTTGTTTTCCATATGTCTTAAAGTCCGAGTTTGTTCTTTAAACATTTGGATTGAAGCTTTCAAACCTTTGGTTTTCATCCTGACTTATTCAATACAATTCATACTTTGATCATAAATAGTTTTTTCATATTCAATGTCTTTGGTATCATGCTAAAAACCTAGTCCTTGTTACAAACGTTTTATATTTTAACTTTAATTATAATCACGCTTCCCCGCATAAATGTGATTCAATGTATTTATTGCTTGCATGAAAATCTAGGGTTTGACACGAGGTATATACTGCTTAGCTTGTCAAAAGTTATGGTAATGTCATCCAATCTCACATACAAATGCAAAGCTATGTTTTTAAAAACAAAATGATTAAAAGTGACTTGAGTAATCCATGGTACTCCAATTTTGTGGAATTATTAATCTCCTTTTTAGAGCTCCATGATTCGGTCATTACCATATAGCCACTTGTATTAATGTCCTCCTTGGATACATTCCATTTACAACCTGTAAATAACTTCACATATATGTTAAATCCATAAGGATGGATGATACAACCCATCATTCAATGTACCTTTCAAATAGCTTAGCATCATTCTTATTTCTTGTAGGTGTGGAGGTCTTTTATCGTACATGATTGTAGAAAGCATACCTACACTATACGGTCTATCTAGCATTGAAATGATTGGACAAAGAAAAAACCAATTAAAGATCTACAAACAATGCTTTCCTTAGTTCATTTTCCATCTATTGAGCTAAGTGACATAGTTACATTCAGTTGATTTGCGCTTTGCTTTCTCTCGATTATTCTAAAATTTTTCAGCACACCCATTAAGTATCACCTCTACATTAATAGTAGACATTACTCCTTGCATATAACTATAAATAAGAAATAATGTAAGAGGGATGCATTTAGTAGAAGAGAAGAGATCATGTATATTAAGATTTGAAAAGAACTTTTACTAGGAACAAATAAAATAGTAGTTGTGTTGTTTAAGAATGTTCTTTGAAGTCAGATCTTAACTAGAAATGTTGATGAATTGAGATGGGAGATTACAAGGTAGAGGTATGTTGCTCAAATCAATTTTAGGCTAGCATAGAAGTCATTATCTATAAATAGATTGTTGCTATATTTTGATAGTGATATGTCTAAACATACTTAGGATCGTGGGGGCACTTTTTTCTTGCTATATGAGATGTTTTTCCCTTGGTTTTTATATATGCCTACAACTCTAACGGGTCACTTATCTTTGTTCATTCACTTATTAACACATTTTGTATTGTGTTGTGCTTCAAGATTCATCTTCTTTCTTGTGCTATTTGTGTGCCTCCACAAACCTCAAACTCCAAAAATTGGTATCAAGGGGTTTCATCACTATATCTATGGCCTCATCAAAACTCCTTTGATCATATTCTTAGAATCACATGAAAATTGGTGAGCATAGGTTTTCTATGTGCCACTAAAAATTTTGATTTGAGCTCATTTCAGCCTCCGAATGCACTATTGTAGTGACTTTGCAAGTGATTTCTTGCTTTTGTGCCAAACACATATACAAGTTTCAGGTCACTAGTACAAGAGCCTCGAAGTGTCCTAGGTTTGGTAGAGCTCAGCATGGTGTTCCTATTCAATGTTTTAATATACGATTAGCTTTTTGCATCAAGCTATTTAGTCATTGGCCATGGTTGAAAGAAATGATGTATTCCATATGTTAGTTGTTGATGATAAGTTGGATTGTACCAATTACTCATTGTGGAGATACATGATACATCATGATTGTTAGCAAAAGGGTCATGCAATATTGTGTAGGGTGTTGAGAAACTTCCTATTACACCTACAAATAGAGTTATTCAAGGTTACATAGATAGTATTCAAGATGATGATCTTCAATTTCCTAGTCATGTTGTGGCTCTCGTTGCACATATTTTTGAGCAACTTTGTTGGGATTGTAGAGATGCACATGCACATGCATTGATAGCTTTGTGTGTCAAACATGCCATCATCCCTCATATTCGCTCATGTAAGATAGCAAATGATTCTTGAAATAATCTTTCAAGATTATAACTTGCATCATAGAGTTGGAGAGTGAGCATATGAATTAAGAAGATTTTATCACCAATCTTTGAAAAACAATCAAAGATTTGAAGGATCAATTGATTTTTTGCTGATGAAATCTTATCAAATAGTTTACTTGTGCAGATTGTTCTTAATGGTCTTCTAAATTCATATCAGATTTTTGCTTATTCTCTTCGATTGATGATGGAAGGCCATCGAAATTCCTTAACATTGAACGACTTAGTATCTTTTTTGTTGCAAGAAGATTATTCCAGGTAGAAAAGGTCAATTATGTGTGTTGTTGATCATGCTTTCTTAGCCAAAGAGAAGGGCAAAGGAAAATGGAGCCCATCTACTAAGTAGAGATTCACTAACACTGTAGAGTTGAAGAAGGAAGAAAAAGATGAAAAGAATATAGAAAATTAGAAATAGTTTTGAAGTACTAAAAGGAAAATGATCATGTCATAAAGAGTTTTCTTGAATTGGTTGCGAAAGAGGCAAACTAGAAAGAGGTTGGAATTGTTGTTCTAGAGGACTTTACACCTAAAATAGAGTCTGCTAATCTTGTTTGGAATGAAGAATGGGTATTTACTACTATTTGCAACTATAACCTATCCTCTCATGAGTATTCTATGTATGTAGTAGACTCAAATGTTTGGTACTTTGATAATGGGGCAACCAAACATATTAGCTTGCATTGTAGTTTCTGCACTTCACTTGAGCATGTCCCTATAGCGAATACTATCACATGTACTAATAACTCCTCTTATCTTGTAATGGAAGTTGGAAAGTTAATTTTGACTACTATTAATTAAAGTTATTCCATATTTTCATATGCTTTATATGTGCCAATGATCAAGAAAAATCTGCTGAGATCTCAATATTAGCCAAGATTGGCTTGATTATCAAAAATTTATTGATGACAGATATACAGTTCATGATCTCTAAAATTGATGATGTTATTATTTTTCATTTTATGTCATGTTCTATGTAAGCTCATAGACTTTGCAAAATTTGTGAATGATTTAGCATATGTAGTTTAGAATTCTCAACCTATCTTAGATGCAAAGATTTGGCATGCACATTTTGGTGATCTAAATTTTGCTAGTTTTCTACACCTGCAAAAGACTAAAATGGTCTCCTCTATATCTAATCTTGAGGCACCTTTTAGAAATGTCTCTGAAGAATATATTTTGGGCAAAATCCCACGTTCCTCCCTCCAATTAGGTGGTTAATTTAGAGCTACTCATAAACTATAACTTGTTCATAGTGATGCATATGGTCCTATGTGGACACCTTCATTTAGGAACTACTTCGTTGCTTTCATTGATGACATTTCTAGGCATGTATGGGATTATCGATTGAAATAAAGTTCTCAAGCGTTCATGTGCTTTAGAGAGCTCCTTATCATGGTTGAAAATCTATTAGGATGTAAAATGGACACCCTCCATTTCGATTGAGGGAGGAATATATTTCTTCTAAGTTTAATGCATTTTTGGCTCAATGTGGGACGAAACATCAGTGTACAATGCCATATACACCTCAATAAATTGGATTTTCTAAAAGAAAGAACATGTCTCTCATGGAGATGGCAATGCATATGGCCAAGATTCATGCTTTACTACATAACTTCTATCTTGAGGTTATTATGTGTGCAACATATGTACTTAATAGGTGTCCCACCAAAGCACTACAATCCATCACTCCATATGAGGATTAACATCATTGCAGGCCATCTATTTCTTGTCTATGTGTCTTTGGTTGTTTGTCATATGCATTGGTGCCTGAAGAATAATGGAGAAAACTAGATGCTTAAGTAGTGAAATATACTTTTGCTAGGTACAGTTCCAAAAGCAAAGGCTATCATTTGTATCATCAAGTTACTAAATGCATTCTTTTAGCAATGATGTTGTTTTTGTGGAAGATGAAATCTTGCCCTCATTTCCATGTAGCAAGGAGACATTAGCCAGTTCAAAAGATGTATATGACACTTTTTTGCCTCTTTTTACACATGGCCATTCAAGTATTGGTCCAAATGAGTTGATTTCTCAGCCTTTACAAGATCAAAATCATGAGTTATATCATTCCAATTTTTATGTAGGTTTGGATGATGCACTTATTGATGAGATGGCTAACATACAAGAGGCAAAGACTATGCCAAAAAGGTTGGTGAAAACTTTGAGAGATAGAAAATTAGATGCACCTTTTTCAAATCATACTTTTTGAGGCTCTTATAGTGCTTGCTTTGCATCAGATTGTTATGCAATGGCTCTCTCTAGCCTTTGTGAGAATGGGCATGTTTCTTTTGATGAAGCACAAAGTTCAAAAAATTGGATAGCTACTATGCAATCTATTGTGCTATTATGAAGAATGGTACTTGGAATTTATGTTATTTGCCTCTAGTAAAAAAGGCCATCGGCACTAAATGGGTATACAAGATGAAACATAACCTTGATGAATCAGTTGACAAGTATAAGGCTCGGCTTGTTGCCAAAGGTTATTATCAAGGGAGAGGCATTGATTTTGATGAGAACTTTTCTCCCACATGTTGAATGACCACTACTCGTAGCATTTGTGCACTTTGGGCTCATCATGCTGGAATGTACGTAATTTGGACATTAAAACTACACTTTTGAATGGTGATTTACATGAATAAGTGCATGTATTTTAACCCCATGTTTTGTGTAGAAAGGGTATGAAAACAAAGTGTATGGGTTGAAAAAGGTAGTATATGGTTTGAAGCAAGCATAAAGTGCTTGGTATGAGAAGATACATGCCTACTTGCTAGCACATGCTTTTGAAATATTCAAAATGAGAGAACCTTATATGTTAAGCATGAAGATGATGTAATTTTCATCATTGTTGTATATGTTGATGATATGTTGCTCACTGTCGTAATGAGAAGCATATAGTTAAATTTTAGATTGATTTGCATGCCTCTTTTGAGATGATATATTTGGGGCATTTGCATCATTATTTGGGCATTCGAGTTATGCAAGTTGATGGAGGAATAAATTTGTATCATAAAAATTTATATTTGTAGATTATACCATCATTTTGGCCTTGAAACTTGCAGAACTATTGCCACTCCCATGCAACCAGGTTTATGATTGAGTCTTCATGATGTTGGAGATGCATATGATGGTGTTCTCTATTAGTAGGATGTTGCATGCTTGATTTATTGATGCATAACTTGAATTGATATTCAGATTATTCTCTCTCACATGAGCAAGTTCGTGCATTGACCAAATATCAAGCATTGACAGGAGGCTAAGTGCATCTTTTGCTACTAGAGTGGTACTCCACTACTTGGATTGTTTTATTCTAGGGGGGATGATTACCTCCAGATTTACATGCTTCTTTTGACTCATACTAGTTTGATTGATATGACACTCCTATGTCCACTAGTCATTTTTTCTTCATGTTTGATAGCTCATGCATATCTTGGTTGAGCAAGAAGCATCTTGTTGTATCCACTCCTAGTTGTGAGGTTAAATATAGAACAAATTTTAGAGTGACTTTTGAGTGTGTATGGCTCAGAAACCTTTTGGTTGATTTGGGTATTGGTTAGTCATCCACCATGACCATCTTTACTGATAGTTATAGTGCATTGGCAGCTGTAAGGAACCTTTTGTTCCATGATCATACAAAGCTTATTGAGGTGCACTATCATTAAGTCAAGGAGAAACTCTCTACTAGAGAGATCATTTTGGCTTATGTGCCCACACAGGATAATCTTGCAAATGTTTTCTCAAAGGCTCTCCCTAGTGAGAAGTTTGAAGCTTTGCCCAAATCTTTGAGCTTATTTCCTTTTGTGGATTGATTTCTTTCCACATAGCTTTGCACTTCCTTATACATGAATGCTAGTTCCTTGTTCATATCACTTCGAGGGGGGAGTTTTTTATATGTTTTGGTAGTGATGTGTATCAATACACTTAGGACCATGGGGGCACTTTTTTCCCTCTTTAAGAGGTTCCCCCCCTAGCTTGTATATATGACTATAAAACTGATGGGAAACTTATCTTTATACATTCACTTGGTGATGCATTCTATATTCTATTGTGCCCCAAGCTTCTTCCTCTTCCTTGTGTTGTTCATGTGCCTCCACGTACATCGAACTCCAACATAGGCAAATGGAGATGTGTAGCCTTTTGTGGAGAGCTAGACATAGGTGGTTGTACATGGGAGGCCACTACTTACATTGTGATCTATTGCCCATATGTGAGTGATTGCTGTAAATTGTTGAACCTCCATATGAAGCTTATGATAAAAAATATGAAACAAAAAGATCCCTATAAGCTTTGGTGTTAAATTGAATCTCCAAATCCGAATCCACAATCATATGAATCAAATCAAGGCTCATAAGTTAAAGCACCTCCCAATGTAACTTCTATTGCTAATATAGCCAAACTCCCATGTGGAGTTGATTCATGCCTCCCTAATCCATCTACAATCTATAAATATTTAAATACAACCTTCTCTCATCATTTGGACCTTACAAATGTGCAATCCACATAGAGTCATGAGGTGTGGATCTTATTCATATACTAACGCCCTCCCTTAATGTTAATTGAATGATGAATGCAATAGAGTTGGGTCATATGCCCATATCTTGAAGGGTTTTCTTGAGTTATTCCTTTCCTAGTTAGTGCTTTGGTGAATAAGTTAGCACAATATTTCTTTGTTGGAAAATACTCCAGATCCACAATATCATCTTCTATCATCTCACAAATACAATGTTATTGTACCTCTATATTCTTGATGTGAGCACAAAACATTTTATTTTTTGCATTCTTCATGCAAATCTAATTGTCCATAGCACCACTAAATATTTTGTAGCCCATCATTTCAAATTGGGGATTTTTATCGCTTTTTGTGAGCTGAAGATTTCATCTTTGTTTTGCCAAGCTTAAAATTAAAGGGAAAAACTGAAGTAAGCCTAATTCCATCATTTTAAAATTAGTTTCAATATTTTCTCAAGTTTGATTAATGAGCTCCCCATGATCTCTTTTTTTAATCAAATAATCTACACAAAGGATGATGACAATTAGTTTATTATGCTTCTTCAAAATATAAAATCAATTTAGAAAACTTTATTTTCTAAATTGGGTAGCTTAAAACCTAGTGATTGGGATGCATACACCTCTTCTTTGATATGTGCATTCATGATTGCAAATTTGAAATGCACTTGAAAAACATGCCACTTTTTTGTGTAGGTACCTCAAGTACTTTCCGAATAGTTTTCATGTAAGCTATTGGAGCAAACATTTATTGAACATCAAATCCTTCAATTTGTGAAAACCCATGATCAACCATCATAGTCTTGTATTATTCTAGAGTACAATCTACTCTAGACTTAGCTTTCCAAGCCCACTTACTACATTATACCTTCCTCTTTCCCAACAAGTCAAGTATCTCCTATGTGTGAGTTTTTTGTATATTATCATAATTAGAGTGCTACCTTTTATATTCGACCATTGAGATTCTCTTCAACACAAATTTTCTCCTTTAGTGAGACCACAATTTTTTCCATAAGATCCATATTAAATTTGCTATACGACTCTTCTTTGCTCCTCAATCCTCTTTGACCTTTGCAATCCTTCCAATGATGACTCTCAAACATCTACGTCTAGATTGCAATCGTCAAAAAGCTATTTGGATTTCTAAGATAGTGGGTTATGATACGCGGCTACGACATGTTTGCTATTTGATGAAGCGAATTCACTATTTGATATCCCTCTTCCTAAAACTTCGACTTTTTTTAGGGAGGCATAAGATGAATTATTTTTTAAACTAATAAGATAGTGCATTTACTCTTAATAATGTATAGGTACGTTCTTTCATTAAACACCACATCTCCATTGAAACACACATCTCCATTGAAACATTTTCTTCTTTGCCTCTCAATCTTATATGCTTTATATATAATTTTTAAATTTTTTTCTTCTAACTTATTTTTTCATGAATAAGGCACATGTGCATAATATAAATACCCATAAATTCTAGAATGCTTTTCTAATGGATTTTAATCAAAGTATCCTTGCTGAGATCCTATCCCCTTGAGTGCTTTTTCCAGCTTTGTTTGAAGATCTAGAGTATTCTATTGATTTCTTCCACCCAAAATAAACCAGCCATGCTTTAACCTTTATACAACTAATGATCCATTTCAAATCTTATATGATTCTTTCACTTAGTAATAGAATTTTATTGAGGTGCATCAACTATAGTGAGCTTTATTTTCATTTTATGCTCCTTATAGCTATTGTTGATTTTTTTATAGGAATTCTCCTTTATTTCTAGTTTGCAATTTCATCAGCTTTTTACCCACATCATCTTTGTCACTCTTGTGGCATGTTTTAAGCTTTTCAAAAGTTCTAATTTTCTATCAATTACACCCACATCTTTCTTCTAAAATCATTGACTAGGAACAAAAAATAGAAAAATTCTCCAAATAGAAAGATTCTTCTAAAGTTGGAGTAGACATTTTACCACAAAGATCACTACATACCAACTATAGAGGAGCTTGAGATTTATTGTGTCCATGGACACTTAGGAAACCATTTGAATCCTAATCATAATTTGACTTCCCATATATCACTATTAGTAAAGAGCTTTGAAAATATAGCATCACCATCATGTTGGGAGCACTCCAAAACCCTAAGAACAACTATCTACATGCCTTCTTTGACATCTAAAGACCCTTGTTTGGGATACAAACATAGAGAAATTTTGCATCTTGTCCACACTCATGTCTAGGGACCAAGCCAGTAGCCATCCATCTCAAGGTCAAGGTATTATGTGTCTTTCATTGATGATTGTAGCAGATGGGCCATACTTCACTTCATGAAGCATAAGGATGAACTGTTTTCATGTTTTAAGAAGTATCTAGCACTTGTGGAAAAACAAATAGGTAAAACTCTAAAAAAAATAAAACATCTCCCAAGATTTTGATTCTTATTTGAAAGAAAGGGGAAACAAAAGAGAGATAACCAAAATGTATACACCTAGGAAAAATAGAGTAGCAAAAGGGAGAAATAAGACCATTGTGGAAGTAACTAAATCCATGTTAAATGAAAAGAAATTACCAATTTCCTAGGATTGAGGCACTATCCACTGCCACCTATCTTATAAACATAGTACCATCACTCTTTGGAAGGTATGAATCCTTATGAAGCTTAAAATCAAAGAAGACCAAGCGTGGATAATTGCAAGATATTTGGGTGCATTGCATATGCACATATACCATCACAAATCATAGGTAAACTTGATCCTAAGGCAGAGAAATGTTTCTTCAAAGGTAAAGAAAATGTGCAAGAATTGAGGAATTTTGTAGAATCCTCTTAATAAACTATTAGAAGATCCACAAGCGAGAAGAAGAAGGTAGAAAGGTATGGTTATAACACCTCATTGGTAACTAAGCACTTTATCTACATAGCATAGGGCTTGAACTTTGAGGAGCCCTCATCTTATGAGGAATCTAATAAGAAACCAAAATGGAAGCATGCCATGGAAGAAGAAATTGAAGCTATATAGGAGAACAACACTTAGGGCTTAGTTCCCAAGACATCCACCATGAAAGTCATTGGATCCAAATGGATCTATAAGGTCATGAAGAATTATGATGCAATCATTAGTAGGTACAAGGCTAGGCTTGTGGCAAGGGGATATGCTCTGACCCAAGACATTGATTATGAAGAGAACTTATCTCTTGTGGAAAAGATGCCTATGATCATAGTACTCATGACTATTGAGGCCAACAAGAATTGGAAGATATATCAGATGGATGTAAAGAATGCATTTCTCAATGTATGAATCTCAAAAGAGGTATACATGGATCAAATTCCTAGTTCTAAAGACCCATATTATCCTAAATATGTGTCCACATTAAGAAGATCTTTACATGGGCTTAAGCAAGCACCTAGAGCTTGAAATCATAGGCTTTAAATTACTTGCAAGATAGAGATTTTTTGGTGAGCAAGTCTGATCCTTCCCTATTCATCAAGAGATCACATGGAGAAGTCATATACCTCTATCTCTATGTGGATGAAATGATACTTAAAAGTAATGATGCTTAAGGTATTAGAAGGATCAAGCATCAAATGAAGGAAGAATTCAAGATCAGTGACTTAGGGTATCTCAGTTACTTTCCTAGATATCTAGGTAGTGTATACAAAAGATGGTATGTACCTTACTCAAAAAATGTACATCGAAGATATGTTGACAAAGTTCAAAATGGAAAATGTTGAGGTTGGAGGAAGTAAATTTAAATGTGAGTGCTCATGAAGTAGAGCTAATTGAAGATGTGAGAAGATATCAAAGCATGGTGGGAATCCTTAATTATGCTACTCTAAATAGATTAGATATACATTATTGTGTGAGTGCCTTGAACAAGTTCATGTATACACCAAGGAAGCCACATATGGAGCTAGCCAAAAGGATTCTCAACTATCTCAAATGAATAATTAATGAAGGCCTATTCTACTCATATACCTTTGGTGTGGACATTGAGATATTCTAAATTGATGCAAATTTGGCAAGATCAAGAGATGATATGAGAAGCACCTCTAGGTATCTTTCATTTTCACATTCAAAGATCATCTCTCGGTCATCAAAGAAGCAACCTGATGTTGCTCTCATCTACAGAGGCTTAATAAAAAGAATTGCCAATCCAACTCAAGAAGTAATGTGGATTAATACATTCTAATTAGATTTGGGAGTGAAATCATCTACTCCTTAGATATTTGGGGACTTGGACATTGCAAGGTGTTTGGTTGTTTAGCTTATGTTCATGTACCATCACAAATAAGAGGTAAGCTAGATGAAAGGGCAACAAAGGAAGTGTTTATTGGGTATAATTCAACTCAGATGGGTTACAAGTTCTATAATCCTTCAACCAAGCAATTCACTACAATTAGACATGTTGTGTTTGAAGAACACAGGTCTTGGTATGATCTTGATTTTGATTCTGATTCTCATCAATTAGGAAGCAAGCATGATACACATGTGTAGGATCCAAGAAGTGATACAGATGATGACCAAGATGAAAAGGAAAAGTATTAAAAGCCATGGAAGTCAAGAGGCAAAGCAAAGATGCAAGAGTGTGGAGAATGCTACAAGCAAGCACGTAGAAGGTCAACACGAGAGAAAAGACAACCAAAAAGGTATGGATATGACTCCACATTTGTGACAAAGCATTCAATCTACTTGGCAAAGGACTCAATTTCAGAGGAACCCTCAACCTATGAAGAGGCAAAGGGAAACCCTAATTGGGAAAAGGCCATGAAAGAAGAAATCGATGCATTGAAGGAGATGGACACTTGGGATTTGGTTTCAATGTTACCCAATCAAAAGGTAATTGGTTGCAAATGTGTATAAAAGTTAAAAGAAACTCATATGGATCAGTTTTTAGGTACAAGGCAAGATTAGTTGCCAAAGGATGCTCACAAAATCATGGTATAGACTTTGAGGAAACATCATCACCTCTTGCAAAGATGACTACAATCAAAACATTGATAAGTGTAGCTTTTGCAAGAAATTGGAGGCTGCTCCAACCTAATTAAAAAATGCATACTTAAATGGTTGGATAAGTGAATAGGTATACATGTCATAACCACCAAGTTTTGAAAACCCTAATCATGCATCTTATGTTTGCAGACTTAAGAAAGCATTGTATGGATTGAAACAAGCTCCTAGATCTTGGAACTATAGGTTGGTTACATACCTTCAAGATCAAGGGTTCAGACCTAGAAACCCAGATCCTTCTCTATTCATAAAAAGGGATCACAATGAGGTTATCTATCTATGTGTATATGTAGATGATATTATTGTGACAGGTGAGGATCTGAATGGCATTCAAAGGATCAAGAGACACATGCAAGAGGAGTTCAAAATCAGTGACTCAAGTGAGCTCACATATTTCTTAGGGATGCAAGTGATTTATACAGATGAAGGGATGTATCTAACTCAGAGAAGATACATTCAAGGCCTACTTCTCAAGTTCAGAATGGAGAACACAAAGTTTGCATGTAAACCTTTGGAACTGAACCATAAACTAAGTGTTTATGAAGGTGAGTAGATTGGTGATCCTAAAGAGTATCAAATCTTAGTTGGTAGCTTGATATATTCTACTCACACAAGACCAAACATATCATATAGTGTCAAAGTGCTTAGTCAGTTCATGCACTCACCTAGAAGGCCACGTATGGATGTTGCAAAGAGAGTACTCAAGTACCTCAAAGGGCTACTTAATGAAGCATTTGTAGGTTCAAAATTGGTTTCATGGATTTCCAAGAAGCAACCAACAATTGCTTTATCTTCAACTAAAGAAAACTATAGAGTTCTAACTATTGCAACTCAACAATCAACATGGCTCAAGGAGTTGTACTCAGATTTGGGACTTGTAAGTTCCAAACCTCACTTACTTGGAGATAATGTAAGTTCCATGCATCTAGCTGCAAATCTAGTTTTTCATGCAAGGACATAGCACATAGAATTCCATTATGAATTTGTAAGATATAAACTTATGGCAAATGAAATTTGACAGTTCATTTGTTCCTACTAAGAAGCGAATGAAAAAGGTACTTGATGGGATAAAGCTTTGTAGATTCAAAGCTATGGTAGGTATTCAACCTATCAAAGAATGAAGAATCAAGCATAATTTAGATTGAGGGGGACCTATTGGAACATCAATCTTTCATTATGCTTGAGATGGACATGATCTTCATCAAATATATCACTTGAATGATGCCACATATACTCCTTGTAGAGGTTTATTTGCATTCATTTATTGTATTGAGAGTTTGATCATAGGATCACCTTCTTATGTAATTTCCAAACTATTGATCTTTGTAAAAGGAAAGATTAAAAGGCCTAAAAGCCATGAGTTAGAAGTGGTTGGTATTGATTCTCAATCAATGAATCAAAAAAGTAGATATGACTTCAACTTTCTCATTTCCTAGATTGTAGGAAAAGATTCCAATCAATCTAACTACCAAACCCACCTAATTTCAAATTCAAATCCATGAAGAAAAGGTGTGGTCATATCCTCAAGAGTCTATATAAAGATTCCCAAATTTTTTTACATTAGGTAGAGTCTTGATTTGAAGCAATACATATACTCTTTGATCATTGCTTGGTGCCATTTCTATTCTGTGCCCTTCCTCAGACTCAGTCAACTTGCAAAGGTTGCTGCTCTATCTACAAAGATCTAGTGTTTAAGCACTCTTTGGAAAGGTATATTTGTTTAGTTTATGTATACAAATGTACAAGTCATTTCATTTGTTATTTTCAAAGAAATGCAAGTTGTTCAGTTTCAAGGTCATTCTCTGCACATCCCTAAAAAATCGGGTTGACATGAGTTTAGTTTTAAGGTGATTCTTCCTTCTATAGTTGTTACAAACTAGGGAATTTATGCATTTTAGAAATCCAACCCTATTTATGACACCCCTTAAGAGGAATGTTTCCAATCGGTAATGTGTTGGCTGCTCTAAGCTTTTGAAGTCACAACTTCCATCCATTTTAGAAGGTTTTTGTGAGCTAGTCAAGGTGCAAGTTATCTGTTTTGCATGAACTTGTTCTTGTTGATGTTCCAAAGTTCCTATTGAGTTTTATTGCACTAATCACAAGCCTACAAGGTCTACTTTACATATTCAAAGAGCTACGGATGGTCCTATGCTGGTTTGCTGGACCAGGTTCACCACTTGACAACTCAACTTCCCAAGCCTCTCCAAGTCTCACAAACTTTTTTCACTAATAGAGCCTATTTTTGTTCAATCTATTCCACATGAGCCTTAGAGCATATCGTGCACGCAAGAAAAATGGACAAGGAGTCACCTATATAAAGAGTTCCTAGTAAATTGGAAAGATAGTTCAAAAGATAGTGCTACATGGGAGTAGGTTAGCACCCATCAATGATGGTTTCCCACCTTTAGGCTCCATTCCTGGATAAGGTCTTTAGCCTGGGGAATGTGCAAATGATTGCACCTATATCTAGCTATCTCTATGCAATTTCTCGTAACTTGTTAGATTTATTTTATCCGCAAGACACAATTTGACTAATGTGGTTCACGTTCTCGATCTCGTTAACTTATTTCTAGGTCCGATTGCCTGCTTTGATCTCGATCCTATTGTTTTCTTTGACTGGACAGTTCTGTTTATGGTCCCATATGCAGTGGTCTTTTGTGCTTATTCCTCACCTTCTACTTCTCTCTCTTTTATCCTCCTCCTTATCTCTAACTTCTCTTACTACTTCCTACGCCTTCACCTACACTCCTCTTTTCCCTTCTTTCACACACCTCCTTGTGTACTTCCCCTTACAATCTCACGCTCACCTCCTCACAAGCTCACCCAATCTCACCAAACCATGCACTCTCTAGTACATGCCTTTCCTCTTCCTCTAACTAGCACACATTCTCTCTCTATTTCCTTTTTTCCCTCTCGATATGATGCACTCTCTCACTCCTTCACTCTTACTCCTCTTCTCGCACCCACCTAAGAGCCAAACGCTCACACTCATAGTCACTCACACACTAACTCATACTCACCTAGTTATTAATGCCTTCTCACATAGCTACATATTATCGCTCTCATTCCCAGCCTTGCTCTATTTTCTCTCCTTCAGGCCCCCCTCCCTTTTTCCCTTATTCTGAGACACACTCACTCAAATACACTCCTAATCTCACTCACTCACAGAAACACTTCGCGGAAAACTTACCCCAAACACTTACTCTCACACCCTCAGGTGAACACACTCTTCACACGATGGCATACACTCATTGGTACACGCACATTCACCCAACCGTCTCCTCTCATAAACGTACTTCCCGGAGACGTACAATCTCAAACACAACATGCAAACTCTCAAGAATCTAGAACGAGCAGATCTTAGGCATGCTAATTCAAGAAGGCAGATGATGAGCCCCTCTCAGTCTTTTACTAACCCGCTGGGCTTCCACTCTTACACTTTCTATTCCTTGCACTCGCTCATTTCCGGTAGCCTACACACTTCCTCACATATCCCTCTCGTTCCCAAACCCTTTCCAACAATCATCCTTTTTTTCTCCATTCACTCAGACCCTTAAGCCCTCACTTTCACATTCAGTCCACACATGCACACTCCTTAGCCAAATATAAACCAACATACATACACGCATGTTCACACTTCAATGTACACAGATGAACACCTAGCACAACCACACCTGCAACCATACAGCCAATCAGTCAAACACATTCAATTTGGACATACTCACTCACACAACAATGCAGCTTTAAACATACACCCTTCCACACTAACACTTAGCTGCAACTTTGCTCACACATTGACTCCCAAACATTCAAAACTCAAGCATTCAAATCCTCACACACTAACACACTCTCACATAGTTGCGCACTCTCATTTTCACTCTCAGCCTTCATGCACTTTCACTCATTAACACACAAGTCAAACACACCACTCATTCAGACATAGGCTCAAATATCCAGATATTCACATACTTACATCCACCTATTAATCATCAAGTGCACCATGAAGTGATTATACATGTGTGGAAATCAAAAGCAGAGTGAATTGAAGCTTAGTTATCTGTCAGTTGGTGCATGCTGATGCATTCCTAACCAATGCAATCCTTACATACATATCCCTTTAGGGATTCGATGCAGATAAACTTAGACTACGCAAAACAGATGCACCTTTGATGTCCCATTTAACTTCCGAAACAGAATAGAGCAAGATATTTACATGCTTTCAACAGTTATAAGTCATAAGGTCCTTAGTTACTCCATGTGAACATGTACATTCTGGGTACAGTATACAATAAACGAAGATAAGGGATGATTTCAAGATGTACACAAAACATCTGACAGCTTTTAATACATATC
This sequence comes from Ceratopteris richardii, assembly GCA_020310875.1. Taxonomy (NCBI): domain Eukaryota; kingdom Viridiplantae; phylum Streptophyta; class Polypodiopsida; order Polypodiales; family Pteridaceae; genus Ceratopteris; species Ceratopteris richardii. Next base: position 88,238,232 of record CM035438.1, on the reverse strand, counting down.
AGTGCAATGAGCTCCTAGATTTATGAAAGATTTAAGTCCCTCCCTTGCTCCTATATCAAGAAAATTCCAACCTGATAACAATTTTTGAATGTGCAGCCCGACAAGAAGTCCTTCCACTACAGCTCACTGGCCTCCCAATGTGCAGCAATGACAATTCCCTGCTGACCTCTTTTCCACAGCAGAAGCCTAGTGTGTCTTCATTCTCTCAACTACAGAACAACTCTCTCTCTCTACCTCAGGAGGGTGACTCTCTATTCCTCAATCAAACCCTGCTAGTCCCTCTCTAGCTCAACCTGCAAGTTCCTCTCACTCACTCTAGTGCTCTCTTCTTCTTCAGAATAATCAATCAGCAAAAAACTAACCAACCCCACTGTTCTTCAACAATCGAGTAGCCCCCCCCTCAGTCAAACTACTGTTGGCTCCCCTCTGCTTCAGTCTTGTAGCAAACCTCTCACTCACTCTGGTAATTTTCTCTTTCCTTAGAATAATCAAACAAAAGACTAAAAAACCCCCTTCTATTGGGCAAGGAGTGCAACTTTTATAGAGTTGAAGAGAGGAGAGGGGTCACATTCCTGTTGACCATATGTGGGTTGGAAAGGGAGTGGTGGACAACGTGTCAGGGAAGGGGCAAGCAGTCAGAGGAGTGGGGGGGAAAGGATAGGGTGTCAAAGTAGAGGGAGAGTGGTGGTCAAAATAGAGGGAGAGTGGGGGACAATGGATAGAGAACAGCAGGTTCAAAGCCTGACAAAGGTTAGAGAGAGGAAGGGGTTAGAAAGTGAGTGGGACAGCTTCCTGAAATTTAGGAGGTGGTCAACAATCTCACTTGTCCGAGAAACACCATCTCCTTACCTGGCATGAGACACCATTCATTCACAATTTACATGGATAGCTTCACATACATACTGTTTAGAGAATTTTCTACAATAACACCATCCTGAGACACCATTCATTCACAATTTACATGGATAGCTTCACATACATACTGTTTAGAGAATTTTCTTTCTTGGTAAGTCTGAATACATGACCCCATTGTGATGTTTTCTCTAGTTTGAGAGTTTTGTCAACATCCAGTTCATCAACTACTGCCTTGAAAGCTTGAAGAAGATCAGGTCTAGCCTTCAAAACATCGGCTGCTTTTTGAGCAAATGCCATGCTTACTGCTATGTTGGTGCCTGTGCTTCTCGTTGTTGAAAAGTTTTAAGCCAGTTTGCTGAATCTTTTGTGCGTGTATCTTCTTCACCTAACTGCTTAGCAAGTATATTATATGTGCTCTTCTCATGCTGAGATGACAATTTGTATGCTCCTATGCAGTTGAATACAATCGCAGGAGCATGATAGCATACAACAGTCTGAACGTGTTACTCACCTAGGAGACACAAAATTTTTTTAGCAATGCTTCTTGCAGGTACCTCAATGCAACATTCATTCATTGAATGTCCTGATACATCATGCATACATTTATAAACGTTGTTGTTACATTTGGATGGTCTGATCCACTTGAGACATTTAGCAGCAGGAGTTCCTGAGACATATGGCGTAGAGCAAGTTCTGTTTGATTCAAACCATGATAGAAAAGTGCCATGTTTCCATAACTGTGTGCAGCATGTATCAGGGTGATCCAATCCGAGACATCTTTCATTGATCATTAATTCATTATGCTGCTGCATGATTGCCTCTACCATATCTCCAGCATGGTAGAGAACCATTTCTAGATACTTGTAGAATTTTGCAACTTCTCGAGGCATGGGACCACAAACCTGCTGCAAAACTCTGAATCCTTCTGAGAACAGCTCATATGCTTCTGGGAGTTTCCCGTGTGCTAATTTCAGCTTCCCACTCTCTAACAAATCCCAAGCGTTAGCACACATGGGCATTGAATGCTTCCCAACAGCATGCAAATCAAGTATGTCTGATGTTTTGAAAGGAGTCTGTGCCTCAAAATCATGTTTCTTGGCAGCCAATGTTATTCCCCCTTCTGACATAAATCTCTGATGCTTGAGATTCTTTTGACTTTCGAGAGAGCATCATCAGGCAAATCAAACTGATACTTGAACTTCACAGCTTCTCGGATGTCTTTCCATATAAGGTCAGAAGATCCAGGGCTAGTAGTATCATCTTTGATTAGCCCTATACTATTGTTGTCAGAACCAACAGAATCTACAGACTTTACTCCACTCTTCCCTTTCTTCTTTCCCATCTCAGAGCTTCCATAAGAAATAGACACCTGAATTTCTCATCATCACTCCTAAATTCCTTGCCATCTGACATGCGAGTGATAACATCCTCGTTATTTTCTAATTGTTTCGGATGAAAATGTGAACCTGAATAATTGATAATAGCCTCATTGCTACGGCTATCAACACCCAAATGATTACAGCCAATAGATTTGACTAAAGATGTATTGTTCAGGACTCCATCTCGATTCCAAGTCTTTATATTTGCAAGGTTTTCACCTTCATTACAACTGATGGAATTCACCAAACATATGATTTTTTGAACCTCCACTTGGATTCCCTGTCTTTATATCTGCATGCCTTTCACCTTCAACAGATTTGGAATCACAAAAAGTTGAAAAACCAGCAAGCATGAACTCTATTCCATTTTTTTTGAAAATTTGTCCAATGCAGAATGAGTCGGTCAAATGATACTCTTTTTCATTGAATTCAACCATCAATTATTTGACTTTAATGGATCCATGCTCTGGAAAGCAAGAAAAATGTTCTGACTGAATAAGACCTCGAAGTTCAGAGACAGTGGCATCATCGGTCGAAGAAATGAGAAAGTTGGTCTCAGGATTATCCTTCGCTGCTTCATTCTATACCTCGGCTTTCACTAGAGTGGTTCACCTCCGTAGGATCTTCTTCTTGGGGATGGCATGCGATTGTCACCTTCCTCACCAAATCTCTCACGTGCAGCCATCTCCCCGAAAGAGTTCCTTTCGTATCGCAAGCGTCTTCTTGGCTAGATCCCGAAGCTGCTATCGCCTTCTACCCCTCCCCCTTGCGAGAATACTCTTTGAAGTATGAACGAAGGTGTTCTACACAGCTATCCACGTTATTGATGTCACTATTGTAGGAAAAGCGCTCGAGTCTGGGGGTGAGGAGAGGATCTAGCATGTAAGATTCAGAGTTATTGGAATCGCGACCCTGGTGACTCTGCCTCCTAAAGAGTTAACAGGGAGAACCTCAGCTCCTCTGTATTAGAATCCTGCAGAGTAACACTGCATTGATAGACAGGCAAGGAGACCGAAAATAGCCCAACGCTAGCATGGGCATGTTCTGGGGCAGAGAGAACGAACATCCCCTTTTTGTGAACCTTGAAGACACCACAAAAGACAGGACACCGATGCATCTTCCTTCCCTGGAATCGTTCTCCGGCAACATCTTTCTCCTTTGACTCTTTTCCCCCTTGCATGCAAGGAGAGGCCGACCGAAATGTCAGTTAGAGTCATTTCGTGAATATGATCTATTGTATCAGATGCCACGTAGCTCTTCAACTTAATGCCATATAAAATAACATGCGCTTTATATCTATGATGACCAATATGGGTATAGGACCGAATAAACACATCAGCATCAAGACCGCGAACACAAAGTTCATTCCTCAAGTTAGTAAAGACACACCGAGGGACCCTACAATGGGTGTCATGACTCCCGTGCAAAAAAACAAAGATATGAATCCCCAAAAGCCTCTCAGACCTCCTTAAAATCTATACTTAGTTTTGCATGAGAACCTTATCTTCAAACGTATCTACATCAAAATATGTTAAACCCCTTCGTAGTCGTTTGCATGTAAGATTTGATGTTTTATTCAACCATTCCTGCTGGACTTGAGGCCAAATGCTATGAACTCTTTGCCTTCCCTCCGGTCTATCTTTCCTCTTCTTTTTCTTTTTTTTTTTCTTTTCTGAAATGGAAACAAAAAAATCGACATACACATATACGTGCATGCATATATACACATATATCATATTTTAGTAACACATTACTCAACAAACATAGATATATACACCTATGATCGCACCCTCATAAGGCACACTTATCGTAAAAACGACCTAAACGCTTAGTTTTTCCTTCACAAAACACAATTTCACCTGTACGTGTGATGGTAAAAGGCACTTATCTTCATGAATTTGCAACATACCTCTCTCATATGCACATATACACATACATATACAGATGTTGATGCATGTCCATACATACATTTGTGTTCTCAAGTGATTTTTATACATATGATGATGTGCACATGACCTCATACACTTAATTAAACACACACATATGGTTTCGTGCATGCTTATCTACACATCTCCTTCACACACATAATCTTTTGTACTCATGCAATTAGTACAAGGTCCATGTTGACATATCCACACATATCACACTCAACAGACATTCGCTCATATACTCACATGTCGCAATGATGCACTTCAAAATCCTTATCCATATTGACATTGTACACCCCATAGATGCAAACACAATATTTTTTCGGGTTATCTGAACAAGGTCACATTTCCAAGAACTATATTTTTCATAACACCACATCAGTAGACTTCAAATCAACACAAATGTTCAGTGTAACATACTCCCCTCTTCTTGCTTGCGATGTCGTCCTCGACGAGCAAATTTGGTACCTGCACTCAAACCATTCAAGTCATCGACAATGCATCAATGCACATTCACATACCTGCAACCACACTAAATCAACATCCATTAGTCATAAAAAACCAAAAGGAGCATCTCTCAAGAGTTTGCAGATGAACAAAGTCACTAGCATGCTTGGATCCCTCGAGTCAAAGTCTTCCATAGACACATTGCAGCCAAAACCCTAACCGAGCTTAAGCATGGATTTGACATGCCTCATGAGGAGTCCACACATTTCCAAATCCCCACAACACATACACATACCCATCCGAGCATCATGCTCTCTCACCTCTATTTTGTCCCCCCTCGAGCGAGGAATTTTTCTCATTCATATTTTTTTCACCTTTTTCTCTTTTTTTTTTCATCATTTTTTTCACATATTTACTCACACTTGTCGGCCTACGCCGAAGCTGGATGCGACTCGTGGACTCGACCACCCGATCGAGTTTGTTCCACCCATCTACCAACCCAACACAGCGCGCGACACATAGACGGCTAGCCCTATGCGAAACCGACGTCAGTTCGTGGCTTTGACCACCCAGCCAAAGTGGGTCCACCCACCTATCGGCCCACATAGGCGCGTAGCCACATGCACACATACATAAACATATATTTTTTTCCCTTTTTTTTCTTTTCATTCCCACATCTCGAGAATTAGGAGACAAAAGAAAGGATCTTTTCCCAACCATCCCGATTACGACACACATATAAATTCCTTGTGGACATCCCGATGAGACACCTCTCCTCTCTGTCGCTACTCAAGTCAAAATCCGACCACTAATGCCATGGTCAACTTTTCCTCTCAAAACCCGCACACACTAACTACTTTGTCAACCTGAACCCTCAAAAACACTCCCTAAACTAACGCTCAAGTCCACTTTTATTCATTCCCATTCTTTTTTTATTTCTCGAGCTTCATCTTCTTGTCTCTTCTACCCTCACTTCTTTGACTCTCATCTGACCTCTTCGACCATTACCTCCACTCGAGGTTACCAATTACCTTTTGAATCTACTCATCACCGCTCCTTTACCACTGGTCATGTCCATTCTATTTTTCACTCACCCGTTCTTCTACCTTTGGTCATCCCTTTTTTATCCACCTCATCCTCTTTTTCTTCCTCTCTCTTGATCATAACCACTACCCCAAACCATCTCTTCAACACCTCCTCAAACATTTCCCTTTTTATCTCCAAACCCGTCTTTGTAAAGATTCCACATGATTTGCTGGTTTTTGTAGATAGTCCTCTACCCGAGCAAGACGCTTCGTAAGGTCTTGGGCACTATCTGTGAATATGTTTCTTAATTCGTCAACCTTCATAGCTAGTTCCCTCAATCCTCGCATATTTAGGTCAGTATCATTTCGATGTTGTGTTACCTTACAATCTACATACATCATCCGTTTTTGCAATTTCTCATTCTCTGGTTCCCACTCATGCATCCGCTTTTCATTTTCTTGAAGAACATTCTCTATTTTCCCAAATAAATCATACAGCCTCTCAATTTTCTCTTGCAACATCACATGTTTTCTCTCAAGCTCCTCAACTCCATCTTTATGTTTTCGCTCACGTTCATCAAGCTTCTCCACTAGACCAAGCTCTTTACATCTTCTTCCTTCTAAGTTCTCTAGCTTCTTTTCTAACTCATCTCGTCTCGACTCTACACCTCCAAGTCTTCTATTGACATCCTGAAAACTCTTCTCTAACTGGCCAACGAGAGCTTCTACAGTTGCCCCCAAGTGTTCGTCTTTTCTATCTCTCCTCCTAATGCACTCAGATTATTGAGCATTGTCTGCAACTCCTTATCCATTCCATCTACTTTTTCATCTCTCTCTACACTCCTCCGTCTTTCCTGCTCTCTGTGACTCATCCATCTATCAGGCTCTTCTTTCAATCTCGCATTTTCTTTTTCCAATTCTCCCATCTTCTTATCACTCTCTACTTGGGCACTCTTAATCTTTGCTAACTCCAACTCAAACTCCTCACTGATCCTACCTAATTGGTCATTGTATTTACAAATAACTTCTTGCACTCTACTAATCTCCCGTTCTCCTTGCTCGATCCGTCTCACCAAATCATCCTCGTGTTGGATTTCGTCTTCGATTGTAAACCCATAGCAATCTATTATCACTAAGTCAGTACTGATATCAAGAGCCTCTCTTTCTATGTTCTTACTCTTCCCAAGAACTTTTCGACTCTGAAGTCTCTCAATTTCCTTCCTCAGGTTTTTGTTTTCCCTTTTGAACTCTTTGTTTTTACTTTCCATGCATTTCACCTTCTCCTCCCATTTCTCTAAGATGGTCTTTATTTCGGTTTGATTTTTCTCTAATCTCTCCATCTTGGTCCTGTCGTTGTCTCACTCCTCGCGTATCCAATTCACTTGACATTGTAGACTTTCCATGAGTTCTATTAAGACTTTTTCTTGAGATTCATTTACCTTCTTTTCCCTGCTGACCTCTTTTCCACAGCAGAAGCCTAATGTGTCTTCATTCTCTCAACTACACAACAACTCTCTCTCTCTACCTCAGGAGGGTGACTCTCTATTCCTCAATCAAACCCTGTTGCTCCCTCTCTAGCTCAACCTGCAGGTTCCTCTCACTCATTCTAGTGCTCTCTTCTTCTTCAGAATAATCAATCAGCAAAAAACTAACCAATCCCACTGTTCTTCAACAATCGAGCAGCCCCCCCCTCAGTCAAACTACTGTTGGCTCCCCTCTGCTTCACTCTTGCAGAAAACCTCTCACTCACTCTGGTAATTTTCTCTTTCCTTAGAATAATCGAACAAAAGACTAAAAAACCCCCTTCTATTGGGCAATGAATGTCACTTTTATAGAGTGGAAGAGGGGAGAGGGGTCAGGTTCATGTTGACCACACGTGGGTTGGAAAGGGAGTGGTGGACGTGTCAGGGAAGGGGCAAGGAGTCAGAGGAGTGGGGGGGAAAGGATAGGGTGTCAGAGTAGAGGGAGAGTGGTGGTCAGAATAGAGGGAGAGTGGGGGACAATGGATAGAGGACGGCAGGTACAAAGCCTGACAAAGGTTAGAGAGAGGAAGGGGTTAGAAAGTGAGTGGGACAGCTTCCTGAAATTTAGGAGGTGGTCAACAATCTCACTTGTCCGAGAAACACCATCTTCTTACCTGGCACACATGGATGCCTACTTTCTTTCAGGATAATGTCCCCAATATTTGATGATGTGATGAGTGGCCTCACATAGGGAGATGCACTGCTCACCGATAATTCAGCAAAACTAACCAGAACATCTAGTTCTGCAACCATACTTGCAGCTCCTTCAAAAAACCTCATTAAAAGTTGTTGTTACTTCAACTACTTTCCCAACCAAGGCCCGTTGAGTGTTAGCATAATCCTCACTGAGAGTTATGTATTGCTCGCTCAATCTCTTCAGCTTTGCATTTGTGATTTTTACCCCATCTTTTCGAGTCTCTAGAGTGATATAATTTGCATTTAATTGTCTTCTTACTTTGGGCTCTTCTTTCTTGGTAAGTCTGAATACATGACCCCATTGTGATGTTTTCTCTAGTTTGAGAGTTTTCTCAACATCCAGTTCGTCAGTTGCTGCCTTGAAAGCTTGAAGAAGATCAGGTCTAGCCTTCAAAACATCGACTGCTTTTTGAGCAGATGCCATGCTTACTGCTATGTTGGTGCCTGTGCTTCTCGTTGTTGAAAAGTTTTAAGCTAGTTTGCTTAATCTTTTGTGCGTGTATCTTCTTCACCCAGCTGCTTAGCAAGTATGTTATATGTGCTCTTCTCATGCTGAGATGAAAATTTGTACGCTCCTATGCAGTTGAATACAATCACAGGAGCATGATAGCATACAGCAATCTGAACGTGTTACTCACCTAGGAGACACAAAATTTTTTTAGCAATGCTTCTTGCAGGTACCTCAATGCAACATTCATTCGTTGAATGTCCTGATACATCATGCATACATTTATAAACGTTGTTGTTACATTTGGATGGCCTAACCCACTTGAGACATTTAGCAGCAGGAGTGCCCGAGACATATGGCATAGAGCAAGTTCTGTTTGATTCAAACCATGATAGAAAAGTGCCATGTTTCCATAACTGTGTGTAGCATGTATCAGGGTGATCCAATCCGAGATATCTTTCATTGATCATTAATTCATTATGCTGTTGCATGATTGCCTCTACCGTATCTCCAGCATGGTAGAGAACCGTTGCTAGATACCTGTAGAATTTTGCAACTTCTCGAGGCATGGGACCAGAAACCTGCTGTAAAACTTTGAATCCTTCTGAGAACAGCTCATATGCTTCTGGGAGTTTCCCATGTGCTAATTTCAGTTTCCCACTCTCTAACAAATCCCAAGCGTCAGCACACATGGGCATTGAATGCTTCCCAACAGCATGCAAATCAAGTATGTCTGATGTTTTGAAAGGAGTGTGTGCCTCAAAATCATGTTTCTTGGTAGCCAATTTTATTCCCACCTTCTGACATAAATCTCTGATGCTTGAGATTCTTTTGACTTCCGAGAGAGCATCATCAGGCAAATCAAATTGATACTTGAACTTCACAGCTTCTCGGATGTCTTTCCATATAAGGTCAGAAGATGCAGGGCTAGTAGTATCATCTTTGATTAGCCCTATACTATTGTTGTCAGAACCAACAGAATCTACAGACTTTCCTCCACTCTTCCCTGTCTTCTTTCCCTTCTCAGAGCTTCCATAAGAAATAGACACCTGAATTTCTCATCATCACTCCTAAATTCCTTGCCATCTCACATGCCAGTGATAACATCCTAGTTATTTTCTAATTGTTTTTGATGAAAATGTGAACCTGAATAATTGATAAGAGCCTCATTGCTACGACTATCAACACCCAAATCATTACAGCCAATAGATTTGACTAAAGACGTATTGTTCAGGACTCCATCTCGATTCCAAGTCTTTATATTTGCAAGGTTTTCACCTTCATTACAACTGATGGAATTCGCCAAACATATAATTTTTTGAACCTCCACTTGGATTCCCTGTCTTTATATCTCCATGCCTTTCACCTTCAACAGATTTGGAATCACGAAAAGTTGAAAACCCAGCAAGCATGAACTCTATTCCATTTTTTCTGAAAATCTGTCCAATGCAGAATGAGTCAATCAAATGATACTCTTTTTCATTGAATTCAACCATCAATTATTTGACTTTAATGGATCCATGATCTGGAAAGCAAGAAAAATGTTCTGACTGAATAAGACCTCGAAGTTCAGAGACAGTGGCATCATCGGTCGAAGAAATGAGAAAGTTGGTCTCAGGATTATCCTTCGCTGCTTCATCCTATACCTCGGCTTTCACTAGAGTGGTTCAACTCCGTAGGATCTGCTTCTTGGGGATGGCATGCGATTGTCACCTTCCTCACCAAATCTCTCACGTGCAGCCATCTCCCCGAAAGAGTTCCTTTCGTATCGGAAGCATCTTCTTGGCTAGATCCCGAAGCTGCCATCGCCTTCTACCCCTCCCCCTTGCGAGAATACTCTTTGTAGCATGAACGAAGGTGTTCTACACAGCTATCCACGTTATTGATGTCACTGTTGTAGGAAAAGTGCTCGAGTCTGGGGGTGAGGAGAGGATCCAGCATGTAAGATTCAGTGTTATTGGAATCACGACCCTGGTGACTCCGCCTCCTAAAGAGTTAACAGGGAGAACCTCAGCTCCTCTGTATTAGAATCGCGCAGAGTAATAGTGCATTGATAGATAGACAAGGAGACCGAAAATAGCCCAGTGCTATCATGGGCACGTCCTGGGGCAGAGAGAACGAACATCCCCTTTTTGCGAACCTTGAAGACACCACAAAAGACAGGACACCGGTGCATCTTCCTTCCCTGGAATCGGTCTCCTGCAACATCTTTCTCCTTTGACTCTTTTCCCCCCTTGCATGCAAGGAGAGGCCGACCGAAATGTCAATTAGAGTCATTTCCTGAATATGATCTATTGTATCAGATGCCACGTAGCTCTTCAACTTAATGCCATATAAAATAACATGCGCTTTATATCTATGATCACCAATATGGGTATAGGACCGAATAAACACATCAGCATCAAGACCGTGAACACAAAGTTCATTCCTCAAGTTAGTAAAGACACACCGAGGGACCCTACAATGGGTGTCATGACTCGCGTGCAAAAAAACAAAGATATGAATCCCCAAAAGCCTCTCAGACCTCCTTAAAATCTATACTTAGTTTTGCATGAGAACCTTATCTTCAAACGTATCTACATCAAAATATGTTAAACCCCTTCGTAGTTGTTTGCATGTAAGATTTGAGGTTTTATTCAACCATTCCTGGTGGACTTGAGGCCAAATGCTATGAACTCTCTGCCTCCCCTCTGGTCTATCTTTCCTCTTTTTTTTTTCTTTTTTTTTTCTTTTGTGAAATGGAAAGAAAAAAATCGACATACACATATACGTGAATGCATATATACACATATATTCATATTTTAGTAACACATTACTCGACAAACATAGATATATACACCTATGATCGCAGCCTCATAAGGCACACTTATCCAAAAAACGACACCTAAACGCTTAGTTTTTCCTTCACAAAACACAATTTCACCTGTACGTGTGATGGTAAAAGGCACTTATCTTCATGAATTTGCAACATACCTCTCTCATATACACATATACACATACATATACAGATGTTGATGCATGTCCATACATACATTCATGTTCTCAAGTGATTTTTATACATATGATGATGTGCACATGACCTCATACACTTAATTAAACACACACATATGGTTTCGTGCATGCTTATCTACACATCTCCTTCGCACACATAATCTTTTGTACTCATGCAATTAGTACAAGGTCCATGTTGACATATCCACACATATCACACTCAACAGACATTCGCTCATATACTCACATGCATACCCATATACACATGTACTCTCATGTCGCAATGATGCACTTCAAAATCCTTATCCATATTGACATTGTACACCCCATAGATGCAAACACAATATTTTTTCGGGTTATATGAACAAGGTCACATTTTCAGGAACTATATTTTTCATAACACCACATTAGTAGACTTCAAATCAACACAAATGTTCCGTGTAACAATTCCCAAGGGCCTTCTTAGTAGGAAGGATACAGGGAGACACCATGGAGATATGACCATGTACATCCGATACATGGGGTTCAATGGGAGTACCTATTCTAGTATTTCTCTCATCTATCTTTCATTGGAACCTTCCAATACCATTTTTGAGGAGAAAGATGAACTTAAAGGGAAGGAAATGTGATGTGGGCGCCTTGAGAAAAGGTGTGAACTCACCCTTATAAATATAGACACATGGTCTCTCACACGAATGCCAAAGAGAACCCATGTGGGAGATCCGCATCATGGAAAAGAGTATTAGAGTAAGTACACGGTTGGGAGGTAGGTCTATGATGGATTCTCCATGTGCAATTTACAACATTATATTCAGTAGCCATCGTCATCCTAAAATTTAGAGCCCATCTCTGCTCAAAAGAAGAGGAGATCCTTGGGATGACAACCTATCAAAAAAGGATAACAAAATGAGGAAAAAAAAATGTGTGTACCATATTGTAGTTTATTTGCACTGAAAGCGTTTTTTATATGTTTTATTTCAGAATACCCAATTGAAGAAAAGATTCAAAAGCTGATAATGCAAAAGCATTGAATTGAAGATTGATGGAGAAAATGGAAATAATGTCGAGCCTTTATTTTGAAGAATGAATGATGATCTAAGAAAAATTCATTTGTTGTAGAGACACCCTGATGTGCCTTTTTATTTTGTTATCCCTTCTGGTTATTTTGATTAATTTGTATTCTAGATGGACCAAATTGAAGAGCACATATGTATTTGATTACCTATAGCACTTTCATATTTAAGTGGACAAGCTCTTAGATAGGAATCATTTATGTAAGTGATGATATGGCTATTGTTACATGACACTATGCTACTTCCTACATGATATGGTTGTACATTCATTGCACTTAAATACATGGAGGGTTCTAAGTTATTTGCATGTGTTCTTAAAGGTCTATAGGCATTCATTTCACTTAAATACCTAGTCTTAGAGTAGCCTTTGTGCATTAATAAGTAGGCATATTTATTTAAGGTAGGCTTGATCCACCCAACAGATGCACGCTCTACACCCCAGACTTGAACTTGACATGTTTCGGTTAGGATTTATCTTGGATTCTCAAGTTCTTGTTGACTAAAATTTGTAGTTTTTGACTATAAGAGGATTTGAGAGGTGCAAGTTGAAGATCTTTCCAATTGAAGTGTGGAATTGTTATTGCTCATTTATGCAATTCCATTGGCTAGTAAGGGCTGGTCCTTAGGGATGAGAGCACCTCCATGAGGGTCCATGATAGTTGAGTATGCCTTCTCACTTCTCCCTTGCCATCAATTGAAGTAAATTCATATACATTTTTGGATTTTCCTTGTATTTAGGCAATTAATTGGAAAATGTAAACCTTTTTTTGGCACAATTCACTCACTACTCTAAGACTCTACATCTTGTGAGACATACATGCTTTCAACTTCATTTTAATTATCAACTACATGATGTACTCACATGAAAATAAAGATTTATTTTGTTGCATGATTGGCCATCCCACATGCATTGAGAGCATTGCTTTGTGTGCACATTGCCAAAGTTACAAACCTTGAAAATTAATGAATAGTTGCTAAACACAAAGAACCCTAAAAATTTAAAATTAAATTGCAAAATAAAAATAACCTGGAAGGACAAAAAAATTAAAAACCTCAATAAAATGAACGCATAAACCAAGAGGAATCATACCCTAAACCCCTAGTCAGAGAAAGAAACTTGTTACTAGAACAAAATGAGTTACTCAAAGATGAAAGGTCAAAGAAATAATTTGCAAACAAATAAAAGACAACTGATAACTAAAGTGCGAAAACTTCACTCAAAAGTGACTGAAAGGAGCCTGGTTTTTATCCCCAATTCAATTCTAGATACAAGAAACATAAACCAATTTTAAGGAAAAGAGAAATGGAATCACTTAGCTCACAACGTTAGTGAACTGTTTTCTCAACTATAAAATCAGCGAACAACTAGATGAGAAAAAAGAAGAAGACAAACAAAAGAAAAAGACAAAGAGGCCTCCAAAAGCTGTTTGGATATTTGAGTCGGAAAAGAAAGTGGATTCCAAGGGGATAACGTAGGCCATTTTATTGAAAAGCCTAGTTACCATGTGTTAGGAGTAGATTTTTGCGATAGCAAAATCTGAATTCAAATACAGTCTTTTAAAGGAAGGGAGATATTTCCTCTTCCTCAAGATGTTGAGATGCAAGACTCTGAAAACTTAACCCTACTCATGAATGATGTAATCACACTGAGTGACTCTAATGATGATGATATTGATGAGGTTTATCAAGTTAACAAGAATTTTCTTGGACCCATAGTACTTGATGGTAATTTCAAAAAAGTAAAGAGTCACATTGGCAAGAACTTCTGGGCAAGAGGTACTCCAAATATTAAGATAAATATTGGTGATGAAAATGATTTGACATCCTTAACTTTGGCATTGGTTGACTGCAGTTCAGAGATTAATGTGATTTCTAAGACATTGACCATTAAATTTAGATGGCCTATTGACAAAGAACATGGATGGTGCATGAGAATAGTGGATAATGGCTCATGCACCTTACTTGGAGCTTGTGCAAATGTACCTATTATAATAAGTGGAGTTTCAAAAGAATTTCACTTCTTTGTCCAATACAATTGTTCATACGAAGCTATCCTTGGCCAACCATTTATAATTGAAACAAGAATGGAAACAAAATACATGGATGAATTACCCACGTGTGTTGTCCACTTGGGTGGAGCATTTGCCTCTTGAGGATTCAACCACGGCCAATAACCACAGTTGGCATGTAATGGGCCTTATATGAGAATCCAAACCCATCTCCTTGTTGACTTTGGGCTATATATCTTGTACCACCTTCGGGCAGCTAACCTTGGGGGAAAAGTCAGGAAGCTCCCAACTTTCTGATTGAAAAAGGAATAAATCTTTTGTGAACTTTTGATGTCTTCTATTTTTTATCCTAATCATATCCTTTATCTCATCGTAACTGCTTTATGTTTTCTTCTCTTGTACTTGTCGAGATCAAGGACAGGTGACAAGATAGAGATGTGCAAAAGGATGTGTGGTTGATTGTGTATGTTCCATGTACATGTGTCTATGTGATGATATGTGTGGGTACCTGTGTGTCTATATGTGCATCAAGAGCTAAGCCATACTGCATAGTGCTATTCATATTTATTTATCTTTGCTTAAATCTATAATTCCATGGCCATGTAGAGAATTAGGAAGATGTTTTATGGCTACACAACTCTGTCTAAGAGACCGAGAGAGAGAGAGTAAGAGAGAGATAGAATAAGAAATGGGTAATGATAGTGTTAGAAAGGAATAGGAGATAAAGAATATATATAACAAATGAGAAAAGTTAAACAATAGTTTAGATTAAATAAAGCTAAAAAAAGGTTTTTTTTTTTAATATAAAGGAAGTTCGGCAATAGCCTACTCTCCCGGACTTGAATTAAATTAAGAAACAAAGGTACAATAGAAGGGGACTAGTGCCCACGGGACCCCCCAGATCCCACAAAGCGGGGGAAGCTTGGTTGATTCCTAGATTGCATTACAAAGAAGGTTGATCACCCTCTCGTCGCCCTCATGCGGGACCCACTTGGGTTTGAGCTTGTTGTTGATCAAAAGGAGGACCTGATGGTGCCTGAAGGGGGGGGATTTCTTACTGTTGACAATCCTTTTGCCAAGGAGGAAAAGAGATTTTTCAATCGACCACTCCCTGGGGGAGTCACCGAAGTTGAGAGCACACCGCTCCCGCCAAATTTTCCACAGGACTTCCCCTCTGATTGCGTTCCAGAGAGCCGCAGAGCACCCAATCGTTTCACCCAAAAGGACTTGTTTCCAACTAAGCTGTTTCTGAACTCTGATTTTCAGTGCAACCATATGCCAGATTTTGTAGGAGTTGGGGCAAGTAAGGAAGATGTGTGGGACATCTTCGATAGCGCGGTGGCAGCGTTTGCACCACGGAGGGATCCCACAAATTTTGCTTGCCTTGTGGTTAGTCCAAATTCCTCGATGAAGAATTTGCCATAAGAGGACCGACTTCTTAATCTCTATAAGTGGGTGCCAGATACCCATGAATTTCATGTCCCACCGAAGCCGCGTCCAAGACAGGCACCACTTCTTGTTGAGGCTGATCTGGAGGTCAGTCGTTTCATTGATGTTCGGGATTTTGAGTAGGGTGTTTCCATTGTGCCATTTGATACCATGCGCGTTCGGAGCATCGTGTCCCATGAGAAGGCGAGTTTTGTGACGATCCCAAGCGAGGCATCTGCTTTTCAAGGTGTTCCATTCTTCGTAGGAGATGTTTATGCGAGGGTCGATATCCTCGTAGTTGATCCAACTGTTGGTGTCATGTTTCCAGAGGTGTTTCCATTTTTTGAATCCTTTGTTCCATAACTTCTTGGCATTTTGAATGTTCCACGGCTCCACACTCCGGATGCCATGAATCGGGAACCAGATAGAGTCGTTTTGTCTGATTCCGGCCGCCCACTTCCAGTCCTCACTAATTCTTGTGAAGCTTTTGACTTTATTCCAGCCCTTCCAAAGAGAGCATACGAGATTGGAGCCTTTCGGGAAGACAGGTATCGGGGAGAATAGCAGGGTCATGATGTCAAGGTTCTTCCAGTTCGGGGATCCCGTGAGGGCCAACTCATTTTTGTTTCTGAAGATCAGTTTGGCCCACGAGGCCTCCCTATTGCACCAAGCTTTAATCATCCATTTGGCAGCCAGTTTGTTAGCCATGCACCCAATGTCCAGGATGCCAAGCCCCCCGCTATCTCTAGGGCTGGTGCAGATGGCCCATTTGATTTTAGGCACCCCCCTTCTGTTATGATCCCCCGTCCAAAGAAAGTTTCTGCAGATGCTATTCAGTTTGGACAGGCCTTGCTCATTCGGTCTCCAGCAAGAAAGGAAATAGATGGTAGACGAGAGGAGGAACGTGTTGATAACCATCGCCCGTCCAGCGAGATTGATTTGCATGCCTCTCCAGTAATTGAGCTTGTTTTCAAGTTTGGCTAGCACCCAGTTCCATCGCTGCTCCATAGAGACGCCAAACCCCAAGGGGATTCCGAGCAGCCGAAAGATTTGACCCTGCGGAATGATTTGACAGCCTTGATCAATGAGAAGGCCAGGTTGATGTCCCACAATGGCCCTAAAGGCGGTCTTGTTGTGGTTGATTTTGGATCCAGAGGCCTCACAAAAGGTATCAAGGCACCTCCAGAAAGTCTCCAGGCTGGTATTATCATTGTGAACGAACGCGTTCATATCGTCGGCAAAAAGTCTCATGATGATTTGACTGTGGTCGTGAGGTAGCTGGAGGCCTTTGATATTGCCAGCCTCCACATGGTGAGCCACAAGTCTGCTCAGCCCTTCAGTGGCGATAGCAAAGAGAAGGGGGGCAAGAGGGCATCCTTGTCTAATAGATCTTTTAAGATGGATCGCCTTCGAAAGTTTGCCGTTAACATTAATTTGGGTCGTTGCATTGCCGAGAAGGGTCGCGATCATCTTGGTGAATTTCTGACTACATCCGAGGTCTTGGAGTGACTGCAGGATATAGTCCCATTCTAACCTATCGTAGGCTTTGTCAAAGTCGATCTTGAGGAAGACCACGTCTTGATTAGACTCATTTACAAATTGAATACCTTCCCAAATATCCATAATGGTTTCCAGGATGGACCTGCCTTTGATGAAACCTTTTTGGTCCTCACTAAGCCAAGATCTCAGGTGGCACGCGAGTCTGTTGGCAATGACTTTGGCGATGATCTTGTATCCTGTTTGGAGCATCGTAATTGGCCGCCAGTTCTCGATTCTGTTTTTTTCCCCCTTCTTGTGGATCAGCTTGATAATTCCATTATTTATACAGGAAGGGAGAGCGCCAAAATTTAGCGCTTCTTGCCAAACCATCCGAAGAGGGGTGGCAACCACCAGCTTGAAGGATTTAAAAAACTCATTAGTGAGTCCGTCAGGTCCCGGGCTTTTACCGAGAGGGAGGGCATCAATGACCGCAATGATTTCTGATTCAGAGATCGGGGCATGAAGCAGGGAGAGGAGGTTGGGTGGTATTCTCCGGGGGGAAACTCTAGAAATGGCAGCCATGCAGTCCCTTCTATGGCGGGAGAGTGGGCTCGAGGTTCCCAAGAGTCTCGTGAAGTGCTCTTCGATGATGCCAGCATTATCTTCTTCCGAGTTGCATACATTGCCATGAGTGTCTAGTAGTGGGGGAATCGTCTCTCTGTTGTGTTTCCTTTTAAGGATACTGCACATCTCTTTGGTGGGTTTGTCGGCTTTTCCAGCCCACCACACCTTGAAGAAGATTTGCAAGTTATTCCTTTGAATTTCTTCCTCGTATCTCAACGCAGCTCTGATTTTTCGGAGACCTTTCTGGGCTTGGTGTTTTCCTTTGTTTACTTCCTCCTCGAGTCGCCAGAGTCTGTGGTAGAGCGCTTCCCTACGAGCCCGCCGCATAGTCTCGAGCATCTTCTTAGTTCTGATCATGATCTTGCGAGACTTGTCGACCGCACTTCTCCAGCACTTGGCTGGGGCTAAGCCAGAGGCGAACGCCACCTTCCACGCATCGGCAATCTCTTGATGGACGGAGGGGAGAGAGAAGGTGGAAGCGTTGGCATGGAACCACGGAGCCTTGCGGATTTTGCTGGAAGGTTGAAAAGTGATAACGATCGGGTAGTGATCAGAGATAGTGAGGTCAGTGCGTTGCGCGATGGTAGGGAGGCCCCACTGTTGAGTAAAACTCTGAGAGATGTAGCATCTATCGAGTCTAGCTTTCCTCAGGTCCTCGCCCGCTTGGAGATTCGACCAAGAAAAGCCACTCGAGTCTTTGAACTCAATCAAATCCAAGTGGAGTTTGGTCATGTCCCACGTGTCTTTCTCCCGACTGTCGATGATCCTGCCCTTGCCCAACCATCTGTCCATAGGGTCTTCCACCATGTTGAAGTCTCCACAAATAAGCACGTTGTGGGGAAGCGAGTCTAAGGAAGCCCAAGTGTTCAGTCTCTCCAAATCCCCGTTCGGGGCGTACAAAGAAACCAACGTAGCACAAAGAGGAGCACCAAAGGAGACAGCAATCCAGCGGTGGCTAACATCTTCAATAGAGTTCTCGAGCTTTTCGAACCAGAGTTGTTTAACACCGATAACCGTTCCTCCAGATCCCCGTAGGTGCTTCGTTGGGATCCACACGTGGGCCGAGGAGATCTGTCTGAGTCGCTTCTGGAGGTCTTCTCCGTCAATTTTAATCTCTTGAATACATATAAAGTCTGGGTTTAGGCTAATGTCGCGAAGCCATTGACCAATGATGGTCGCTCTTGAGGGGTCGGTTAGCCCTCGTGCATTCAGCGAGATGACAATCATTTTTGCGTTGATCCCTCTTTGCGGGAGGGAGCCTTGTCCTTTCTTCTCTTGACTTGGTCTTTCTTTTTCGCTGGGATCTGATCCCGACCTAGAAGTCTGTTCTTGTGGGGGCTTTTCCAGGGTAACTCCATCGGCTGTTTTCCTTTGCGGGATGCCCCTTGCTGGGGAGACTTGTGCCCCGTGCTCGGCGCTGTTTCCGGGATCGTCGATCCAATGATGGAACTTTCACTGTCCATGTTGTCCTCGTTACTAGTGGTGAAACCCTCTTCTTTGCTTGTAGTGTAACCCTCCTGGGGGGTTTCTTTATTGTCAGGGATCTCTAGGGCTTTGTCGTAGGTGTCTATCTCAGGGAGCTTCCCACCTGGGTAGTCAAGCTCATTGAGCTCCTTTTCTAGATTGCAATACAAATTGCTGTAAGAGGTAGGCGGCGGGTTGTTTCTTTCACCGTTGGCCCTAGGGCTTCGTTTCCTTCTTCTTCTAACTTCCATGAAGCCATCAGCATCAGCTTGCGGTTCAAGGAAACTCTTACCTTCCCCCTCCTTGGTCGAGTGAGTCGAAATGCCAATGTTGTCTTGAGCGGTTTTGGAGTCTTCTTGAAAGCGCTTGTTTTTTTTCCAGAGAGGGCAATCTTTAATCCTGTGACCTTGCTGGCCACATCGAAAGCACGCATTGGGAAGGTTTTTGTATGTGACGTCCTGTTCCCATACCTCTCCTTCGCCCATGTCCACTTTGATCATTGAAGGAAGCGGCGAGCTGAGGTCGGCCTCGACACAGATTTGGGGGTGCCACCTAGCATTGAACGAGTGTCTTGCACCTTCATATATGAGACCACCAACGTCTTCGCGTGAGGCCAGCGGCTTGCCGATAGGAGAGACAATGTCCCACACGAAGTTGTACAAGAAGTAAGGAAGGTTAGGGAGCTCAACCCAAAGAGGGTACCGGAGCGACTTCGATTTGTCGGGAGTAAAGTCCGGGGACCATCTGAATAGGCACAGGGTCGAACGACCGAACTGCCAGGTGCCAACGCTAAGGGCTTGGAACGCCATCTCTTCATTTTCAAAGACTAGCAGCAAGTGGTTCGCTGGTAGGAACTGACACTTGCTAACAATTAATCCTCGCGGGAACCACTCTTTTCGGAGCCATTGTCGCACAGTTTCTAGCGGGGGCCTAGGGCCAAACACTTGGCCGACGAGGCAAACTTTCTTGAGCTCCTCCTGAGCCGACAGAACTGCGGGTCTACTGAGGGAGACAATGGGGGATTCAGAGCTTTCGGATGCCCCAGGGGCGGCACACGATCCCCCCTCCAGCAGAGCGGCCAGGAAGTCGGTCTCCCTAGGGGGAGGGGCCCGATTACTTTTGACGAGCGAGGATGAAGCCACATCCATGGCCAAAAAGATCCAGCACCCACCGTTGCTCCCTGAAATTACTTTAAACTACTAGGAAAAGGAACTAGAGAAGACCCAAGGTAACGCCCTTCATATTCGAAACTTTTTTCTACTTCTCCCCCTCCGCTTATTTTTTTTTTTAAACTTGCGACCGAAAAAATTAACCAAAAATCCCACAAACGGGTAGCTCTCTGCAGAAACTTTTTCGAATGTTTTCTCTTTTGTTTTTTTTTTCTTCTTTTCTTTTTTTTTTTCTTTTCTCTCTTTTTTTTTTTTTTTTTTTTTTTTTTTTTTTTTCTTCTTTTCTCTTTTTTTTTCTTCTTTTTTTATATTTTTTTTTTCTTAGGATTACCTAATCGACACGTGAGCCCATCTGACGATTTTTACACCACATTCATCTCTGCCATAGAAGCAACCGTTCTATGGCACCAGGTTGTGCAGCGATCTATGACTCTAGCAGATGCTGTTCCACATGGCTAATACAGTGATCCCACCTCATATCCTGGAAAGAAGTTTTCCACCCGAGGGGAGCTCAGTTAAGCTTATCGTGAACTTTCGTTCACGTGTCGTCGCCGTCGCCGGAAACCCGCCGTCGCCGGATTTTTTTCGCCGTCGCCGGAAACCCGCCGGAGTCGAGGTGTCGCCGGAGGCGACCTGTCGCCGGAACCCCGCCGGAGTCGAGGTGTCGCCGGAGGCGACCTGTCGCCGGAGCCGAAGTGTCGCCGGAGGCGACCTGTCGCCGGAACCCTGTCGGAGCCGAGGTGTCGCCGGAGCCCTGTCGAGCCGTCGCCGGAACCCTGTCGGAGCCGAGGTGTCGCCGGAGGCTGTCGGAGGTTAAATAGGAAAAGAAAAACGGTAATAAAGTAAGGAAAAAACAAAAATGTGTGTACTTTATTGTAATTTATTTGTACTTATAGTGTTTTCTTTATGTGTTTTGTTTCACACTACCCAATTTAAGAAAACATCGATGAGTTGATAAAGCAATAGCATTGAAATGAATATTGATGGAGAAAATGGAAAACATGCCGAGCGTTTGTTTTGAAGAATTAATGATGATCTCAAAACATTTCGTTTGTTCTAGGGAGGCCCGGATGCGTCTTTCGATTCTTCTACTCCTAGTTGATTTGATTCATTTGTGTTTTAGATGGACCAAATTGGAGTTGATCCTAACATCTTCTTTCAGACTCCTTGTGGATTTATTTCAGTAATGGTGTGTGAACACACTTAGGACCGTCATGGCACTTTTCCCTCTTTCAAAGGTCTTTTTTCTTTGTACATTCGCTTGGTAATTCATTCGGTGTTGTGTTGTGCTCCAAGCTTCTTCTTCTTCCTTGTGTTGTTCGATTGCTTCTATAAACCTCAAACTCCAACAATTGGTATCAGAGTAGGTCACCGCATCTAGGGTGTCATCAATACCCCTCCGATCATTGTGTCAGATTCACATGAAAATTGGTGAGCATATTAAGGTCCTCTGAACACACTATTGTAGCAGCTATATGTACACAATTTCGTCCTTTTGTGCAAAACACATATATACATTTTGATTTGCCAATACAAGTACTTGAAAATTCAGCTACAGGTTTAGTAGAGATAAAAAAGGTGGTTCTATTCGACTTTTTGAGACACATTAAATTTTTTGTATTAGGGTATTAAGGCAATGGCCATGCCTGAAAGCAATTATATATTCCTTATGTTGAATTTTGAGGACAAGTTGGATGGTACTAATTGCCTATTCCAGGCATATATGTTGCATCATGTATTGGTAGCAAAAGGCTTATGGAATATTGTGTAGGGTATTGAAAAACAACCTACTACATGTCCAAATACAATTATTGAACGTGATGCAAATGGTATTGAAGATGATGATCTTGAACTTCTTATTCATGCTACAATTCCTACTACATCTTCTATAGAAGAACTTCGTTCGGATGGTAGAAATGCTCAGGCACATGCATTGATAGCCATGTCTATCAAACGTGCCATTATCCCTCACATTCGCTCTTGCAAGACAAAAGAAGATGTCTGGGATACACTTACAACCTTACATCAGGAAAGAAATGAGGCTCATGTTGCTTACCTCTCAATATAGTTGGAGAGTGAGCACATGAATGAAGGAGATTCCATGGAAAGTTTTCTGACAAAGATCAAAGATTTGAAGGAGCAATTGATTTATGCTGATGAAGTCTTGCTAGATAGTCCACTTGTGCGGACTCTTCTTAATGGTCTTTAAGATTCATATAAGATTTTTGCTTTTACTCTTCGTTTGATAATCAAAGGCAATCCAAATGCCATAACATTTGAGGATTTAGTCTTTGTTTTGTTGTAACACATCTATGAGTAAGCAGAAATTTGCTAATGCTACACAATCAAAGAAGAAATACAAAGATAACAAAAAAAGAAAAAATAGTTTTGTAACTAAACTAAAGGAAATGATCACGTGAATAAAGAGTTGTCCAAAATTGGTTGGAAAAAGGTGAAAAGAAGAAAGATGTTGGAATCGTTGTTGTAGAGGTCTCTAGACCTAAAACAGATTCTGCTAATCTTGTGTAGAACGAAGAATGGGTGTCTACTAGTGTATGCAATTATGACCTGTCTTCTCATGAGTAGTGTATGTCTGTAGTACACTAAGACTTACCTCTATAGGGAATACTATCAGATGTGCTAACAAATCCTCTTATCCTTTAATGGGAGTTGGTCAGATCACTCTGACTACTACTGATGGTAGTTCTTTCACATTATCAGATTCTTTGTATGTACCAGGGATTAAGAAAAATAGTTTGTTAGTTTCAGCATTAGCCCAAATTGTCATGTTTGTTAAATTTGTTGATGGAAGATGTACAATTCATGATCTCTCAAATGGGGATGTTATTATTACGAATCTCAATCATCCAAAAGGGCTCAATCATGAGTTTTGAAAGTGGACCAATCTAAAAGGAGGACCCAAAGTCATGGAGTAAATTTAAAAGCTCCACCAAACTCAATCAAATTAAAATCTCTTCAAATCAGCCACCAAAAAGTGCACCTACATTGATTGGTGGGTGGTTAGCTAGATTGTAGGAAAAGTAAAACTCTATATAAGCATCATCCGGCCTTTTTTTCTTGCGTTTTATGCATTCCATGAGTTTCCTAATTAGTTTAGTGAAGTCATAAAATCCAGCAAGCATCCCCCTTGCTTGCTTACCTCATTTTCTCATGATTTCGCTCCTCTCTATCTAGAGGTGAGTTAGGCTTTTCCAAATCTATATGTAACAGATTGTAGAGCATTGTTTGCTCTCTCATTGTACTCATTTTCATTGATTTAAATCTTCATTTGGTCTCTCATGTAGTGCCCTGAACTTTACCAAAGTTTCAAGTTATTTGACTGAGTGACTTGTGAAAAATTTCCAACTAGTGTTACAAACAGTATCCTGTTTTGTAGAGGGTGTTTCTCCCAGCTGGAATACCAATTGTAGATGATTTAAAGCTTATTGGGTAGCTCTTATAGTCTAGTGCAATTCTACACAATTTCATTTTAAGATGGCTGCCCTCCACTAGGTCCACAAGCATATATCACTGCTTGTGGACCTAGTGGAGGGCAGCCATCTTCCATTCCTGCATTGGGGTGTTAGAATCATCCCCTTGAGTCATAAACATACCTTTTAGATTGTCGTCTTTCCCTTTTTGACCTTCTAGGAGTGTGTTTGGAGCATTCTCCACACTCTTGCATCTTGGCCTTTCGTCTTGAGACTCCTGTACTTGTGTATCGTGCTTGCTACATAATGGATGAAAATTTGAATGAAGATCATAGGGTAAATTTTCCTTTTGTTTATCCTCTTCATACCATGACCAATGTTCTTTAGATACAACATCTCTACTTGTGGTAAATTTCTTTGTGCATGGATTGTGAACCTGTATCCCATTTGAGTTGAATCATATCTAGTGAACATAGCCTTGTTTGCCCTTTCATCCGATTTCCCTCTGATTTGTGAAGGTACATGTAAATATGCTAAGCAATGGAAGTATTTTCACAAGATACACCGCAATAGATATGGCTTATACCCATTGATAATGTGGTAACTTCTTTTCTTCAAGCATAGTTCTTGTTGATCCAACTAGAATTCTTTCCTCCTTTCTGCAATACCATTTACTTGAAGAGAGTACCTGAGAGTCACTTCCCTTTTGACACATTTACCCTACAAGTACTTATCAAACTCCTTGGAGAAGTATTCTCCTCCATTAGATCTGAGGTTCTTTAATGGTCTACCTGTATGACTTTCCACTTGAAGCCCTATCAAGCTTCTCATTCACTGAAGGAAGACCATCACCCATCTTGATGTAGCTTTAATACCATTGAAAGTGTTGGAGAGCTCAAGGTTAGTAGAAATCTATGGTTGAAGATGAGGAAATTTGGTCCAACTAACTAGCACAAGAACTATCCTTTAGCTATTCAATATTATAATTCACCTTATAAGCTTCTAACTGATTTAATAAAACCCACTAAGTGCTTTGGAAGATCATTGACAAACAATTGATCCAAGACAAATAGTTTTGCACATAATCTAGTGCATAGAACTTGTTATTTATGTATAAATCATGCAACTTCTAATGCTCAATGCTCCCAGCTTGATTACAAATGGATAATTTTCTCTTAGAATACAGTGGCCTATAGCATTAAGTAGCTATTAAGCAGAAGAATCGGATTTATTATCAAGCAATGCTCTAATTATAAGTTTAGCATTCAGAAGATGTCACCCCAACTAATCAGCAATGTGCAAAGAATGACCTTGAGAGCTCAAAATAGCTGTTTCTAACAACCTATTGAACTAAAATAAATAAAAATTTAGAAAAAAAAAAGTGGACACTAATCTCTTTCCAATGAGAACTAATTCATAAGCATTGGATCTCTAAGGAGTGAGAACCAGCCTTTATAACTTAGCAGACTATGGAGAAGGTGATGCAAAGAAATAAGGAACAAGCGAGATAAAGATGTAAATGGCTATGTATTCATCTAAAATATTTTACTAGTCTTTGAGAGTATTTATATAGACTTTTTGTGGATTCCATGACTTCCTTAAAATAAATTTGAATTCGAGATAGCTTGCAGAATAAGTTGTGATCAAGTTCTCTTTTCCTATAATATATGAAAATAGAGAATCCAATTTCAAACTTGAATTTGGCCGTTGGTTGATCACCAAACTCAAAATCTCATGGATTTTGAGTCTCCTATATTTATTATTTAACAATAATAAATTTCTAGTAACCATAACGACGCATGGGTTTTTTACGTGGGTAAAAAGTTCTCATGGGATATCATAACACTATGGTTTACTTGATCTAGAAAAAATCTTCATTCAAGCATGGTGTAAGATTGCTTGTTCTAACAAGGATTGTCGAGGCACTTTTTTCCCTCTTTAGGAGGTTTTTTCCTTGGATTTTATATATGCCTATAACCGTAACAAGTCAATTATATTTGTACATTCACTTGCGAATACATTCTGTATTGTGATGTGCTCGAAGCTTCTTCTTCTTCTTCTTCTTGGTTGTGTTGTTTGTGTGCTTCAACATACCTCAAACTCCAATAGTGCCTCAATTGATGTTCTGTGGGATACAATGAGAGGGTGTATACTTGAAGGTCCACTTTTGAGTGGCATGGAGGTGGGTGTGACTATTCATAGGATTTAGCATTATTGAGAATAATCAACAAAGCACCCCATTTTTCTCTTTATCATCATGCCCCTCAATTTCTTTCCTTATTAAATAAGGATCATTAAATATGGTGAATGGAGATCATTTCATAATTCATTTCTAGATAAGTCAAATGATCCTCAAAAGTGAGGCTATTCCTAGGTCAAAATATAAGAGCAATCCACATGTGCTAGAGGTAGAACTTCTTTGGGTGCCTCTTTAGGTGGTTGTCGTAATGAATCTTCATAAGACCATCTAGGTGGAACTCTCTTCCTCTAAAGCCTTGGATAATGGAGCTTGATGAGAAGTTCCTATTGGTACTTGCCTCTTATGTAGGTGGATATACTTAAATTTTATATCTTCTTTAGGTTTTGAGTCACCAAAAGACCTTGAGTGCTTAATTGAAACATTGAATTCAAGAATCCAAACCGGATTGTTTTCTCTCTAAGCTTGTGACAAGGTTTGGGTACCCAAACTTGCCATGTGATGGAATGTTTCTTTGGATAAGTAGGTCCCGATCCTTCTTTTGAGAGTTGGATGGGTTTTTCTAACATTGAGACTTATTATCTTTAGCTTCCTTTCTTTATTATTATTGTTTGGGTTTTCATGGTGTGTATACCCTTTCTTCCTTTCTTTGTTCCTATGGAAATCGGTTACAACTTAAATCCTTATAAAACACATGATAGATGTCCTTGGAAGAATCTTTGACTACATGCATTCCAATAGAGATATTGATATGTGTATCAACATGTTCAAAGGCTTGTTATTACAAGATTTTACGTTTCTTGATTCTTGCTAGTGCCTCTTTCTTAAGTTCTTGGCATATCTACAACTCTTTTGCATTATGAACTTTTACTTTCTATAGTTGGTGTAACATCTCTAAAATGAGGGTTCTTGGTAGATCTTGATTCTAAACCCGCTTATATAATTGAGAGTTTTCTCTACTTCCAATGAAGTGAGCTGAACAACACCACTAGGAAATATTGTATGAATCACCAAGGGTTCATATCCTCTCTTTTGCAATTTCTTTTTATGCTGCTTTAGAGTGTAAACCAATACAAGAAAACCTTCTTGTGATTTAGTATCTGCTTTAGAGTGTAAACCAATACAAGAAAACCTTCTTGTGATTTAGTATCTTAAGTGTGAGCATCAAAGTAAGAATTTTTTGAATTCCATTTCCACATATATATCTACTACAACTCTTAGCCATTTCTCGTGTAACTTCTCTAGACTACCCACTAGAACATGGAGCTCATGCCTTTTCCATTCCTATCCTTGTTCTTCTCAAAGAGCGCGTGGTAAGAGTTCTATTGGTAAACCTTCTTGTTGACTAGAGACTAGGTTGAATGGGCTTGTGCCTAATGAAGTCTTATTGGCCACCTATATATATCGTTAGAGATCACTACTTGTTCGTTAGCTTATGGGTGATAGGGTGCACACTTGTTGTTGGTGATCATGAATTTGTCAAGAGGTTTTCAATCACTTTTTTTAGAAAGTGCATGCCTTGATCATGCACAATCTCAATTGGAAGCTCAAAGCAAGCAAAGACATGCTACAATAAGAACATGGTGATCGTATGTGCATCATTCTTAGTGGTAGCTTTGGCTTCAACCTAGTTTGTTAAATACTCTATGGCCACAATGAAATATTCAGCTTTTGATCATTTCTCTCATGGATAAATAGGTTGAATAAAATTAATACCCTAGTTGCAAAGACCTAACATCTAATCATTGCTCTTATATGCATTTCATCTTTTTTGAAGGGATAATTAGTTGTCTAGCAGATGTGACATATCTCTTGATATCTCTCTACATCCCTACACATGTTTGGACACCAAAGACCTACAGAAATCACTATCTAAATGGTTCTTTCAGGAGAAAAGTGTCCTCTATACACATTGAAGTGGGTTTCTTCCAATAAGGATAGGTATTTTGGTCCATGGACATGTATGCGGAGAAAACCATCTTTCCAAGGTGAATACAATTGATTTCCAATCAATGTATACAACTAAGCAATTTTTGTGAAAGAACATTGGCCTAGCATGGACATGCCCATTGATAGTTTTCCTACCTTGAGGACGTCGACTATAGGGTGACTTCACTAAAGATTGTCAACTATTCAAAAAAGGGTAGTGTTCTTGATGGGACACTCCTACTTGTAGTCATGGAAATGATGCACATACTTCGGTACATCCTTGTCCATTGTTGGGCAATGAACACCATGCCTCTTTAAGTTTTTCATAGTGTGAGAATTAGGATAGTGAAATCCCATCATACCCTTGCGTGCTTTGTCAATGAGCAATTGATGCTCTGCATCATCCACACAACATTGTAATATGCCTTGGTTTTCCTAATGATATAGGAACCCTGCATTGATATGCAATTAATATGTTTCTTTGGCTCTTTTTGGACATACTTTTTTATTAGTTTATTGAGCTCCATCTAACAAAAAATAGGAGGGGTTTTCTAAACTTTTGAGAATTACAAAAGAAGTTAGTTTCCAAACACAACATTATAGGATCTATTCTACAGAAAATGGTGTGAATTTACCAAAAAAAAGGATTGAGAAAATATTTTTTGCCATCAGTTGTTAGTGTTTTCTTATCTAAAATTTTCAATTATCCTTCTTTCATATCCAAAAATTATTTGATCTCTTCAATTTCACCTTTCATTCCACATATGTGCAAAACATTCATTCACGTATCTTCTGAACCACTAAACCATTATAAATCGAAGCATGATAACAAATTCAAGAGTCATAAACCCAATCATTCGAAGGATGTTAAGATGATAAAACATGATCCCATCAATATATGCCATAAATTCATGTCATCATTTCTTACTCCATTGGATCAATTGATTCCAAACTCTAGCTTGGATCTTCAAGCAATAATTACTATGCACATCCCATAGTCTATCAATTTCACAGAATGGTTTTCTCCATGCTGTTTCCACACAAGATCGAGTCCATCTTGATGAATTTGTTAGCAAATTCTTATCCTTAAAAGATTGTAAAGTGAAGTCCCATTCGTTTATATCATTGTCTTTAACCAAGTAATTAATCTCTAGAAATAGGAAGTCTTGGTTTTAGTTTTGATCATATTGTAAATCCTCTCAAATTTGAAAAATCGATTCCAAAATTGATCTACTTTTGATAAGTACCTTTTTATCTTTTTATATCTGAAGTTTCATAGATTTTTTGACTTTATTAGACAATTTTTTTGGTATTATGTAATCTCACTCAACCATCATTGAATTCCAGTTATCTATCCTGTTCTTGCTTTTGTTTTGAGAATGACCCTGATGATCCCAAAAGTAGGACAATTAGGGATCAACCAAACATTATGGATTCTCATCACACCTTCATAATGGCTTCAAAAATAATGTCTTGGAAAGAAATTAAGGACTCATTGGTGAGGCCACCCCAAGGAGATTACCTTTCTAAAGGAATCTAATGAAATCCCATAATTTTGAGATGCTAAAAAAGTTTTCCAATCAATCAACTATGAGTTTCTAGATCTTGGGGCATCTTATTCTAGAGATAGCACCATGCAATCTCTTCTACTAGTAGTCAACTCTATGAAAGAACTAAGAATTGATCTATAGTGATTTACAATCAATGCATTGGTTTCAATATTTGATAAACATATAGTATTGCTTCAATTATTATTCATAGATATGAATTCACACTTTTGCAAGGACCAAAACCAATGGTAAAATCCTTTCTTCTAAATCACTTGATTAGATAATATTGTCCCCTTTCCCTACTTGTTTGCAAGGTTATAACTAACAACCATAGTTCTCTTATGGAAGAGTGTGGTTAGAGGGGTTGTCTTCTACAAATAGTGCTTCAAAATAGGAAAGATAAACACGTTCCCATAATGCTTGCAAGTGAAACCAATGTGTTGCTAAAAAATGACCAAGGTTGTGTAAAAATACTTTGAAAGTGTATAGAAACTTGTTGTATTGTTTTAGGCTCCAAGATCAACTATGAAGAACTCCATTCATATCCATATATGAACCAAATCCTCACTTTATCCTCAACTATGTATCCATGTATGAGGGTAAAAGCATGTTAATGTGAACACTTTTTAGGAGTATTTATTGCTTTTAAGCCCATCATTTTTTAGCTATTTCAAAAGCGTTTTAAATAGCGAAAAAATAAATTCATAAAATTTCAATTTGCTAGACGTATGATCACTACTCATGTGGTGGCCCGCTAGGTATCATGGTTGGAACATCAATAGTAAATGTCATTATTCCTCATGTACTCCACAAGGTGGCGAGTCTATGGATTCTATGCTAGTGGAGCATAGAAGGTCCACACGACTTCGTTAATGCTGAGAGAAAGCTACCATCAATGAAGTTGTTCTATCAGATGTCGAAGGTGAAACACAATCTCTAGGAATGAGTATGAGTAGTTATGGGGTCTAGCATCCGTGCATGCAACATTTAGGTGCTCACATGGCTAGGAGTAATTTCTATGGTTCTAATGTAAGAGCCACTATTTTCGGTAGAGGAGAGGTGCCATCCATTAAGATTCCATCATTGAAGCGAAAGCAATGGACCAAGTAAGCTCCAAATCTGATATCAATCGGTGTGTCTAATGCTGTGTAATTTAATAGGCTAGTTTTATAGCTAGTTAAATGGAAAGTAGCACCTGGTTCTCCAAGAAGCAGACAACAATTGCATTGTCATCAACAGAAGCTGAATTCGTGGCCTTAGCTCTCACAACAAAAGAAGGCCTCTGGATCCAAACGATCATGCAAGAGATCTTACTGATGATAGAGAAAACAAAACATGTTGATTTAAAGTTTCATTTTATACGTGATCTTGTAGAGTAGAAAAAACTTCATCTCGCATATGTATCCTACGTGATATGCTTACAAAGCTTGTGGGAGTAGATAAGTTCATCCTCTACACGAAACATCTTGGAATCGTTGAAATCAAGTAACATTTGTGTCACATTCCAGTACTCTAGTTACAGGGGAGTGATCAAGCGGCTTAACTACAATTATGTGGATGTGCCATGTATGAACCATGTGGCCAAACACCATGTCCCAAAAATAATGGCTTCATAGCCACGGCTCACTCATGTCACATGATGTAACGATTTGCATGTATGTAACTGCTATATTGAATCATTAATACATACATAAGTGTTGGTGCAAGACAATCAACAATTGAAGGTCTTTAAGTCCGCAGAGACGTCAGCAAAAATTTTCTTAAAAATGTCACCGGAACAGTACCGGAACAGTACCGGAAGGTCACAGGAAAGTCACCGGAATGTTACCGGAAATGATCACTTTTACAGTTTTCAGTTCATGAAGAGTTGAAAGATGAAAGGAGGAAGAAAAGAACAAATTTTGAAGCATGGAAGAGAACCGGAAAAATTGTACACATATGTACAGTAGTATAGTCCGCGTTATAAGCTTGTACAAATTTATCTATAAATACCTGAAAATGTCGAGGCGCATAAGGAGAAGTGAGAGTAGAAGAAGAGGGAAGAATGAGAGGCATATAGGCAAGAGAAGAGAGACATAGAATAAGAGAGAATGAGAAGTTAGATG
Source organism: Ceratopteris richardii (assembly GCA_020310875.1). Taxonomy (NCBI): domain Eukaryota; kingdom Viridiplantae; phylum Streptophyta; class Polypodiopsida; order Polypodiales; family Pteridaceae; genus Ceratopteris; species Ceratopteris richardii. Next base: position 88,206,482 of record CM035438.1, on the reverse strand, counting down.
TCATGAGACATATGAAAAGTTAGTTGAGTTTTTCCTCTCATCACTCAACTGTAACTTTCTGTGTAATCGAAAGATACTGCGCCGAAATTTCTGTGTGTTTTCATCTGTGATAGATGATTTGTGAAATCCTTTTGAGGATATCTAAGTCTATAGTTAATCAATCTATAGCTTAAGTTTCAGAGTTTAATTGTAAACAGAAACCGAGAATTGTCAGTAGGAACATTCATATGTGTTGAGTGTTCAAAGTTTACTGAAACAGGCGCATTTTCGGTGATCAATGTTTTGATCATTTCTCAGTGCATACTTTAAAGTTTTGCATGAGTGAGGGCTTAATCTTTAAGTTAGAAGATAAGCTACTCGTAACCAGAAGCATTTGCTTAAACGGGTTCTATTCAAGAAGAACCAAGTCTTAGAAGTTGCAGGTGTAAAACAGACTGTTCAGAATGACAGTTTCAGACATAGGTAACTTGTGAAGGTGATTTCTCAAGTTATACTAAACCGTTTGAGTAACTTTAACTTGAAGGAGGTGCGCAATCTCTAGGCGACACTCCATACAAAGTTTCATAAAAATCTTTACATGTTTGTCGGATTAATTTGAAGAAATTGCGCAGCAGACTTTTGTGTTGTGAAGTTTTGACTTACTCTTGGTATAGAGGTGCTCTAATCACAAGAGTAGGTTATTCTTTTGGAGATTAACACTCTCCATCAGTGGTATCAGAGCAGGAGACATCAAAATCAAAGAAAGGAGGTTCCCGATTGCTGCGGTTGCAAAGAATTCAACAACCAAAGAACTAAAAGGTGAAAGCTTGAAGGCAAAACCTGAGGAAGAGATCATACGATATCAAGAAAGACAAACGGAGTCTAATTTGAAGCAAAGGTACATATATTATTCATAAAGGTTGAAGATTTCAATACACAGGAAGACACAAGATGGGAGATTCTCTGCAGATAGAGAAACTGGATAGGGAAAACTATCCTGCGTGGTCAATGAGGATGGAAGCTCATCTTATGAGCAAAGATTTGATAGCTTATATCACAGGAGAAGAAGAAAAGCCACAGTTCAGAGATCCTAGTGTTCCGACTAGGGAAGAGTTAGCAGATTTGAAAAACTGGATGAAGAAAGATGCTCAAGCTAGGAGCATTATCTATATGGCAGTAAATGATTACTTGTTACCTCATATTCGAGGTCTTGAAAGTGCAACGGACATTTGGAATGCTTTGGAGGAGCATTTCCAGAATACTACTAAGTCAAGAAAGGCATCCTTATGGGCAGAGTTTACAACCTTCAAGAAGAAGGCTTCTGAGTCCATTTCAGACTATGTGACAAGGATGAAAGACATTGCAGATGCATTAGGAGCTGTTGACGAAGACATTGAGGAGGATAAATTGGTAAGGCAAATTCTTACAGGCTTAAGAGGTGATGACAAATGGAAGCCGTTTATTTTGTCTACAGAGTTATCGCTTGATCATTTCACTCCAGATTTAAATCAGTTGCTAGGTCATATGCTAACATTTGAGAATGATGTTAAAGGAGATGGTGACAAGAGTACAGGTCATGCAATGTACTCAAAAGATAAAAAGAAGAATAGCAAAGGAAAGCAACAAGCAAATGAAGATGAAGGAACAACTAGCCAAGCCAACTTCCTAAGAGGAAGAGGAAGTGGCAAAGGTAGAGGAAAAGGCAGAAACAACAAAGATGGAGGCAAAGCTTGCTGGATTTGTGGTAAGACAAATCATTTAGCTAATGATTGTTGGCACAATACTCAAAGTAATAATGGATATAGTCAAAGTTACAATGCAAGAGGAAGAGGTGGCAGAAATCAAAGAGGAAATTTCAGAGGTAGAGGTGGTAGGAGTTACTTTGGAAGAAATGCAGGTAGAGGATTCCAAAGTCAACAATATAACAATACCTACTACAATTACGCTTCAGAACAGAAGGAGGATTCAACATTGATATTGAATGCTACTTGTGAAAGTCAGAATGAAGATCAAAGAGTCTTCTACATTGACTCAGGATGTAGTAATCACCTGAGTGGAAACATATCATTGATGACTGATTTGGAGAATAAAGTTTCTAATCATGTTGTTCAAACAGGTGACAACACAAAGCATAAAGTGAAGTCGATTGGATCAGTGAAAGCCAAAGACGGTAGTACCTTATTGGGTAAGGTTCTGTATGTTCCTACAATTCCTAAGAATTTGATAAGTGTAGGACAAATTGTTGAAAAGGGATATGAAGTAAGATTCACTAATGAAGGAGTATACGTGGAAGATCCCAGTCAAGGGTATAAACAGATTGTTTCAGGAAAGAAAGAAGGAAGACTGTTTACACTGAAGATTCAAGGCAACATTGGTCAGGCCATGTTTACATATGAAGGACAGAAAATTTCTGAGTTAGATCTTTGGCACAAAAGGCTTGGACATTTCAATGAAAGAGGTATTAAAGATATGGTTAACAATGGTTCAGTGCTTGGATTGCCTAATGTTGCAGGTCAACATATGACATACAAATGTGAGGCATGTCAATTAGGTAAAGCTCATAAGAATTCTTACTCCAAGCATGGTTTTATGTACTCAGAGAAGCTTGAGTTGGTACACACAGATGTGTGGGGACCATCAAAGGATTTCAGTATAAATGGATCAAGATATTATGTGATTTATGTTGATGATGCTACTAGATGGATCACTATCTATGTGATCAAGGATAAGTCAGAAGTATTCAATACATTCAGACATTATCATGCGTATGCAGAAAGAATTACAGGTCATAGACTGAAGAGACTAAGATCAGATGGAGGGGGAGAGTATTTCTCCAACGAATTCAGTGACTACTTATGGAATGCAGGTATAAAAAGGGAAATTACTTGCAGATATTCTCCTCAACAAAATGGTGTAGCAGAAAGGAGGAATAGGACTCTTGTTGAGTTTGCAAGGTCCATGATGAATGAGAAAAATTGCCCTAATTATTTGTGGGCTGAAGCTGTAAATACAGCTACTTATTTGGTTAATAGATTACCATGTAAAGCCTTGCAGGGTATGACACCATATGAAGCTTGGTGGGGTAAAAGACCTACCCTGGATCATTGCAGAGTATTTGGATGTGTGGCATATGCATATGTGCCATCACAATTAAGACACAAATTGGAACCTAAAGCTGAAAAATATGTTTTCATTGGTTATGATGACAGACAGATGGGATACAGGTTGTGGAATCCATCCACAAAACATTTTCTGGTTTCGAAAGATGTTACGTTTGATGAGCAAAGTTCTTGGTATGCAGGAACAGTTAATGTCAATACAGGTGATGAAGAAGAAGTGAATCAGAAGAAAGGTAAATCAAAGGTTCAAATAATTGATGAAGAAGAAAATTATGAAGTGCAGGAAGAAGTTGAACAGAGGCCAAGATTTGATCCTGAGTGTGAAGAACCAGAATCCTCAAGGACTGGAGAACTCAGAAGGTCATCAAGAAATAGATGGCAACCTACAAGGTACAGTTATGATACTTCATTTTTGGCTACGAAAGATTATGCTTACATAGTGAAAGCAGATGAAGACCCTTCTACATATGAAGAGGCAAAAGGTAAGGAAAAATGGGAAAAAGCTATGCAGGAAGAACATGATGCATTGGTAGAAAATCAAACATGGGATTTAGTTCCTAAACCAAATAGCCAGAAGATTATTGGATGCAAGTGGGTCTACAAGACCAAAAGATTTGCAGATGGAAGTGTGTCTAGATATAAAGCTAGACTTGTTGTCAAAGGGTTTGCTCAAACATATGGAGTTGATTATGATGAGACTTATAGTCCAGTGGCAAAGATGACAACCATCAGAACACTCATAGCTGTTGCTGCGAGCAAAGGTTGGAAGTTATGTCAGTTAGATGTGAAAAATGCTTTTCTGAATGGATATATTTCAGATGATGTGTTCATGGAGCAACCTCAAGGGTTCAGAGATAAAAGGTATCCAGATCATGTGTGCAAGCTCAAGAGAGCTTTGTATGGCTTGAAACAAGCGCCAAGAGCGTGGAACTATAGACTTGTAAAGTTCTTGAAAGAACTTGGTTTTCAGGTGTCTGAAGCAGATAGTAGTCTGCTTATAAAAGCAAGTGATAATGGTTTCATATACATGTGCATATATGTTGATGATATAATCCTTACAGGAACAGATGAGTCAGGTATACAAAGACTCAAGAAGCAAATGGAAAAGGAGTTCAAGATAAGTGACTTAGGAGACTTGTCTTATTTCTTGGGTATGGAGATCACATATACTCAGCATGGAGTATTCGTGACCCAAGAAAGATATTTGAAGAACTTGTTAATCAAGTTTAAAATGAATGATTGCCGGATAGCACCTACTCCAATGGAGGTGAATCACAAACTGAGTAAGTTTGGTGGAGAAGAATTCAAGGATGTGAGACAATATCAGAGTTTGGTTGGTAGTCTTATCTATGCTACGTTAACCAGACCTGATTTATCATATGCAGTAGGAGTATTGTCTCAATTTATGCACTGTCCAAGGAAAGAACACTGGATTGCAGGACAAAGGGTGTTGAGGTACATTAAGGGTACACTCAAAGAAGGTTTGTATTATGGTTTTACATCAGATACAAATATCAAAATATACAGTGATGCAGATTGGGCAGGTAATCCAGATGACAGAAGGTCAACCTTTGGATACATGTGTTATGTGGGAGATAAGTTAATCTCGTGGTGTTCCAAGAAGCAACATACAGTTGCTTTGTCTTCTACTGAAGCTGAATACAAAGGCATGGTTGAAGCCGCAAAGGAAGTGATTTGGCTAAAGACTTTAATGAAGAGTTTTGACACTATACAGAGGACACCAATTATAATTGGAGATAATATGAGTTCATTATATTTAGCTGCTAATCCTGTTTTTCATGCCAGGACTAAACACATTGAGATTCAGTATCACTTTCTAAGAGAGAAGGTGATGGATAAAGAGATTGAAGTAATTCATACTTCAACGAAAGATCAGATAGCTGATATGCTTACAAAAAGTTTGGATGGACCTAAGTTACAAAGGTTTAAAGATATGGCAGGAATAAACAAGACAGAGAAAACCTCAATTGATGATTGAGGGGGAGCTGTTGGTGCAAGACAATCAACAATTGAAGGTCTTTAAGTCCGCAGAGACGTCAGCAAAAATTTTCTTAAAAATGTCACCGGAACAGTACCGGAACAGTACCGGAAGGTCACAGGAAAGTCACCGGAATGTTACCGGAAATGATCACTTTTACAGTTTTCAGTTCATGAAGAGTTGAAAGATGAAAGGAGGAAGAAAAGAACAAATTTTGAAGCATGGAAGAGAACCGGAAAAATTGTACACATATGTACAGTAGTATAGTCCGCGTTATAAGCTTGTACAAATTTATCTATAAATACCTGAAAATGTCGAGGCGCATAAGGAGAAGTGAGAGTAGAAGAAGAGGGAAGAATGAGAGGCATATAGGCAAGAGAAGAGAGACATAGAATAAGAGAGAATGAGAAGTTAGATGTCATGAGACATATGAAAAGTTAGTTGAGTTTTTCCTCTCATCACTCAACTGTAACTTTCTGTGTAATCGAAAGATACTGCGCCGAAATTTCTGTGTGTTTTCATCTGTGATAGATGATTTGTGAAATCCTTTTGAGGATATCTAAGTCTATAGTTAATCAATCTATAGCTTAAGTTTCAGAGTTTAATTGTAAACAGAAACCGAGAATTGTCAGTAGGAACATTCATATGTGTTGAGTGTTCAAAGTTTACTGAAACAGGCGCATTTTCGGTGATCAATGTTTTGATCATTTCTCAGTGCATACTTTAAAGTTTTGCATGAGTGAGGGCTTAATCTTTAAGTTAGAAGATAAGCTACTCGTAACCAGAAGCATTTGCTTAAACGGGTTCTATTCAAGAAGAACCAAGTCTTAGAAGTTGCAGGTGTAAAACAGACTGTTCAGAATGACAGTTTCAGACATAGGTAACTTGTGAAGGTGATTTCTCAAGTTATACTAAACCGTTTGAGTAACTTTAACTTGAAGGAGGTGCGCAATCTCTAGGCGACACTCCATACAAAGTTTCATAAAAATCTTTACATGTTTGTCGGATTAATTTGAAGAAATTGCGCAGCAGACTTTTGTGTTGTGAAGTTTTGACTTACTCTTGGTATAGAGGTGCTCTAATCACAAGAGTAGGTTATTCTTTTGGAGATTAACACTCTCCATCAATAAGTTGTTGCATGTATCTCTGCATTATCTGCGGGCCTGTGTAGGACCCTTCTTTTTTGCATCCATGAACCACAAAGATATAGGGACTCTACACTTAACCTTTGGTGCTACGACTAGAGTAATGGGGATGCATTTATGAAACAATTTTCCTTGTTGATGCAGGTGGATATATCCAACATATCCAAAAGTGTTAAACCACAGCGTATTCTGCCAGAAAAAAGAGGATTTCAACACCGTTTACGACCTGTCTATCGTTGGTATAGATCCATGTACTATATCAAAAAAATTGGTTAGTGAGGCAGATTGGTTGTCTGTCTTCAAGGTAACTGGACTCAAGGGGAAAATGAAAGTTAAATATGTTAGGCAAGAGTTCTACGATGCACTGATGGTGTTACATCAGAGAGTCTACGAGGAGGTACAAACAAATTATGAATTGTCTGTACAATTCGCTAGAGCCTTTGTATTTGAAAAGTGTACCACTACTCAAACATCAAAAAATCCAGCTATGTACCAAGTGGCATGGGTTGTAGCTGCAGAAGCTTCTATTGAAAGATGTAGGAAGATGGGTACATTGCAATCGAAGATGCAAAGGTTTTACAGTTGTTTGAACGATGATGTTTCACCACTTTTAGAGCCTTTGGATGCGAACTTGCAGGAACAGAAAGAAGATGTTGAGTTAAATGCTCAACAAGGTACGATAGTTGTTGCCATAAGGCGAGTGGAGGGTACTAAGGTTATACGTACTTTAGAATTGTTAATTGATAGTGAATAGAATAAGTTGGATAGGGTCAAGCTTGATTTGGATCAAGCCAAGCTATCAAAGGCTGCTGAGTCTAAGGTGACTACAATAGTCATTGAAATGAGAAAAAAGTTACAAGTATCCATAGATGAATTGAAATGTGATCTAGGAATGTCTCTTGAGAGGAGGATTCGGTTGGAGATGCGAATTCAGATATATACTGTTAATCTGGAGCTTTTAGGGGTTGAGCCAGATGAGAATGACAAGGTGCCTAAACTGGAGGTAATATTTAGCTTTATTGACATTGGTTGGAACATTTTTCTAAGGTTCAATACTGATCATTTGGATTGTTACATACACAGGATAAATATAAGTTGCATGAGAATCGGTTGAAGAGTGCAAATCGACATCTACCCTTTGTAAATAACATGTTGAGCATGATGGATTCAAATGAATTGTCACCATTATTGCCATTACCTCCCCCAGAGTTACCATCAGCCCTCTTACTCAGTGTTTCATCTATGTGCATAACATGTGGTTTGAATATTGAGGAGAGGGTGAGTTTTATAGTGCATCTTATGCCATGCAACCATGCATATCACTATATTTGTTTTGCAGCACATTGTTGTGTGTGAGTCAACTGTTAGGACGTGAATGTGGTGCTCAAATACCAAAACATGTGTGGCAAACAATCTCTAGATTCTTTGAAGGTGGATTCAAATTTCATAGAGGTAAGCTTGTCGTGTTGATTAATATTAATAATATTACTTTTTATCCATGGTTGTGGCTTCTTGGTTAGTTGTTTGTAAGTAGATATTACTGATTAGGTTGCTACTTGTTACCTAATACTAAGTAGCTGGTTCTTAGTTACTTGTTACTAAGTATCTATTACTAATTAGATTATTACTAGTTAGTGAGTTGCTGATTCTCGGTAACTTGTTAGTATCTATTACTAATTAGCTTGTTACTAGTTAGCTATTACTAGGTTACTAAGTTATTACTAATTATCTTGTTAATAATTAGCTATTACTAAGTAGCTGGTTCCTAGTCTGCCGTTAGTAATTAGCTATTACTATTTAGCTTATTACCAGTTAGTTATTACTAAGTAGCCAGTCCTTGGTTAGTTGTTTGTAATTAGCTATTACTAATTAGCTTGTTACCAGTTAGCTATTACAAAGTAGCTGGTTCTTAGTTAGTTGTTAGTAATCAGCTATTACTACTTAGCTAGTTATTAATTAGCTATTACTAAAAAACTAGTTACTAATTAGCTATTACTAAGTATATGGTTATGGTTAGTTGTTTGTAACTAATTAGCATGTTACTAATTAGTTATTACTAATTTGCTAATTCTAGGTTACTTTTAGTAATTAGCTATTAATAATTAAATTGTTACCAATTAGCTATTACTAAGTAGCTTGTCTTTAGTTAGCTGTTAGAAATAGTTTTTAATATATTAGTTTGTTACCAATTAGCTATTAATAATTAGCTATTACTAAGTAGTTATTACTAAGTAACTATTACTAAGTAGCTATTACTAAGTAGCTATTACTAAGTAGCTATTACTAAGTAGCTATTACTAAGTAGCTATAACTAAGTAGTCAATTCGTCATAACTATTACTAATTAGCTGTTACTAAGTAGCTATTACTAAGTAGTTGGTTCTTAGTTAGCTTATTAGTAAGTTATTATTAATTAGCTTGTTATTAATCACATATTACTAATTAGCCATTAAAAATAATTAGCTATTACGACTTAATATTTAGTTTGTTAGTAATCAACTATTACTAAGTAGCTATTATGAGTTAGCTATTATTAATTATCTATTACTAACTAGCTATTACTGATTAGCTTGTTACTAATTAGCTATTATTGATTAGCTATTATTGGTTAGCTATTACTAATTAGCTATTACAAATTAGCTATTAGAAATTAGCTATTACGAATTAGCTATTATGAATTAGCTATTACTAATTAGCTATTACTAACTAGCTATTACTAATTAGCTATTACTAGTTAGGTATTATTAATTCGCTATTATAAATTAGTCATTACTAATTAGCTTGTTACTAAGTAGCTATTACGAAGCAACTAGTTCTTGGTTAGTTGTTCCTAATTAGCTATTACTAATTAGCTTGTTACTAATTAGCTATTACTAAGTAGCTGATTGTTCGATAGTTGTTAGTAGTTAGTTATTACTAATTAGCTTGTTACTAATTCACGATTATTAATTAGCTATTACTGATTAGCTATTATTGATTAGCTATTATTGATTAGCTATTATTGATTAGCTATTATTGATTAGCTATTATCGATTAGCTATTATTGATTAGCCAGTACAAATTAGCTATTATGAATTAGCTATTACTAATTAGTTATTATTGTTAGCTATTATTGATTAGCTATTACGAATTAGCTATTATGAATTAGCTATTATGAATAGCTATTACAAATTAGCTATTACGAACTAGCTATTAATAAGTAGCTCTTACTAATTAGCTATTAGTGATTAGCTATTATTGATCACCTATTAATAAGTAGCTATTACTAATTAGCTATTATTGATTAGCTATTAATGATTAGCTATTACGAATTAGCTATTACTAATTAGCTATGGTGAATTAGCTATTACGAATTAGCTATTACTAATTAGCTATAATTAATTCGTTATTACGAATTATCCATTACTAATTAGCTTGTTACTAAGTAGCTATTACGAAGTAACTAGTTCTTGGTTAGTTGTTCGTAATTAGCTATTACTAATTAGTTTGTTACTAATTAGCAATTACTAAGTAGCTGATTGTTCGATAGTTGTTAGTAGTTAGCTATTACTAATTAGCTTGTTACTAAGTCGCGATTACTAAGGATCTAGGTTTTCATTAGTTGTATGCAATAAGTCATCCATCAACTATCTCTTTCTTACTCTTTAACCCTCTAATGGAACATTGTGCTAAGGAGTTGCTCGTACCTCAATAAGAACAATTACCAATAAAACTGATGCTGCATATGATAAGGAGCTTTGGAGAAGTGAGAATGTTGGATGTACACCATTTATTGAAAGTAAGACTTATGCCCAATCTTCATCATCAAAAGAGAAAGAAAATATTCCATCCTTCCTCCAAACACCGTCTGCAATGGATGCTAGTGTGGATCCTTGTCCAATTGACAACATGCATGATGCAGAGTCCACACACATTGACTTTCAAAAGTGGTGTAGACGGAATGATTTTGAATGTTATTGATCTAGTTAGCAGCTCAGATATTCATCTAGCTAGTCACAACTGTGTAGTTGATAATGATCCCATTGTTTGTTCAAACAAAGGTCATCTACAGGATACAACGTTTGATCCTAATCAGAGCCCAAATAGAGATGTTCTTCAAACAAATGCTACAAATGAAACCTCCTTGAAGCAAAACTATTGTAACCCAGCCTCAGTTTCTGACATGTGTGGATCCCCAACAAAGGCTGTAGGTGTTCATCTACAAGAGGATGCCACTCTAGCGCAGTTTATGGCAAATGCAAAAAGAAATTTGCAAGTACTCATGAAATGATAGAAGAAGCCAAGCCATTTGCACCCAATCACAAGGCGGCAGACTACTCGGTGACACTTCAACGGAGGTGATGTACCTGATATAGAGGATCTTTTGAAAGAATAGTACCAGTGTTCACCCTCTTACATCATTATCCTTTGTAATGGTTACTATCCGCATGTGTGGCATCATCCAAATCTATTAGCTATCATCACAGTTTGTGATCAGCCTATTTTGTATCGATCTTATTAAAATATTTTGTTGTCTCTGCCTCATATTATATACCCTGTATATATTTGGTAGATCAATTGTGTCATTGATTGTAATGATGTAAACAATTTTTCTTTTGGTATTATATGGGCAAAATGGCGTTTGTCCATAACTTAAGCACCAATTTGGAAATAATTTGAAGTCTTAATGCAATCATAAACATTAGGAACGCATTTGTATGAATTTTACAATCGTTCCTCTCATGATGCCTTTTCACAGTGATATGACTTGGATAGTAGTAAATAGTTTCAAAGTGAGGAAATTGATTTCACTATTTAGTTCTAGTGTTCACCTTCTTATAGCACCTCTTTGTAATGGTTAGTATCCACATGTGACATTGTCCAAATCGATTAGCTCTCATAGGATTTTGTATTTAGCCTATTTTGTAACGATGTTATCGATTGTATTTATCCTATTCTGTACAATTTTCGATAAACTAACAGTGTCATTGATTGTAAGTTGTAATGATGTTTGGCTTATAGGTTAGATAAAGAACAAAGTTCCATCCACAGCTACTGCAAAAGACAATCTTACATCCTCAGCACGTCAATGTTAGGCTGCAACAAAAGTTGAGCACAACGATGCCCAAAAAGAAAAAAAACTAAATAAAATATTAGTTTCAACTCAAAATGATCCTATTTCAACTCAAACATGTCCTATTTCAACTCGAACTGATCTTATTGCAACAACAGTTAAACAAAAATTATGAATTTCAACTCAAACTAATCCTGTACTAGTGTTTACACCAAAAGGCAATCAAGAGCCTAAACAAATACTAGGTAAGTCAAAAAAAACGAAAGAGGTTGGATCATGTGATAATGGAACCCGAATTTATTGAGATAGAAACGGACCCTCCAAAGATTCAACGTGGCCTGACAGAGGAGGAGATACTGGAATTGAAACCTATTCACAAGGATTTACAACCTAGGGCTCTGATTCTGGAAGTTGAAGTATTTATGAATATCCGAAGTAAGCAGGCCTTTCCTGACAGTAATGCTTTTCTTCAACGGTGCCTTGAACATTTCAATGTCTCGATTTTGAGTGCTTATGATCTAGACGAGGTCAACAAATGTATTGATACAATATTCTCGATGTTCAGGAGGAAATTTATGGATATTTGGGGGAGGGATGAGTGTTTTTGGAATTTTTCAATCCATTTCAAGAAATTGGCTCATTTCTGGGACAAGAGTGTGGAGTACGGGCATGGCAATACATTGATAATTGATACTACTTCTTACAGGTTATTTTACAACATTAGAAGATGTTGTCTAATGTTACCAAAGATGATAATCAGTGAAAGACTTAACTATCTGTCAGGAACTCTTTGTGATCAACTTTGGAAATGGTTCATATCCCCAAATCGTATTGAGTATGCTGATATTACTTCCAGATGAATTCCTCTTGATGAAGAGAGTTTGTCTATATATCATGGAATATATCGAGACCATAATCGGGATTACAAACATAATCGAGATTATAGACAAAAACATTGAGTAATGCCAACTCTAGGGTGGCTATGAATGGTTCTATTTCTGAACCCTTCAATCTTTATAGATCTATTAGACAGGGTTGTCCCCTTGCTCCTCTTCTGTTTGCTATTTCTAGTGATGCTCTGGGATGGTTAGTCAAAGATAAAATTGAACAAGGAATAATAATAGGTATTTCTATGCCTGGATGAAAGTTAAAGAGGGTTATACCTTAGATCCAGTGTTTGCTTCTAATCTCTCGTTTTTGTCACACGACTCATCATGGACTGGACGGGTGGATGTTGAAGAAGCTTCTCCTTTGCCTATTAAGATGAATAAGTGCAGGAAAAAAGGCTTTAACTCATGGAATAGCCTTATATCTAGGCAAGATATTGTGGATCCTTTCTTCATTAATGACATTGGTGATTTATCTCTTGGTTGTAAACAAGTGCTTATGGATCAGAGGGAGGTGCATCTGAAAGCCACGGAGAAGTGCAACCACTACAAATATTATGGAGAGCACAAATATTATGGAACATCTGGGTTGGAAGAAACAAAAGATGCTTTGGAGATGGTAGTGGGAATCAAATTGAAAATTGTTGGAAAGAAATGAAGTTTTCTGGATAGGCCTAACTTTCTAGTATCTCTAATGCTCCTATGCATGAAGCCATGAGAGGGCCTGCCCCCTACACTGCTGTATAATATTTCCTAAATTTAATTTAATCTTTGTTTCCTATTAAAAAAAATAACTTTTAAGTCTATGGGTGGATTCAAACTATTCCGATGGAACATAAATGGCATTTCCTTCCAAAATCATGCTTCCACCCGCACATCAATTCATCTGTTTTAGGGGTGCGTGTTTTGTTCTGAGGGGAGCAAGCTGCCACCTTTTCTTTTTTCCTTTTGAAATGGAGGTTCAACCTAAGCCTACTCCCCCAGACTTTAATTTTGAAATTGCAACTGTACAATTGAAAAGGCATAGTACCCATGGGACCCCCCATATCCCACAAAGCAAGGGTTAGACAAGTTACATAGTATCTTGCCATAGCCAGGGATTGAACACTCACCCCCGCCTCAAGAGGCGAAGAGCCAATCCAACTAAACTGAGCCACGCTCTTTTTTTGAGAGAACAAAAAAAATGAATATTAGTATAGAAGAGTTACAAACTGTGCTAGGGGCAAACCCTCACCAAATACAGATAAGCACTCCAGCTTTTTATTTTAAGACAACAAGAAGATTAGATTAATGATGGTATGTGTAAGTGTACAGAGGGCAGGATCCCACACAAGGGTCCCAGATTACAATAAATACTTAGCAAATACTGCTTGAGCAGGGGACATACATCTAAGCAAGATACAAGTCAAAGAGATACAAAGGTTCCTGATACATAAGCTCATGTACATGAGAAAATCATGTGAAATCTGGAACTAGAGTACAACTTAAGTAATGAATCTCTCCACTGGTTGTGGGAGGTGTTATACAGATGTTTAGACAGTTGAAAATCCTCAAGAGGGGTTGTCTTGATAGCAAGAAGACACCTCACTCCAATGTCTTTGAACCCTCTACAGCTCTTGAATTTATGCAACATGTATTTGGCAACATCAGCAAGGTGAACATGCATGTGGGAAGTGCATTGAAGAAGCCTCTCCTGTAGCAACTTTTTGTGCAACAGTAATACCTGAAGAAAAATAGGAGATAAGTTAGTGATATCCATTATAGCAGAGTCCTAAGTGACCCTACCATTGACATTGAGGTCATTCCAGCTAGAGTATCCCTTCTTGCAACACTTGTGCTCTTTGATTCCCATTTTGCAATTGTTCCACAGAGATAGCCATCCAATCGAGATGTTTTCCTAAAGAAAAAAGTCAGAGTGAGTAAAGTACTTCTCATTAGGGCAACATGCCTTTTTAACCTCCATCCAAGCCTTCCATAATCTACAACAAAGGGAACTGCCTACAACACCAAAAGAGTGAGGAGACACAATAATATCCCATAAAGAATGATCTTGCGAGGATTTATAGTTTTCTAAATAAAAATGTTTGGTGTTTCTTTTTATGAGGTTAGCCCATATGTCAGAAGAATCTAGGGATCTAGCTATCCATTTAGAAGCTTTATTAGGAAGGAAGCAGATGTTCCACTTGATTGAACTTCTCAACACAGAAATGGTTACTAAAGAAACTAGTTTATAATTATCTAGTCAAATCATGTACTACATAGTGCCAAAAAAAAAGTTGCCCAACATCACATGGGTATTACAAATTCCAGGGCATACTATTATAAACGGCCTCATACACATCATCATTTATGGTAAACATGTCTGTACAACCGTGGACTAGTGACATAGGTATTTTAATGCATCTTACAAGATGGGAATACATATAAGCTGGTGGTCTTGTTTCTAACAGCCTATAGACATTTTCTTCTAGTCTCTCATAAAATAAACCCACCACATAATATGTTCCTGAAGCTATCAGGTTGTTCCATGCATCTATTACATTCTTTGGACTGAAGTGTTTTCCTTGTGTGCGAAATCTGCACCTTCATCATTGTCCTCTTCTACATTGACTGCAAAGTTGTCATCCACTGCCAATGCATCTGATAGGTAGTTTCCATCACCTTCAAATGTAAAATTGGATGAGTCTTTTGCTTCATCTGACTCACTGATATGAGTCAAAGTATGGTACGCCCAATTTTGAACGTGGCATTTGTTGATGCATCTTTTCCACTGACCATGGATACAATGAAAGCGTTAACATGTTAGTTCTTTGACACCAATGCAATGTCCACCTAACCTTGAATAGCCATGAATCAAATGTAAGGATCAAACTTGAGATATCCCCTTACAATCCTAGGCCTTCTCCGTGCTCACTTTGTCAATCTTCACTTCCCAGAAGACTTGTGTGACATCTCTCCCTTTTGACTCTGACAAATTTCCCCTGAGAAATTTCACAACATCTGTAGCACACTTCAGCATTGCACCTTCAGGTTTAAGTTATTCATGGGTTAACGCCCTTTTCACAACTGCACCTGCACCATCATGTTCTCCCTTTCCGCGCCCTGACTCAAAGAAGTTCCATATCATAGTCATGCCTATTAGCCCTCGATATCTTCCTACGAAGTAAAATGGACATTTAGCTTTAAATTCAGAAGCTACACCATCAGACCATACCCAATGTTAGCTTAATTCAAGATTTAGCTCTCTGAACCATTGCCAATGTAATTGGAAACAATGTTGCATAAAAAGGGTGTCATGCTTCTTGTCCTTGGATATGAAAAAGTGGATTACCTTTTTAGGAATACCCTCTAAACAAAAATATATGATATGCACAAAGATAGTTACCTGTACAGACCACCAATGCATAGATTGTATTTCATTTTGCTCGTGGAATGTATAGGTTTTTGCAAAATCAACCACTGAAACCACAACATCGCCTGGGAATTCAGAGACACACATCTTAAACTGGTTCGCTTGCCATAAATAAATGAAATTGTGCTTGATAAATTTCTTTAGAGTTTTCTCAAATAATCCTATTACAACTTTAGGACTCATCTCCCTCTTTATCAATTCTTTCCTTTTATGAACTTGTCCTTCATACATTGACTCGACATCTTCAAAGATATTTACATGAATATGATATACCTCAATGCTAGTCTCTCTCGGACACCACTTAAAATGTCCTACTCCGCAATCAGAGCACTCACCCATCACACATTTGTAGTGGTGGAATGTGGTATCATTTTGACATGGACATAGAATACTCTCTATAATGTTGCTAATCAATCGAAATGTAGTTGCTGAAGCATTGCACCTTGATGTCTTCCCCACTTGACAAATAGAACAATCACATTTACAAAGATAGTTATGCACGACCGAGCTTGATTGATGAAGGAGACTGATTGCATCCTTAAGGTATGAAATTTGAAGGTGATAAATGCAGCAACATGTGAATCTATCTTTGAATCTCTTAACAAAATATGGCTTCAATGATTTGAACTTTCGAAGCTGGATATTTATCATTGGATGCAACTGTTTGAAGCATATAAACCTCCATCTACATTACACAAACAAGTGGTTATTAGTAGTCATTAATTAGCTAGTTATCAGTTTGCTATTACTAAGTAGTTGGTGGTTAGTTGTTACAAGGTGTTAGATTGTTACTAGTTAGTTCTGAGTAATTAGCTATTACTAATCAGCTTGTTAGTAATTAGCTATTATTAAGTAGCTGGTTCTTGGTTAGCTATTTGTAATTAGCTATTACTAAGTAGTTGGCTCTTAGTTAGTTCTCAGTACTTAGCTATTACTGAGAACAATTAGCTTGTTAGCAATTAGATATTACTAAGTAGTTGGTTCTTGGTTAGCTGTTTATAATTAGCTATTACTAATTAGCTTGTTACTAATCAGATATTACTAAGTAGTTGGTTCTTGGTTAGCTATTTGTAATTAGCTATTACTAATTAGCTTGTTACTAATTAGCTTATTACTAATTAGCTTGTTACTAATTAGCTATTACTAATTAGCTTGTTACTAATTAGCTATAGTAAGTAGTTGGTTCTTGGTTATCTGTTTGTAACTAGCTATTACTAATTAGCTTGTTACTAATTAACTATTACTAATTATCTTATTACTAATTAGCTTGTTATTAATTAGCTTGTTACTAATTAGCTTGTTATTAATTAGCTTGTTACTCATTATCTTTTTACTAATTATCTATTACTAATTATCTATTACTAATTAGCTTGTTACTTATTACTAAGTAGTTTGTTCTTGGTTAGTTGTTTGTAATTAGCTATTACTAATTAGCTTGTTACTAGTTAGCTATTACTAATTAGCTTGTTACTAATTAGCTTGTTACTAACTAGCTTGTTACTCATTAGCTTGTTACTAATTAGCAATTACTAATTAGCTTGTTACTAATTAGCTATTACTAATTAGTTTGTTACTAATTAGCTATTACTAATTAGCTTGTTAGTAATTAGCTATTACTAAGTAGCTTGTTCTTGGTTAGTTGTTTGTAATTAGCTATTACTAATTAGCTTATTACTAATTAGCTATTACTAATTAGCTTGTAACTAATTAGCTTGTTACTAACTAGCTTGTTACTAATTAGTTATTACTCATTAGCTTGTTACTAACTAGCTTGTTACTCATTAGCTTGTTACTAATTAGCTATTACTAATTAGCTTGTTAGTAATAATCTATTACTAAGTAGCTGGTTCTTGGTTAATTGTTTGTCATTAGCTATTACTAATTAGCTTGTTAGTAATTAGCTATTACTAAGTAGTTGGTTCTTGGTTAGCTGTTTGTAATTAGCTATTACTAATTAGCTTCTACTAGTTAGCTATTACTAAGTAGCTTGTTACTAATTAGCTTGTTAGTAATTAGCTATTACTAAGTAGCTGGTTATTGGTTAGTTGTTTGTAATTAGCTATAACTAATTAGCTTGTTACTAATTAGCTATTACTAAGTAGCTAGTTCTTGGTTAGCTGTTTGTAATTAGCTATTGCTAATTAGCTTGTTACTAATTAGCTATTACTAAGTAGCTTGTTAATAATTAGCTATTACTAAGTAGCTGGTTCTTGGATAGTCGTTTGTAATTAGCTATTACTAGTAACCTATTACTAAATAGCTGGTTCTTAGTTAGTTCTCAGTAATTAGAGACTACTATTTAGCTTGTTAACAGTTAGTTATTATTAAGTAGCTAGTCATTGGTTAATTGTTTGTAATTAATTATTACTAATAATCTATTACTAATTAGCTTGTTATTTAGCTATTACTAAGTAGCTAGTTCTTAGTTAGTCATTAGTAATTATCTACTACTAATTAGCTTGTTAGTAATTAAATATTACTAATCAGCTAGTTTTTGGTTAGCTGTTTGTAATTAGCTATTACTAATTAGCTTCTACTAATTAGCTATTACTAAGTAGCTGGTTCTTGGTTAGTTATAAGAGGTGAGTCCCTCTGGAGGACTTGGAAAAAGAGGTGTGTTGCCAACTTTGGCAGCCCTCCTAAAGAATGATCAATGAAAAAATCTCTTTTCATTTTAGGTAAAATAATTTCAAATTTTAAGAAGCCCCTTCCTTTTAAACATCATATAGTGTTTTTCCTCGAGAGTAACAAGACTAAAAGAAATTGGGCCCCCCATGAGGGGCATGAAAGGTTTATCAACCTTCTTTGTAATGTTTTCTAGCAAGTTTCAAGCTACCCCTACTTTGTGGGATTCAGGGGGTCCCATGGCTGCTTGGCCCGTTCACTTATACAATTGTTCTTTCTATTAATTGAAGTTTGGGAGAGTAGGCTATCACAGAAATTCCTTGGGAAAAAAAGTTATAGTTTTGTTGACCTTCCCAAACATCAATGATAGCCTTGAGGATGGAGATCCCCTTCATGAACCCTTTTTTATCCTCACTAACATAGTTTTGTAAGTGATACATAATTCAATTAGCAATAACCTTAACAAGGATCTTGTAACGAGTTTGTAACATCATAATTGGATGCCAA
The DNA here is from genome assembly GCA_020310875.1 of Ceratopteris richardii. Lineage (NCBI taxonomy): Eukaryota > Viridiplantae > Streptophyta > Polypodiopsida > Polypodiales > Pteridaceae > Ceratopteris > Ceratopteris richardii. The sequence goes on along the minus strand of CM035438.1, from coordinate 88,187,757 downwards.
TTTTCAATCTTAGTTTTTCTTCCTTTTTTGTGGATAAGCTTGACAATGCCTTCATTGATACATTTGGGCAGCCCACCAAAAGAAACAGCCTCTTTCCACACTAGATGTAAGGTACTGGTCCCTACGTGCTTGAAGGTCTTGAAAAACTCATTCGCGAGGCCATCTAGCCCCCGACTTTTTCCATTAGGAAATTAATTAATAACTTCAAGAATCTTATAATCCAAAATGGGGGTTTCAAGGATAGGATTCATATTTTGTGGACTTTCATTGTCACAAGGACTTAAGAGTGGGCTTAGGACCAAAAAATTGACCGATGAGACAAGTTCTCTTTAGATCTACTTGCTTTGCCAAAATATCCTCCCTTTGCAAAGAGATGACTACGGGCTTAACATCGAAAAGCCCTAGAGAAGCACAAGAGGTTTTGTCCTCTTATGATAGACCCACATTACTCAGCAACAATGGGTGGGAGATCTCGGTCATGAAATGAGGCCAAGCTAGACAAGCAAGCCCGAAAAAACTTACATCCAAGAGGTTCTAAGCCATCACTAAAAGTTGACACAACAAAGCCTCTCACAAAAATGTACCGGTATTTATTAGCAATGCACTAGAGCAAACAGAAGGGGATTAATTTAAAACCACTTGTTTTCCTTTCTTTATCTTTTTCTTCATCTCTCTCTCTCTTCTTTTATATTTTTTTTCTTCTTATTCTTTTTCTTATCTCTCTTTCTCTTTTTTTATTAAAAAAAACAGACTCCCAACTCCAAGGCACAGCACTTCAATTGCATAGAGGGAAGAGTAGAGTAGTGCAGTCATATAAATATGTGTTCAAATGAGTAGCTCTCATGGCATGTGAGATGAAAAAATGCAGCCTGGCACGTGTCTACCTTGACCTACCCTGCACTATCACGATGGGATCTTGCACCATCGTGATGCCCCTACTCTGTCGTGATCCTTGTTTCGTCAATATGAGCCTCCCCTAGTCATGATAGACCTCACCCTATCGCCGCAACCCCAGAGGCAAGGTGTAGCAGTCATCGTTTGATGGAAGCTGATGACCAGATCACTGACTGGCTAATCCCAACCTTCCTAACTTTGCCTTCTCTAGCAGCAATCACCACTGTTGTTGCACTTTGAAGTCCCTCCCTCTCCTACTTGAGCATCAGTGCTAGGCATCACTGGTATGAACGAAATCCTCTCTCGACTTACCCTTCAGATTTATTGCTATTCGAACTCGTGAGCTTTTATGCTGCATGTAACATAGCTACACAATCACGATGTAAAAACAAATTTGTGGACCCTTGATGCCCCAATCTTCATTATTTCTCTATCTCCTCTTTCACATGGTCGGATCCCTGCTTCTTCTCTTCTTTGATACTTCCTAGAATTCTTTGATCCTTTAGATGAGGTTCTTATGCTTGGTATCACATCCTTCCAACAACGGGTAACTTTTTGAAGTGTCACGATCTTGTTGATAGATATAGGATAGGCAATGAAACTATCATACAAAGACGTAAAGAATCTTTGCGACTTGATAACATGAAAGTTAAGAAAAATTTGGAAATTTAAGGAAGGGATTATGCATATGCTAAATCGTTTATTAGTTTAGCTATCTTCAAAGAGTGATAAAAGATTTAAATTCATTTTGGATACTTTACTACTCATAATGTACTTCTAAGAGGAACGTGGATTAGATTCATTCAAAATACATAGAAATTTTTGTTTTTTACATATAATTTAGCTCACATAGTAACTCGATTATGTTGAGCATGTGAATTTTAAGATTAGCTTCAATATCTATGATAAATTATGACGCATGTGTTACGCTTGTGTGCCCATCGAGTAGCTTTCATGTGAAACATTTCCCTATACATGGACACTTTTTCCTCTAGAGTTCTCTAGAGGTTTCTTCCCCATATAACCACATATACATGATATTTTCATATGTGGTGATACTTTGTACTCAGGAATTCACTTATATCTCTCACTTCACTCATTCTAATATTACTGATCATCTGTGGACAGAGAGCTCTTCCAAATATCACATGTCTTTGGGCATCAATCTCCTTCTTTTCTCTTGCATGTACTTCTATTTCTACTCCTTTGCTCACTCTCACACCCAACAGTGGTATGAAAGCAAGTTCAACATCTTCTAATCCTACTATTTTTTGTGTTTGATGGCATGTGCAAATCTCTCTAGAGGCATAGAAGTACAAAGTTTAACACTTGGAGATCATTTCCAACAAATGCCATAGGCTTTTACCCCCTTTCAAATCCATTCTTTTAGTCAAAATCGGCATCACATTTACCAATTATGAGCTACATTTCAGCTTTCTTTGGAGTTCATATCTTGCTACTTTTGCGTTATTGGATGTACATGCAAGAAAAAATGACTTTTTTGCAATGCTTCAAGCTAAGAATAAGCTTGATGGGACCAACTATCCAATCTTTTCTTACATGATGAAGCATGCCCTTGTTGCAAAGCAACTACAATTCATAGTTGCAAATATCAACAAGCCACCCTGCGACTCTTCTACTATGCAATTTGTTGTCGTAGATTTAGATCTTCTTCGACCACAATGACTATGCCTTCTCCAGCTACACAAAGAGAAACCCAAATGGGATGGAAAGGATGCCCAAGCCCATGCATTGATTGCTCTTTTTGTGAAGCAACATACAGTTCCACACATCTAGTCAACATTACTTCAAGATAAGCTTGGGATACACTTGCTTCTTTGTATGCCATGATTAATGAAGCACGTGTTTCTTACTCGAGGAAGAAACTTGAAGTTGTAAGTATGGCTGAAAATGACTCAGTGGATGTATATGTTACATGCATGTAAATCTAAAAGAGCAACTAGTAAACATTGAGATAATGGCAAAAGCATCACTCATTTTTGCATTACTCAAAGAATTTCAGATATCCTTTTAAATCTTTTCTACTCCACTTTGTTTGGTTGCAAAAGAGAATCCAAATATATATAATTTTGATGAGATTGTGTCTCTTTTTTTTTGCAAGAAGAGTAATCAAGAGTGATAGAAGTGGTTTTCTTGAGGGAACATGTCCCAATTAGGTCCAAGGAGCTGAAATGTTTTAGGCAAATATTATTGAAAATATCCATCCAAATATGGCTGAAAATTCCCAAAATTTATAGAGAAACATATCTGTAAAATTCAAGTAAAAGATTATTGAAAATGTCTAGCCACACATGGTTGAAAACTTGCAAATTCTGCAACCACACATGGCTGAAATTCAACATGCTATTTAGCCCACTTCTGATGTACATTGTGATGATGTATTGCATAAGGAACGTACTTCTATCAGCAATGCACAATCTATGCCAAAATGGCTCCAAAAGACATTCCAAGATAGCAAGTTTAGTACGCCATTACTTTATAGCGCAAGATCAAGCGCTCCCCATGCATCAAGTGACTTTTTTTATGTATCTCTTAATGCAACCACATCTACTGCATGTCCACTCACTTTTGAAGATGCATGTGGTGATTCAAATCGGATGAGCACAATGCAATTAGAATTGGAATCTATTCACTAAAGTTGTACTTGGGGCTTATGTGAATTGTCAAAAGGTAAGAATCCCATGGATGTTAAGTGGGTTTCGAAGATTAAAAGTTGATCTACTACAAACAAACAAAATCTTCTTTTTTTAATTTATATTGTGAATTGAGGAGAAAATCCATGGATATACTATCCCATCAATATTCTGCTACTTTTAGAGATTAAAGTAAACCTCATCTTTCAGTGTAATCAGCTCTAACTTCCTGATATTTTAAAAACTAATAAAATATTGTTTGCATATCCTTTACCAAAAAAATCCACCAATATGTTTTCCTTACTAGCTTTTCTGTCTTTTATCCAACTAGATTTTGTGTCTTTTGTGTCTTTTTTCCTTAGTATGCGATTTTGCATTTAGAAATAGAATTGTTTCAATCTTGAATTCTTGACCTTCAGTCTTATATAGAATGCTAGTATAGGAGATCAACGATGCTCAAGTGGAAAATTGCCATCTATGGATAGTTCTAGAAGGGTCTTTCTAGACTGTTACTTACAAAAGAGGTGGTAGCTTAGTCTACCGCTCTACCTAAAATGTAAAAAATGACCACTATCAAGTTGATTTTTGATACTAGATATGATAGAGATATAGTTTTAGATCTACTTTATTCTAGAGCATCGCATACTAAAGAGAACACTTCTACTCTTTTTTTTTTATATAAGGGAAGTTTGGCCATAGCCATCTAAACTCGATAAAAGCTACCCCCGCCCTGTGGGATTCGGGGGACCCCATGGGCATTAGTCCCCTTCTCTTGTACTTTTCTTTTAAAACACTTCTACTCTTTTTTTTTTAATATAAAGGAAGTTCGGCAATAGCCTACTCTCCCGGACTTGAATTAAATTAAGAAACAAAGGTACAAAAGAAGGGGACTAGCGCCCACGGGACCCCCCATATCCCACAAAGCAGGGGAGACTTGTATGAGTTCTAGGTTGCATTACATAGAAGGTTGATCACCCTCTCATCGCCCTCATGCGGGGCCCACTTGGGTTTGAGCTTGTTGTTGATCAAAATGAGGACTTGGTGGTGCCTGAAGGGGGGGGGGGGATTTCTTACAGTTGACAATCCTATTGCCAAGGAGGAATAGTGATTTCTCAATCGACCATTCCTTGGGGGTATCGCCGAAGTTGAGAGCACACCTCTCCCGCCAGATTTTCCACAAGACTTCCCCTCTGATGGCGTTCCAGAGTGTCGCGGAGCAGCCGATCGCTTCTCCCAAAAGGACTTGTTTCCAACTAAGCTGTTTTTGAAGTCTGATTTTTTTTCCAACCGTCTGCCATATTCTGTAGGAGCTGGGGCAGGTAAGGAAGATGTGTGGGACATCTTCAATAGCCCGGTGACAGCGTTTGCACCAAGGAGGGACCCCACAAAGTTTGCTAGCCTTGTGGTTGGTCCAAATTCCACGATGCAGAATTTGCCAAAGGAGGACAGACTTCTTAATCTCGATCAGAGGGTGCCAGATACCCATGAATTTCATGTCCCATCGAAGCCGCGTCCAAGACAGGCACCACTTCTTGTTGAGACTGATCTGGTGGTCAGTCGTTTCTTTGATTTTCGGGATTTTGAGTAGGTTATTTCCATTGTGCCATTTGAGACCAAGCGAGTTCGGCGCATCGTGTCCCATGAGAAGGCGAGTCTTGTGACGATCCCATGCGAGGCATCTGCTTTGCAAAGTGTTCCATTCTTCATAGGAGATGTTTTTGCTAGGATCAATATCCTCGAAATTGATCCATCCGTTGGTGTCATGTTTCCAGAGGTGTTTCCATTTTTTGAATCCTTTATGCCATAATCTCTTGGCATTTCGAATGTTCCACGACTCCACACTCCGGATGCCATGTATCGGGAACCAGATAGAGTCGTTTTGTCTGATTCCGGCCGCCCACTTCCAGTCCTCACTAATTCTTGTGAAGCTTTTGACTTTATTCCAGCCCTTCCAAAGGGAGCACACGAGATTGGAGCCTTTCGGGAAGACAGGGATCGGGGAGAATAGCAGGGTCATGATGTCGAGATTCTTCCAGTTTGGGAACCCCGTGAGAGCCAACTCATTCTTGTTTCTGAAGATCAGCTTGGCCCACGAGGCCTCCCTGTTGCACCAAGCCTTAATCATCCATTTGGCAGCCAGTTTGTTAGCCATACACCCAGTGTCCAGGATACCAAGCCCCCCGCAGTCTCTGGGGCTAGTGCAGATGTCCCATTTGATTTTAGGCACCCCCCTTCTGTTGTGATCGCCCGTCCAAAGAAAGTTTCTACAGATACTATTCATTTTGGACAAGCCTTGCTCGTTCGGTCTCCAGCAAGAAAGGAAATAAATGGTAGAAGAGAGGAGGAACGTATTGATAACCATCGCCCGCCCAGCGAGATTGATTTGCATACCTTTCCAATAGTTAAGCTTGTTTTCGAGTTTGGCCAACACCCAATTCCAACGCTGCTCCATAGAGACGCCAAACCCCAATGGAATTCCCAGAAGACGAAAGATTTGGCCCTGCGGAATGATTTGGCAGCCATGATCAGTGAGAAGGCCAGGATGATGTCCCACAATGGCCCTAAAGGCGGTCTTAGAGTGGTTGATTTTGGATCCAAATGCCTCACAAAAGGTAGCCAGACACCTCCAGAAAGTCTCCAGGCTGGTATTATCATTGTGAACGAACGCGTTCATATCATCGGCAAAAAGTCTCATGATGATTTGACTGTGGTCGTGGGGCAGCCGGAGGCCTTTAATATTGCCAGTCTCCACATGATGCGCGACCAGTCTGCTCAGCCCCTCAGTGGCGATGGCAAAAAGAAGGGGGGCCAGAGGGCATCCTTGTCTAATAGATCTTCTAAGATGGATCACCTTCGAAAGTTTGCCGTTCACGTTAATTTGGGTCGTTGCGTTTCCAAGCAGGGTCGCGATCATCTTGGTGAATTTCTGACTACATCCGAGATCTTGAAGCGACTGCAGAAGATAGTCCCATTCCAGTCTGTCGTAGGCTTTGTCAAAATCGATCTTAAGGAAAACCACATCTTGTTTAGACTCATTTGCAAATTGAATACCTTCCCAAATATCCATAAGGGTTTCCAGGATAGACATGCCTTTGATGAAGCCTTTTTGGTCCTCACTGAGCCAAGATCTCAGGTGGCACGAGAGTCTGTTGGCAATGACTTTGGCGAAGATCTTGTATCCCGTTTGGAGCATCGTAATAGGTCGCTAGTTCTCGATTCTGTTCTTTTCCCCCTTTTTGTGTATCAGCTTGATAATTCCATTATTTAAGCAAGAAGGAAGAGCACCAAACTTTAGCACTTCTTGCCAAACCATCCGAAGAGGGGTGGCAACCACCAGCTTGAAGGATTTAAAGAACTCGTTAGTGAGTCCGTCGGGTCCCGGGCTTTTACCGAGGGGGAGGGCATCAATGACCTCAATGATTTCGGATTCAGAGATAGGGGCATGAAGCAGGGGGAGGAGGTTGGGTGGTATTCTCCGGGGGGAAACCCTAGAGATGGCAGCCATGCAGTCCCTTCTATGGTGGGAGAGGGGGTTCGAGGTTCCCAGGAGTCTCGTGAAGTGCCCTTCGATGATGCCAAGGTTATCTTCATCCGAATTGCATACATTGCCATGTTGGTCCAGTAGTAGAGGGATCGCCTCTCTGTTGTGTTTCCTTTTAAGGATACGGCACATCTCTTTGGTGGGTTTGTCGGCTTTGCCGGCCCACCACTCCTTGAAGAATATTTGCAAGTTTTTCCTTTGTATTTCTTCCTCATATCTCAACGCTGCTCTGATTTTTCGGAGACCTTTCTGTGCTTGGTGTTTTCCTTTGTTCACTTCCTCCTCGAGCCGCCGAAGTCTGAGGTAAAGAGCTTCCCTACGAGCCCGCCGCACAGTCTCGAGCATCTTCTTAGTTCTGATCATGATCTTACGAGACCTGTCGACCGCACTTCTCCAGCACTTGGCTGGGGCCAAGCCCGAGGCGAACGCCACCGTCCACACATCGGCAATCTCTTGATGGACGGAGGGGAGAGAGAAGGTGGTAGCGTTGGCATGGAACCACGGAGCCTTGCGGATCTTGTTGGAAGGTTGAAAAGTGATAACTATCGGGTAGTGATCAGAGATGGTGAGGTCAGTACGTTGCGTGATGGTAGGGTGGCCCCACTGATGAGTAAAGCTCTGAGAGATGTAGCATCTGTCGAGCCTAGCTTTCCTCAGATCCTCACCCACTTGGAGATTCGACCAAGAAAATCCATTCGAGTCTTTGAATTCAACCAGGTCCAAGTGGAGTTTGGTCATGTCCCACGTTTCTTTCTCCCGACTGTCGATGACCCTACCCTTGCCCATCCATCTGTCCATAGGGTCCTCCACCATGTTGAAGTCTCCGCATATAAGCACGTTGTGGGGGAGCGAGTCTAATGAAGCCCAAGTGTTCAGTCTCTCCAGATCCCCGTTAGGGGCGTACAGAGAAACCAAAGTAGCACAAAGAGGAGCACCAAAAGAAACCGCAATCCAACGGTGGATTACATCTTCAATGGAGTTCTCAAGCTTTTCGATCCAGCATTGTTTAATCCCGATAGCCGTTCCTCCGGACCCCCGCTGGTGCTTTGTTGGGATCCACACATGGGTCGAGGAGACCTGTCTGAGCCGTTTCTGGAGGTCTTCTCCGTCAGTTTTAATCTCTTGAATACAGATAATGTCTGGGTTTAGGCTAATGTCACGGAGCCATTGACCAATGATGGTCGCTCTTGAGGGGTCGGTTAGCCCTCTAGCATTTAGCGAGATAACAATCATTTTTGTGTTGATCCCTCTTTGCGGGAGGGAGCCTTGTCCTTTTTTCTCTTGGCTTCATCTTTCTTTTTCGCTGGGATCTGATCCCGACTTAGAAATCGGTTCTTGTGAGGGCTTTTCCATGGTAACTCCATAGGCTGTTTTCCTTTGCGGGATGCTCCTTGTTGGGGAGAATTGGGCCCCGTGCTCGGCCCCGTTTCCGGGATCGTCGATCCAATTATGGAGCTTTCACTGTCCATGTTGTCTTCATTACTAGTGGTGAAGCCATCTTCTTTGCTTGTAGTGTAACCCTCTTGGGGTGTTTCTTTGTTGTCAGGGATCTCTAGGGCTTCGTCGTAATTGTCTACCTCAGGTGGCTTCCCACCTGGGTAGTCGAGCTCGTTGATCTCCTTACCAAGATTAATTAGCAGGTTGTTTCTCTCTCCGTTGGCCCTCGGACTTCTTTTCCTTCTTCTTCTGACTTCAGTAAAGCCATCAGCATCGGCTTGTGGATTGGGGAGACCCTTGCCTTCCCCTTCCTTGGACGAGTGGGTCAAATCGCCAAAGTTGGCTTGAGCTGTTTTGGTGGCTTCTTGAGATCGCTTGTTTTTTTGCCTGAGAGGGCAGTCTTTAATCCTGTGTCCTTGCTGGCCACAACGAAAGCACGCGTTGGGAAGGTTTTTGTAGGTGATATCCTGCTCCCAAACTTCTCCTTCGCCTATGTCCACTTTGATCGTTGATGGAAGCGACGAACTGAGGTCGGCCTCGACGCAGAGTTGTGGGTGCCACCTAGCATTGAACGAGTGTCTTGCACCTTCATAGATGAGACCACCAATGTCTTCGTGTGACGCCAACGGCTTGCCGATAGGAGAGACAATGTCCCACACGAAGTTGTACAAGAAGTATGGGAGGTTAGGGAGCTCAACCCAAAGGGGGTACCGGAGCGATTTCGATTTGTCGGGAGTAAAGTCCGGAGACCATCTGAATAGGCACAGGGTCGCCCGACCGAGCTGCCAGGTGCCAATGCTTAGGGCTTGGAACGCCATCTCTTCGTTTTCGAAGATGAGCAGCATGTGATTTGCTGGTAAGAACTGACATTTGCTGACAATTAGCCCACGAGGGAACCACTCTTTTCGAAGCCATTGTCGCACGATTTCGAGCGGAGGCCTAGGGCCAAACACTTGGCCGACGAGGCAAACTTTCTTGAGCTCCTCCTGAGCAGATAGAACTGCGGGTCTATTGAGGGACACAGTGGGGGATTCAACACTTTCGGAAGCCCCAGGGGCGGCACACGACCCCCCCTCCAGAAGCGCGGCCAGAGGACCGGTCTCCCCAGGGGGAGGGGCCCGATTATTTTTCACGAGAGAGGAGGAAGCTACTTCCATGGCCAAACGGAACTTGCACCACAATTACTTTCCCATACCCACCGGCAAAACCCACCAACAGGGAAAGAAGAAAGACCACAAACGCGGAAGACGCTCCCCTCCGACCACAGCGAAGCCAAGGCCTCCACCTTTCAGGGAAGGACAAAGGGGTCAAAAGTCCAACAAAAAGGGAAGCACACTTTTTCCCCTTACTAATTTCTTTTTCTTTTTTTTCTTCTTTCCCTTTTTTTTTTCTCTTTTTTTTTTTAATTTCTTTTCCTTCTTCTTTTTTTTTCTTCTTTTCTCTTTTTTTTTTCTCTCTTTCTTTTTTTTTTTCTTCTTCTTCTTCTCTTTTTTTTTTTCTAAATTTTCCTAGCTTTGGGACTCCCAGCGATCGCGATCGGCGGCTGAAGGATCCCCCCACGTGCTAGTTCGTATAGGTTTTCGTCCGGCGATCGGGGATGGGTATCGCGACCGGAGGTAGATATCGCGACCGGAGGAGCGGTGGTATCGCGACCGCAGAGGGAGGGGGGTAGGTATCGCGATCGGAGGAACGGGAGCGGGGGCGGGGTATCGCGGCCAACAGAGGGAGAGGGGTATGAAACGCGATCGGCGGGCGGGTTAAGGGAGCAATAAATAAGACGACCTCGGGCGGCGAGGTATCGCGAGGGGAGTCGCAGGGGTGTCGGCGCCGCCAGCCACCCGTACAGACGCCCGATATCGTGACGCGATACCAGTCTCGACCTGATGAGGTATCGGCGACACCTCCAGTGGAGGTATCGCGATACCAGGGAGACGATCGCGGCGATATTCAAGGGCGTGAGTGTGACGAAACCACGGCACTGCGATACCCAGAAACCAAGGCACACGATACTCCGAAGCCAAGGCGCGTGTGACGATACTCCGAAGCCAAGGCGCGCGAAATCCGCCTGACTCCCAATGATTGCGGGCCACTACAAGTTGAAGTCTGAAGTGCAATAACGGTCGACCCCGCACAATATCAGAACTGCTGCGCACCCTTCAAGCCTATCTGCTGCACCATATCTGCTGCGTCGACGATGCCACCATTTTTATACTGCTGACTGCTGAAAGCCATGAGTGACAGTAATGATGACCGTTGAAAGCCTGCGCCTCTGCCGCTAAAGTCGGAAAGCAGACTCAACGCCATCGCTCGAAGCTCTCAGACGCAACGCCACTGCTGCTAAAAACGGAAACGCCATCGCTACCTGCTCTCAAGCGAGTTCACACAATGCCTATCTTCATATATTCATCTTGACTTGTCCAATCTAACACTTCTACTCTTACACATCTGTGCATCACATGCATTAATTCATAGATTTTTGTCTTCTATTTTTGATTGTCGAGTACAAGGATCTTTATAAGGATGATAGAGCGCTACATCCGTTAGGCTCTTAATTAGCCTACCATTGGGCATGCTCGTGAGGAAAAGGTTCCTAGAGACCAAGGTCTACAAATTTTGCGATCTAAGGTGCTAGTTGAGAATCCTTGACTTTTTTTCTATCTTTAAAGTGACCTTATGAAAACTAGGTTTCATAGGACATAGGATGATTTTAGAACTTTAAAAGAAGTTTGGTACAAAAACATGACACGCAAGTGTCCCTTTTTTATATATTCCCACAAAATCACACACATTCTACAAAGATAACTTGAGAAAATCATTTGATATATCTATTATTCATAATAGAAAGTATAAATAAAACTTAAAACCTACCGTAAATAATACTCACAAACAAATTTGGATATTGTACAGGGTTTCCACATAAATGGTACAAACCAAACAACGTATGATAAAAACCTAAGGTTTACACGTGCAAGGCCAAAACATTCGTGGACATTTATAAAATTTTCCACATCTTTGGCCCCGAAATCTTCACTTGTGTGGACATCAACCGAATTCTATTTTAAAATTCATAACTAGTTTATCAACACAAGCCAAAGAAAATACATTTATGGAAGAGATCAGATTTCTTCTCATGAATTAAGATAATAAGACCCTAAACAATGTTACACAAAGGGGAAACGCAAATATGTGAAACACACACAAGTTTTTTACACTACGTACACCAAAAGAAGTCTACATATGGGTGGACACCAACCAAGATGTGCAATTACAAATATAAATATTAAATCAAGATAATGCAAAATGTACTAAACGTTTAGTTTGATTCCCACTTAGAAAACTAGTTATTGCCAAGTAATATGAGTCACGTACGCATAAAATCAAAATAATTTTCTCATAGTTGTTATATGCATAAAGGCACATAGACCCGTACACATATCCATGCATACTCAACATCATACTCAAAAGTCTTTGGTAGAGTCTTCCACATTACGAGAATGATAAACATCAATGGAAAACATTTCATGTTTTTAATAATGGATTCCATCTTCTTCTTTGAAATGCATTTGCAATATGTATGACAATATTTTCATTTTCTTGATATCACCATTGTCTACCACATTTTCTTTGACAAGGTGAGGAATGTTGAAATGTCATGTAACTTTGAGTAAAAAATCTTATTAAATTAGCATGGAGATCCTCCATTTCATATTTCTTGTTCTCTTAGATTCAACACAAAATTCAACACCAAATTCAATGGATTCTAGTTCAAAGTCGAGGCGTCCTAACTTTGATTAAAAATTTCCATTAAATTAGCTTGAAAATCCTACAATATCGCTTACACACAAATGTCAGTGAGCCATTCTTCAAAAGTTATGATACATTTTAATGATCTAGAGAACACGAGTTTTGAGTTAATGTTTTTTTCCTCTTTAAAGAGTTTATTCTTCTCCAGAGCTCCTTGAACACTTGCATTACACTGCAAAATGTGACCAATAGTTTTCCATTTGCTAAAATATACTAGATCATCTAGTTATTTTATTCATTATGCCAAAAGATAAGTTTAAAAACTTACCATTTTATTCGTCAGTTAATAATCCATATGAAGTTTAAGAATGTTAAGCCTTTTACTTTTCTCAGAAATTAAATGGTGTGAGCTATCAAATTCAAGTGAATGTTCCATAAAAGAATCCAAGTATGTGAAAAACAAAAATCAAGCAATTCAATGAAGAAGCAGGATACTTAAGTGTCCTAGGACACTCAACGACCAATTCCAAAACCACTATTAAGGGGCTAGCTCTATGTACTAGATACAAATCGAAAAATAACCATCCAATTGGATGTTTTCTCGCACAACAAACATGATCAATAAAAATCACGAAATTTGGTGAAAAAAAAGAGGACACACTTGTGTCTGAGGACACTCAAGTGACCAATTACAAAAATAATGTTAAGGGGAAAGCTCTATCTACTCGATAGGAATTGAACAATAAGCATCCAATAGATTGTTTTCTCTCACAACAATAAATAAATAAATAAGTGGATAAATAAATAAATAAGATTATGGGCCTTCTTGGGTGGAAGGGTCTAGATCTACTTACTACGTTATTCTCCCCCTATCCAATGACTCCTAGAGGCTCGAGCTTAGTGTGCTCTCTCTGGAAGAAGTTGGAACAAGGTGAAACAATTCATGAAGATCAATGAAGATTGGAAGTGAGCAATCGATATTAGACAAAATGATTGATCTCGTTCCCTATCAAGGGAATCAAGGTCTTGAGTCATGGAACCTCCAAAAAGATAGGAAGCTGTGGAACAAAGGTTTTTGCTTGTGGAAACACTTTGGAATCAAGAAACATGCCAATGGATTAGATTTGAAGACATTGACTCAGCTAAGAGAGTGGACTATGAAGAATAGTGCTTGTTACAGAGCAAATTCAATGCCTAGGAGTGCTCAAAGATTGGCCTCCTTATTGGGTAGGACTCCACTCACTTGGAGGATCTTAGCTATCACAATGGCAACAATCTTGATAAAATTTTGAGATTCAAGATGAATGGGGACTTTCATGTTATGCTTAATAAGAGATGCTTTCTGAATCGGATGAGTTTTAGGTGGAAGTTTAAGTTCCAATCCCTTTGGCATCCTCTCATTGAGGTCAAAAAATATGTTCTTATGTGGCAAATCCTCCACCACGGAATTCGGACCAATGAAAACACTAACAAAATTTGTGATGTCCCTCCATGGTGTAAGTGGTGCCACCAAGGCAACAAGGACTTAGGGCACCTCTTCTTTTCTTGCCCCAAGTCAATGTTAGTCTTAAAGACCCTTGGGACTAGAATCATGATGCTTTAGGGAGAAATTGATTCGAAGCAAGCTTAATTATGTGAAACAATTGGCTTGTCCTCTATATTGTGGAACATTATAAGAGGCGATGCTCTCTGGAAGATCTGGAGAGAGAGAGAGGTGTGTTGCCAACTTTGGTTACCCACCTTAGAAATGGTCAATCGAAAAATCTTTTCTCCTTCTAGAAGAAAGAAATTCCAATTGTAAAACGCCCCCATGTTTTAGACACCACAGAGTGTTTCTTCTCTTGAGGAACAAGATTAAAAACAAGTGGTCCCCATGAAGGGGACAAAAGGTTTATCAAGCTTCTTTGTAATGTTTTCTAGAAAATCTTAAGCAATCCTTGCCTTGTGCAATTTTGGGGGTCCCGTGGGTGCTAGGCCCGCTCACTTGTATGATTATTTTCTTTATTAATTAAGGCTCCAGGGAGTAGGCTATTATGGAACTTCCTTTTGAAAAATAAATAGATAAATAAATGTATATGTACACACAGATACATACATACAACATACATACATACATGCATATACACACATATATATATGTGTGTATATGTGTGTGTGTGTGTGTGTTTGTGTGTGTATGTATTATTGCTTTACTCAATGTTAAATAATGTTTTGCACCATGGCCTAAGGTTCAAAATTTTATGAGTTTTGAATGCTAATTCATTATTGTAGTTTTTTATATTTTCATGGAACAATAGTAAGGAACTTCATGTGGAGAATTAAAAAATGAAGAGATCATTTGTACCTTATGCTAGAGAAGTTGGAAGGTGTGGTGATGTTATTGAGCGATAATGAGAAGTGTCATGGTCTCGAGCATCCATTGATAAGAAAGGAGAATTTTGGGGATGGAAGGGTCATGTGACCTTACCCCCATATTCATATATACATCACTTATAGAGCATTACCTCAAGGGGAGATCATTATGTGGGTTTTGAGACTCCCACACATGTGTGTGTATTTCTTCTCTTCTCTCTCTCTCTCTCTCCCTCCTCCCTTCTCCTCTTGTTCAGCACATCAAAACCCTTCATTGGTATTAGAGCATGTTAAAAGCTTGTGTGCAAGAAACTTCAATGGAAGCTTAGGTCACAAGAGGTGAAAGCGCAGGTTGACACCTCGCAATAGATGTTTGGTATTTTAGCCATAAATCGATCTAGAAAGCTCGGATTGGTGCGTTCTAAAGTTCTATGTGTAGCTGAGATAAAGATCTACAATTTAGAAGAGGGGTTGAGAACCTACTTCGGAGTTCTAGATCACAAAAAATTCAAAAAATTGCAGACTGATGTAGAAGACGAATCTACAATCACATGTCAATTTTTGGGCCATAACTTGAGTTTTACATGTCTAATTCAAGTGATTCAACTTGTTATGTGTAGCTTGAAAAAGATGCTACAATGTTCTAGAAGAAGATACTCCAAGTGTAGAGTGTTAGGTCACCAAAATGGTAAAATATTGAACAATAGTGCTACAGGTGAAGGTGAAATTTACACCTAATGCTTGTTTTGTGTATATCTTGAGTGACAGACCTTCGATTAAGGTGTTCTATATATCATTACATAGCGAAGAAAGAGTTCTTGAAGTTTGATGGAGATTACAAATCCAAAATTACAAGTTATCATCTCTAAAATAGCAAAACACAGAGGAGCATATTTTCACCATAAGAACCCTAATTGCTTTTAGAGCTTCATTTTGTTGTGGAACTTCCTTAAGAGAGAGTTTTTGGTGTGTGAACTTTAATTTCTAGAGCCTGAAGGCACTATCCATGTATGATCATTGTGGTAGCTCCTCCATATGAGAGTAGAGCATGATCTTGTCACATGTTTGGCATGTAAGATGACATTGTGGTATACCTTTTTTGTGGTTTATGTCATCTCGAATTTGATCATGGTATTATCAGTGGACATATAGTGGCATTGTGGTCTCTATCTTGTTTATGCCACTTGAATATGTGTTAGCTTGCCGATTGCACACATTTTATGAGAGATTGATTGGATCTTGGTTGGTACTTGTATCTTTTTTTTTATGCAGGTACATGATCAAGATTGGAGCCTCAGTTACAGATCCATTTGTCACCTTGATTGGCCATTCTATTAGCATATGGTCATTGACTTGACATCTTATTTGCGAATGTGATTCTTGGCATATGTGGATGGTGATTTCCACATGGTTATTTTGTTCAGAGTCCATTTTATAGAGAAGATGCTTCCAAATTTTATTAGCTTTTATGCTAGAAGAGTACTCTAGTCGATCCTTTATGCTTGTGTGATAGCTTTGGATCATTGCTTATCTCTATTTACTTGGGCTTGGTCACAAGTTATTCATGATAGATTGATTTCACGTAGCCAATTACAAGAGAGCAGATGTTATGCATTCCTTTGTGAGCATCATTTTTCAGTTGCAAATGGGATAGCTTATGCTTGTCACAGGTGCTAGGATTGGGCACAAGTATCCACTATAGGTAGTTCATATGAGAGACATTCTCGTCTCAGTGGGAGTTCAACCTTATGTGCAGTGTGAAACTCATCATGTCACTACAAGGAATACGGGCGTGTAGCGACGGTTAACGCGATAGAATTTCGTCGCTATAAAAATTGCAACTTGCGTCGGAATTACCGTCGAGCGCGGACCGTCGATTATACGACGCAAAAAACGACGGTATTTGCGACCTTTTTGTGACGCTTCCGCCTAACGTCGCTTAAACGACGCTTGTCAAAGGCGTCGCTTAAGCGACGCGCTTTTGCGTCGCATAAGCGACGGTACACACCGTCGTATAAGCGACGATGCAGACCGTCCTATACGCGACGCTAAGCAAATGTCGCTTATATGACGACGCGTTGCATCGCTTATACGACGATCTGTTGACAGACAAAAATTAAAACGTTGGAGGCTCTGCAATCGGCATTTTCACGCATCCGATAGAAGAGCTCTCGAACGTTCGCAATTGCGCTACGCTTACGAGTTGAAGCAAGTATATGCAGAATTGTTGTTTTGCTTAAGCTCTCTGTTATTGTCTCCCTCTGTCTTTGTTTCTCTCTTTCTACATCTTTCTCTCTTTGAATTTTCTCTCTCTCTCTCTCTAGATCTCTCTCTCTCTAGATCTCTCTCTCTCTAGATCTCTCTCTCTCTAGATCTCACTCTCTCTCTCTCTAGATCTCTCTCTCTCTAGATCTCTCTCTCTCTCTAGATCTCTCTCTTTCTCTCTCTCTCTCTCTCTCTCTCTCTCTCTCTCTCTCTCTCTCTCTCTCTTCTCTCTCTTTATTGCAGGTTATTCAAGAAGCTAACCAAGCAAAAACTATGGATCACAATTGTAAGTACAATTTCTATTATTTGTAGATCATTTGAATTGTGTTATTTTCATTACATACCATACTCACACTTATTGATATGCACTCATACACTTATACATGATGAAGAAGCACACACACATGCATATACCTACATATACACATATACATGCACATACACACACATACACATAGACTTATACATATACACACACATACACAAGAACATGCACATATTGATACATACATATACACTTATACATGCACATGCATATACATACATATACGCACACATACACATGCACATATACACATATACATGCACATACACACACATACACATAGAGTTATACATATACATGCATATACATATACACACATACACATGCACATGCACATACTCATACACACATATACACTTATACATGCACATGCACATACATACATATACACACACATACACATGCACATACATACATATACACACACATACATATACACTTAGGTACACACATATGAATGAATTATATAATTAAAGTATTAAAACACATGCTTAATATAAACAATAATAACAATCAATAGAACAAAACTCTTCATTACTTAATACCATACACACAATTCAAAACATGACTGAAATGAAAAATATATAGATAAATATATATATATATCAATGTAAATACATATAATCCAATGTCATAATCAACTAAAATCCTAATCATCATCATCATGATCATCATCATCATCAGCAATATCATGATCATCCTGATCTTCCTCATTCTCATCCTCATGATCACCCTGTGATGATCGAGATCGTCCCTCCTGTGTCTATCTCTCCACCTCATCCATATTTGTCTCCCCATAATACTCCTGTATTACATATAACAAACATAAATCAATAAAATAATTAAAACATTCATAACAACAAAATAATTATATAAAATTTAAAAATACTCACAAAGGCATCAGGATGATCTTGTATATACTCGCTCAAACGCCGATATCCAAAATGTGTAGCATACTCGATCTCATGTTTCGTAGGATATCGGCCATAATCCTTTCGCTGCAATGAAACAAATAAAAAACATTAGTTGCTTGCATTTTAACTAAAATAAAAAATATACTCACAATAACACATATACTTACAAACGTAGCTACAAAACCATTATGGCCCATTTGGCCTAAGTGCGATGTGTGGCCCGACTCCACTCTCTTCTTTGCAGCAGCCTGTTTATTCAAGGAAAAAAATACATAAAATAAATTAAAAAATTACTAAAATATCTAAAAATTAAATATAAACTATTAATTTGTGTACCTTCTGCTGAGGAAATGACTCCTGAAGACGTAGCTGTCTACGAAAAAACTGCCACGACTCAGGTGGTATGTTAGCTCGCCTCTTATTTTTTTCGGCCATACAATATCTCCTGTTAATTTAATCTCAAACAAAAAAAAAAGTCAGAATACATACACATATATACACACATATACACATACACATACACATACACATACCCACATACACATATACATGCAAACATATACGCATGCATATATGTATATATATACACATATACATACATATAGCATAAACACACATATACATATCCACATATATACGTACACACACATGCATGCATATACACTCATTCATACAAAATACATGCATTTATCCCACAATAATATGTGTTGTGTATATGTGAATATGTGTGTATGTATAAATGTGTATATGTGAATATGTGTGTATGTGTAAATATGTATATGTGAATTTTTTATTCATGTAGATAATCAAATTATTAATATCAAATACCATTATTTGTAGATTCTGATCAATCAAATGGAACTCCACCACCGTCTCCTCATCGTGCAACGACTTTATACTGTAAGTATATGAAATATTTAATTTTAACTATATTTGATGGATACATAACTTATATATTTTTTTTATGTTTCTTATGATGTAGATTCTGATCAATCAGATGGAACTCCACCACCGTCTCCTCATCGTGCAACGACTTTATACTGTAAGTATATGAAATATTTAATTTTAACTATATTTGATGGATACATAACTTATATATTTTTTTTATGTTTCTTATGATGTAGATTCTGATCAATCCGATGGAACTCCACCACCGTCTCCTCATCGTGCAACGACTTTATACTGTAAGTATATGAAATATTTAATTTTAACTATATTTGATGGATACATAACTTATATATTTTTTTTATGTTTCTTATGATGTGCAGATTCTGATCAATCAGAGGGTCCTCCACCACCTCCTACCCATGCAACGACCTCACATGTGTCCTCCGATAGGAATTATGATGAATTTTACTATCAAGAGCATATTATATGTTGGTGTAACTCTTGTTATGGCACGTATCGAAGACCACGATTGGAATGTATTCAACATGAGGCAGAGTATGGTACTTTTGAGCATGCACCATCACCTAGTCAACGTGATAATGCTTGGGTATGTATTTTCTATATATATTAATGTCATTTTTTTATTTAAAAACCATGTATAAAATCAAATTATTATTGATATACAGGAATACTTGCTCGATGATGATGATGATGATGATTTTTCTCATAATGTTAATATACCTCGTACACGTCATGGACTTGTTGTTCATCAATTACAAGCAGAGGTTTCTAGAAATCCTCTACCTCCTGGTTTAGAGAATGAAACGGCTGGAGATTATCCATTGCCAGCTCGTGATCGTTCTTTAGTACAAACATATGATAGAAGAAGATATGGAGGATGGAATAGAGGACCACTTCCTTTAGATGGAGAGGTTTTCAACTTTTGGGGTAATCGCTATATGATTGCTCCATCCACTATTACTAATGCTGGTCATGGTCTCTTTATTGTAGAGGATTTGTATGTGCCTCCGAACTCTGAAGTCACTCTTATGTCATTTTGTGGTCCTATATATGGATGGGGAGATTGGCATCGACTTTCACGTTATGTTCAAAGCATGAGTACTTATGGAATATGCTTGAACGCAGCATCTCTTACTAGTAGAAGGATTTTACATGCAGAAAATGAAAGATTATATATTGATGGAAGACCTTACACACATGGAAATATAGTAGGTTTAATAAATAGTAGTCGAGGGTTACATAATAGTTCAAGGAATGATTGCACATTTGAGGAGCGTGAAAATAGTCATGAATCACCATACATGAGTAGAGATGTATCAAGATACATAGTTGTCAATGCTATTACTACATTACATGCTGGTGATGAACTATTAGTGAATTATGGATGGCGTAGACCTCCAAGAGCACCTTTTAGCTAGAGAGAATAAAAATTTTCTATCCATATTTAATAAGTTATATACTTAATTTTATATTTGAAGTTTAATTTTTATTCATTTATGGAATACTAATGAGTTTTATTTATATGTGTAGATTCCAACGTATGATGTTGATGATATTCGTCCACAACATTCACAATTACCAATAAGACCTCATTTATCAGAAGCTTCCATGAGGAGGCTACGCAAAACTAAGCCTGTGCAATATGCAAAGTTGAAAGATCTATATTCAAAAGATGATAAAGTACAAGATTTGTGTGACAATGATGAAGATGATGGCATGGCAGATTTTATTGAGGATTGGTATCAAAATGACAGTGAGAGCATGGATATTTCTAAAAATGAGAAATATCTTCGAGAGGAATGTCTAAAGCATGTATATGAAGGAAGTCATTTGACACGACTAAATGCGAGCTTACTTATTCTCAACCTTCAAAATCGTTTTGGATGGAGTAATGTATCTGTTTCGACACTATTAAGGTATAAATTTCAATTTTCTATCTATTTATATATATATATGCATAAATATATATACATATATAAATACATGTAGGTTTTTATTCTTACTGTAGATAAGGTTATAAGAACAAGAACTTGAATTGAATGGAAACTTTTTGTCCGCGCTGTCGGGAAGAAGGAGGTCGTGGCGGGAAAGCCGGCGCCTGGGGTTGGATCAGGCCCCGCTCTGGTGCGCCGTCCCCGCTGTCCTGCGAGCGGCGTCTGCGCGCTGGGCGCCTCGCCTGTGCTGTCTGGAGCGTGCGCGATCCTCGTACGCGTGGGACTCACGGAAGTGTCGAGACGTGCGTGCGTATACGACCGTAGGCGTCGGGAAGAGACGATCAGATACCGCAATGAAACACGTGATGTAGATCAAGCTCGAAGATACAATCGAAAACGGAACTGAAGCCTCCAATAAAATGAATGATACAAACAGGCCGCTACAGTGCGGGTCGATGGTACAATAAAACCGCTACAGTGCGGTGCGATGATACAATATAAACGCCGCCGCTATAGTGTGGGCCGGCTAGTGTCTACTCTAGATCCCTCGCTACAGTGCGAGAAATCGCCTACGAGATTCCGCTTCGGGCTTCGCGGTCCAAGCTTTTCTTCCAACTTTACTTCGGTCCGTTCTTTTCTTCAAGTATCCTCCGCAATGGCCTTCTCTTTACTTCAGATAATCAGAAATCGCATAAACCTGGAGGTGACAATCCACAAGGAGATCCACAGGGTGGGGTCATAAAATCATGTTAGTACATTGAAATTCATGATAAAAACAAACAATGCTTTTGATTTAATTCTTTTTCCTTTTGAAATTGCATGAAATACACAAACATAGACATATAGAGGAAAGTATTCATGTGAATTGAAAAATCTAACACTTTCTCTAGCCTTTATTTACACTTCCTTTCTCTTCCCTCTGCTCTTTTCTTCCCTCCTCTTCTTTTTCTCTCTTTCTATTCTTTTTCTTTCGTCCTATTTTTTTTCTCTCCATCATGAAGGAGATTGTCTTCTTCAACTTGTTCGTCTCATAATGTTATTTTCAATCAGAACATGATTGATTTCTTCCTGTACAAGAGTTTTTCCCTTCACTCTCATTCGTTGGCCCTTAAGTTTTAAAGCATATTACATAGCTCAAATATGATTTATTACCATTGGTTGTGAATTTGAAGTTCCTCTTATCATACAGTCAATCCAGACCTTTACATTTTGTTACCATAAAATTGACCTGATGATTTTTAAGCTCTGTTAGCATGCAATAAACTTTGATTTTTGATGATCCTGAAAGACTATGAATCGTAATAAACTTTGATTTTTCATGATCCCGAAAGAGTATGAATCGGGTGTGCACATTTTCAAGCCTCGTATTAGCTTCACAGAAGAACGCTCTTCATAGGGGTCCGTCCTGCTTTGCCCTCCTTAAGCAGTCGCAGCAATGGGGGGAACACCCCCTTCCTCTATTATGATCTTCCTGTTTCTGTCATTATCAGAAGCTAAAGACGCCAGATAGCTTGCCCCCTCTTCCTTCTCCGCTGGATTTTCCCCATGAACAAGTGCCACCTGACACCATACCCAGGCAAGCATTGGATCTGTGCTTGCAATGGGTGGCAAGCCTTCCATGCCGCCTCTTTTTCCATTGAGCCTATGTGCAGACGCATTCAGCAGCCAGGTGACATCGCCGATCGCACCTTCCAGAGCCCTGTTTACCTTGCGGAAATCGGATAAAGAGATCATATTCATCACATGTCTGAGGACGCTGCTCCTCTTGCATTTCTTGACAAGTACAAGAGCCTTCTCCAGAGACTTGGACAGTTCCAGCATGATGCGCCTTGCTGGATGATCATAGAGACTGCCGTTTCCATGGCTCTTCAGTCGCTTTCCTCACAGCCTCTGTGAGTAGAATAGGCTCCCTCATGAGCTCCTCGACTCTGGAGTCCATAAACAGAGGATCATCGGTTATTGGAACTAACAGGTTGTGGGGGTTCTATTTGCAGGTGTGGCTGTGTTACTTGAAACTTTATTTGTTTATCTGAGGGAAAAGCTGCGTCCATTATCTCTGTGCGAAATGCCACCGGCCAGAAATGAGATGCTTGAGCTAGACGCAAAATGACAATGAGTAACGCAAAAGGTGTCCAGTGTCAGTCAGCTCAGCAGAGTAAGATGCCCATGACAATCTGATAAGGAATCCTAGCAAGTACTTTTGTTCTCTGGAAACCAAGAGCTTGAAGAAGCCTTCCAAGTTATGATGATGAAGGTGAGGCTGGCAGACCCGTTGCTCTACACCTCATGCACATATGCCCTCTGGATAGATCACGCCATCTCCCAGTGGTTGAGAGAAGATGATAATGAGTAACGCAAGAGGCATCAAGTATTAATCAGCTCGGCAGAGTATGATGCCCAGCACCCAATCTGTTTAAGCAATCTTAGGCACGTACATCTTTCCTCTGTAGAAACCAACAACAGCTTGACGCTTTCCAAGCTATGATGACGAATCTAACAACTGATGTTTGATGGTGAAGGTGAGGCTGGGAGGGCGTTGCTCTGCACCACATGCACATAGGCCCTCTGGATAGATTACGCCATCTCCCGGTGATTGCATGTGCCAACAGGCAACCCCACAGTAGAAGAAGATGGGCAATAATGATAAGCTGTTGGAAATCAATAGACCTTAGGGCCGAAGTACACACTATAGAGAAAAAATGACAAAAAGGATCATCCAGACAACGAAGGAATCTGTAGTAGAAGGCATTGGAGTGAATCGTGATGGTATCCATAATCCTTCTTCTCTTAGAAGCGAACGTTAACAGAGCCCAACAAATTATGCTTCAGTCCGCCCACCATCAACGGAAAAGCTTCCAAAGATTAAAAATAAAGAGAAAGTGACAAGAGTTCTCCATCAAAGATTGAAAACTCATATTCACTGTGTAAACTGTAGTGTGCTTTTGTTTGCGGCATCTGAGAGAGAGAACGTGCTGGTGCGTAACAAAAATCCTAACTCAGTTCTGGAAGCTCCGCTCTGCCCCTCACGCAACATTGAATAGCTTATTAACGGGTTCAAAGGAATAGCGAAATACAATGTACAGACTAAGCATGAGAACTGTGTAAAGGGACAAGATCTGCTGGAAAAAGGGTTTGATGCATCAGAGGCGGTTTTTCACAAGTCACGCATACACTCCTATAGTCCTATTCGCCAACCGGTGAGCAGATGAGCCAACTCATCACATGACCTGCAATCAAAAATATGGCACAGACGTAGAATACGATGCACATGCATAGTACACAGTCACCAGGAAGATACAGCTCCCCTCTCTCTCTCTACCCCCCCCCATCTCTCTCTCTCGATCCAGTCTTCAGTATTCAATATTGGACACTCTTGAGCCTTCCTTGGCTTTCTCTCAAAAACAAACAACGTTCTGCCGCAATCAGTCGAGACTCGAGTCATAGATCGCTCTCTCTCCGTGCTCTTTCTTTTTCTCTTGATCATTTCTGAGTCCTCCATTGCTACCTGCACGCACCACCTTTCTCTCACTTCCTCAGTCGGTTTCTCCATAGCCAACGTCGACTTCAACTCTGCGTACGACTTCTCCCACCGCCTTCTTCTTCTTCAGCATCTCTCTCTCTCTCTCTCTCTCTCTCTCTCTCTCTCTCTCTCTCTCGATCCCTCTCTCGCGTGCGTGCTATGCCGCCGTGGGAGGGGGAGAGATTCTCTCTCTCTTCAACCGCCACGTAGCGACCTCTTCCGTTCGAAATCAGCTGCCCATGCCCCTTCAAGGCTCTCTCTCTATCGGGCGCAGCCTGCCCGCGTGTCATCTCTCTCTTCTTCCGTGTACAAGCGGTGCCAGAGATCTCTCAATCTCTGATTATCTCTCTCGGTAGTTCGTTTCTCTGCAGAGAGCGCTAATGGAGAGCATGACATATCACCGCCCTCTGTGTACAAATTCTACCATAGGCTTTGAAGTACTTTAATGGAACATCATTACAAAAGTAGTACACAGAGATAAACAAGCATACAAAATCTTTGCCTCTCTGTTTTTATCATATCATAAAACCCACAAAATTCCTGAGATAAGCTTGCTTGGCTATGGTGGTCATTTACATTCTCTCTTAATCCTCTCTCCCTAAATGCAATACCGTAATGTATGTGAAAGAACATGAATGAACAAGTAAAGTCATGGAGCATACCTGGAGGTGACAATCCACAAGGAGATCCACAGGGTGGGGAAGAAACAAATGAGTATGGACTCATTTATAGGGCCCTCCCTAGGACTTCCTTCTAGAATGTTCTAACCTCCTCAATGAAACTTTCTATTTTTGGCAGACTTTTAATTTTTCTCTAGACTAAGGTTTCCATTTCACACTGGATGTTCACAGTTTAATGGGTTTTTAAGGTTTGGCCTACAGAAACCGCCATTTCCAAGGGTCCAACCTAAAGTTTTTGATCGGGAAAAGCAAGGGTTTGCTCACAATTATCTTAAACTCACCGATTCAAGGTTTTATTTACAGTTTCGGCCTAAACTCCAAGGGTTTCCAAGGGTTCAAGTCCGATTTTCAGGGGTTTAAACTCGCATTTTCAGGGGGTTCTGAGGGTCAAAACTAGGGTTTTCGTGTTTCTAATGTCAGTTATTTTTACACACACGTCTAACATACATCTCAAGCTTATTTCTGCATCACACAATCAATCAATTCGGCCTAAATATGTACAAAATATACCACTCTCTCGATCAAAACATCACACAATACTCAGAAAATAATGAACTTTTGAAAAAAAACAATGCACACTCCTGCGGAATTTCATCCCGACATTCGCCCCCGCTAAACCTGCACATCGTCCCGATGGGCCAACCTGCAAGACTCAACAGAAGCGCATCAGGGTTCTTTTAAAATCTCTTTACACTTTTTATCTTTTTCTTTTCAAAACTCAAATCATGATCTCATGCAGTCATGCAATCTTTTATAAAGATTAGTATGAATTTCAGAAAATTAGGTAGATTCAAGCTTCACAAACATCATATTATGTTTCTGCATCTGCAATCTGACAAGTAATCACATGAATAAATCGTCGGCTTTCTAGATCTTTTGTTCGTTCAACTGGTTCAGATCCAACTGCTCATTCTAAGTACTAGCATATACATATGTTTCTACTAACTCGGTTTGTAGAATATGCCTCGAGTCCTACTATTTATCTCCTACTTGTCCAGCTCTCCATTAGATCTTTCTTTCTTTTTCTTTTTCTTTTTCCTTTTCATTTTTCTTTTTCTCTTTTCTTTATTTTCCATTTCATCTCAGCTCAGCATTTCTTTTTATCTTTTATTTTTCACAAATCGGCCTATGTCGAAATCGGGTGCGACTCATGGACTTGTCCACCCGGCCAAGTTTTATTCCACCTGTCTGCCGACCCGGCATAGCGCACGACATACACAACGTCAGCCCTGCATGAAATCGACGTCAGCTCGTGGCTCTGACCACCCGATCAGAGTGACTCCACCCGCCTACCGACCCATACAGGCACATGACAACAGATAGGTCAGGCCTACGACGAAACTAGCTACGGCTCGTGGCCTTGATCACCCGACCAAGGTGGTTCCACCCGCCTACTAGCCCATCGTAGCGCACCAACAACATACACGCACATATAAGCTGGTATGAGTATGAATGTTTCTTTATAAATCATGATCCATATGGAGGTAAGATCTCGCAAGAAATAAATACTAGGATCCAAAGTTTCCCACTCACTAAGTGTTCAAATCAATCAGTATATACATGCACTTGGTCTAAGCATGCCATCACATCCCCAAGCTTTCACTCCCAAAAGTCTCTAGTCCACTAACTGATCCTATTCATATAATTCCTAGTCGCTCATGCTTCGTGCAGACCCATAATAGATATTTGGTATCTTCATTCTACATGATTTTCATAAATTCATACATATCTTTATCACACACAGTAATGCAATGCAAATGCTCTATCAGAAAGAAAACAAATCTCAAATCAGAAACGTTTCACCTGATAATTTTTCTTCATTTTGATCCAGCTTTTCTTTATCTTCATGGTCTATCATTCTTCATAAGCATCAGCCTCAGTGTCATCAGTTCCCTCCAGAAGTTCTTGCTCAATCTCATAATCCTCTTCATTTCTTTTCTTGAATAATTTTATCCTCTTTCCTGCAATCAAAGATCTCAAAGGAGTACTGTCTAATTCACGAAGTGCATACGTACCATTTTCAAACACAGACGTAACCACATATGGCCCAAACCATCGTTTGGTTAATTTCTTCCTAGCATCATATTGAGTATCGAATGTACTGTCGTACACCAACACCCAATCATCTATCTCAATCCTACGTGGTCTCAGTCGATGGGTTTTGTCAAAATAGATCTTATTCTTTAGCCTTGACTCCTTTAACTTTTGGACTGCTTCTTTCAACTTTTCTTTTCCTTGTTCTAACTGCTTTATTCTCAATGATAATAACTCTTCTCTCGTCATACTATCATTCCATGGGAGCGTCAACCATGTCACTATCTGAGTCTGGATGGGGAAGATTGGCTTTTGACAATACATCAATTCAGCAGGCATGAATCCTGTGGACCGAGTGTAAGTCATCCTATCAGCCCATAGCGCGAATGGAAGAAACCTAGGCCACTGCTTGATGTCATCGCTGCAAGCCTTAGAGATCGCCTTCACAATGGAAGGGTGACCTCTCTCGATTTTCCCATTTGCTTCTGGGTTATAGGCAGTGGTGAGAGACAATCGAATTCCATGACGATCAAAGAACTCTTTTGCCTCTCTCGCATCCAACTCTCCCCTGTCCGCAACCACTTTCTCAACGTATCCGAATCTCGAGATCACTTCTTCTAAAAGGAATTTGCATACATTATAAGTAGTCTTCGTTCGAAGAGCTCGACCTTCCACATGGTTGGTCAAGTCCTCTCTGGCCAGTACAATGTATCTCATCTTATCTATCCCTTTGGGCATGGTTACAAGGTCGACCACCCACTTGTAATGGATACAAGGAGGGTAAGTCGGATGTAACGGGTCTCTGTGCCTAACTGATGAATGCACCTGGCATGTAGCACAAGTGCCTACAAAATCTCTCACACTGACATAAATCCCTGGCCACCAGTAGGCTTCCCTAATCTTCTCATATGTAGCAAAAAATCCTTTGTGACCTGCCCATAAGGTCTCATGCATCTCTCTCATAACTTTTCTCTGAAGACTCCTCGAACTCAATACTCTCTGTGGACTCTTCACCTTGCCTTTAGCGTGTCGCCAAATAAGCCCATCCTTCAAGAAAAAGTTGTAAGACTTTTTCCTGATGGATCTATACTTATTTGTGGACCAACCGGGGGAAGGTTTCAGAGTACTCAGATATCTCCCTATCTCTCTCCACTCACCATCATACTCATTCTCTCGGAATTGCTCATACACATACACCAATGGATCATATCTCATCATATGTGTATCCTTTTCTACCTCATCATCATCATCAGACTCATCATCAAATTTCGCTCTTGAAAGCATATCAGCCACTGTATTCGACTTCCCAGCTATGTGTACAAATGCAGGATTTATAAACTTTATATAAGAGATCCATCTAAGCATAGCAATGTCCGGAGATGAACAATTTGCAATCATGCCAATCAGTGGAAGACAGTCAGTCTCAACTATCACATTCGCCCCAATGAAATATTCTTTATCGCTCTTTAAAGCAGTCACCAATCCCCATAACTCTCTCTTAATCTGTGGATATTTTCTTTGGGTATCATGTAGGATCTTAGCACCAAAGCGCACTGCATATCTCTGCCCCTCATCATCATCTTGCCCTATGACCCAGCCTATGCCAATAGGACTGGTATCAACGGTCAAAATGATAGGTCTCTGATCTGAATAGTCAACACGCTTCAGAATTGGAGCTTCAATTAGCAGCTGCTTCAGTTTACGCATAGCTCTCGACTGTTTCTCTGTCCATACAAACTTCTCTCTCTTTCTCAGGAGATCATATAAGGGGTTCGCAACGTGAGCAAAGTGAGGAATCCATATCACATAGAATACACAGGCTCCTAGAAACCTTCTCACCTCACTGACATTACGACACACTTCAGAGATCCTGCTAATGGCCTCAACTTTCTGCGGGTACGGCTTGCGGCCATAATGTCCACACAGATGTCCTACAATGAGGACCTCATCAACGCCAAAAATAGATTTCTCTAAAGAAAGTGTTAGTCCCACATCTTCAAATCTCTCAAAGATCCTCTCACAATCAGCAATATGATCTCTCACAAACTTTCTACATCCTGAAGCATCTAAACTCACATCTTTCACTCTTTCCTCACATCCCTTTATTGGAACATCATCAATGAATGGCATAGTCACAGATGGTATAAAGTCTCGTAAAACCAGATTCATGGCATTCATCATGTGGGCCACAGAATTCGTCGCTCCCTGCGGCAAAGTACACATGCGTACAAGGCCCAGTGGAGTCCTCATGGTCGTAATGTCTCTACTCTCCATAGCCAACTGAAACTGGTCATAACCTGAATACAGATCACCCATAGAGTAGATGGAATGCCCAGCAAACGCTTCAGCAAACTCATCCACTATGGGTCCTGTCCCTACGTTTCTAATTGTGACTTTATTCACAGGCTGCAGATCCTGAATGAAACGAAGCTTCCCATTTTTCTTCGGCACAGTAAACCACCTATTCGAATATGGAGCCGAGGAGGGTTCCAATATCCGCATGGAAATCTTTTCCTTTAGCAACCTCATCAGCTCAGGTAAGTGAGCCTTTGGGACTGGTATAGGTCGGATATTCCATGGTATATGTGGCACTGTAAAGATAATCATGGGGGGTACTTGTTTTGGGTCTGCGCAACCTATCTCATGTGGAAAAAGTGCAAACGCTTTTTCGTGTTTCTTGATGACTTCAATAAATTTTTGTTTTTCTTCTTCTCTCAGGAATGGTTTTTCTCCAAACTTGATCTCTTTAATAGTCTCATCAGTGAAATGATGCCCTATGAGCTCTCGTCGTCTCAGCATAGGGTCATCTGACACTCGCAGATACTTTTCATGACTATCTTCAGGCAATGGCTGAGCTATAGGCTTCACTTTCTTATCGACAGTCTTATACTTTGTATTTACATTTACTTCATGCTCTCTCATAAACTCCTTAATCGTCTCATACTCTTGGATAGAGCTGAGCATAATGATTTCTGATTTCTGATTTCTCTCAAATGCTTGCTCAAGCTCTTCCAGAGTAGTCGAACTTCTCTCTAACTGGATCACATCTTCAATCTTCTCATCAGGTAACATCATTCCTAAATCCTTATAGTATCTCTCATGAACTTTTCTGAATTTATTTGAAACATTTTCTTTCTTTAAGCATAGCAACTTGAATGCAGATGAGTAAACAGAAAAACTTTCAAAACTATGTACAAAGTCATGCGAGACATCAAACCAACTCCCACTGTTGTCTCGCTCAACAGTGGATCCTAACAGAAATTTTGATCAGCAGAAGCTCCATACTCTCCAACAGGCATACACTCATCATGGTCATGTGAATTAATAGGTTTCTTTCTTATATTCTTTCTATTCCTAGAGTGATTTGGACACACAATCATCACTTGCAAAGAATGTAGACCAGATCTAGAACGGATTCGTGCATAAGCAGATCCATCATCCATGGCCTTAGTCTCCATTCTTACCTCAGCTATAAAGGGCTGCCCAAGGATAGCCTCATATGAACAATGGTCCTGGACAAAGAAGTGAAATTCCTCAGAAATCCCACCTATGGTCACAGGCACAAAGGCGCATGCCCCAAGCAGTGCTCCCGAACCATTATCTGCAGTCCTCATCCTCCATCCATGATCTTTATCAATCGGCCACCTAAACTTATCATAGAGCTTCTTAGAAATCACATTTATCTCTGACCCTGAGTCAATCAAGGCTAGAGCAAAACACGACTCCTCGTTGCTCCCTAGCTTCACCTTCATCTCAGGTGTTCCTCTCGCCCAAAAGGTCCTGCTAAACTCACTTTCTGTCTTCCTCATTTCATCATCAGGTATGATAGGACCTAGAGAATTTTTATGACACCTGGCAACCTCATCATCATCATCATCAGATGTATCACTCAATGTAACTGCTTCATTTATCACTTGAATATCTTCAGGTGCTTCTTCCATCTCTACATCTTCAGGTAATGGAAACCTCTTTCTCTTAACCAGCCTTATGAAACTGTCCTTGAACTCAGGCTTCGCTATGGAGAAGACCTGCTCCAAGGACATGGTCACTTGGCTCTTCAGTAAAATGTCATTTAATATCTCTCTTGCATCATTTTTCCTTTCCAACTCAGAAATTAATACAGCCTTTGGAGTTCTCTTCTTTTTCTTCTTCTTTTCTTTGTCAGCCTCTTGAATACTTTCTTGAATTTCATCTTTCTTTTGAACCGGTTCAGGTTCTTTCTCTTTCTCTTTAGTCAGTTCTTGAATCTTAGTTGGCCCAACTGGCCTCTTTCCCTCTCTTATCTCTTTCTTCTTTGCCTCTGCCTGAGTAGCTACAGGCTCTTTGAATTGTACTTTCCTTTCCGGCTCTTTAGCCTTTTCTTCGGCCTCTTGACTTTGCTTTCTAGTCACTCTTCTTTCAGGCTCAGTCTCTTCCTGACTCTCATCCCTTTTCCTCTTTTCCTCCACATTGGCTATATGGGAATAGACCGAGGATTCATCAACAGGAGACTTCCAGGCAGTCTTCTGCATGATCGCATCCCTAGCCCTCACTAAAGCCTCAATGGAATAATTTCTTTGGGGTCGAGGTCTAGGCACTTTTTCATCTTCCTCCTCTACAGGTTCTAATCGTGCAGCTGATGTACTTGCATTATTGCCAGATAAATCTTCATAAAACTTCTTCATTCCCCCCTTTCCCCAATTCACAGGTAGAGGAAGGCGGGTCCTGAAGTCACATAACTTCTTATCGATATCTATCACCAGTTGATGCTCTTTTGCTAGCTTAAGCTCTTCACAGGCATATGAAAAATGCTCTTGTGCATCACACCATACACATCTCTTAGCCCCTCCAAACCCACCAGTCGCTCGTCTCTCAAAAGGTCCAGTGTTTCTTTGAAATGTGGTTTGCACTGGTGGTGTAGGTATCTGTTGGGCAACAGGCTGCACTGGAGGTGCAGGCTGTGGCATCACATAGCCTTGCAAATTTGGAATGGGCATAGTGCCTCTCTGTAAAGTATCTGCATAACTCGTACTCGCCTGAGGAGGAGTGGGGTCCTGATATCCCATAGAATTAACTTTATTGTGAATACTCGCCATTTCTTTTGACATAGACGCTTGCATCGTAATAAGATTCTCTATCTGTCGACTGAGAATCTCAACCTGTAGCTCTATTGGTGATCGCGAAGTGGACGCAACATTAGCAAAAGCTGACGTTGCAGGCACATTCGGAATTGCCGGAAGTGGAGCTTCCCTAGGCGGTTGTGGTGTTACCACTGCAGGTCTATCATATAACATCGCCTGGCGTTGCCTCATTTGGGCAACCGCTTCTACCTCTCTCCTCACTACACCCCAATCTTCAGTCAATCCAAATCTCTTCCCAGGCTCTTCAATCCTCCTTTCGACCTCAGTCCTGTCTTCAAGACTTAAGATCCTAAGGAAAGATATAACTAAGTCAGGTTTCAAAGCATCTAAATCGGCCTGTGGAAGTTGTTCATATCTTCTCAAGAACTCATTCAAAAGTTGAGTGAGGGATGCAGTGGGCTTCGGAGAGCTTATCCACCGCAAGAACCCTTCTCTACTGTGTTGGGAAAAGTCTTCTAAATAAAACAGCTTATGTAATTCTTTTCTGAATTCGGCCCAAGGCTTTGCTATATGTGCAGTAATAGGGGCTAAAATGGATCCTGATACTACCCGTGTAAAGTAATGTATAAACACATCCTCGGGTAGACCATAAATCCGTGCCTGTTCCTCAAAAACATCTAGGTACTCGGTTACGTTCAAGCCTGTAAACTTCCCTTTTTCTCTCAATACCGCTTGGACTACGCGGGCCCCTTGTTTCTCTATTACCATTTCCTTGAATATATCCTCCATCTCTCTTCTCTGCTCTGTCCTAGAATGTAGCACAAGGTCTAGTGTAAGTGGTTCAACTATTTCTCTAAGCTCTGAGTAGAGATCAGAGAAGAGGCTTGATGAGTCACGAGCCAGGAGGGTAAAGGTCAGTCTAAGCTCTTTGATTTGCCTAGGCCACAGTCTAGTCAAACTGTCCTCTCTTCGATTCCCAAGATCTCAATGTATTTTCCCCCTTTTTGTGATAAGTTTTCTAATGTTTTGTCTAAGCTATGAAATCAGTAAATCTCTAGTCTTAGCAAGAAAAAAAGTGCTCACACATATGGACTAAACTAATGCAAAGCGTGGATGCTCAAACGCAGACAGCAAGACAGTCTTTCTGTTTCAACAGTGTGTGTGAAACAATGAAAAATTCAAATAACTTGAAGTGCTAGTACCTGGAATCTCTGTCTGATGCCGAGGTTCTTGTCTCTTTCCTCAAGGAGTAGGTGACGCGATGAGGATCACCGGGCAACCACCTCGCTTCACGTCGGGTTCAGGTGTCGGGAAGAAGGAGGTCGTGGCGGGAAAGCCGGCGCCTGGGGTTGGATCAGGCCCCGCTCTGGTGCGCCGTCCCCGCTGTCCTGCGAGCGGCGTCTGCGCGCTGGGCGCCTCGCCTGTGCTGTCTGGAGCGTGCGCGATCCTCGTACGCGTGGGACTCACGGAAGTGTCGAGACGTGCGTGCGTATACGACCGTAGGCGTCGGGAAGAGACGATCAGATACCGCAATGAAACACGTGATGTAGATCAAGCTCGAAGATACAATCGAAAACGGAACTGAAGCCTCCAATAAAATGAATGATACAAACAGGCCGCTATAGTGCGGGTCGATGGTACAATAAAACCGCTACAGTGCGGTGCGATGATACAATATAAACGCCGCCGCTATAGTGTGGGCCGGCTAGTGTCTACTCTAGATCCCTCGCTACAGTGCGAGAAATCGCCTACGAGATTCCGCTTCGGGCTTCGCGGTCCAAGCTTTTCTTCCAACTTTACTTCGGTCCGTTCTTTTCTTCAAGTATCCTCCGCAATGGCCTTCTCTTTACTTCAGATAATCAGAAATCGCATAAACCTGGAGGTGACAATCCACAAGGAGATCCACAGGGTGGGGTCATAAAATCATGTTAGTACATTGAAATTCATGATAAAAACAAACAATGCTTTTGATTTAATTCTTTTTCCTTTTGAAATTGCATGAAATACACAAACATAGACATATAGAGGAAAGTATTCATGTGAATTGAAAAATCTAACACTTTCTCTAGCCTTTATTTACACTTCCTTTCTCTTCCCTCTGCTCTTTTCTTCCCTCCTCTTCTTTTTCTCTCTTTCTATTCTTTTTCTTTCGTCCTATTTTTTTTCTCTCCATCATGAAGGAGATTGTCTTCTTCAACTTGTTCGTCTCATAATGTTATTTTCAATCAGAACATGATTGATTTCTTCCTGTACAAGAGTTTTTCCCTTCACTCTCATTCGTTGGCCCTTAAGTTTTAAAGCATATTACATAGCTCAAATATGATTTATTACCATTGGTTGCGAATTTGAAGTTCCTCTTATCATACAGTCAATCCAGACCTTTACATTTTGTTACCATAAAATTGACCTGATGATTTTTAAGCTCTGTTAGCATGCAATAAACTTTGATTTTTGATGATCCTGAAAGACTATGAATCGTAATAAACTTTGATTTTTCATGATCCCGAAAGAGTATGAATCGGGTGTGCACATTTTCAAGCCTCGTATTAGCTTCACAGAAGAACGCTCTTCATAGGGGTCCGTCCTGCTTTGCCCTCCTTAAGCAGTCGCAGCAATGGGGGGAACACCCCCTTCCTCTATTATGATCTTCCTGTTTCTGTCATTATCAGAAGCTAAAGACGCCAGATAGCTTGCCCCCTCTTCCTTCTCCGCTGGATTTTCCCCATGAACAAGTGCCACCTGACACCATACCCAGGCAAGCATTGGATCTGTGCTTGCAATGGGTGGCAAGCCTTCCATGCCGCCTCTTTTTCCATTGAGCCTATGTGCAGACGCATTCAACAGCCAGGTGACATCGCCGATCGCACCTTCCAGAGCCCTGTTTACCTTGCGGAAATCGGATAAAGAGATCATATTCATCACACGTCTGAGGACGCTGCTCCTCTTGCATTTCTTGACAAGTACAAGAGCCTTCTCCAGAGACTTGGACAGTTCCAGCATGATGCGCCTTGCTGGATGATCATAGAGACTGCCGTTTCCATGGCTCTTCAGTCGCTTTCCTCACAGCCTCTGTGAGTAGAATAGGCTCCCTCATGAGCTCCTCGACTCTGGAGTCCATAAACAGAGGATCATCGGTTATTGGAACTAACAGGTTGTGGGGGTTCTATTTGCAGGTGTGGCTGTGTTACTTGAAACTTTATTTGTTTATCTGAGGGAAAAGCTGCGTCCATTATCTCTGTGCGAAATGCCACCCGCCAGAAATGAGATGCTTGAGCTAGACGCAAAATGACAATGAGTAACGCAAAAGGCGTCCAGTGTCAGTCAGCTCAGCAGAGTAAGATGCCCATGACAATCTGATAAGGAATCCTAGCAAGTACTTTTGTTCTCTGGAAACCAAGAGCTTGAAGAAGCCTTCCAAGTTATGATGATGAAGGTGAGGCTGGCAGACCCGTTGCTCTACACCTCATGCACATATGCCCTCTGGATAGATCACGCCATCTCCCAGTGGTTGAGAGAAGATGATAATGAGTAACGCAAGAGGCATCAAGTATTAATCAGCTCGGCAGAGTATGATGCCCAGCACCCAATCTGTTTAAGCAATCTTAGGCACGTACATCTTTCCTCTGTAGAAACCAACAACAGCTTGACGCTTTCCAAGCTATGATGACGAATCTAACAACTGATGTTTGATGGCGAAGGTGAGGCTGGGAGGGCGTTGCTCTGCACCACATGCACATAGGCCCTCTGGATAGATTACGCCATCTCCCGGTGATTGCATGTGCCAACAGGCAACCCCACAGTAGAAGAAGATGGGCAATAATGATAAGCTGTTGGAAATCAATAGACCTTAGGGCCGAAGTACACACTATAGAGAAAAAATGACAAAAAGGATCATCCAGACAACGAAGGAATCTGTAGTAGAAGGCATTGGAGTGAATCGTGATGGTATCCATAATCCTTCTTCTCTTAGAAGCGAACGTTAACAGAGCCCAACAAATTATGCTTCAGTCCGCCCACCATCAACGGAAAAGCTTCCAAAGATTAAAAATAAAGAGAAAGTGACAAGAGTTCTCCATCAAAGATTGAAAACTCATATTCACTGTGTAAACTGTAGTGTGCTTTTGTTTGCGGCATCTGAGAGAGAGAACGTGCTGGTGCGTAACAAAAATCCTAACTCAGTTCTGGAAGCTCCGCTCTGCCCCTCACGCAACATTGAATAGCTTATTAACGGGTTCAAAGGAATAGCGAAATATAATGTACAGACTAAGCATGAGAACTGTGTAAAGGGACAAGATCTGCTGGAAAAAGGGTTTGATGCATCAGAGGCGGTTTTTCACAAGTCACGCATACACTCCTATAGTCCTATTCGCCAACCGGTGAGCAGATGAGCCAACTCATCACATGACCTGCAATCAAAAATATGGCACAGACGTAGAATACGATGCACATGGATAGTACACAGTCACCAGGAAGATACAGCTCCCCTCTCTCTCTCTACCCCCCCCCATCTCTCTCTCTCGATCCAGTCTTCAGTATTCAATATTGGACACTCTTGAGCCTTCCTTGGCTTTCTCTCAAAAACAAACAACGTTCTGCCGCAATCAGTCGAGACTCGAGTCATAGATCGCTCTCTCTCCGTGCTCTTTCTTTTTCTCTTGATCATTTCTGAGTCCTCCATTGCTACCTGCACGCACCACCTTTCTCTCACTTCCTCAGTCGGTTTCTCCATAGCCAACGTCGACTTCAACTCTGCGTACGACTTCTCCCACCGCCTTCTTCTTCTTCAGCATCTCTCTCTCTCTCTCTCTCTCTCTCTCTCTCTCTCTCTCTCTCTCTCTCGATCCCTCTCTCGCGTGCGTGCTATGCCGCCGTGGGAGGGGGAGAGATTCTCTCTCTCTTCAACCGCCACGTAGCGACCTCTTCCGTTCGAAATCAGCTGCCCATGCCCCTTCAAGGCTCTCTCTCTATCGGGCGCAGCCTGCCCGCGTGTCATCTCTCTCTTCTTCCGTGTACAAGCGGTGCCAGAGATCTCTCAATCTCTGATTATCTCTCTCGGTAGTTCGTTTCTCTGCAGAGAGCGCTAATGGAGAGCATGACATATCACCGCCCTCTGTGTACAAATTCTACCATAGGCTTTGAAGTACTTTAATGGAACATCATTACAAAAGTAGTACACAGAGATAAACAAGCATACAAAATCTTTGCCTCTCTGTTTTTATCATATCATAAAACCCACAAAATTCCTGAGATAAGCTTGCTTGGCTATGGTGGTCATTTACATTCTCTCTTAATCCTCTCTCCCTAAATGCAATACCGTAATGTATGTGAAAGAACATGAATGAACAAGTAAAGTCATGGAGCATACCTGGAGGTGACAATCCACAAGGAGATCCACAGGGTGGGGAAGAAACAAATGAGTATGGACTCATTTATAGGGCCCTCCCTAGGACTTCCTTCTAGAATGTTCTAACCTCCTCAATGAAACTTTCTATTTTTGGCAGACTTTTAATTTTTCTCTAGACTAAGGTTTCCATTTCACACTGGATGTTCACAGTTTAATGGGTTTTTAAGGTTTGGCCTACAGAAACCGCCATTTCCAAGGGTCCAACCTAAAGTTTTTGATCGGGAAAAGCAAGGGTTTGCTCACAATTATCTTAAACTCACCGATTCAAGGTTTTATTTACAGTTTCGGCCTAAACTCCAAGGGTTTCCAAGGGTTCAAGTCCGATTTTCAGGGGTTTAAACTCGCATTTTCAGGGGGTTCTGAGGGTCAAAACTAGGGTTTTCGTGTTTCTAATGTCAGTTATTTTTACACACACGTCTAACATACATCTCAAGCTTATTTCTGCATCACACAATCAATCAATTCGGCCTAAATATGTACAAAATATACCACTCTCTCGATCAAAACATCACACAATACTCAGAAAATAATGAACTTTTGAAAAAAAACAATGCACACTCCTGCGGAATTTCATCCCGACAGCGCATCTTTTAAAACTATTAATGCATCTTTCCAAATATTCGCAATGGTGACCTGGATGAGTCGCATGCACAGAGGTTACTCAAGAGACAGCAATCTGATTATAATGGAGTAGTCCACTTTGTATCCTAAAGTTCAGATGCTCATCATTGACATGCAAGAGGTTTACTGCATACCCGAGAAATCCTGCTCTATCTTGACTAACCTCTGTGCATGCGATTCATCCAGGTCACCATTATATGAACATATGTGTGAATTGACAGGATACGATTGTTTTGCGTAAATATTTTGAAAGATGCATTAATAGTTTTAAAAGATGCGCGGACAAAAAGTATCTATTCAATTCAAGTTCTTGTTCTTACCTTATCTAAAGTAAGAATAAAAACCTGCATGTATATATGTATGTATATTTATTTACCTTTTTTAATATATCTTTTTTTGATAAACTTACAGGTTATTATCTGAAAAGTTTTTACCAAGTCAAAATATTCTTCCTACCTCACATGATGAAATGAAGAAGATAATCAACAATCTTGGTATAGATTATCAATGTATACATGCATGTCCTAACGATTGTATTTTGTATAGAGGTGAATATGCAGACTCTTTGACATGTCCCAAATGTCAATCTCCTCGATATAAGGGTGAAGAAGGTAAAATCCCGAATAAGGTATTGAGACATTTTCCATTGGCTCCACGGATTAGACATATGTTTCAAAGCCCCGAATTATCAAAGCTTTTGACTTGGGGACATGATCACAAAAGTACTGATGGAATAATCAGAATTCCTCATGATAGTGTTGCTTTTCAGCATATTGATTCTACATGGCCTGAATTTGCACAAAATCCACAGAATCTAAAGTTAGGAGTTGCATTAGATGGGGTTAATCCATTCTCCATGAAATCCAGTAAATGGTCAACATGGCCAGTGGTAGTCATAAACTACAATCTTCCGCCATATCTTAGCATTAAAAAGGAACATTTAATGCTTTCACTTTTAATCCCAGGCAAAAGACAAGATAAAGATATGAATGTATATCTTGCTCCTCTCATTGACGATCTTCAAGAGTTATGGAGAGGTATTAATGTCATTGATATATCGAAAAGCATCAATGAAAGAAATATTACGATTCATGGTATTGTGGCTTGGACTATTCACGATTTTCCTAGATATGGCGTTTGTTCAAGTATTGATGTAATTTTTTTATTCAATATGCATGTAAATAAATATGATTTAATCTAATTATATTTTTATCCTTTTCCATGATGCAGGAATATCTACTAAGGGTTATAAAGCTTGTCCATATTGTGGTGATTGGTTGAGATCAATCTATAGTAAGAATCTCAACAAAAATATTTATCTTCGACATCGACGATTCTTGCCTGATGATCATCCATTAAGATCTAAAAGAGAAGCGATACATTTTAATGGAAAGCTTGAAACAGGCCAGTATCCAAAACCTATGACGCCTATGGATTGGTATAAAAAATGGACAGATGGACCTCTGATAGATCTAGAAGCAGAAATCTTCAGTGATGATTCAGATAATGAGTATGTGAACAGAGGTAAAGGGAAATTGGCACTCGCAGAGAACATATCAATATGGTATTCTTTGGAGTATTGGAAAGAGTTAAAAGTATGTCATCTTCTTGATCCTATGCATATATTCAAAAATATTGGTTATTCACTATGGCAGCATCTTCTTGGACTAAAAGATACCACAACATCAAGGAATGATTTGAAAGATCAAAAATCCAAACCAAAGTTATGGCCAGTTTTTGATAGACATCGACAAGAAACGACTTATGCATCTGCTCCTTGGGTACTTACAACAAAAGAGATACAGACTATCAACAATAGAATTCAATTGATCAAGACTCCTACAGGATATGGATCATCGTTTCAAAACATGTTTACTATGGATGATAAGAGCTTATCTGGATTAAAGACCCATGACTGGCATAACTTTTTGAAACATATTTTACCTTTGGTTATCGATGGATGTACAACGAAAGGAGTACGAGATGTGATCTATCGTCTTGGATCACTTATAAGGTAATTATGATACTTTTATATTTAATATGTATGAATATTGGATATCTTTTATTTTTTAATTAACTTCTTTACAATTGTTTTTATGATTTGTATAGGTGGATTACATCCAAAGAGATCGATAAAAATTCGAACCCACAAAAAAAACGTGAATGCAAAGAGCTACTATGTTTGATGGAAAAAGAACTTCCTACTTCATTTTTTGATATTCAAGTTCATTTACTAGTCCATCTTGTAGATGAGATAGAGATTGCCGGTGTTGTCAACACTCGATGGATGTTTTGGGTCGAGCGATTTATGGGAATACTAAAAGGTTATGTGCGACAAAGAGCAAAACCAGAAGGATCCATGGCAAAGGGTTGGATGCTTGAAGAGTGCATGTATTACGTTAGTGAGTACCTTGAAAGAGTTCATGAAGAAGCTCCACGTGCATGGACCAACGAGTCTTCTTCAAAAATAACAGATGAGGTATTATCAGGTAAGGGGGTTCCATTCTTATTTACATTTCAAGAAAAAAATGATGTTTCTACTTTTGTAGCATATAATAGCGAATGCATGCAAGCATTCGTTAGCGAGTACGAGGAACTTCAAAGTCTCCAAAGTAAAAGGCGAAAAAACAAAAGATCTAGACGTAATCTCGATAATAATGAGATTACAGA
This sequence comes from Ceratopteris richardii, assembly GCA_020310875.1. Lineage (NCBI taxonomy): Eukaryota > Viridiplantae > Streptophyta > Polypodiopsida > Polypodiales > Pteridaceae > Ceratopteris > Ceratopteris richardii. Next base: position 88,146,799 of record CM035438.1, on the reverse strand, counting down.
TATACCTTCTTTCACGGATTGGCTATATAGTCGTTTGCAACGTGCCAACGCAAATAATGAAGAAATCTCAGATGAGAAAAGAGAGTTAATGATAGGTTGTGAACAAAAGGTAATTTTATTAAAATATATATTTTATTTTTTTCATATATGTATGTTAGTTTCTATTTACTAATTGAATTTATTTTGCAGGCTCCAATGTTCACTAATATGTGGGCTTTTGGACAGCATATTAGAATCAAAGCCATTGATTCTTTACGTAAAACAGAGGATTCTAGTATTGTTGCTTGTTTCAAGCAACTATCACGTGCTAGCTCAAAAGACACGAACCTTATAGATAGCGAACTTGGTTACGTAGGAACTATTGTTGGTATCTATGAAATTTCATTTCGTACATTCAAACAGGTAGAAAAAAGTTTATATATTTTTTTTAGAGTTAGTTATTTTTTTAAGCACCTAATAATGGGATGTTTTTGTTGTTATATATTTTGATAGGTCATTTTGAAGGTTGACTGGTATCGAGCGGAGTATAAAGGTAGTAATTCTACAATAAGAAAAGAATTATCTGGGTTTTGGGCAATTGATTCTTCCAAGGTAATGCAATCTACTAAAGAACCATATATTCTTCCTAGGCATATTGAACAAGCATTTTTTTATAAAAACCCAGATGCTCATCCTTGGTGGCAAGTCATTCATGTGCAACCTAGAGGTAGGTCATTGTTTGAACAGTTTATTGTTAGAGAGATTGAAGAAAGTCCTCTTGATGATTCAGCATCAGATATTGATACATCAACATCTGGAATAGAAATTAGACTCATTATACGTGATAATGATACTAATCTTTTTGATGAAGAGGATAATTCTCTACATGCTGATTCTACTGATGAGGAAGAGGAATTACCAGAAATAGATATTAATCCACCAATAGATGATGTGATTCATGAGAACATAGATTTAACAATAGAAGAAATAAATGAAATCAATAAGGATAATGAGGAGAGACTATATTGATGTCTTACCAAAATGATGGCAATAATGAAAACATATGAGCAGATTAGATAGTAACTTGAAGCTTCTGAATGGATATCAGATAATAGGTTTTTTTTATTAACTTGAATAACGATGAATCCTACTAGAGAGATGAAATCATGTTCTTCTAAGTTAGAACATGAAGCTCGGGGGTATGCCTAATTATTTTATATATAGCTTAATCTTCGAGGAGTAAATTTTTATCATGTATGTATGCATATGTGTGTGTATTCATGTGTATTATATGTATACATATATTAGTATGCATATATATGTATCTCATGTATATGTATGTGTTTGCATGTGTGTGATATATGTATACATGTATTCATGTACGTAATATATGCAAGTGTTTATAATTGTGTACATGTATATATGTATATGTGTCTATGTGTAAATATGTACATGTAAATATGTATGCATGTATATATATGTTTATGTGTGCATGTAGGCATGTACATGTATGTGTAAATATGTACATGTAAATATGTTAGTATGTATATATATATTTATGTGTGCATTTAGGCATGTATGTGTGAAGCATAATATATCTACTCCATTTTATATTTATGTATCCTATCTACATGATGTGTATATATCTTTACATATATTATGAATCATGATCCTCGTTGATTCGAGTAGCTATATATAGAGGCATAAGGTTGGGAGGAGAGACATCTCTCTAGTAGGACGTCGGAGGTGTACATATACTTCAAACATATGGCTAAAAGGTTGAATTAGAGTTTTTAAATTAGGGATTTCAAAACCCTAATATCGAGATTAGTGCTCTCTCTCTCTCTCATATACATACATACCGTGCATTGTCACGATGATGCGCCATAAGTGTCCGCATCTCTTTTAAACACCATTTAAGAGACCACCCTGTCCCAAACTCCGTCTCAAGTGAACTAAGCACGTACTTTTTATCCCTCTCATCATGCTCACTACAAAAATAAAAAACATAATATAAATAAAACATAAGATATATATTTCAATTTATATGTAAAACTTTTACTTACTTCCACGGTAAGTGGATAAAGCGCAGGTAAGAGTCGCATAGTGCACGCATTCTCCTCTTGAACTCCAATCCATTTCCTATGTATACAATATTCCCCTCTGGCTCTATGTCGCACTCTAGTCCTAACGTGCCTATGCATGTCCTCATAGGCAACGTCTCTGCTTTGCTATCACGTGCTGGAGGTGGTATAGGTGTCCTGAAAATAGATAGATAGAAATAAATAAAAATATGTGCTATAATATCATTAAAAAAATTTATGAAAAAAAACATACCTATGAGCAGATAGCTCTCTTCCTGCATGTGGATCCACAGAAGAGCCCTCGTCTGATCGCGTAAGAATCTGGATCGTATAATACAGCTCCTCATCGGACATCTCTGCGTAGTCCCGCATTATGGCCCCTAGAGTATCTGATGGAACTCTTGCTCTCATAAGACTTTTTATGAGAGTGAGTTTCTCCTTTCTCTCTCTACTGGGATCCATAATACCTAACATATAAAACAAAATGGTTAGAAATCAATATATATACGTGTATGTGTGTGTATGCATGTGTATGTGTGTGCATGCATGTGTATGTGTGTGTATGCATCATTATGTGAGTATGTGTGTAGGTATATGTGTGTGTTGTCTATGTGTATGTGTGTGTGTCTATGAGTGTGTATGTGTTTATGTATATGTATGTATCTATGTGTGTGTATGTATCTATGTGTGTATGTGTATGCATGTATGTATGCATATGTGTGTGTATGCATATGTATGTGTGTGTATGCATCATTATGTGTGTCTATGTATGCATTTGTACGTGTGTATGCATCATTGCATGTGCATGTGTCTATGTGTGTATGTGTGTGTATATGTGTGTGTGTCTATGTGTATGTGTGTGTGTTTATGAGTGTGTATGTGTTTATGTGTATGTATGTATCTATGTGTGTCTATGTGTCTAAGTGTGTATGTGTATGCATGTATGTATGCATATGTATGTGTATGCATATGTATGTGTGTGTATGCATTATTATGTGTGTCTATGTATGCATGTGTATGTGTGTATGCATCATTACGTGTGTATGTATCTATGTGTGTATGTGTGTGTGTATATGTGTTTGTATGTGTGTATGCATGTGTGTGTGTATGCATGTGTATGTGTATATGTGTATATGTGTGTGTATATGTGTGTATGCATGTGTGTGTATATGTGTGTATATGTTTGTATGCATGTGTGTGTATGCATATGTATGTGTGTGTATGCATTATTATGTGTGTCTATGTATGCATGTGTATGTGTGTATGCATCATTACGTGTGCATGTGTCTATGTGTGTGTGTCTATGTGTATGTGTGTGTGTCTATGTGTATGTGTGTGTGTCTATGAGTGTGTATGTATTTATGTGTATGTATGTATCTATGTGTGTGTATGTGTATGCATGTATGTATGCATATGTGTGTGTATGCATATGTATGTGTGTGTATGCATAATTATGTGTGTATGTGTGTATGTGTGTGTGTATACATTATGACAGTGTATGTAAGCATGTGCATTATGTATGCATATAAGTATGTATGTATGCATATGCATATGCATTATGTATGCATATGCATATGCATTATGTATGCATATGCATTATGTATGCATATGCATTATGTATGCATATGCATTATGTAGCATATGCATTATGTATGCATATGCATTATGTATGCATATGCATATGCATTATGTATGCATATGTATATGCATTACGTATGCATATGCATATGCATGTGTATGCATATGCATGTAAGTATGTATGTATGCATATGTGTGTGTGTATGCATATGCGTGTAAGTATGTATGTATGCATATGCATATGCAATATGTATGCATGTATGTATATGTGTGTGAATGTGTGTGAATGTGTGTGTGAATGTGTGTGTACATGTGTCTGTATGTGTGTATGCATGTGTATGTGTGTGTATGCATCATTATGTGTGTATGTGTGTGTACATGTGTCTGTATGTGTGTATGCATGTGTATGTGTGTGTATGCATCATTATGTGTGTATGTGTGTGTATGTGTGTGTATGTGTGTGTATGTGTGTGTGTCTATGTGTATGTGTGTGTATCTATGAGTATGTATGTGTTCATGTGTGTGTATGTGTCTATGTGTGTATGTATCTGTGTGTGTGTATGTATCTATGCATGTGCATTATGTATGCATGTAAGTATGTATGTACATTATATGCATATGCATATGCATTATGTATGCAAATGTATGCATGTATGTGTTTATGTGTGTATGTCTCTCTATGTGTGTGTATGCATATATGTGTGTGTATGTGTGTGTATATGTGTCTGTATGTGTGTGTGTGTATGCATGTGTATGTGTGTATGTGTCTATGTGTGCATGTGTGTGTGTCTATGTGTATGTGTGTGTACCTATGAGTGTGTATGTGTTTATGTGTGTATGTGTCTATGTGTGTGTATGTGTTTATGTGTGTATGTGTATGCATGTATGTGTATGTGTGTGTATGTCTCTCTATGTGTGTGTGTATGCATACGTGTGTGTGTGTATATGTGTGTCTATGTGTGTATGCATGTGTATGTGTGTGGATGCATCATTATGTGTGTATGTGTCTGTGTGTGTATATGTGTGTGTATGTGTGTGAGCGTCTATGTGTGTGTATGTGTGTGCGCGTCTTGTGTATGTGTGTCTATGTGTGTATTTGTGTGTATGTGTGTGTGTGTCTGCGTATGTGTGTGTGTGTCTATGCGTGTATATGTGTGTGTACATATGTGTGTGTAAGTGTGTGTGTGCGCATACCTATCAATAGTCTCGCTTCTCTCTCTCCCTCTCACGCGCGCTCTTTCTCTCTCTCTCTCTCTCTCTCTCTCTCGGTCTTTGTGTTCTTCCTCGCGTTCAAGGCCCGGCACAAGAATTGAATTTTTTTTTTTACATTCCAGAGCGTCGCATATGCGACGCTCTACAGTTTGCCAACGTCATTAAGTGCGTCGCTAACCAGCGACGCTACTAGCGACGCTTGTGGTCTAGCGTCGCTTATGCGACGCTATCGTCGCTTATGCAACGAGGCTCGGCCAAAAAAAAAAATCCAAAATTTTTTCCGTCGCTTATGCGACGATTTCGTCGCATAAGCGACGGTTTTCGTTTTTTTCCCGATTCAGGGGCGTCGCTACGCCCCCCTTTTTCTTGTAGTGTGTCTCATTTTGTCTACCTACACATAGGTCAATTGACATTCATGATGCACATGTATGGTAGGATTCAAATGCTTAGATGGATGCACATGTAGAGCATGTTTTGGATGCTCATGATGCTTATATAGAGCATGATTATGTTGATCATGTGGATGCTCATGTGGAGCACACTTTCAATGATCATTTGGATGCTTTAGAGAATGATGTGGATGCTCATGCAAAGCATTGTGATGATACTCAATTAGAGTTTGATCATCAATTTGACCTTGGTGTTGAAGTTGTCCAGTTAGCTTATGTGGACCATGATGATACACTTGGTGTGGTAGAGAAGGATAGCTCTTATGATACACAGTGTATGCCAGAGCATATTAGCTCTCAGGGTGCACAACTAGACACATCCTTGGTTGAGAGGATGACTAATTTAGATGTTGATGATTCACTGATCATGCAATCATTCTTGGATTAGCTCATGCCAGACATTGACATAGATATATCAAGACATGTTGGTCTTGATGATGGTGCTTTGGATGCATAGCTGAGATACTTAGGTTAGCCAAGATAGCACATGTTTCATCGACATTCCGGAATCTGATGTACGAGTTGTTATGCTCTAAGACTTGACATTGTAGTTGCTATTGGAGCATTTGCACTTGGAGTTGTCAGTCATTTGATGATTTACATAGGCATAGAGGGAGTGGGAGCTTTGCAGGAACTTCATCAGTTCTTGCATCAGTCAGATGTGAGCTCGACTCTTATGGATATAAGTCTAAAGCAATTTGAGGTGCATGGATACACCTTGTTGAGGCAGTTGGTGTAAGATGATTATTAGGGGTAGAGATCGGGATTCTTCCTGTACATTATTGTATAGTCCTACATCATTCTTTATATGTGTTACCACTTATGGTCACATTGACCCTTTAGTGGGAGATTGTTGGGATGTAAGGGTCATGTGACCTTACCACCATATTCATATATACACCACTTGTAGAGCATTGCCTCAAGGGGAGATCATTATGTGGGTTTTGAGGCTCCCATGCATGTGTGCATGTCTCTCCTCTCCTCTCTCTCCCTCTATCTCCTCCTTGTTCCTCTTGTTCAGCACACCAAAAGCCCTCAAAGAATACATCTTTTACTTATGCAAGAAACATACCACTATCATTGAAAACAATATGAGAGTAGTAAAAACTTTGAGTAAATAACTTTTATTGTACTTGATTCAGAGAGAAATAAAAATATCCTGCATGTGTTTCATTATTGGCTATTGAAAAAGTATCGATTGGAAAGGGAATAGGAAAAGATTTTGATTTTCAACGTAATAGGAATCTGGATGGGACGAGACGTTAATCGTTTGACACATCGGGCATCTGCTTGAAGGCCGCAATGCTTGAAGGAGATGAGGGCCGTAAAACCAATAAAATAAAATAAGTGAACTATTTCAATGTAAAGGTTAAGTCTAGTTGTCTTTGTCTAGATGGCCATTATATAGTTCTTGCCAAGTTTTGTAGAAGAAGTCACATCAATCCCACATTTCCTACGATATTTAAGTTTTTCGATATGCTAAAGCATACTATTTTAAGTCGGCGTTTCCACTTTAGACTTTGAAAGCACCATCCACCTTGGGAAACAAGTCAATGGATGTTTTTTACCAAAAACAAGAGACCAATTACAACAGAGTTTAGTAGGTCAAGGGAGCTTTCATGGAAATAATTCTCGATTCCTTTCAAGGGAGCTTTCATGGAAAAGTTGTTGAAAGAGCCATCAAAATTGTGCGAATATCGCAATAAAAATGGTCAACATGTGTTTCAGCTAAACAGGACTTTGAAGATGTCGCAACATTTTGAATCAATTCTCACATCCATGAGCAGAAGTACATTGTCTGTATATACAAACCGTTAGGATAGTGGGCGCATCAAAAGGTCCATTTCTGATGTATCTCAAGGTGAACTCTCATGTTCATCCTTCAAGGTGCGATTCTCTCTCACGTTCGTAAGTCACATCCTTGTTGAGGGAGGACCTTTCCCAATAGCCCAAGACTGATGTTACCTCAAAGACTCTAGGAGATATCTTCCTATCAACATGTTCTTTTGTCCTATCAAATGCTTGCTGCATCTTGGCTTTAGCTATTCCTAAATTTTCTTGGCGGTTCATCAAGAACTCCTAATCATTAGAAAATTTGTTTGCCATTTCTATGGTACTCAAAGCAGTGGGATTCATGCCATAATTCATCTAAAAAGGAGACATTCCAATCACTTTATGAGGTATATTATTATAAGCAAACTCTATTGATGACACCGACTTCACTCGAAACCCATGTGAGAAGACCTCAAGATCACATAAAAGACGTGAGAAGATCATAAAGATTCTTGTCCATAGAGCACAATAGATGGTTTAGAGGAGCCCCTTTTCCCTTTAGAGTAGGAGCCTTTCTCCACATCTCAGTTATCCTTTCTCTTGTTCTCTCTGCCCATCTCAGTTATCCTTTCATTTCCAAGTTTACCACCTCTTCCTTTCGCGATGTCTTTTGCCTCTTGTCGCTATTTTCTATGTTGTTGTTTTTTTTTCTAATATAAAGGAAGTTCGACCTTAGCTTACTCTCTCAGAGTTGTATTAAATAAAGGAAAAGAAAAGTACAAGTGAAGGGGACTAGTGTAAATGGGACCCTCCAAGTCCTAGAGAGCACGGGTAGATGTCACATAGTTTAGATGGCATTACAAAGAGTTTGGATCTTGCAGAGTTTAGATGTGCTTGTAACTTTGATGACTCCCCCAAAGAGTGGTCGATTGAGAAATTGTTGTTCCTCCTTGGTAAAAGAATTGCCAACTGTAAGAAATCCCCCCCCCTTCATGCATCATAAAGTGCTCCTTCTAATCAACAACAAGCTTTTTCCTATGTTGCACGTACATCCATGAAGGCATAATAGGTATAATAAAATGTTCAAAGCAATATGAGAGTAGTAGAAACTTTGAATAAATAACTTTTATTGTACTTGATTCAAGAGCGAAATAAAAATATCCTGCACGTATTTTATTATTGGTTATTGAATTTCAAAATTTGTAAAGCTTCATGGATATTTTGAGGGTAAGAAAAACTATTTGGAAAAGATTTTTATTTGCAACGGAATAGGAACCCTGATGAGAAGAGAAGTACAATGGAAGTTCTGGTTGCTTATTTTTATCGTTTGAATCACAAGCTTCCAAATGCTTTACGGAATATAAAATTATATTGTCAACTCTTGAATAATTGAAAATAGGTAATGGAAAAGGAACAAATAAACTTTGTTATACCACTTGTAAATGACATACATTTAAGTGTAGCTATTCGCTTTGAAGGCCAACCCCAGCATGTTTAACACATCGGGCATGTGCTTGAAGGCTGCAATGCTTGAAGGAGATGAGGGCCAGATGAATTAGTTATATAGTTATTTCTAAGTTTAAGTTAACTTGTCTTTGTCTTGATGGCCATTATATAGTTCTTTCCAAGTTGCTATTATATTTAAGCTTATTGCACAATACTGTTGCTTATCTTAACATCTTGTTAATGTTTTTTTTTTTCGATATGCTAAGGACATTATTTTGAGTTTCCACTTTAGACTTTCAAAGCACGATCCACGCAATTACAACCGAGTTAGTCCTCCGCTTTGTAAAAGATCCATTTCCTTTCTAGCATATCGCGTTGATATAGAAATAAGTCTTGATTGCTTTGTTTAGTAGGTCAAGGGAGCTTTCATGGAAAAGTTGCCGAAAGAGCCATCAAAGTTGACCGAACATCTTAATAAAAAGGGTCAATACATATCCATATCCAGGTTGCAACATTCTGAATCAATTCATCTGTTCTGTTCGTTCCAATGGCTTAAAGATACTTTAATGAAGAGAGTGCTTTGACATCAAGCAATACAAAATGAAGAATCATTCATGAGCAGAATTGCATTGCTGTATATACAACAGATAGGATACTGCATTAAAACGTCCATTTCTGATGTATCTCAAGGTGAACTCTCATGTTGAATGTCGAAGGTGAGGGCTTCATGGAGATCAACTTGATATTGATGTAACATGCCCTCGAGTAGAGATGTGATTGTCTCTCACGTTTACCAATTGCTTTGGTTCATAAGTCACATTCTTGTTGCCCGATAGCCAACGACTGAAGGAGACCTTGGGAGGCACTCATGTTACCAGACATCGACACTATGGAATACATCTGATATGCTCAATACTCATATCACATCAAAGACATGAGAATGGCATCAAGATCGGACAGAAGAAGACGTCCATAAAGAGGAGCCCCTTTGCCAATTAGAGGAGCAGGAGTCGTCCACATAATGTATAGTTGATGTAGTTTATTGTATCAACCGACTTCATCGCTCTCTCTTGTTTTCTCCCCCATCTCACTTATCCTTTCGTTTCCAAGTTTATCACCTTTTCCTTTCGCGTCGCTTTTTCCTATAAATGATCATGCACATCAACTTTGTTGTCTTTTTTTAAATAAAGGAAGTTTGGCATTCGCTTACTCTCTCGGACTTGTATTAATTAAAAGAAAAGTACAAGTGAAGGGGACTAGTGCCCACGAGATTCACCGAATCCCACAGAATAGGGGTAGATTTTACAAAGTTTAGATGGCATTACAAAGAAGGTTAATCACCCTATCATCACCTTCATGCAGGGCCCACTGGGGTTTAAGCTTGTTGTTAATCAGAAGGGGGGATTTCTTACAGTTAGTGATTCATTTGCCAAGGAGGAACAATGATTTCTCAATTGACCACTCTTTGGGGGAGTCGCCAAATTTTTAAGCACATATTTCCCTTCAAATCTTCCATAGGACCTCCCTTCTTATGGCATTCTAGAGAGTTGTAGAGCAGCCGATCGCTTCTTGCAGCAGAGCTTGTTTCCAACTAATTTGTTTCTCAACTCTAATTTTCTTTCTGACAATCTGCCAAAGCCTGTTGGAGTTGGGACAAGTAAAGAAGATGTGAGCAATATCTTCAATGGACTGGTAGCAGTGTTTGCACCAAGGAGGCACCCCACAAATTTTTCTAACCTTAAGGTTGGTCCAGATTCCACGATGAAGAATTTGCCATAAGAGGACATACTTTTTGATTTCTATGAGAGGGTGCCAGATGGCCATGAACTTCATGTCCCACCGCAGCCGTGTTCACGATAGGCACCACTTCTTGTTGAGGTTGAATTGATAATCAATGGTTTCTTTGATGTTCGGGATTTTTGTTAGGCAGTTACCATTGTGCCATCTTAGACCAAGTGGGCTCGATAGGTGGTGCCCCATGAGAAGACAAACTTTAGAGTAGTCCAAGGAAAGACGTTTGCTTTGTAGAGTATTCCATTCTTCATAGGTAATGTTGATGCTAGGCTCAATATCCTCGAAGTTGATCCACTGGTTGGTGTCTTGTTTCTAGAGATTTTTCCATTTTTTGAAACCTTTGTCCCATAGCCTCTTGGCGTTTCGAATGTTCCAAGATTCCATGTTCCGGATGCCATGGATTGGAAACTAGATAGAGTCATTTTGTCTGATACAGGCCGCCCACTTCCAATCTTCAGTGATTCTTGTGAAGCTTTTGACTTTATTCCAACTCTTCCATAGGGAGCACACAAGATTTGAGCCTTTCGAGAAAACCAAGATCGGGGAAAACAAAAGGGTCAGAATGTCAAGATTCTTCCAATTCGGGAATCTCATGAAAGTCAAGGCATTCTTGTTTCTGAAAATCAACTTGGCCAACAAGGCCTCCCATTGCACCATGTCTTAATCATCCATTTTGTTGCAAGGTTGTTAGCCATGCACCCAATGTCCAGAATGTCAATGCCCCCACTATCTCTTTGGCTAGTCTGAAGCAACCACGTACATTCATGGAGGCATCAACAACAATATGCCGAAAGATTTAATAAATGTAGGTGCACGCCCGCACACACACATACATACACACACACACACACACACACATATATATATATATATATATATATATATATATATATATATATATATATATATATATACATACGTACATACATACACACACGTATGTATGTGTATGTATATGTATCTCAAGTGGAATCAAGTAGCCAATTGAGAACAGTCTACACAATTGAAGTATTTGGGAGAATTTTGTTTCGTTTAAAATTTGTGAGAAAACTATCCATATAATCATTCATCTCCTCACTTTCCAACTATTTTTGAAGGTATGCAACACCATCCTCATTTCTTTTCTATACTGTGAGAGAAGAATATCCCAAGCATCTTGCCTATTTTGGATGAGAAAATATGAGGGATAATGACATGTTTGATTGATAAAGAAATCAAGGCATGTGCTTGAGCATCCCTATGACGATTAATCATGGTTGGTGGAGCATCCCTATGACGATTAATCATGGTTGGTGGTGCTAGAGGTGTACCTAACATAATCAAAATTGGAATATTAAGAGAAATTGTAACAGGAGGTGTGTTACAACTTGAACTTGCAACATATAAACACCACCTCCAATTCAAAAAAATGGCTATTTCCAAATTACGTTGAACTAGATTAAACAATGCAAAAAATTTGAAACAAAAGGACAACAATGCCTTTATATTCAGTTTGATAGTGCATTTCAAGGTTGAAACAAGATTGAATGGGTTCTTGAGCTGCTCAATTCTCATAGAGTTGTTTTGAAGACCATGTATGAACATTCATCAAGTTTTGTAGCAAACTAGGAAGCTTAGCACGAGTGAATAGGAAACATGTCTTAGGAAGCAACGGCCTACTCAGATACGAATTGTTGGAGTTTAAGAACTAGGAATGCACACAAATACTTAATTAAAGAACAAGAAGCTTATAAGCAAACATAGAGTGTATTCTTGAGTGCGGAATATAAAAAGGTAACTAATCCATTAGGATTATGGGCATATATACATGATGATGGAATAAGCTTCTGAAGAGGGAAAAAAGTGCCTCAACAATCCTCAATATGATCACGCATAGAGTGTATTCTTGAGTGCGGAATATAAAAAGGTAACTAATCCATTAGGATTATGGGCATATATACATGATGATGGAATACGCCTCCTGAAGAGGAAAAAAAGTGCCTCAACAATCCTCAATATGATCACGCATAGAGTGTATTCTTGAGTGTGGAATATAAAAAGGTAACTAATCCATTAGGATTATGGGCATATATACATGATGATGGAATAAGCCTCCTGAAGAGGAAAAAAAATGCCTCAACAATCCTCAATATGATCATGCACATCACCCCCAAATATACTAACATAATTTATATGCTACAATGCTTATTTGTTTAATTATATTCCAAGGGTCATACAACCTTGAAGATAATTTTGGATACTTGTCCATCAATAGTCTCACGAACCAAAACCTCTAAATACGTTTGTAACAAAAAGATGAAATTGTTTTTTTTTTAATGGAGGTTCGGCCGAAGCTTACTTCCCTAGACTTTAACTTTGAAATTGCAATTGTACAAGGAAGGGCATAGTACCCATGGGACCCCCCTTATCCCACAAGAACAGGGGTTTACAAGACTAGGTTGAACGGCGATCACAACTACCGCAGGGATAGTCAAACAATGGCACATCATCCATCTGCTTCATCATTCTAGGTTATACATGTCCCTTACATGTGGCCGGCCGGTCTGTGACACTGTGACGGGCCTGGGACCTGCACTGTGACTAAAAAGATGAAATTGTTGTCACCTGCACTATGAGAGTGCATTTAGAGGCCGAAACAAGCTCACATCGAGATTTCAGCACCACACAGGGAATCTATTTTGAACTTCTAATAAGCCTGAGTATGCAGATATCCATGGATGTATTGTGATAGCAATAAGATAGTACTTCTAACAGCTAATGTGAACCTCATGTTTTAACGGATTTATCTTTGTTTAGAGCTCTAACCAACGTATGTGTGCATTTCTTTCAGTAGTTGTGATATCACGAGTTGTCATGTATTTTCTAGTTGTATCTTCATGTATTTTCTAGGCATTGCATGATTTTCTTAGACTAGTCTTCTCGTTGACTTTCCTTCACGAAAACAAGTTATGCAAAACTTTTCTTCTCATTTATTATTGACTATTGCATTTCAAAGTTTGGAAAAAATCCACAAAGATTTTCAGTCTAGGAAAACCATTAATTAGAAAGAACCCTAATCGGGAAAGATTTTCGGTTTCCAAGTGACCAGGGATTTTGACAAGAAGAGAAGTACTAGGGAAGTTCTGGATGCATGCATTCTAATCATTTCAAACACAAGGTTTCAGACCCTCAGGAGAATATAAATTCACATTGTCATCACATAAGTTTTGTTTTTTCCTTTTGTTTTAAAGGAGGTCAATTTTGAATGTTCGAAAGTAGGTAATGGAAAATTTATAGATACACTTTGTAATACCAGTTGCATTGGACTGTAGCTATTTGACTTGAAGGTCCTTACAAGCTACAGCTGGATCAAAACCCAACATGTCTAACACCTCGGGCATGGAGGTGAGGGCTCAAGAAAATAAGGGATCTTCATGTTTTCGTTAAGTTTAGTTGCCTTTGTATTGATGAAAATTTAGAGCATATCATTGCCTCACCCAGAGAAGCCGATTGCCATAGAGCAGCCCATTGTCTGACAATGCAAATGGGCAATAGATACTTCATTTAGGGAGGACTTTGGGAATTAGTGTCCATTTTGAATTAGAGCATGCCTATCTATTGGTTTAGAGATACAAAAGAGTACTACAAACGAGCAGAAGTGCATTGTGTGTAAGTACAGATAGTTGGGATTTTTGAGCATTCAATGGTCCATTTGCGGTGAAGCCTTCATGGAGAGCAACTTGATATTTATGTAAGATGCCCTTGAATAGAGACATGATTGCCGCTCACATTTACTCATTGCTTTGGGTCATAAGTCACATTCATGTTGAGGGAAGACCTTTTCAGATAGCCAATGGCTGATATAGACCAAACATCTACCTCACCCAATCATCAAACCCGAAAGCCAATGTTAAATCGAAAGACTTGAGAGGACCTCAACATCAGACAGAAGAATGAAGCCATAGATGCTCTTCCAGCCCCTTTGCCCTTTAGAGGAATAGCAGTCGTCCATATAATGTATAATTGATGTTCTTTATTGTATCGACCGACTTCGTCGCTTTCTCTGATGGTCTCTCTCCACCTCCATTATCGTGTCCTTCACAAGGTTACACCTTTTCCTTTCGTCACTTCCTTTCCTTTTTGTCCTCATTTCCCGTAAATGATCACGCGCATCAAGACGAACACAACTTTTGTTCTTTATGAGGGAATCAGCAACGATTTGCCAAATTCAAAGATACGATAGAATGTCTTATGACGGGTAAAACGCTTTTCCTCTCTCTCTCTCTCTCTCTCTCTCTCTCTCTATATATATATATATATATATATATATATGTGTGTGTGCGTGTGTTTTTCGACAACTCAAATATATAGTTACACCTCCCTCCCTATTTTTTTTTTTTTTTTTTTGAAACACAACAGAAAGTATAAAATTGATGCTGAAAAATAAAATACAACAGCTGCCTCATCTCCCCAGACAGGGAGGGTAGACCAGGATCACCCAAGTATAGTGCTTACATAATCACCAAGGAAGGTAATCATGTCCAATCTAGACTTGGAGTACAAAGGGAGGAGCTTAGCTTTCCAAGCATTAAACTTGTTTTTCTTTATGATATCAAAGGGACTCAGGGGGACTGATTGAGTACTTTGACAGGCAGTGAGGCAAAGGTTGAATATTTTTTTCAACCCATATATACAAGAGAAGAAGTGGTCTTTGTTATTCGATCTAAAAAGGACATTGTTTCTGTTTTTCCAAATAGACCAGAAGAAATGGTTCCTAATAATCTGCCACAGAAGAATGTCAAGGCCACATGATTCACCAATAAGGATTTCCTTACAACTGGGGATTTTTAGACCCTGCAACCGACTGAAAGACCATATGCAGCTCCAAAATCTTGCAGCAGATTTGCAGCAGATTTCCCTATTTTCTATTGTCCTTCCTCCCTATTTTCTATCATCCTTGAGAGATGTCCTTTTGGTCATCCGAGATGAGTGGGGGACTCGATGCAAGGATATCAGGTGTTGGATTCATGCATTGTACTAAGGTTATGGACACCTGTAAAGACTTTGAACAAGTAGAGTGGACCCTTTCGGGGAGTGTTTTTGGTTTTTTGAATATCTTTTGTGTGTACACTAATAACAAAAAATAAAGGATGTGCTAAAAGAAAAATAGAGTGTTCGCTGAATGAGGTTGTACATGAGTGATAGTGAACCCAAGAAAAGGAAAAGGAAAGATGGATGGAGAACAAAAAGAAAAAAAAGACCCATCAAGATATGAGAGTTTGGTGTGATGTGAGAAATAAATGAAAGAAATCTACTTCCACCACTTGAAAATAAAAGAAAAAATATTAGAGATGGGCTATGGAAGCACTCATTGGGAAACTACTTAGTGATGTGTATGGATATCAAGCAATTGTGTCTTATGCACGGCCTTGTAGGGTGGAGCTATGAATACAACTTTAGATGCATTCATAAAAAGGCGAAAGATGCAAGCCTTGAGTGATGTGATTAAGGGTTATCCAACTGAGAAGATGCCTAAGCTATAGGAATGTGATTTTCTCTTTTAATGGCCCAACGAGGCATACCATACAAAATTTATGAAAGATTACACCTAATGATGATGATGCATGTCTCCCCCTCTTAGTTTTTGGTCTTAGGTTAGAACGTAGAACCTTATGAACTGATCTATTTTCTCAAAACGTTGATCATCATGTAGGGAAGTGCACATAGGCCTTCTAAACTTCTTATCTTGAGTTATCAAGACCTTCTCTACTCCTTTGAGGAGAGAAGTTCCACCAATGTCAAAATTAGAAGGCCTATATCAAGTAAAATATTTTCTCCAAATCCCTGTGATTTGTAGTAAGAAGATAGCACCATGACGCAAATCTCGCTAACCAAAAGAATCTTCATTATTTTTTCCTATTTGATCTCCTCTTCTTGTCAGTTTTAACCATCCAACCATGACCCGCATGTATGTCTTGCAAAAACATAGCGAGAAACTATTGGAAAGCTTCAATAAGCCATTACTTTGAAGACCTTTAACTGACGTGGCTCATTTAGTTAGATTAGACTTACATGGAATGAATGTTCAATTTGATGGATGTGATTGAACATCACCAATGGCTTGGCCAGAAGTGTATGATGTCACTTCTCTTGTAGCTTATGTCAGTAAAGTGATGGTTTCTTGAAAGAAGTGTGATTAGAAAAACAAAGTATACATGTGTTGGATCCTCACATATAAGGTTTTTCTCTTTGTGCATAGGATGCGAACAATAGAGTCTTATAGAAGAACACCGAATACGTCCCTATATTGGATGCATACTTGTAAATGTAAGGGATATGATATGCGGCAAAAGATAGGGTTGTGCATTATGCACATTGTTGTTGCACAAAGAGGTATCGACTTCTTGATAAATTAGTTCTATACGCCAAGTTATAGATGGCCAATGTTAGTTTTGGATGTAGGAAAGGAAAGAGCATATGATGTACATATATAGTGGATGTGTGCTCTTCTCAAACATATGCATGAATTAAAATATCATGAGATGCACCTTGATCATGATAGTCTAACAAGTACTCACTTTATCTATTGTCCATCCTCCTTAATGGCGATTAGTTCCTATGCCCTAGTGACTAATGAAGAGGTCATTATGGGATCACGAAGATGAATGGGTCATCTCTTTGGAGCCCACATAGTGTGCATGGTTTTCTTCTTTTGTCATAGATGAGACTTCTTAGGTCCCCATTTTTGAATTAGCCTAGGATCTATTTGTCCTCGTTAATTCTTCTTAATTATTACAACCCCTTTTGTTTACGAAACCTTGGGTTCTTGGGCTTCCCCTCATATTCCCCTCCCCTATTTATGTGTCATCCATGAGAGACACGCGAGTAGGCATTGGTTGTGGATTCAGCCTCAAGGATAGATTTTGGAGCCCATATATGATCATATCGATTATGCATTCCTCAAAGGGTCTTGGGTATCGAAGTTTGTGTGACTGTGGTCTTTGCTCACTAAGTTTTGTTTTGTATGTGCCAAGTAGTTTTTTGTGGAAGGCTGATTTCTTCATGTGAATATGAGAAGAATCCTCAAATTGTGTTACCGGTTTCTTGGGCACCCACATGTGTTTGTGTGATGTGTCTATTTCACAAGAGACTTAGGTAAACAAAATTATTTAGCCACTTGATGGTTGTGTGTGGCCAAGTTCTCGTTCGTGATAGTACATTATTTGTTGATTGACAAGTGGATGTTTTGGTGTATGTGCCACACTAGAAGTAGACTCAAGAATCCTAGGAGTCCATTGTAGGACCAAGCCATTAATAGAAGAAGACTTCAAAAGAGGTAACACTACATTGTTTCCCTCCCATTTGAGGATCATTTTTCCTTTGGCTAGATCTAGACCCACGAAGTTATCTAGTATCCAATTTTTTCTAGGTATAAATGATTATATCATCTTCCTTGCAAACTAAAAACTTTACATGTATTTTCACCTTGCGTAGATGCATGGGAGTTGTAACTTCTATAATGCACAGGTCTGATTACCTCCTAAGCCTATCAAGTAGGCTTCAATTGGTTTGAGTTTAGCCTGCAATGTCTGTGCAAGAGATAATCTTTTCACACTAGCTCCAACACCTATGCCAATAAGGAATTTCGCCATATGTTAAAGAGAGTTCCCTAACTCAGTATCTATGCATAGTCTTTTTTCCTTGATTCATTTTGCATTATAATGAAATTGACACATAGACACGGAAACAAGTTGTGGTTGAATGAATGACCCCCTATGTACTTCTCTATGTACATTAGATCTCATATTTTGGGTGATGTACTTTGGGAGAAATCATTTCTTACGCATATGCTCTAAGGATTCTTGATAAGCCTCTACTCTAATGCATTGCTCCTCATGTCTTCTATTTTCAGCCACTTTTTATTATCTAAAGATGTCTCTAGTGAGGGGTGTTGAAAATCAAGTCTCAATCATGCAAAAGGAATCAACCATGAGTTTTGCAAGGGACCAATAAAAAAGGTGTTGATGTATGAAACATCACAAGAAATGAATTAATATGACACTGGAAAACCTCTATGGTCACCATTAACTCAATGCTTCTCCAAACTTTGAGAAATGATTGCTTAAACTGAACTTTGCTTCTATAGAACTTTTAGTCACTAAAATGACATACCTTCAATGTTTTGCTTATTTATCTAAGCACAAGTATTATTTCTCGAAGATCTTTTGCTAGAAATAAGAAGAGAGAAGAGCTTTCCAATAAGCTATTATTTGCTAAAAACGGAGTAGTACACACCAAGTTACGGCCTTCAGAAGATGATCCTATATGAGCTACCAAAACTAGAAATTTTGCCTATTTTAGTTAAAAATATGTTCTTGTAATGCAAATTCAATGTCTAGCATCGACTTGCAGTAAGAATTCAATGCCAAACATCAACTTGATGTGTTTTTTGCCACTTTTTCAGCACCTGAAATACTCCCGTGAACCATAGGTATGAAGAAAACTACTTTTATGTGAGAATTCGATGCTACACATCAACTTTATGCTGGATTCAACAACAAGTAAAAATTCAAAGAATAAAACAAAGACTTATCAGCACAAACCCGATGCCAGGCATCAAGTTGCTTGGAAAACTTGAACTTTTGAACTCATTACCACAACAGACAAAGCATGGAGATGGAGAAAAGAGTCTCACACACAAAACTTCTATTTTCTTCTGATAAATATGGAAACTCAAAAACTTTACAGGTGCTTTCTCTCTTAGAGAAGCCAGACTATATTCAGTCATACAAAATCTCTCATTTTCTATTATTCTCTTCTACGCCTCTGTTTAAACAAACTAACTTATATAGATTTTCTCAATCTTGTGAATTTTGAAAATTCTAGAACTAAACTTAATTGTAACTTTACAAATATAGTACATGTGTAAAAGTTTCCCTTCACATAGGCATGTGCTTTCTTCTTAGACTTTGACCTTCAAATTTATGTCCAATTTGTGATTGGTTCTCCAACAGCTCCCCCTCAATCACTAATTGACATTCTCTATTTCTTCATATCATTTTCTTTTCTTTTTACTCCTACCATGCTTTTGAATCTATTGGTCTTCACACCATCCAAGCTCTTTGTCATTATATATGCTATCTGACCCTTTGTAGAAATGTACTCCACTTCAGTTTATTTCTCCATTACCTTTTCTCTCAAGAAATGATGATGTATACTATATGTTTTGTTCTTGCATGAAATACTGGAATTGTTGCAAGATAAAGTGAACTCATGTTATCTCCATGTATTGTAGGTATACCTTGATTAATGCACAAGATTTTGAATAATGTCTGCATCCATATGATCTCCTTAGCTGTTTCTACAAGTCTTCTGTACGCAGCTTCAGTTGATGATAATGCTATTGTATGTTGTTTCTTTGAACACCATTTTACAAGCTTATCACCAATGTATATCATGTAGCCATGAGTTGATCTTCTATCATCTTGATTACATGCCAAGTTTGAGTCACTATATGCTCTCAACTTCAAATATGAAGTAAATGGATAATATAATCCTTCCTTTATGGTTTCTTTGATATATATGAGAACTCTTTGACCTGCAATCCAATGTGGATCCTTTGGACAATGCATGAATTGTGATAGAACTCCCACTACCTAACTAAGATCAAGTCTTGTTGGTGTAGCATAAATCAAACTACCCATAAGAGATTGGTACTTCCTCATATCTTTCTATTCTGCACCATCATATTTAATGAGCTTGTGATTAACTTCAAGTGGAGTTGAAGCTTCTCTGCAATTTTCCATACCAAACTTCTTCAACAAGTTCAGAAGATACCTTTCTTGTGATACATATATGCCATGATATGTATAAGTAACTTCCATTCCAATAAAATATGATAACTTTCCTAGATCACTAATCTTGAATTCTTTCTCAAGTAATCTTTTTACCTCCTTAATTCCTTCATCTGAAGTACCTCTGATTATAATGTCATCTACATAAATACAAATGTAGATTGTACCTTCCTCTGTTGTTTTAATGAGTAGACTTGCATCTACTTTCGACTTTTGAATCCAAGATCATTGAGATACTTCATCAGTCTATACTTCCATGCTCTTGGAGCTTTCTTCAATCCATAGAGTGCTCTTCTCAATCTGCAAACAAAATTTGGATACCTAGAATCTATAGACCCTTGAGGTTGTTCCATGTATACCTCATCTGATATGTATCCATTCAAGAATGCATTCTTTATGTCTAGCTGACTTAGAGTCCATCCTTTTGAAGCTACAATAGCAATGATTGTCCTTATAGTTGACATCTTAGCTATAGGATTGAATGTCTCATCATATTCTATGCCATAAGTTTGGGCATAGCCTTTCACCACTAGTCTAGCTATGTATCTAGCTATAATTCGATCTGCAAGCTTCTTCACTTTATAAACCCATTTATTTCCAATTACCTTCTTACCATTTGGTTTAGGAACAAGTTCCCAAGTGTTTTTCTCCTCTAGTGCATTGAATTCTTCCTTCATTGCTTCTTAACTTTTGCTTCATCATAGTTCTGAGGTTCTTCATCATCTTTGTCCATATATGCATAGTTCTTCTGACTTATGTAAGAAGTATCATAAGAATACCTTTCTGGTTGCCTTCTTCTCCTACTTGACCTCTTTGGTTCATATTCTTCATGTGTTTGTGGATACACCTCTTCATCAAATATAGGAGCTTCTTCATTTCTTCCTGTTAATCCACTTCTGGATGTACTTGCTTGCATATACTCTTCATCTCTATTCACCTACACAATTGATTTTCCTTTCTCACATCTTCTTACCTCTTCTTCAAATTCTTCAACTGTATGACATTGATCTGCATACCAACTTTTCTGTTCATCAAATGTAACATCTCTAGAAACAAGAAATTGTTTGGTTAGAGGATTCCACAAACTACAACCTATTTTTTTCATCATAACCAATGAGCACATATTTTTCTACCTTTGGTTCAAGTTTATTTCTAAGTTCTGATGGCCCATAAGCATGTGCAATTGATCCAAACACTTTACAATGATCTATTTTTTGTTTCTTACCCCACCAAGCTTCATATGGAGTCATTCCATTTAGAGTTGTACATGTTAATCTATTCACAAAATATGTAGTTGTATTTACAGCCTCAGCCCAAAGATAATTTGGACAATTCTTCTCCTTGAGCATAGCTCTAGCAAACTCAACCAAAGTCATGTTTCTTTTTTCTGCTACAATATTTTGTTGTGGTGTATACATGTAGGTCATTTCTCTCTTAATACCTTCATTCCAAAGATAATCATTGAACTCCATGGAGAACTATTCTCCCCCTCCATCAGACCTTGATCTCTTAAGCTTTTGACATGTGACTCTCTCTACATATGCATGAAAATGCTTGAAAGCTCCAAACATTTTGATCTTTCCTTCAAAACATACAGAGTTATCCATATTGTAGCATCATCAATGAAAAGAAAATAGTACCTTGCACAACTGATAGATCCTTCTTTTGTTGGTCCCCAAACAATTCTATGAATGAGCTCTACTACTCCATCATGTTTGAATCCTTTCTTCTGAAATGGTAACTTGTGTGCTTTTCCCATCTAACATGCTTCACATTTATAAATCATCTGTTGACTCTACACATTGGTAATCCTAGTAGAGACTAATTTGCAACCATAGCTTTAATTCCTCTTTCATTAAAATGACCTAATCTCTTATGCCAGAGATCAAGTTTTGTAATCACTCCTTCACCATGTGTGAGCAAATCTTGACCAATGTTTCCTTGCACTCTTAAGGTAAAGAGTCTACCTTCTTTCTTACCACAAACAATCTGATTATATCCATTCTCTGGATCTTCAACAAATACTCCTTCATTTGTAAACCTGACTTGAAAACATTTTTCAACTATCTGTCCCACACTAATCAAGTTTTTAGGTATTGTGGGAACATACAAAAAATTCATTAGCAAATCTCCTCCACTCTTGCATTTCACTTTTCCAATTGAATGTACACTATGTTATGTATTATCACATGTTTGAACTGTATGACTAGAAATGCCTTTTTCCGATTCGGACATCAATGCTATGTTTCCTGACAAATGATTAGAACATCCAGAGTCAATGTAAAATACCTTTAGATCTTATTTATCTGATGTGCTGATTGAATTCATCATCAATGAAGTATGACTTTCATTTTGTGTGTCATTTGCATAATTGTAGTAGATGGTGTTGTAGGATTGATTTTGTCCCCAACTTCTTCCTCCACCTCTACCATAGCCTCCTCTTTAACTTTGTCTACTTCTCTAAGAATAAATTTGATATCTTCCACCTCTATCTCTACTATTGTTATTCTGATTTTGGTTTGATCCTTGTTGATTATGCCAACAGTCATGAGCCAAATGATTACTCAATCCACAAATCCAGCAAGCCTTGTTATTGTTATTCTGATTACCTCTTCCTCTTCCAAAGCCTCTTGCTCTTCCTCTACCACTGCTTCTACCTCTTGCATAATAAACTTGAGAACTTGATTCATGTTCATCCTTTTCTTTACCTTTATCTCCTTTCTTCTTGTTCTTCATGTACATTGCAAAACTTTATCCTTTATCTCCATCTCTTTGCAAGTATTGCTCAAATGTGAGCATCAAACCAAGCAATTGATTCAAATCTAGAACAAAATGATTCAAAGAAAGTTCTACTGACAAGACAAAGGTTTCCACCTTTCATCTCCTCTCAAACGTGCAAGCAATTGAGCATTCAGTATGTGATCTTCAATAGCTTCATCTATGGATCCAAGACTATCTGCTAGATCCTTCATCTTAATGACATAATCATTAATACTTTGACTTGGCTTCTTCTTGAATGTAGTAAACTATGACCATAGACTTGCTTTCCTTGCTTTGGTAGTACTTCGGAAATGATATTCCAATGCATTCCATATATCTTTAGCTGATTCCAATCCTCTGATGTGTGGTAGAAAATGATCAAAAATTGTATTATAGATGTAGGCCTTTGCACTTGCATCCTTCTTCTGCCAATGCTTTAAAGCATCCAATTCTTCTTTCTTTGGTTGGCTTTCATCTTCAAATACTGGCTTCTCTTGTTCACTTGCTATGTACACCATGAGATCCTTACTCATAACTAATGCTTCCATTCTCATTACCCATGTAGCATAATTATCTCTCTCTAGTTTGTCAATGGAGATATGGTTTGCCATAATTGTTTGCTTCTGCTTCAACATGTGAGTTTAAAGGCAAAAGAATAATACCTTTTGGAGTTCTTTGTGTATGAATATACTTTTGAAATAATCTTCTGATGCCTTGTGTCTTTGAATGCTTTAGCTTTCAAACTTTAATGAAACTTTCCAAAACTTCTCGTACCTTTGATGCCTTCTACTCTCTAGAATCTTTTTGCTCTAATACCACTTTTTGATGTATGAAACATCACAAGAAATGAATTAATGTGGCACTAGGCAACCTCTATGGTCACCATTAACTCAATGCTTCTCCAAACTTTGAGAAATGATTTCTTAAACTAAGAACTTTGCTTCTACAGAAATTTCTAGTCATTAAAATGACATACCTTCAATGTTTTGATTATTTATCTTAACACAAAAATTATTTCTTCAATATCTTTTGGTAGATGAAAGTAGAATATAAGAGCTTTCCAACAAGATATTACTTGCTAAAAAGGGAGTAGTACACACCAAGTTATGGCCTTCAGAAGATGACCCTCTATGAGCTGCCAGAACTGGAAACTTTGTCTATTTTAGTAGAAAATATGTTCTTATAATGCAATTTCGATGCCTAGTATCGACTTGTAGCAAGAATTCGATGCCAAACATCAACTTGGTGTGTTTTTGGCCACTTTTTCAGCACCTGAAATACCCCCATGAACCACAGGTATGAAGAAAACTACTTTTACCTGAGAACTCGATGCTAGACATCGATGTTATGCTGAAATTCGATGTCAAGCATTGAGTTGCTCCACAAAGCTCATGTTTTTAAGATGATTCAAAAACAAGTAAAAACTCAAAGGATAAAACAAAGATTTATCAACACAAACTTGATGCCATCCATCGAGTTGCTTAGAGAACTTGAACTTTTGAGCTCATTACCACAACAGACAAAGCATGAAGATGGAGAAAAGAGTCTCATACATAGAACTTCTATATTTCTTCTAATAACTATGGAAACTCAAAACTTTACAGGTGCTTTCTCTCTCAGAGAAGCCCGACTATACTCACTCTTACAAAATCTCTCATTTTCTATTATTCTCTTCTACGCGTCTATTTATACAAACTAACTTATATAGATTTTCTCAATCTCATGACTTTTGAAAATTATAGAACTAAACTTAAGTCTAACTTTACAAATATAGTACATGTGTAAAATTGTCCCTTCACATAGGCGTGTGCTTTTCTTCTTAGCCTTTGACCTTCATTTATGTCCAATTTGTGATTGGCTCTCCAACAAAAAGGAGGCCCCAAAGTTTTGAAATCAAGTTAGAAGCTCCACCAAACTCAATCAAATTCAAATCTCATCAATCAGCCACCAACAGGTGCACCTACACTGATTAGTGGGTGGTTTGCTAGATTGTAGGAAAACTAAAACTCTAGATAAGAATCATCTCACTTTAGTTTCTTGCATTGTATGCATTCCACAAGTTTCCCACTTAGTTAAGTGAATTCATAAACTCCAACAAGCAGCCCCCTTACTTGCTTACCTCATTTTCTCATGATTTTGCTCCTCTCTAAGGCTAGAGGTGTAGTCGGGCTTTTCGAAATCTCATTGTACCAGCTTGTCGAGCACTGCTTGCATTATTTTTTTATTTAAATCTTAATTTTTTCTCTCTTATAGTGCCCTAAATGTTTCCAAAGTTTCAAGTTCTTTCAGTCAGTGGGTTGTGAGAAATTGCCAACTTTGTGAAGGTATATCTTTGCATATAGGCAGAGAGTGTTGCAAACAGGTAGCCTATTTTGCAGAGGCTGGTTCTCCCACTTGGAATATCCATTTGGGATTATTTTAAGCTTCTTGGGTAGCTCTTACAGTCAAATGTAAGTCTGAAAATATTCATTTTAATTCTCTGTACATGTGCAGACAAAAGGTGAGACCAATGAGCATATATCACTACTTCTAGACCTAATAGAGGGTAGCTATCTTCCACTCTGGCATTAGGGTGTTAAAATCATCCCCCATCAGTGGTACTAGAGCCATTTTGGAGGCTTGGAGACATTAGTGGGCATCATTTTGAATACTTGAAGGGATCAAAACAGCTCTTGGAAGCACAAGGAGGACTTATCAAAGCAAGATTACATTGAAAGGGGGCTATGTCGATCGAGATCTCAACTACTTGAAGGTTAGCAAGGGAGTGTGAAGAGATGGATAGGTATGTGCTTGAAGATGAAGAGGTATTGCAAACTCCTTGATCTACACCAGCCAAATGAACTCCACGAGTATATGGTGGGCCCTTTTAGCTTGCCAATGGATGTATTAGACACCCTATGTACCTTGGAAGATCACTCTCAAAAAGATAGATCAAAACAGATAAGTTGGAGTTAGCTCAGAGGTGAAAACTTGCTATTCTTGGTTCATACACTTGTCCAGTGTTTTACATAATTCTCTGAGCACAACAGCAATTAGCTTAATTCCTCTTGGGGAAGTCTAGGTTGCTTAAAGAGCTAACTTTCAAGAGTAATATCATCAAAAATAATGAACCACACACTGAGAATGAGTTTTAACAACTGATGACATCATCCCGATTTTCACGGGCTGCTATAGTTTGAGACCGGTGAGCAGAAAAATCAACATAACTCAAAATGTAGGAATCCAATGATTATGAAAACTTGTATGGTTATACTAGACATTAAGCTGAATCCAACAAGTTTTAAATCACTGAATTTGGATAAGTAACCACTGAGAAACACCTCTGACAAGATGAGTGAAAAAGTCGGGTACCTGACAGAGAAGTGAAGATGAACAGACCCTGTTGACTTCAAATAAACATAACTGAAGATGGAAACATCCAAATGACATGAAAATTTGTGAGCATATAGTAGACTTATAGAGATAACTTTACCAATTTAAATCACTGAAAATGATGCACCAAGCTCAGAGAAAACATCTCTGCAAGCTGACTGAGAAAAACTGAGAGTAATGGCAGTGAGTAGTACACTTCACAAGAACATGGAAAGATGAACTCAAATAATCATGAAAATGAAAGTATATTGCTTGTACAATACAATGACTTACTGATACATATGTGCGCCTTGTAATCACACCTTGATATGGCATAAAGCTCAGCTCTTGGAGGTCTTCACATAGGTCTCTCTAACCACGGCTAAAACTGCCATCTATTTATAGTTGAGTTTGGGAGGCTAACTTCCCTCAATCACTCTCCAATCAATCAATGATTTATTTGATTCTCTACCTACCACAAATCACAAATTCGTGGCTCCTCTTTCCATTCTTGATCAAGTGGACTCAACCACTTAAGATTCTCTTACTTTTACATTAAGTAAACTCTTCAAAAGTTACAAGAGGTAGTTCACAAGTGAACTTTACATAGTCTTCATTTTAAGGCTTTTTCTATGACTTTGTGGGACTCAAGCCAATACTTAGGCTTGTCATAGACTTGCTCCAACAGCTCCCCCTCAAGCCAAGTTTGCTTGAGGTCTTCAATCTTCCAAGATTACCTGCAAACCAATCATAGCCTTGAATTTGCAAAGCTTTGTACCATCCAATGCTTTGGTTAGAATATCTGCACATTGTTGATGAGTGAACACATATGATATTTGAATCTCTTTGCTTAGAACCTTCTCTCGTACATAGTGATAATGAACTTCAATATGTTTAGTCCTTGCATGAAAAATAGGATTAGCAGCCAAATGAATAGAACTCATATTGTCACCAAAAATAGTTGGAGTTCCAAACTCCAATCCAAGATCTTTGAATAATGTCTTCATCCACATAGCTTCTTGTGTAGCTATGGCAAGACCTCTATATTCAGCTTCATTAGAAGAGAGAGCAACTGTGGGTTGCTTCTTGGATGACCATGAAATAAGCTTTGAACCTGCAAAGGTAAGATAACCTGAAGTGCTCCTTCTATCTTCCTTGGAGCCAGCCCAATCTGCATTAGAAAATAGCTTCAAACCTAAATCAGATACATAAGGATAATAAAGTCCTTCATTTATGGTTCCTTTGAGATACTTGAGAATCCTTTTGGCAACATCCAAGGTTTCCTTGGTGTGTGCATAAATTGGCTTAGCACACTCACACTGTAACATATATCTACTCTTGTCAATGTGGCATAGTTGAGATTACCCACTAGACTTTGATATGATATTTCCTGTCAATATAATATCATCTACATATACACATAGGTAGATGACCTCATAATTACTCTTTTTAATAAAGAGTGAAGGATCTGCCTTGCTTGGTTGAAAGCCTTTGTCCTGCAAGAATGAAACAAGCCTGAAATTCCAAGCTCTTGGAGCTTGCTTGAGACCATACAATGCTTTGTTAAGTTTACACACATAATCAGGATAAACTTGATTCTCAAAACCAGGTGGTTGTGCCAGATATACCTCTTCTGTTATCCAACCATTCAAGAATGCATTCTTTACATCTAGTTGAAGTATCTTCCAATTCTTGGAAGAGGCAATACTAAGCAAAACCCTAATAGTAGGCATCTTTGCCACAGGAGAGAAGGTCTCCTCATAATCAATTCCCTGAGTTTGTGCAAAGTATTTTGCTACAAGCCTTGCCTTATACCTGTTAATGGAACCATCAGAATTCTTCTTGAGTTTATAGACCCATATTGAGCCTATTACCTTCATGGATGAAGTCTTGGGCACCAAATCCCAAGTGTTGTTTTCCTCAAGTGCTTCGATCTCTTCCTTCATTGCATGCTTCCATTCTGTTTTTGCTTTGGCCTCTTCAAATGATGATGGCTCCTCTTGGTTTATGTCCTGTGCTATGTATATAGAATGTTTAGTTACTAATGAGGTGTCAAACCCATACCTTTCTGGTTTTTTCTTTTCCCTCATAGATCTTCTTAGGCCATGATGTGATGATTCTGCCTCATGTCCAAGTTCTTGCAATTTTGCTTTACCTTTAGACTTCCATGCTTTGATCTTTTCCATCTGAGATTCTTCATCATCCTCTGAGGTGTCTTGTTCTTCAATCTTCGGTTGTTCTCTACCAAGCTTTGGAAAATCTTCTTCAAGATTATATGGTAAATTGACCTTCCTGCATGAATCTTCATACCATGAATTATTCTCATCAAAAACTACATCTCTGCTTACCAAGAATCCTTTGTTGGTAGGGTTGTATAACCTGTAGCCCTTTTGATTGTTGTCATATCCAATAAATACACACCTTTCTGCCTTTGGATCCATCTTGCCTCTAACCTGTGAAGGAACATGAGCAAAAGCAATACATCCAAAAATTTTACAATGATCTAAGCTTGGTCTTCTTCCATTCCAAGCCTCATATGGAGTCATCCCATCAAGGGATTTTGAAGGCAACCTATTAATCAAGTAAGTGGCTGTAGATACAGCCTCAGCCCATAAATAATTAGGTAAATGCTTTTCATTTAACATAGACCTTGCAACTTCAACAATTGTCCTATTCCTCCTTTCTGCCACTCCATTTTGCTGAGGAGTGTACCTTGTAGTTACCTCTCTTTTGATTCCTCTTTCTTGAAGAAAAGAATCAAACTCATGGGAGAAGTATTCTCCCCCTCCATCTGACCTTAGCCTTTTTAGTGATTTACCTGTTTGATTCTCCACAAGAGCCAAATATCTTTTGAAACATGAAAAAACTTCATCTTTGTGTTTCATAAAGAATAGGATAGTCCATCTGCTGCAATCATCAATAAAGGAAACATAATACCTTGATCCAGATATTGAAGCTTCCTTGCTAGGTCCCCATACATCTGTATGAACCAACTCCAAGAGATCTCCATGCATATAACCTTTCTTCATGAATGGTAACCTGTGAGACTTTCCAAATTGACATGCACTACACTTATAAATCATATGTTGTTTTGACAAGTTAGGGAGTCCAAGTACACTTTGGTCCCTGCAAATTTGCTTTAATGACCTTTCACCAATATGTGCTAACCTTTTGTGCCATACTTCCAATTCTGTGAGTGTCTGACTACCATAATTAAAGAGAGCAATGTTTCTAGTGTCCTGTATTCAAATGTGAACAATCTACCTGTCTTTTCACCTTTTGCAATTCTTCTGAATCCTTGACTTGGATCTTCAACAAATGCTCCTGCTTTTGTGAACCTGACTTGCAACCCTTTCCCTACTATCTGCCCAACACTTATCAAATTCTTTGTAATGGTAGGGACATAGAGTACCTTACTGAGTAGGTTGATGTTTCCATCAGGTGCTTTGACATTGCCTATTTTCTCCACAGGATGTTTTGTATCATCTCCTGTTTGTACCTCATGCTTATTCCTTGGATCTTCTAAATCTGATAGGACTGCCACATTTCCTGCCACATGATTTGAACAACCTGAATCTATGTAGAAAACATGCTCATCAGATTTACCTTTTTGCATAGACATGTTCATGATCAATAATGAATCCTCTTTGTTTGAGTCTTCTGTGTAGTTATTGTAGTCTCTCCTTCCTTTGTAGCCTCCTTGATAGTTTGAATGATTGTAGTTGTTGTAGTTGCCATGGTAGTTGTTGAACCTTCCTCTTGAGTAGCCATAACTTCCTCTATTGTATCCTCTGTCTCTTTGATTCCTGGAATTCCTAAAGCAATTTTCAGTTGTATGATTAGTTAATCCACAAATAGAACATGAGTTGGAGTCTTGGGATCTCCCCCTGCCTTGTCTACCTCCTCTTCCTCTACCTCTGCCATGTCTTCCTCTATCTGCATAGTTAGCTTGATATGTACCTGCTTCATCATCCACTTTCTTTGCCTTTCCTTTGTTATCTTTGGACTTGCTTTTATCAGTGTATAAAGCTGAAGATTGATTACCTTTAGAGCTTTCTCCATTTTTTATAAGCTTTGCCTCTTGAGTAAGTAGTTGTCCAATGAGTGTATTGAAATCAGGTACATGCATGTCCATGTACAAATCCATAGCTGTGGTGAATGCTTCCCACTTGTCATCTGCCTTCAAGCCATTGATCACCTGCCTTACAATTTGCTCTTCATCTATTACCTCTCCAATGCTTCCCAACTGATCCGCTATGTCCTTGAGCTTTGTGACAAAATCAGTCACATTTTGTTTGGGAGCCTTCTTGAGAGTTGTGAAATCCAGCCATAGTTGATGCTTCCTAGCTTTGGTACTTGAAGAGAAGAAGGCTTCAAGTGCATCCCACACTTCCTGAGATGTCTTACAACTTCTAATGTGAGGCAACAAAAAATCTGAGATTGAGTTGAGGAGATAAGACCTTGCAAGTGCATCCTTGGAGCACCATGTGCTCAATCTTTCTTGCTCTTCCTGTGTTGGTTGACTTTTGTTCCTGAAACTTGGCATAACTTCATCTCCAGCCACATAACCATATAAACTTCTACCTTGGAGATAAGCTTCCATCCTTAATGATCAAGCTGAGTAGTTACCTCTGTCCAATTTGTCAATTGATGAAGGAAATCCATCTGCCATGTTGTCCAACCTTGCTCTGATACCACTGTGAAGAGATGGATAGGTATGTGCTTGAAGATGAAGAGGTGTTGCAAAATCCTTGATCTACACTAGCCAAATGAACTCCACGAGTATATGGTGGGCCCTTTTAGCTTGCCAATGGATGTATTAGACACCCTATGTACCTTGGAAGATCACTCTCAAAAAGATAGATCAAAACAGATAAGTTGGAGTTAGCTCAGAGGTGAAAACTTGCTATTCTTGGTTCATACACCTGTCCAGTGTTTTACATAATTCTCTGAGCACAACAACAATTAGCTTAATTCCTCTTGGGGAAGTCTAGGTAGCTTAAAGAGATAACTTTCAAGAGTAATATCATCAAAAATAATGAACCACACACTGAGAATGAGTTTTAACAACTGATGACATCATCCCGATTTTCATGGGCTGCTATAGTTTGAGACTAGTGAGCAGAAAAATCAACATAACTCAAAATGTAGGAGTCCAATGATTATGAAATTTTGTATGGTTATACTAGACATTAAGCTGAATCCAACAAGTTTTAAATCACTGAATTTGGATAAGTAACCACTGAGAAACACCTCTGACAAGATGAGTGAAAAAGTCGGGTACCTGACAGAGAAGTGAAGATGAACAGACCCTGTTGATTTCAAATGAACATAACTGAAGATGGCAACATCCAAATGACATGAAAATTTTTGAGCATATAGTAGACGTATAGAGCTAAGTTTACCAAGTTAAATCACTGAAAATGATGCACCAAGCTCAGAGAAAACATCTCTGCAAGCGGACTGAGAAAAACTGAGAGTAATGGCAGTGAGTAGTACACTTCACAAGAACATGGAAAGATGAACTCAAATAATCATGAAAATGAAAGTATATTGCTTGTACAATACAATGACTTACTGATACATATGTGTGCCTTGTAATCACACCTTGATATGGCATAAAGCTCAGCTCTTGGAGGTCTTCACATAGGTCTCTCTAACCACGACTAAAACTGCCATCTATTTATAGTTGAGTTTGGGAGGCTAACTTCCCTCAATCACTCTCCAATCAATCAATGATTGATTTGATTCTCTACCTACCACAAATCACGAATTCGTGGCTCCTCTTTCCATTCTTGATCAAGTGGACTCAACCACTTAAGATTCTCTTACTTTTACATTAAGTAAACTCTTCAAAAGTTACAAGAGGTAGTTCACAAGTGAATTTTACATAGTCTTCATTTTAAGGCTTTTTCTATGACTTTGTGGGACTCAAGCCAATACTTAGGCTTGTCATAGACTTGCTCCAACAGGGAGAAGCTATCAAAAGCTAATATCCAAATCTTCTAAAGCATAAAAACACTTTAGGAGAAGATAGAGAAGAATCTTAGAGCTTAGTATGGCTGAGTATAATGCACAAATAGAGAAGCTAGAGAAAGGAGGTTTATGCATTGCCCATGTGTCAAGCATTGGCAGGCAGTTAAGCGCATCTTTTGCTACTTGAGTGGTACCCGGCTACTTGGATTGTTTTATCCCAAGGGGGAATCACTACTGCCAGATTTTCATGCTTTTTCTAACTCTAATTGGGTTGGTTGCTATGACACTCATGTGTCCACTGGAGATGTTCTCTACTAGAGAGATCAGCTTGTCATATGTGCCCATGTAGGAGAACATTGCAGACCTTTTCATGAAGGCTCTACCTAGGGAGAAGTTTGAAGCTTTCTGCAAAGCTTTGGGCTTAATTCGTTTTGTGGATGGACTCCACATAGCTTGGCACTTCCTTATACATGAGTTTCAGATCCTTGTTAACCGCATCACTCCTAGGGGGAATTTATTGATATATTTAGGTAGTGATGTGTGTGAACACACTAGGACCATTGGGGAACTTTTTTCCCTCTTTAGAAGGTTTTTTTCCTCGGGCTTGTATATAGGCATGTTGCCCTAACGAGCTACTTATCTTTGTACATTCTAGTGGTAATACATTCAATATTATGTGTTGTACTACAAGCTTGTTCTTCTTGCTTCTGCTATTTGCGTGCTTCCATAGAGCTCAAACTCCAACAACTAGAGGTAGGTTGAGGCCATTTTTGCTTGAAAAACGATTCTCTATTCCTATTGTTGTTCCTCATGAAGTGGTACTTTGCATCTATTCTTTGTCTTGCAAATGGAGCATAAACTAGAATATAATATGAATGTTGTGGTGCCATGTCGAAGACTTCATGGAGATATGGGTTTTCTAGTAAAAATTATCATATCCACTATGGATGCATGGAATCTTGGTAGGGCTCAAATAACTTCACATATTTTTTATCTAGGCTTTATCTAACCATAGTGTGATTCTGTCAAGGGATAGAGACTCATATTTCTTGAGGCCATTGTTGTGGTACAACATCAATCCTTAGGACTAAAATACATAGCAAGAAAAGACTCAAGCATCTATTCTACCAAGACTAAGAGAGAGCACATCTCCACCCAACTAATTCCACTCATATATATGTTGATATATTTAGGTAGTGATGTGTGTGAACACACTAGAACTGTTGGGGCACTTTTTTCCCTCTTTAGGAGGCTTTTTTCCTTGGATTGCATAAAGGCATATAACCCTAACAAGTCACTTATCTTTGTACATTCTCTTGGTAATACACTCAATATTGTGTGTTATGCTCCATACTTCTTCTTCTTCCTTGTGTTGTTTGCATGCATCCAAAGACGTCTCCAACAATTGGTATCAGAGCAGATCGTTGCTTCATCTAGGCTGTCATTGTCAGATTGATCTTTTTGCAACAAAACAGAGATTAACTCCTCAAATGTTAAGGCATTTGGATTTCCTTTCATCATCAATCAAAGAGTAGAAGAAAAAATATGATATGAATTGGGAAGACCATTCAGAATAGTCTACACAAGTGAACTATGAGACAAGACTTCATGAGCAGAAATCAACTACTCCTTCAAATCTTTGATCTTTTCCAAAAAAACTATCCATGGGATCTCCTTCATTCATGTGCTAACTCTCCAACTGCTTTCGGAGGTAAGCAACACGAGCCTCATTCCTTGCCTCGTATGAAGTAATTAGTGTATTTGAAGCATCCTTTGTTGTTTTGTAGGAGCAAATGTGGGGATTAATGGCATGTTTGACAGATAAGGCTATCAATGCATGTGCTTGAGCATCTGTGCCATCCCATTGAAGTTGCTATGTAGTAGGTGCAATAGGAACTGGAACACAAATAGGAACTTGATGAATATCACCATCTGAATTCAATGCCATTTGCATCACCTTCAACAACTATGTTTGCATGTGAAATATGATGTTTTTCAACACCCTCCACAATATTCAACAATCCTTTCGCAACCAATACATGATGCATCATATAAGTCCATAATGGGTAATTGGTACCATCCAACTTATCCTCAATAACCAACATACAAAATACATCACTATTTTCAGCCATGGCCACTGACAAAAATACCATGATGTAGAAAAATGGCTCTATCTCAAAAAGTTGAATAGAACTACCCTTTCAAAATCTGCTAAACCTGTAGCAGACTTTGAGATGCTTATATTGGCGAACCAAAACTTGTATATATCTTGGGCACAAAAATATAGAATCGCCTCCACAGGCACTACCATAGTGCATTCAAAAGCTGAAATGAGCTCAAATCATGATTTCAACACCACACAACAAAGCTATTTTAATTTCATGCCGTTCTGCGATTGTGATTGATTATATTATGTGTGTTGTAGGTCAAGCTTTCTTGGCTAGAGAGAAGGACAAAGCTAAATGGAACTCTTCTATTAGTAAGCAGAAATCTGTTGATTGCAGAGACAAGAAGAAAATAGAAAAGCAAAAATTGTTTTGCAAATTCTATAAAGGAAATGATCATGTCATAAAGAGTTGTCCAAAACTAGTTGCAAAAGAGGCAAAGAAGAGAGAAACTAGAATGGTTGTTCAGAGGCCTCTACACCAAAAATAGAGTTTGCTAATCTTGTGCACAATGAAAAATGGGCATTTACTACTCTTTGTAGTTATGACCTATCTTCTCATGAACAATGTATGTATGTAGCAGACTCAAATGTTTGGTACTTTAATAATGGGGCAACAAAACACATTACCTCAGAGCGTAGTTTCTTCACTTCACTTGAGCCTGTCCCTATAGGGAATACTGTCACATGCACCAACAACTCCTCTTATCCTATTATGGGACTTGGTAAGATAATTTTGACTACTACTGATAGTATTTCTTTTACATTATCAAATGCTTTATTTCTGCCAAGGATCAAGAAAAATATGTTATCAGTTTCAACATTAGACAAGATTGGCTTGGTTGTGAAATTTGTTGATGATAGATGTACAGTTCATGATCTATCAAATGGTGACATCATTATGCTTGTGGCATTTTATGTCATGGGCTGGATAAGATCATACATTATGAAAAATTTGTGAATGATTGCATATGTGTAGTTGAAGATTCTCAGGCTATGTCAGATGCAAAGCTTTCTTGTGCACGCTTTGTTCATCTTAATTTTGCTAGTTTGCTACACCTCCAGAAATCTGAAATGGAGTACTCTTTGCCCAAACTTCATGCACTTGGTAAACATGTCTATGAAGACTATATTTTGGGCAAAATGTAGCGTTCCTTCTTCCCAAAAAATGGTTCAGTTTGAGTTACTAAAAAATTGCAACTTGTTCACATTCATGTCTGTGGTCCTATGCAAACACGTTCTTTTGAGAACTATCTTTACTTCGTGACTTTCATTGATGATTTTTCGAAGCACGCATGGGTATATTCATTGAATGCAAAGTCTAAAGTGTTTATGTGCTTCAAATAGTTTCTGGTTTTGGCTAAAAATTTGTCAGCATGTAAAATGGGCACCCTCCATTCTGACCGGGGGGAATATATGTCTTCTAATTTTAATGCATTTCTTGCTAAACGTGAGATAAAACATCAGTGTATAGTTCTGTATACACCTCAAAAAATGGAGTTTCTCAAAGGAAGAACAGATCACTCATGGAGATGGAGAGGTGTATGGTCAAGGGTCAGGCTTTACCACATAGTTTTTTTCTTAAGGCTATTATGTATCCAGCATATGACTTAACACTTGTCTGACAAAAGCATTGCAGCATATGACTTGACATGTGTCTGACTAAAGCATTGCAGTCTATCACTCCATATGAGGCTTAGCATGGCTGCAAGCCATCTGTTGCTCACATGCGTGTCTTTGGGTGTCTAGCATATGCATTAGTGCCTGAACAAGAACGTAGGAAATTAGATGATAAATTAATAAAATGTACTTTTGTTGGGTACATTTTGGAAAGCTAAGGCTATTGCTTGTATCATCCACAAACTAAATGCTTTTTGGCTAGCCGTGATGCTATTTTTGTGGAAGATGCTATTCAGCCATTACTTCATGTACTAAGGAGACATCAATTAGCTCCAAAGATATGTATAACACTTTGCTGCCTCTTTTTATAGGTGGAAAGTCTAGTGCTGGTCCAAATGAGGCAACTTCTCAACCTTTACAAGTTTCATGTGATGATGAAGATCAATCCATTTCTAATGCAGATTTACATGATGCACTTGTTGATGAGAGAGCTGATATTGAGGAGAAAAAAACTATGCCAAAATGGCTGGTGCAAACTTTGTGTGATAGCAAATTAAATGCACCTTTACCATATGGTTCTCATTTAGGCTCTCATAATGCTTCTTTTGCATCAGATTGCTATGTTATGGTTGCCTCTAGTCTTTGATGAGAATGAGCCCGTTTCATTTGATAAAGTATAAAATTTTGAAGATTGGATGGCTGCTATGCAATGAGAATATGATGCTATGATGAAAAATGGTACCCATTCTTTATGTGACTCGTCTCCTAGCAAGAAGGCCATAGGCAATAAGTGGGTATACAAGATGAAGTGTAAGGGTGATGGAATAGTTGAAAGGTATAAGGCCAGGCTTGTTGAAAATGGTTATGCTCAAGAAAGAGGCATTGATTTTGACGAGACCTTTGCTCTTACATGCCGAATGACTATTGTTCATAGCATCTGTGTACTTGCAGCTCATCACGGTTGGAATGTACATTAGTTGGAAATTGGAAATACATTTTTGAATGGTGACTTGCACACAGAAGTTTATGTTTTTCATCCTCGTGGTTTTTTGCAAAAAATGATGAAAACCAAGTGTGCAGATTGAAAAAGGCATTATATGGTTTGAAGCAAGCACCACGTGCTTGGTATGAAAAGATACATGTCTACATGATTGCACATGGTTTTGAGAACATTCCAACTGAGAGCATCTTATATATTAAGCACCCAAATGAGGTGCTTTTGATCATTGTTATCTATGTTGATGACATGTTGCTCACTAGTCCTATTGAGAAGCATATTGCTGATTTTAAGGCTGATTTGCATGCCTCATTTGAGATGTCAAATTTGGGGCACTTGCATCATTATTTGGGCTTTCCATTTATGCAAGTTGATGGTGGAATAGCTTTGTGTCAGAAAAAATATATTGACACATTATTGTAGCATTTTGGCATCGAACATTGTAAAGCTATTGCCATTCCTATGGAGACAAGTTTATGATTGAGTCTTCATGATGTTGGAGATGCATTTGATGTTGTTCTCTATCAGTAGGCTATTGTATGCTTGATACTTAGTTTGTCATCTCACAGATGAGCAAGTTTATGAATTGCCCAGGTGTCAAGCATTGGCTGGTGGTTAAGTGCATCTTTCGCTACTTGAGCGGTACCTATCTACTTGGTATGTTTTATCCCAAGGGGGATCACTGCTGCGAGATTTACATGCTTATTTTTACTCTGACTAGACTGGTTGCTATAACACTCATGTGTCCACTAGTGGCTTTTGCTTCATGCTTGGTAGCTCGTTTATATTGTGGTTGAGCAATAAGCAGCCTATTGTGGCCGCTTCTAGTTGTGAGGGTGAGTATAAGGCATCTTTCACAGTGATTGTTGAGTGTGTGTGGCTCAGATGTCTTATGGTTGATTTGGGTGTTGGTCATTCTTCTATCACTACCATCTTCACTCACAGTTAGAGCTCATTGGCAATTGTGAGGAACCTTGTGTTCCATGCTTGCACTAAGCACATTGAGGTGCACAATCATTATGTCAGGGAGAGGTTCTCTATAGGAGAGGTGAGTTTGGCATATGTGCCCACACAAGAGAACATTGCAGACCTTTTCACAAAGGCTCTACCTAGGGAGAAGTTTGAAGCTTTTCACAAAGCTTTGGGCTTACTTCCTTTTGTGGATTGAATCCACACAGCTTGGCACTTCCTTATACATGAATGCTAGCTCCTTGTTCACTGCATCACTCCCAGGGGAATTTGTTGATATATTTAGGTAGTATGTGTGTGAACACACTAGGACATTCGGGGCACTTTTTTCCCTTTTTAAGAGGTTTTTTTCCCTTGGCTTGTATATACATCTATAACCCTAATGGGTCACTCATCTTTGTGCATTCTCTTGGCAATACATTTAGTATTGTATGTTGTGCTCCAAGCTTCTTCTTCTTCCTTGTGTTGCTTGCGTGCTTTCGCGGACCTCAAACTCCAACAATATATACTTCTAGGACAAGGGGTGCATGTCCTTGGACACTTTCAAGTGTCTATCTAAGTGTCCCTCATGTGGACACTTGCCTAAGGTCCAACCACATGGTATCACATGGATACCTAAACAAGTGAGCCCCCTCCCCTCATGTACACCCCAAAGTGTTACTAGGAGAAGCTTCTCCCAAGACTAAGGTTCCCTCACCTTAAGATAAATCAATCCTAAGGTTGAGACCCTTCAAATGAAATCTCAATTGATTCAATAAATCAAGGGTTCAAGGCCTATACTTGGAGATACTTTCCCAAGGGTTTCTCATAGAACTCCAAAGGTTCTCTAAGGGGCTTTGGACCCTTAAAACCCATGTTTGGACCCATAATTATACAACATTCTTCCCTCCTTTAACATTTTCATTAGTGAAAATGTGTGTAGGTATAATATGTGGATATTTTCCCATGCACCATGATATGTGGATATTTCCTCTAAGCATAGCCATCCCTCTCTTTAGGTTCCTTTCCTATAATGAGATAAGGTCTACTACATTCCTCAACCTGAAAGGAGAGGAATCAAAATCCTTGCTCAAATCACTTTACCTTCATCCAAATGAATTTACATACATGCCTTGTACATGTCGACTAGTGAAATGGGTGGATTTCTTTGATGGTCTTTTCCTTTTGACACTTTCACGAACCTCGATCTCCATAAAATAATACATTTCCATACACTTTGTACTTTCCAAGAAATGCATAATTTTTAGGAGTATGTGATAGAGATCCTATCTCTATCTTGAAAGGACCAAAAACTAGATTCATCTTCCACTTTCAATAGAAAGGAGAGGAATCTCTAGATGTTCTATACTTGACTCAATCTTTACTGTTTCTTTATAAATACAAAGATAATTTATTTTCATTTGCTAGGATTTACCTAAGATATGAACTTAACAAAGTGAGTCTATTGAGTCCCTGCCAAAACATGCATTATAAAATAGGGGAAATACTATCTTCTCATTTTCTGACAAGTTAGGTGGACTTATATCTTAGCTTAGCTAGTTCTTTGAAAGCATAATTCCACTTAACTATCTTGAACCAAATTTGGTTTATATGCAAGATAATTATGTATAATAACCTCAAAGGTCACCAAAGCTTTGTGAAGAGGAACAAATCAATTCTTTTACCAATCCTTTCAAATCCTCAAGCTAATTGAGGAACAATACTTATCAAGCCATCAAGATACCTTCTTGCTAACTTTTCTATCTATTGAATGAAGGTAAATGGTTCAAGTTTCCATTTAAGTTCCACATTCTTGCAAGAAAGTTGAATCACTTATTCTCATCATCTCAAGATTAAAAAGATGATCTTTAATAGATCATTCTATCATTCAAGGCTTTGTACTTGAATTTTGTTTACTTTTAGAAAGCTCCTCAACTTTTGGAGTTTAACACAAAAAATGCCCTAGAGTTTTTATCCTCCTTTTTTCCTAATCTCGACCACCCATTTCGAGTCTTCATTAACCTTGATGTTTGTTTTCATCTTGTTCCAACTCTTCCAAATCAAGCAAACAAGGTTAGAGCCTTTTAGATTCATAGTACACTAAGAAAACAACAAGGTGAGAAGATCAAGATCCTTCCACCTAGGGATTCCTTGAAGTGTAAGAGAGGATATTTCTCTAAGAATTAGTTTTAACCAAGAATCTTTCACATTGCACCAAGCTCGACGTATTAATACTTGATAATTTCTCTATCCTCCTTAATAACCCTTGAGCCTTGTGAGAGAAGATCAGTACTTGGCTCATGCCATTATCATCTAGTGCAGTTTCCATTGTGCCTATCATGTATTGTCGCAAGTATGTAATGTACTTATTTAAAATATTTTATGTATTTGTTTTTTAAGTCTCCATCACAATGTTCATCTCTTTGTTGTTTTCCTCTTAACAAAATGATCATTGGATCCTCATTATTAGAGATATAAAGGAGTAAACCTGCTTCATCTTCAACTCCATGAAAAAATCCGACATAATAATGATATTTTAATTGAGAACACATCTCCTTCTATCCTAATATTGTTATTACTACAAGTTCATGTTTCTTTGTGCAAATTTATCAAGGAAACAAGGAGGGAATGAGTGATAATGTATTCTCTTCTTCCTATAAAGGACATTGAAAAAATGAAACCACCAATAGATAGAAGTAATCAATTTTGAGTGCATTATTTTAGTTTACTTTTCTAAATACCCATTAGACCTCGTAAACAATAGGTTTAAATATGAATTTAGGCATCGTGTTTCTTCACAAAATATTGATTGAATTATATATTTTCTAGATGAGGGAGCATTGGTATGAACATGTCTATATCATGACGTGTTCGGCCAAAAGTATCCTCTCATACCTTTGGGATGCAAAGACATATGGCCATGAGACGTTCAAACCAATGTTTTTTGCTGAGAATTTCAAAATACAGGAGAGGAACCAAGCCATATCTCAAAACGAGGGAGCAAATGTGCTGATAAATGAGGAATAACATTGAAATGATGAGGAAGATAAAAAAGGGGATAAAAATAAGGATGATGATGATGAAGATGTGAGATATGATGAGGCATATGAGTCTAAAGAGAAGGATAATGACCACCAAAAAGATGGTGAAGATAACAAGAAAGTTTGTGCTAGCCAATAAGAGCACCAAAAGTAGTAAGAAGAAATACAACAAGAGTGAAAGCATCAAGATAATAATGTGCATCATGAACAAAAATAGCAAGAGCAATACCTGTTGGTGTAAATCACAAGCCTACACATTTGGCTTGGAATTTATCATGAAGACTCTACATACATGAAGA
The DNA here is from genome assembly GCA_020310875.1 of Ceratopteris richardii. Taxonomy (NCBI): domain Eukaryota; kingdom Viridiplantae; phylum Streptophyta; class Polypodiopsida; order Polypodiales; family Pteridaceae; genus Ceratopteris; species Ceratopteris richardii. The sequence continues at coordinate 88,105,495 of CM035438.1, read as the reverse complement.
ACCATAGGAACATATGCTAGTGGTTAATTACCACTTTATCTCATTTGTAAAAGTCAAAATGACTTGGAATCTTTTGTAACCACCTACCAAAGTGAGTCGTGGAAAAAGTAGCCTATCTGATTGAGAGAATATCTCCAAGCTTTTAGGACCTTGATCATAGGAAGCCAAAATTTGAATTTGAATTCAAATTTTTGCACATATCCTATAAAAATGTACTTGGAAAAGTCGCGGGCAGATCACTTCATTCCCGAGGCTTACTCTATTGAGTTTGAGTGTGTGTAAGGACTACATCATAGCCTACACCTCTCTATACCATTGGCAATGCTAGACATGCCAATGGAATTGTACACAAGTGTTAATCAATAGATACATTTACATCATTCATCTTTATGTTCTCTATTAGTCTACTCAAAAGTTTGTTAACTTGTCAAGGGCATATCTCGGTCAATACTACTCCCAATTCAGTGATTCAAAGCTTCTTGGATTCAGCTTAAAGTCTACTACATGCTGACAAAAATTGAAGACATTCCATTTAGCAGATTCAGAGAAATCATCGTCAAGGTGCTCACTGGTCTATCTCTGCTACAGTCCTAAAAAGTTGGGGGTATAGCTAATTTTGCTAAATCAATTTGTCTGAGTATAGTTTGTCATTTTACATCATTCCACTTGCAAATGGTAGCTTACTAAGTTAATTGAATACCCCTAGAAGGAATTTTATTAATTGCTACTGTGCTGGTCACACTGAGCAAAACTTTCAGCAGGTGTCTAGACCAAAATAGAAGGTTTTCTTGAGTTTGTGACTTCCAAAGTTATCTGTTTTGATTCAATCATTGCACACATCATTTACAAAGGACATAGGCCAATTCTTGGTGTCGTTGGAAAGCTAAGGAAGTCTACTAATCAAGTCTAAAGCAAGAGAGGGCTGGTACAAAGCAGGTTTAGGAGTACTTACTCAGTTTCCTGGATCATCCATCCATCTTTCCCAACAGTGGTATCAGAGCAAATAAGGTAAAATGGGAGATGGTTTTCCTTCATTTATTGACAAATTGGACAGGAACAATTATCAAGCTTGGTCTCTAAGGATGAAGACCTACTTACAAGGAAGGAGTCTCTATGGATACATCTCAGGAGATGAGGAATTGCCCTCATTCAAAGCAAGAGGTTTGCCAACCAAGGAGGAGCAAGAAAAACTCAACACATGGTGTGTAAGGGATGCATTGGCAAGGTCTTATTTACTCAACTCTATATCTGACTTTCTTTTACCTCATATCAGAAATTGTAGGACTTCCCAAGAGACTTGGGAAACCTTGTCATCATATTTTTCTTCCAATACAAGGGCTAGGAAAAATCAGTTGTGGATTGAATTCACAACACTAAGGAAGCAACCTAAGCAAGCTGTTTCAGAATTTGTGACCAAGATCAAAGATGTTGCAGATCAGTTAGCAAGCATAGGAGAAGAGATTGAAGAAGAACAAATTGTAAGGCAGGTAATCAATGGAATCAAGGCTGATGACAAGTGGGAAAGCTTCACCACTGCAATGGATCTCTACATGGACATGCACACTCCAGATCTTACAACTCTCATGGGACAACTATTTACACATGAAGCAAAGCTTACCAAGAGTGGAGATACATCCAAAGGTAACAACTCTTCTGCCCTATACACTGATAAGAAATCTAAGGATAAAGGCAAGAGTAAGAAGGTGGAAGATGAAGGCTCTACCTCCCAAGCCAACTATGCAGGGAGAGGTAGATCTTCAAGAGGAAGGGGCAGAGGAGGTAAGCAAGGTAGGGGGAGACCCTATAACTCATCACCATGTAACATTTGTGGTTTATCAAATCACACCACACATGAGTGTTACAGGAATTACAAAAATCAGAGAGGAAGAGGCTACCAAAGAGGTGGATACTCACAGTCTAGAGGAAGGTTCAATCAACACCAAGGCCACAACAACAATTACAATGGCAACTACCAAGGAGGATTCAAAACTAGAAGGGACTACAACAACTACACAGAAGAGCAGGATGACTCTCTACTGATTATGAACATGACTTCAAAATCAGGTACAAATGATGATCATCTGTTTTACATTGATTCAGGGTGTTCAAATCATGTGGCTGGTAATGTGGCACTACTCTCTGATCTTGAGGAACCCAAAGGTAAACATCAAGTCCAAACAGGTGATGATACAAAGCATTCAGTGGTTAAAGTTGGTAATGTTAAGACTTGTGATGGTAATCAGAATTTGTTGAGCAGGGTACTCTATGTACCAACCATTACAAAAAACTTAATGAGTGTTGGTCAGATTGTAGAGAAAGGTTTGCAGGTCAGATTCAATCAGTATGGAGCATTTGTGGAGGACCCAAGACATGGATTCAAAAGGATAGCTAAAGGAGAAAAATCATGTAGACTTTTCACCTTTGAGTTGGAAGATACAAAGAACATTGCATTATATAGTTATAAAGATCAAACACTTTCAGAGCTTGAGATTTGGCACAAGAGATTAGGGCACATAGGAGAAAGGACCTTGAAGCAAATTTGCAGGGACCAATGTGTGCTTGGGATACCTAATGTATCCAAGCACCATATGATTTACAAGTGTGGTGCTTGTCAATTTGGTAAGTCTCACAGGTTACCCTTCTCCAAGAAAGGATATATGCATGAAGACTATCTAGAGCTTGTACACACAGATGTATGGGGACCTAGCAAAGATCCCTCAGTCTCAGGTTCAAGGTACTATGTGTCTTTTATTGATGATTATAGCAGATGGACTGTATTATACTTTATGAAGCACAAGGATGAGGTATTTAATTGTTTTAAGAAATATCTTGCATTAGTTGAAAATCAGACAGGAAGGAATTTGAAGAGGCTAAGGTCAGATGGAGGAGGTGAGTACTTCTCCAATGAATTTGAGGACTTCTTGCAGGACAGAGGCATCAAAAGGGAAATAACCACAAGGTACTCTCCTGAACAGAATGGGGTAGCTGAAAGAAGAAATAGGTTAGTTGTTGAGATAGCTAGATCTATGCTTAATGAGAAAAAATTACCTAACTATCTATGGGCAGAGAGTGTTTCTACTGCCACCTATCTCATAAACAGGTTACCATCAAAGTCACTTGATGGTATGACACCCTATGAAGCTTGGCATGGTAAGAGACCATCATTAGATCATTGCAAAATTTTTGGATGTGTAGCATATGTACACATTCCTTCACAGGTAAGAGGAAAGCTAGATCCGAAGGCTGAAAAATGTATTTTCATTGGATACGATTTAAATAAAAAAGGTTACAGGTTTTATAACCCTACCAATAAGGGATTTATGGTAAGCAGAGATGTGATCTTTGATGAGAATGATTCTTGGTATGAGAATGAATGCAGGAAGGTCAAACTACCCTATGATTTGGAAGAAGAATTTGCAAAACTTACAAAGGAGGAACCTACTCAAGATGTAGACTCAAGTTCAGATGATGAAGACACTATCAACCTTGAAGAGTTCAAGGCATGGAAGTCCAAAGGCAAAATGAAGATGAAGAAGCTTGAAGACATACTTGAATCTTCAACTCAATCAATAAGGAGATCTCAGAGAGAAAGCAAAAAACCTATCAGATATGGGTATGATACATCTCTTGTTACTAAACATTCAGTTTATCTTGCAAAGGATTTGTCAAATGAAGAACCAGGTTCATGTGAAGAAGCAATCACCAAATCAGAATGGAAAGAAGCTATGGATGAGGAGATTGAAGCACTCAAGGAGAGTGATACATGGGATTTAGTACCCAAGAAGGACTCCATGAAGGTAATAGGATCCAGATGGATCTATAAATTGAAAAGAAATTTTGATGGCACAATTAACAGGTACAAGGCCAGATTGGTAGCCAAGGGTTTTGCACAAACCCAAGGCATTGACTATGAAGAGACATTTTCTCCTATGGCCAAGATGCCAACAATTAGAGTGTTGGTTAGTGTGGCTACATCAAAGAATTGGAACATGTACCAAATGGATGTCAAGAATGCTTTCCTGAATGGATGGATCTCAGAAGAAGTTTATATGTCACAACCTCCTGGCTATGAAGACCCTAAGAAGGTAACTTATGTTTGCAAATTAAAGAAGGCTTTATATGGATTGAAGTAGGCACCTAGGGCATGGAATTACAGGTTAACTACATACCTCCAAGACCAAGGTTTTGTCATGAGCAACGCTGACACTTCTCTGTTTATTAAGAGAAGTAATTCAAAGGTAATCTATCTCTGTGTCTATGTTGATGACATCATCATTACATGTAATGATGTCAGTGGAATCAAAAATATCAAAAGCCAAATGATGAAGGAGTTCAAGATCAATGATCTTGGGCTATTGAAGTATTTTTTGGGACTTGAATTAGTTTATACTAATTCAGGGATATACATTACTCAGAAAAAGTATGTACAGGATATGTTGAAAAAGTTTCACTTGCAGGATGCTAAAGCAACAAGCACTCCAATGGAGGTGAACCTAAAGCTAAGTGCCCATGAAGGTGATGAAGTCCAAGACATTACAGGTTATCAAAGTATGGTAGGTAGCTTGAACTATGCTACTCTTACAAGAATTGATATTGCATATGGAGTTAGCGTGCTAAGTCAATTTATGCACAAGCCAAGGATACCTCACTTAGAGGCTGCCAAAAGAATCTTGAAGTATCTCAAGGGTACACAGAACCATGGTTTGTACTTTCCTTACACTTCAGATATTGATATAAAAGTTTATTCAGATGCAGATTGGGCAGGATGCAAGGATGATAGGAGAAGCACTTCTGGATACATTTCTTTTGCAGGTGACAAACCAATTTCATGGTCTGCAAAGAAGCACCATTGTCTTCTACAGAAGCAGAGTATAGAGGGCTAGCTAATGCCACTCAAGAAGCAATTTGGATTAAGCTTTTGTACACAGAATTGGGCTTATATACTAGGCCTCCAATTATCTTTGGAGACAATACAAGTTCTCTTCACCTTGCAGCTAATCCTATCTATCATGCCAGAACAAAACACATAGAAGTTCATTATCATTATGTGAGAGAGAAGTTGCTAAGCAAGGATATTCAGCTGACTTATGTGTCAACCAACATGCAATGTGCAGATTAGCTGACTAAAGCTTTGGATGGGACAAACCTTCGCAGGTTCAAATCTATGATTGGATTGCAGGATATACTTGAAGATTGAAGATGAAGACTTAAGCCAAAATGTTTGGCTTGAGGGGGAGCTGTTGGTGTAAATCACAAGCCTACACATTTGGCTTGGAATTTATCATGAAGACTCTACATACATGAAGAACCATAGGAACATATGCTAGTGGTTAATTACCACTTTATCTCATTTGTAAAAGTCAAAATGACTTGGAATCTTTTGTAACCACCTACCAAAGTGAGTTGTGGAAAAAGTAGCCTGTCTGATTGAGAGAATATCTCCAAGCTTTTAGGACCTTGATCATAGGAAGCCAAAATTTGAATTTGAATTCAAATTTTTGCACATATCCTATAAAAATGTACTTGGAAAAGTCGCGGGCAGATCACTTCATTCCTGAGGCTTACTCTATTGAGTTTGAGTGTGTGTAAGGACTACATCATAGCCTACACCTCTCTATACATTTGGCAATGCTAGACATGCCAATGGAGTTGTACACCAGTGTTAATCAATAGATACATTTACATCATTCATCTTTATGTTCTCTATTAGTCTACTCAAAAGTCTGTCAACTTGTCAAGGGCATATCTCGGTCAATACTACTCCCAATTCAGTGATTCAAAGCTTGTTGGATTCAGCTTGAAGTCTACTACATGCTATAAAAAATTGAAGACATTCCATTCAGCAGATTCAAAGAAATCGTCGTCGAGGTGCTCACTGGTCTATCTCTACTATAGTCCTAAAAAGTCGGGGGTATAGCTAATTTTGCTAAATCAATTCGTCTGAGTATAGTTTGTCAGTTTACATCATTCCACTTGAAAATGGTAGCTTACTAAGTTAATTGAATACCCCTAGAAGGAATTTTATCAATTGCTACTGTGTTGGTCACACTGAGCAAAACTTTCAGCAGGTGTCTAGACCAAAATAGAAGGTTTTCTTGAGTTTGTGACTTCCAAAGTTATCTGTTTTGATTCAATCATTGCATACATCATTTCCAAAAGACATAGGTCAATTCTTGGTGTCATTGGAAAGCTGAGGAAGTCTACTAATCAAGTCTAAAGCAAGAGAGGGCTGGTACAAAGCATGTTTCACAGTACCTACTCAGTTTCCTGGATCATCCATCCATCTTTCCCAACAACACCAACATAAACAAGAACAACATCAGGAAGGAAAAAACCAAGAAGAAGAAGAAGAAAAAGAGGAAGAGGAGGAGAAGGATGAGAAGAAGAAGCAAGCGGAATGTGATTAGAAAACAAACAACAATAAGAGAAACCACAATCATCAAGATCACTAACAACAAAATCAACATCAGCAAGAACAATAGCACGAGCAAAAATACTAGCAGCAAGAGAGATCAAAACAAATTGAGGAAGAGGAACAAAAAAAATCAAAAGGACAAGAAGTAAAAAACAAAAAGAAGAACATTTTGGGCAACAAAACAAAAAGAGCAACATGTAAGTCAACAATGGCAATAAGAACAAGAGGAAAAGAAACGTAAAAAATAAGAGGACAGAGAGATGGAGGATATAGCAAAGGATCACATCAAATGTATGGATGTAGATTATGAGCCTTTGAATATATTATGCGGTATAACTATTGAACTTCAATAGGATTTTAGAGCTAAATTACGCACTAAAGTGGATGCCTAATCAATTGTTTAAGATAATGGATGTGCAACTTTTGTTGGGATGTATGTAGAACCAATACCAACTAAGGAAGAAGAAAACCCTTTCTATACATTTCCAATTTAATTAGTGAGCTCATTTTTGCATTTCATAACACATATATAGGTTCCAACCTATTTTTTGATGTCTAGAAAGGTTTCTATATTGGGCACTGAGAAAGGTGCTAAGAAAGAGAAGAAATGAGAATCGATTGCAGATCTAAATGCTCTCCCTATCTTCTAGAGATGTTTTAATCTATGGAGTTATATTTATAAGAGATATTGACATGGATTCACTTGTTTGTCATGATATCTCTCTCTCTCTCTCCCTCTATTTATCTATCTATATATCTCTCAGGTATGTGTGTTTGGAAATCTAAGTAGACACAAATAATTTTTTTCCTTTTAGGAAGTTGGATCATTGAGATCTATTCTTTCAAGTAATCTTGAAAAATTGAGATCTACTCTTTCAAGTAATCTTGAATTACAATCAGAAATCACAATATGCATAAGGAATAACACTCATGGGATCCCTTGAATCCCATAAGCTAGTGTTTGGATGCTTAGCAAATACTAGGATACAAAGCCAAAAGTTCTACTAAGGTAGACACTAGGAAGGGATAGCCCTAAGGTAGATAAGATAACTAGTTTCACTAGGTAGCCCAAAGACCCAATGGTCTCCTAAAGGGGCTAGATTAACATCTTACAACCCAAGTGCTAAGTAGAGTTCATTCGTGGATTGCAAGGGTTGCATACCCATCCCCAACCTTAAGAGGCAGAGGCACCAACCAACTGAGCTAACCTACACAAATAGATAGGAATGGGATTGATGAAATTTCTACACTGCATTTTAGAGCACATCCCTCTCAACATCTTGTTAACATTCTCTCTCTCATCAACTCTCTATGTACATATATCCTTGTGTTATGCATGTGTGTTTTAACATGCGATTAACTAGATAGGAGTGGCCTCCATGACATCAAAGCACCCCATGTTAAAGCCCAACCCCCCCCTTTATGTCAACTTTTCCTCTTGTCATTTGTTCTCTCTCTCTCTCTCTCTCTCTCTCTCTCACACACACACACACACACATAATTGTATAGCCACGCCCAGACATTATTGGCTAAGAGATAGAGAATCATATCTAGACTCGGAAAAAAATGTAACTTCCATTAAGTTTGTAAGAAGGGTAGAAAAAAGTGTGGCATTGCGCATGAGCTATAGGATGGGTTGGAGAAAGAGATCAGAGGAATGTGATGAGAGATCCATGCGAGAAATATTAAGAGGAACAAGTCCTTGTGCATCTTACTCATGTAGTCTCCATATAACTTGTTGCAATTATCATACACCTTTTGAATCTGCTCCGTCCTCTTCTTATGATCATGGCGATCATCATCTTCTTCATCATAAGTAGGAAAGATGAATTCATATTCCTTTTAATCTAAAAAATGCTTTTCCTTCTCATTCATGCAAAATTCCTTATCTTTGGGGGTCAATCATTCCTCTAGATTGTATGGGGAGGGACCTTCTGAATCATGCAGCATGCCATATATCCTGTATAATTCCTAGCCCCAATCAAGTGAATTTCTATCAGAGCCATGATCCTTATCTAAATATTCCATAAGTGTTGATATTCTCTACAAAGGAATAAGTGCATATTCTTGAGAGAAGTCTGCAAGGCCATAGACTCAAAAGAAAGTTTCTTCAGAATTTTCCTTGATGAAGAATGACAACAATGTTTCGCCACCCTTTGAAGTCACGTCCATGAATCTCGCATATGTGCATATACTTTCCATACGTGTGAATAGCTCTTATTTGTGCATTAACTGAGAAATTCAATGATTAGAAAGTGAAGCTTTAGAAAGTGCTAAACATAAACGAGTAAGAAATGCATGGATAGGTACTAAAGACTAATAAACATTGTATGGTAAATTTTTTTTTAATATAAAGGAAGTTCGGCATTAGCCTACTCTCCCGGACTTGAATTAAATAAAGAAAAGTACAAGAGAAGGGGACTAGTGCCCATGGGACCCCCCAAATCCCACAAAGCAGGGGAAGCTTTTACAGAGCTTAGATGGCATTACAAAGAAGGTTAATCACCCTCTCATCGCCCTCATGAGGGGCCCACTTGGGTTTAAGCTTGTTATTGATCAAAAGGAGTACTTGATGATGCCTGAAAGGGGGGGATTTCTTACAGTTAACAATCCTTTTGCCAAGGAGGAACAACGATTTCTCAATTGACCACTCTTTGGGGGAGTCACCAAAGTTGAAAGCACATCTTTCCCGCCAAATTTTCCATAGGATCTCGCCTCTGATGGCGTTCCAGAGAGTCGCGGAGCAGCCGATCGCTTCTCCCAGCAGGGCTTGTTGCTAACTGAGATGTTTCTGAAGTCTAATTTTCTTTCCAACCGTCTGCCAAAGTCTGTTGGAGCTGGGGCAGGTAAAGAAGATGTGTGAAACATCTTCGATAGACCGGTAGCAGCGTTTGCACCAGGGAGGAATCCCACAAAATTTGCTAGCCTTAAGGTTGGTCCAGATTCCATGATGAAGAATTTGCCATAAGAGGACAGAATTTTTTATTTCTATGAGGGGGTGCCAGATAGCCATGAACTTCATGTCCCACCGAAGCCGCGTCCATGACAGGCACCACTTCTTGTTGAGGTTAACCTGATAGTCAATCGTTTCTTTGATGTTCGGGATTTTTGATAGGCTATTCCCATTGTGCCATTTAAGACCAAGCAAGCTCGACGTGTCGTATCCCATGAGAAGGCGAACTTTGTGTCGGTCCCAGGCGAGACATCTCCTTTGCAAAGTGTTCCATTCTTCGTATGAAATGTTGACACAAGGGTCAATATCCTCGAAGTTGATCTAGCGGTTGGTGTCTTGTTTCCAGAGATGTTTCCATTTTTTGAAGCCTTTGTTCCATAACTTCTTGGCATTTTGAATGTTCCAAGATTCCACACTCCGGATGCCATGGATCAGAAACCAGATAGAGTCGTTTTGTCTGATACCGGCTGCCCACTTCCAGTCTTCACTAATTCTTGTGTAGCTTTTGACTTTATTCCAACTCTTCCATAGGGAGCACACGAGATTAGAGCCTTTGGGGAAGACAGGGATTGGGGAAAATAGCAAGGTCAAGATGTCAAGATTCTTCCAATTTGGGAAACCCATGAGAGCCAAGTCGTTCCTATTTCTAAAGATCAACTTGGCCCACGAGGCCTCCCCGTTGCACCAAGCCTTAATCATCCATTTGGCCGCCAGTTTGTTAGCCATGCACCCAATGTCCAGGATACCAAGTCCCCCACTATCTCTATGGCTGGTGTAGATGGACCATTTGATTTTAGGCACCCCCCTCCTATTGTGGTCGCCCGTCCAAAGGAAGTTTCTACAAATACTATCCATTTTGGACAGACCTTGCTCTTTCGATCTCCAACAAGAAAGGAAATAAAGGGTAGATGAAAGGAGGAACGTGTTGATAACCATAGCACGACCAACAAGATTTATTTGCATACCTCTCCGATAGTTAAGCTTGTTTTCAAGTTTGGCCAGCACCCAGATCCACCACTGTTCCATAGAGACGTCAAACCCCAAGGGGATCCCAAGAAGCCAAAAAATTTGGCCCTGCGGAATGATTTGACAGCCATGATCAATGAGAAGCCGGGATGTGACCCCACAACAGCTCTAAAGTCGGTCTTAGAGTGGTTGATTGTGGATCCAGAGGCTTCACAAAAGGTAGTCAGACACCTCCGGAACGTCCCTAGGCTGGTACTATCATTGTGAACAAACACGTTCATATCATCGGCAAAAAGTCTCATGGTGATTTGACTGTGGTCATGAGGCAAATGGAGGCCTTTGATATTACCAGCTTCCACCTGATGCGTCACAAGCCTACTAAGCCCTTCTGTGGCAATGGCAAAGAGAAGGGGAGCCAATGGGCACCCTTGTCTGATAGATCTTCTAAGTTTGATCACCTTCGAAAGTTTGCCATTAATGTTAATTTGGGTCGATGCGTTTCCGAGAAGGGTCGTGATCATCTTGATGAATTTCTGACTACATCCAAGATCTTGGAGCGACTGCAGAATATAGTCCCATTCCAGCCTGTCATAGGCTTTATCAAAGTCGATCTTGAGGAAGACCACGTCTTGTTTAGACTCATTTGCAAATTCAAGACCTTGCGAGATATCTATAATGGTTTCCAAAATTGACCTGCCTTTGATGAAACCTTTTTGGTCCTCGCTTAACCACGCTCTCAAGTGGCAAGAGATTCTGTTGGCAATGACTTTGGCAATGATCTTGTATCCTGTTTGGAGCATCGTAATAGGACGCCAATTCTCTATTCTATTCTTTTCCCCTTTTTTGTGTATTAACTTGATAATGCCATTGTTGAGACAAGAAGGAAGCGCACCAAACTTGAGCGCCTCTTGCCAAACCAGACGAAGAGGAGTGGCAACCACCAACTTGAAGGATTTAAAGAACTCATTAGTGAGCCCGTCGGGTCCGGGGCTTTTACCAGGAGGGAGGGCATCAATGACCTCAATGATTTCTGCTTCAGAGATAGGGGCATGTAGCAGGGAGCGAAGGTTGAGTGGTATCCTGCGGGGGGAAACCCTAGATATGGCTGCCATATAGTCCCTTCTATGGTGGGAGAGGGGGTTCGAGGTCCCCAGGAGTCTCGTGAAGTGCCCTTCAATGATCCCAAAATTATCTTCTTCCAAATTGCATACATTGCCATTTAAGTCTAGCAATAAGGGGATCGATTCTCTGTTATGTTTCCTTTTAAGGATACGGCACATCTCTTTGGTTGGTTTGTCGGCTTTGCCAGCCCACCACTCCCTGAAGAAAATTTGCAAATTTTTCCTTTGTATTTCTTCCTCGTATCTCAACAATGCTCGGATTTTTCGAAGACCTTTCTGGGCTTGAGATTTTCCTTTGTTCACTTCCTCCTCGAGCCTCCAGAGTCTGTGATATAGAGCTTCTCTACGAGCCCACCGCACAGTCTCGAGCATCTTCCTGGATCTAATCATGATCTCTCGTGACTTATCAACCGCACTTCTCCAACACTTGGCTAAGGACAAGCCAGAGGCGAACGCCTCCTTCCACATTGTATGGTAATTTTGGGATATGTACTTCCTAATGCATTTAACAATGCATATTTTGCATACATGAAAAGTTCTGATTTTATAATCATGGAAAGATCATGAAAAACAAACGCTTCTAGTGTATGTTCAATAAAATGACTTCATCAACCATTAAAGAGAGTCACTCGTTTGGGTTGGCTGCTTGCATACACGAGTATATATACCATGCAGGCACAGACTTGTATGATTGGATATGAAATGATAGAAAAAATGCATATTATTGAAGTTGATGCATCTAAAATGGAAGTTGAAAGTAGATTAGAATCTAATTGACAAGGAAAACGGAACTTCAAAATGGTGTTTAGAAGCAATCCGATTTTTCCTTTCGCATATAAGTTGAACATAATTAGTTCTTATAAAGGAAGTCATCTCCTACTAGGTATATCCAAGCCTTATGATTCTATGAAATACGATATAAAGATGAAATGAAGAAGATACATGAAGAATGCTAAAAATTTCAAAGATAGATTCTAAAAGTTGAACATAAGTATTAATGACAATAGATTATGACAATTGTCTTTCTAAGAATAAAATTTCATGACCCTAAGGACATAATATACTAGTTTAAGCATGGAAATTACCTAAAGTAATTTATTTTGGAAGTTATTTAGAAGATCAATAACTATTAAAGTGGGAAAAACGATTTTAAGTTATTAGATCTAAGGGTTGAACTACCAACCATTTTTGGTGTTTAGAACGTTTGGTTATACATTGGAATTGTTGATCTTTTAAGAGAGAGATGAATCTAATTCTTCTCAAATTGTTTAGTTATAAACTCCTTGAGTGACCTAAGTGCTAAGTAACTTGGAAAAGAACCTACACTGATAGTGGCAAGAGAGTGAAAGTTGTTTTCAAAATAAATGCACAAACAAGATGTTAGCATTTGGAAGGATACATTTTGCATACCACTACCGAGATAGATTCAAAACTTCAAGAGTTGGAGAAGTCTCATCTATCATAAAGAGTCTAGTTAGAGCTACAAAATCATGGAGAAAAAACTTTTGAAGATTTTAAAATAATTTTACATGGAAGCCCAACTTTTTACCCACGTATGTTAGATACCAATTCATGGATTGTATCTAAGGCATGATCTTGAATAAGTACCAATGGTATATCAAAAAATATATCTAGAGTAATAATCCAGGGTGTTTTCATCAAGAAGAAATGGTGCACCAACATTACATACAAATAGTATACAAGAAAACGCCTTATGCGTAAGATAACTAAATCAACCTCAAGGTATGTTAAAGATGCCATCTAAGAAGTGAAGCCTTTGGATGAAGAAATGGAAACAAAAGCATGACTTATCGCTGAGATAAGTAAAAAGAATGGTGCACCTTAACTTCAAAAATTATAGACATGCCTAGAAGAGAAGGTAAAATGTTCTTATCATAAGAGATAAAGACAAAAAGAGAATCATGAATACACTTAAGAGCACATGGAGAAAAATGAAAGGATAAAAAGATCCAAAAACTTGTCATCCAAAAGATTGATGAATGCTCAAGGAAGGTTTTAGTCCAATCTTCTTGGATATTGAAAAATCATACATTATTCACAAGTTCTAGATTCTTAAAACACAATTCAATCTTAGATATGATTAAAATCCAAATAAATCAAAACATCTAAGGAAACATCACTTAAGAATTCATACCTAGATATACATGTTTAAGAAGATTGCACAATCATCTTCTTGGGCAAGTGTTATTCCAACTTCAAAAAATATCAGAGTTCAAGGTTCATCAATAAGAGTATTTCTCAAGGAAAGACAAAGAAATTAAAGCCTCTTAAATGATTAATAATCATAGGAGACAAACTAGTGCTCATATGGAAAGGTTTTCTAGATAAAGGCCCAAAACCAGTTGAGACTTGTTTCATTCACACAAGGCAGCGTAATAGCTTAACCTTGGTGTACCTTGTATTGTGAACGTACTTGAAAATAGTGTATACACAAAAAGGTGTACATAAAGCAAAAGTTCGTTACAGACGATAAGAAAAGTGAACATCATAAAACACTTGAATAAGTAAATAAAAAAAGGAGCGATGTACTTGAGCTCTAAGATACACACCATTTTTATGTCCATGATGAATACACGCTCAATGGTATGGGACATTGGTCATTGCATTCACACGTATGAACGTATGAAGGTTTGGAACATCATTACTTAAAATGATATTTCTCTTTTAATTTAACAAATCATTCTTGAATTCAAGGGTATATTGTGAGCTCAAGACTCTAAGAAGAGTTGTAAAGTTGAGGATCATCGTCACAGATCTACAATACCCTGAAAATGTCATTCAATTGGAAATGCAATAAATACACAAATAAATATTTGCCCAAGATGTTTATTATTTCTACTTTTGATTTTCTGAAAACAAAAAAAGGAAACAATAAAGTAGACTCAATCAAAGAAAGTGTTAGAGGAGATGGTGGATAATCACAAGAGATGAGATGGTGTAGCTAAAACCTGCTTCACACCTACTATAAGTAATGGCTGAAGAGTGTTGTGGGCCTCCTTAGCTAGCTAATAAACATAAATGATCATATATGTTGCTTGGAAGATGATGCACAAATGATAGGATCAAGACAGATAGGTTGGCATATGATCCAATGCACAAAACTTGCTATTTTGGTTGAGACACTTGCTCAGTGTTTCACTTAATTCTGTGTGTAGAATAGCAATTAGTCAAATTCCTTTTGTTGATCTTTAATTAGCTTAACAAGCTACCATTCATGAGGGGAATCATAAAATGATGAACTATATGTAGAGAATTATGTTTAGCAAACAGAGCAACACTCCTGACTTTTACGAGCTTACATAGTCATCAACCAGTGAGCATTACTCGATCGATATCTAACAATTGAGAGAACCAAATTCAATGAAACTTTGTAGGATCAAAATAGACATTATTCTAAATATTTCATGCTTTGAATCATGCAAAATGATGCACTACACAATGAGAACCAGCTCAGATACAAGATAGATGCATTCTAACTCCTTGTGGGTCTTCATCACTTTTACTATGAGTAAATAAACACAAAGTTATAAGAGATTGTACTTATGATGCTTCACAAGTGATATTCTAATACAACAAGCTTAAGTGTATTCATCAAGTATGTAGGCTTGGGCTTAATTGCACCAACATCTCCCTCTGAAGCCTAACATGCTTGATTTTTATTGTTCCTTGATCTCTTGCGGCCCAGTCATCATTTTGAACATGTTCATCTTTGTTCCATCCAATGCTTTGGTAAGTAAATCTTCACATTGCAAATGAGTTGATAAATATGCTAATTGAATGTCTTTACTTAGCAATTTCTCTCTAACATAATAATAATGCACTTCCATGTGCTTAGTCTTGGCATGGTACACAGGATTAGCAACCAAATGAAGTGAGTTGGTATTATCTCCAAATATGATCAAAGTGTAGGAATGTATCTCCAAATCTGCATACAATTGTTTAAGCCACATAGCTTCCTGAGTTGCATTAGCCAAGCCTCTATACTCTGCTTTTGTGGAAGATAAGGCCACAGTTGGTTGCTTCTTGGATGACCATGATATGAGTTTTGAACCTGCAAAAGATAGGTACCCTGAAGTGCTCCTCCTATCATCCTTGGAGCTAGCCCAATCTTCATCAGAATATAGCTTTATATCTATGTCAAAAATGAAGGGATAGAATAATCCCTCATTCATTGTACCCTAGCACCCTCTTTGCAGCTTCCATGTGCGGCTTCCTCGGTACATGCATGAATTGACTCAATGTACTCACAACATATGCAATATCCACTCTTGTCAAAGTAGCATAATTAAGACTACCCACAAGTTGTTGATACCCTATAATATCTTCAAGTAGCTCACCTTCATGTGAACTTAGCTTATGACTGATCTCCATGGGAATACTTCCATCTTTAGTGTTCTCCATCTTAAACTTTATCAACATATCATTTATGTACTTTCTTTGTGTGATGAATATACCTGAATCTGTATACACAAGTTCTAAGCCAAGGAAATAGGTTAACAACCCCAAATCATTCATTTTTTATTCCTTCATCAATTGAGCCTTGACATGCTTGATACTATCAGAATCATTACCTATAATATTGATATCATCGACATAGACACACAAGAAGTATCTGCCTTGCTTGCTACAAAGCCTTGATCTTGCAAATAGGTAACAAGTCTATGGTTCCAAGGTGTAGGGGCTTGCTTGAGACCATAGAGTGCTTTTCTAAGCTTGCATATATATCCTAGTTTTCCTTCATCTTCAACCAAGTGGTTGTGCCATATATACTTCTTTTGATATCCAACCATTTACAAATGCATTCTTGACATCTAACTAATTTAAATTCCAATTTTTGGATGCAGCAACACCTTACCAATACCCTAATTGTTGGCATCTTTTCCACAGGTGAAAATGTCTCTTCATAATCTACTCCATGTGTTTGGACAAATCCCTTTGCCACTAGTCTTGCCTTGTACCTGTTTATAGAACCGTCAAAGTTCTTTTTAACTTTATATATCCACCTTGAACCAATTACCTTCATATCTGGTTTCTTGGGAACTAGGTCCCAAGTGTGGTTCTCCTGCAATGCTTCCACTTCCTCATGCATGGATTCTCTCCACTCAGTTTCTTCTTCTTCGCCTCTTCAAATGAAGAATGCTCCTCTGCCATTGAATCTTTAGTGATATACACTAAGGATGTATCATATACATACCTTATGGGCTTCTTACTTTCTCTCTGTGATCTTCTTAAAGCTTGATTGGAAGAATCAGGTAGATCCTCTACTTGCTTGTGTTTGCACTTGCCTCTTGATTTCCAAGCTTTGAATTCTACATGCTCCTCATCTTCTGAGTTGATGTTCTCTGCTTGGTGTTGGTCTTCTTGAGTTAGGGTTGGAAAATCACTTTCCAGATCATATTGGAATTTGACTTTCTTGCAATCATCTTCAAACCAAGAATTATTCTCATCAAATACTACATCCCTACTAACTATGAATGCCTTGTTAGTGTGATTGTAAATTCTATATCCCTTTTGATTTTGATCATACCCAATGAATATGCACTTCTCAGCCTTAGGGTCAAGTTTCCCTCTGATTTGTGATGGAATGTGTACATAGGCAATGCACCCAAATATCTTGCAATGAACCTGGTTGTTACTTCCCTCTTTATGCCTTTGTCCTATAGGAATAGATCAAACTCATGTGAGAAGTACTCACCACCTCCATCATACCTGATTCTCTTAAAGCTTCTTCTTGTTTGACTTTCCTCTAATGCCAAGTATTTCTTGAAACATGTAAACACCTCATCCTTATGCTTCATAAAATAGACAATTATTCACCTACTGTAATCATCAATAAAAGAGACATAATAGCTTGAACCTAAGATGGATGGATCTTTGCCAGGACCCCGCACATCAGTGTGTACAAGCTCCAAATAATCTTCATGGATGTATCCTTTCCTACTGAATGGTTGCCTATGAGCTTTGCCAAATTGGCAAGGTCCACATTTATAGATCATATGTTGCTTGGTCATATTATGAATCTCAAGCACACTTTGATCCCTGCAAATTTTCTTCAAAGTTCTCTCTCCTATGTGCCCCAGCCTCTTGTGTCATATTTCCAACTTAGATAGGGTTTGGTCTCTATAACTGAATAGTGCTATGTTCCTTGGGTCTCCAATTTCAAAAGTAAACAATCTACCTGACTTCTCACCTTTGGCTATCCTTTTGGATCCTTGTTGGGGGTCTTCTACATATGCTCCATGCTTTGTGAACCTGACTTGTAGACCTTTCTCTACACTCTTCCCAACACTAATTAAATTTTTGGTTATGGTAGGCACATACAAAACTTTGCTCAACAGCTTCATACTACCATATGATGTCTTAACATTTCCAATTTGTTTGATTGAATGCTTGGTGTCATCATCTGTTTGTACCTCATGCTTGCCCTTTGGTTCTTCAAGATCAGATAAGAGTGCTACATTCCCTAACACATGATTTGAACAATCTGTGTCAATGTAAAAGATTTGCTCATCATCTTTACCTTGCTTGTATGTCATGTTCATAATGAGCAGAGAATCCTCTTGATCTTCAGTGCTTTGTGGAAGATGCTATTTAGCCATCACTTTCATGCACTAAGGAGACATCAGCTAGCTCCAAACACATGTATGACACTTTGTTGCCTCTTTTTAGAGGGGGAGAGTCTAATGTTGGTCCTAATGAGGTGAATTCTCAGCCTTTATAGGTTTCATGTGAGGATGCAGTTCATTCCATTTCTAATGCAAATTTACATGATGCACTTGTTGATGAGAGAGCTGATATTGAGGAGGCAAAGACTATGCCAAAATGTCTAGTGTAAACTTTGTGTGACAATAAATTAGATGCACCTCTATCATATCGTGCTTGTTCTCACTATCGTAGTGCTTCTTGCATCAAATTGTTGTTGATATATTTAGGTAGTGATGTGTGTGAACATGCTAGGACCACCGGGGCAACTTTTTCCCTCTTTAGGAGGTTTTTTTTTCTCAGCTTGTATATATGTCTATAGCCCTAATGGTTACTTATCTTTGTACATTCTGGTGCTAATACATTTAGTATTGTGTGTTGAGCTCCAAGCTTTTTCTTCTTCCTTGTGTTATTATCATGCTTCCGCAGACCTCAAACTCCAACATTGGTATCAAAGCAGGTCGCCGCTTCATCTAGGGCATCGTTGACACTCTTGAGAATCACACGAAATTTGGTGAGCACACTCAAGCTGATTAGGAGATCAAAATAGCTTTGTTGTGTGGTGCAAAAATCACGATCTGAGCTCATTTTGGCCTTCGAATGCACTATCGCAATGCTCATGTAGGCTATTTTCTCTTTTTGTGCCAGAGATATATACAAGTTTCAGTTTGCTAGTATAACCATCTAGAAGTCTACTATAGGTTTAGAAGAATTTGTTGGGGTAGTTCTATTCAACGTTTTCAGATGCAATCATTTTTCGCATCAGGGTATTTTAGTTAGTGGCCATGGCTGAACGCAGTGTTGTATTTTGTATGTTGGTTGTTGAGGATAAGTTGCATGGTACGAATTAGCCATTGTGGGCTTATATGATGCATCATGTATTGGTCACAAAAGGACTCTGGAATATTATGCAAGGTGTTGAAAAACATCATATTACACCTACAAATATAGGACCTATTGAAGCTGATGCAGACGGTGTTGAAGATGCTAATGTTTCTACTGCACCTACTGCAAAGCAATTTTTTTGGGATGGCAAAGATGCTCAGGCACATGCATTCATGGCCTTGTCTGTCGAATGTGCCATTATTCCTCACATTCGCTCTTGCAAAACAACTAAGGATGCTTGGGATACACTTACCACATTGTATCACGCTACAAATGAGGCTCGTGTGCCTAAAAAGAATGGGAAACTACGTTTTATTCAAGATCTCCAACCTATCAATAAAGTCACGATAAGAGAGTGAGCATATGAATGAAGGTGATTCTATGGATAGTTTTTTGAGAAAGATCAAAGACTTGAAGGAACATTTGATTTTTCGTGATGAAGTTATACCAGATAGCTCACTTGTGCAGACCGTTTGGAATGGTCTTCCTGATTAATATCAGAGTTTTGCTTATACTCTTTGTTTGATGATGAAAGGCAATCCAAATGCCTTGACATTTGAGGATTTAGTCTCTGTTTTGTTGCAGGAAGATCAGTCTAGGCAGAACAGGCCCATTATGCATGTCACAGATCAAGCTTTCTTGGCTAATCAAAAGGACAAAGGTAAATGGAGCTCATCTACTAGTAAGCAAAAAACTGCAAATGCTACACATTTGAAGAAGGAAGACAAAGATGAGAAGAAATCAAAAAAGAAAAAATTCTTTTGTAAGTACTACGAAGGAAACGACCATATCATAAAGAAGTGTCCAAAACTGGTGGCAAAAGAGGCAAAGAAAAAAGAGGCTGGAATGGTTGTTGCAAAGGCCTCTACACCGACAATAGAGTCTACTAATCTTGTGCAAAATGAAGAATGGGCATTTAGTACTGTTTGCAGTTTTGACCCATCTTCTCATGAGCAGTGTATGTATGTAGTAGACTTAGATGTTTGGTACTCTGATAGTGGGGCAACCAAACATATTACCTCGCAGTGCAATTTCTTCACTTCACTTGAGCCTGCCCCTACAGGAAATATTGTCACATGCACCAACAACTCCTCTTATCCTATCATGGGAGTTGGTAAGAGCATTCCAGTTATTGTTGATGGTAGTTGTTTTGCATTGTCAAATGCTTTATTTGTGCCAGGGATCAAGAAATTTCTCTTATTAGTTTTTGTATTAGCCAAGATTGGCTTGTTTATGAAATTTATTGATGACAGATGTACAGTTCATGATCTATCAAATGACAACATGGTTATTGCTTCTGGCATTTTATGTTGTTCGTTGTATAAGCCCATAGACTGTGAAAAATTTGTGAATGATTCGGCATGTGCAATACATGATTCTTAGGCTATGTCAGATGCAAAGCTTTGGCATGCATTTTTTGGTTATCTAAATTTTGCTAGTTTGCTACGCCTGCAGAAATTTGAAATGGTGTCCTCTTTGCCCAAACTTGAGGCACCCGAAAAGCATGTCTATGAAGGTTGTATTTTGGGCAAAATTTAGTGTTCAACTTTAATGCATTTATGGTTGAATGTGGGATAAAACATCAGTGTATAGTGCCATATACACCTCAACAGAATGGAGATGTTGAATGAAAGAACAGGTCACTCATGGACATGGTGAGGAGTATGGTCAAGAGTCAAGCTTTACCACATAGTTTCTAGCTTGAGGCTATTATGTGTGCAACATATGTACTTAACAGGTGTCCTACTAAAGCAATACAGTCTATCACTCCATATGAGGCTTGGCATAGTCGCAAGCCATTTGTTGCTCATTACATGTTTTTGGTTGTTTGGCATATCATTATTGGCCAAACAACATCATAGGAAATTGGATGATAAAGCAGTAAAATGTATTTTTGTTGGATACAGTTTTGAAAGCAAAGGCGATCGTCCATATCATCCACAAACTAAATGCATTTTGGTTAGCCATCATGTTGTTTTTGTGGGAGATGCTATTCAGCCTTTACTTTCATGTACGAAAGAGACATTGTTAGCTCCAAAGATATGTATGATACTTTGTTGCCTCTTTTTACACGTGGACAGTCTAGTGCTGGTCCTAATGAGGCAACTTCTCAGCCTTTATAGGTTTCATGTGATGATGCAGATCATTCTATTTTTGATGCAGATTTACATGATGCACTTTTTGACCTCATGATGCTTGGAATGTACATTAGTTGGACATTAAAATTGCATTTCAGAATGGCGACTTGCATGAAGAATTGTATGTTTTTTAGCCCTGTGGCTTTGTGCAAAAAGGGCATGAAAACCAGGTGTGTAGGTTAAAGAAGGCATTATATGGTTTAATGCAAGCACCATGTGCTTGGTATGAAAAGATACATGCCTATCTGATTGCATATGGTTTTGAGAACAGTTCAACTGAGAGCACCTTACATGTTAAGCGTGCTAATGATCTGCTTCTGATAATTGTTGTGTATGTTGATGACATACTCTTGACTGGGCCTCATGAGAACCATATCACTGATTTCAAGGCTGATTTGCATGACTCATTTGAGATGTATGATTTGGGGCATTTGCATCATTATTTGGACATTCAATTATGCAAGTTGATGGTGGAATGGCTTTCTGTCAACCGAAATATATTGACACATTATTGTAGTGTTTTGGCCTTGAAGACTATAAATGTATCGCCACTCCTATGGAGAAAGGTTTACGATTGAGTCTTCATGATGATGGAGATGCATTTGATGCCATTCTCTATCAGCAAGTTGTTGGCTGCTAGATTTACATATGTATTACTCGTCCAGATATTCAGTTTGCTGAGATGAGCACATTCATGCATTGCCTAGGTGTCAAGCATTGGTAGGCGATTAAGCGCATCTTTTGCTACTTGAGTGGTACCCAACTACTTGGATTGTTTTATCCCAAGGAGGGATTACTACCACAAGATTTACATGCTTTTTCTAACTCTAAGTGCGCTGGTTGCTATGAAACTCATGTGTCCACTAGTGGCTTTTGCTTCATGCTTGGTAGCTCATGTATATCTTGGTTGAAAAAGAAGCAGCCTACTATGGCCACTTCTAGTTGTGAGAATAAGTATAGGGTAGATTTCATAGCAACCATTGAGTGTGTGTGGCTCAGATGCCTTATGGCTGATTTGGGTATTGGTCAATCTTCTATCATCACCATCTTCACTGGCAGTCAGAGTGCATTGGCATTTGCAAGAAGCCATGTGTTCATGCTCACACTAAGCACATTCAAGTGCATTATCATTATGTGAGGGAGAGGTTCTTTGCTAGAGAGGTTAGCTTGGCATATGTGCCCATGTAGGAGAACACTGCAGACCTTTTCATGAAGGCTCTGCCTAGGGAGAAGTTTGAAGCTTTCCGCAAAGCATTGGGCTTACTTCCTTTTGTGGATTCATTCCACATAGCTTCACACTTCCTTATACATGAGTGCCAGCTCCTTGTTCACCGCATCACTCCCAGGGGGGATTTGTTGATAGATTTAGGTAGTGATGTGTGTGAACACACTAGGACCAGCACGGCATTTTTTCCTTCTTTAGGAGGTTTTTTCCTTGGCTTGTATATACGCCACGCCTATAGCCTTAACAGGTTACTTATAATTGTACATTCTAGTGGTAATACATTCAGTATTGTGTGTTGTGCTCCAAGCTTCTTCTTCTTCCTTGTGATGTTTGCGTGCTTCCGTAGACCTCGAACTCCAATAACTGTTATGCTATGGCTACCTCTAGTCTCTGTGATGAGAATGAGCTTGTTTCTTTTGATGAAGCACAAAATTCTAAAAACTAGATGGATGCTATGCAACTGGAATATGATGCTATCATGAAAAATGGTACCTGGTCTTTATGTGACTTGCCTCCTCGCAAGAAGTCCATTGACACTAAGTGGGTATACTAGCTCAAGCATAAGCCTAATGGAAGAGTTGAAAAGTATAAGGCTAGGATTGTTGCAAAGGGTTATGCTCAGGAAAGAGGCATTGATTTTGATGAGACCTTTTCTCCGACATGTTGAATGACTATTGTTCGTAGCATTTGTGCACAATCATCTGATCATGGTTGGAATGTACATCAATTGGATATTAAAACTCCATTTTTGAATGGTGATCTGCACAAAGAAGTCTATGTTTTTCAGCCTCGTGGCTTTGTGCAGAAAGGGCATGAAAACAAAGTGTGCAAGTTGAAGAAGTCATTATATGGTTTAAGGCAAGCACCACGTGCTTGGTATGAAAAGATACAGTCCTATCTGATTGCACATGGTTTTGAGAACAGTCCAACTGAGAGTACCTTTTATGTTAAGCATGCGAATGATGTTGCTTCTAATCACTGTTGTCTATGTTTGATGACATGTTGCTCACTGGTCCTCATGAGACGCATATTGCTGATTTTAAGGCTGATTTTCATGCCTCATTTGAGATGTCAGATTTGGGGCATTTGCATCATTATTTGGGCATTCAGTTTATGCAAGTTGATGGCATAATAGATTTGTGTCAAACCAAATATATTGACAGATAATTGCAACATTTTGGCCTTGAAGACTGCAAACCTATTGCCACTCCTATGGAGATAGGTTTATGATTGAGTCTTCATGATGTTGGAGATGCATTTGATGTTATTCTCTATCAGTAGGTTGTTGGATGCTTGATTTACTTATGCATTACTTGGCCAGATATTAAGTTTGATGTCTCACAGATGAGCAGGTTTATGCACTGCCTAGGTGTCAAGCATTGGCAAATGGTTAAGCACATCTTTCCCTACTTGGATGGTACCTGACTACTTGGATCGTTTCATTCCAAGGGGGGATCACTACCACCAGATTTACATGCTTTTTCTGACTCTGATTGGACTGGTTGTTGTGACACTCGTGTGTCCACTAGTGGCTTTTGCTTCATGCTTGGTAGCTCATGTATATCTTGGTTGAGCAAGAAGTAGCCTATTGTGGCCACTTCTAGTTGTGAAGCTGAGTAAAGAGCAGCTTTGATAGTGACTGTTGAGTGTGTGTGGCTCGGATGCCTTATGTCTGATTTGGTTGTGGTCAGTCTTCTGCCACCACCATCTTCATTGATAATCAGAGCGCATTGGCAGTTGCAAGGAACCCTGTGTTCCATGATCGCACTTAGCACATTGAGGCGCATTATCATTATGTCAAGGAGATGTTCTTTGCTGGAGAGATTAGCTTGGCATATGTGCCCATGCAAGAGACATTGTAGACCTTTTCATGAAGGCTCTGCCTAGGGAGAAGTTTGAAGCTTTCTGCAAAGCTTTGGGCTTACTTCCTTTTGTGGATTTATTCCACATAGCTTGGCACTTCCTTATACATGAGTGGTAGCTCCTTGTTCACAACATCACTCCTAGGGGGGATTTGTTGATATATTTAGGTAGTGATGTGTGTGAACACACTAGGACTACCGAGGCACTTTTTTCCCTCTTTAGGAAGTTTTCCCCCCTTGCTTGTATATATGCCTATTGCCCGAATGGTTTACTTATCTTTGTACATTCTATTGGTAATACATTCAGTATTGTGTGTTGTGCTCCAAGCTTCTTCTTCTTCTTCCTTGTGTGGTTCTCATGCTTCTATAGACCTCAAACTCCAAGAATTTCAACATTGTGGTTCAAGACTAGACTTCAGCTCTGCATTACATCTTGAAAGTAATGGGCAAAGTGAATCCTCAAATATCACTTTGTTTGATTTATTGCATCGATATTCACTAGATGATCCAACTGCCTAGGATGAGAAATTACCATTACATCAATTTTCCTAGAATTACGTAACAAATACTACTACTAGTCATGCACCTTTCCAAAATTGTTTATGGTTAAAAGCTTCACATTCCCATATCACTCACTCAAATTGATATTGAAATGGCTGATTCTATTGCTCAAGTTCACAATTCTATACTTCATGGAGTTAACGAGCACATTAAGAAAATTCAAGAATATAATGTTAATAAGAAATAGCTAGAAAAACAATTTAATGAAAATGATTTGGTATGTTTGCATATCATTAAAGTACATGTGAAAAATATTCTACAACATCCTAAAGTTAAACTTGCACAACCCTATTATGGACCTTTTCGCATTATTCAAAAGATCAATGAACATTCATTTAGATTAGACATATCATCTAATGGGAATATACATAAATCTTTTCATGTTAGTTTATTAATTCTATTTAAACGCACTCTTCCACTCACTCCTATTCTTGATGATCCTCCTTTTCTTAAAAGAGAATATGGAATCTTAATTCCTGACAAAATAATGGATCATGATGTAACCACGAGTACATGTACAGGTACCCAATATCATAGATATTTAGAAAAATGTAAAAATCACAGCAACCACTCTCATTGTAAATTTTGTATCTGGACATTAAAGAAAATGTATAAATACATGCACTCTAGAGACTCGTCCAATAGAGTGCATGGGGGGAGATTGTACCCAATATTGTTGTGCTATTTTTTCTACTACACATATCTATTTCTGTGTGTTTGAGATTTCATAATATCTTTGTGTATGCATGTGTGTGAGATCCTGCAATAGCCCTTGGATTGGATCAATGATCCAAAGATTGAAATAGAGTGGAGAAATTTAGGCAATTATGCACATGGGCCCTTGGATTTGCATGGTTCTCAATGGTGAAAATCTTCTTCTTCATCAAAAAGGCACCTTTTGCTAGATGCCCTTGGATTAGATGTCTCACCGGATGGCCACGGTTGAAATATTTGACTTTTGATTAGCTTCAGATGGGTATCATTGGATCTTCTCATGATCTAATGGATGAGGAAGAGTGCCCCAATGGAAAGTGCAACTTCGCACATCAACCCTTGGATGAAATGGGAATCTGATGGCTCTAAAGCACTGCACTTTTGATATCCACACCAAATGCAGAGGATCATTAGATCTAGGAAGATCTAAGGGTCCATATTCTTGCAAAGAGTGTGGAAAAATAAATGGATAGAGGATCTCTCGTTGTTAGCAATCAGATGTGTAAATGGTTCTTCTTAGAATTGAATACCATGACAGAGGGCTATAAGCATGTTCCCTTCTAGTTGAAAGCACTACTTATCCAAGTCATGCTTTTCTAAGAATAAGGTATCCTCATTATTCAATACATCAATATTATGCGTCTTATCATTAGTTGTTTCACGATCTCCAACTTTTTAATGTTCTCTGTTGGGGTTTCAAACCTTTGTGCCCTTCAAATTATTTATAGAGGTCATGAATAGCCAAGCGACTCGAAAAACATACCTTCACCATAGATAGTTCTATCATTGTAGATTGGATTTGATAGGCGAGTTTCATTTTGAAGCTTGCTCATGTTAGCATAAGGTTGCTTATCCAACATACAAGGAGCATGATCAATAATATTCTATGTGGATGAATGACCTCTATGCATGACAATCTATGATAAATTGTTAGACAGAGGTTTATGAAGATCCATCCCTCCCTTGCTAGGGGAGGACCCAATTGGAAGAATAATCACTCAACACTAACACAATTGAGAAAGAACAGTATGACGAGGAGAATGGAGTGAGAGGGTAAAGGCAACTAGAACATGCATCACGGGGCTTGATACTCGAAAACCTTAGAGAAGCAAGCCTCATGAAGGAGAGCTTCTTATAAGCATGGGGATGAATTCATGAGAAGCTACAAGTCGCCAAATGAAGCTTTTTGAGAACGGAGAGAGGAGTGTAATTAAAATCTTCGTAGGTAGAAGTTTTTCTTAATGCTACAAACGTTTGAGCACGCCCAAGTGTGTGCCCCTCCAAAAGGATGTCTTTTTTAACTCTTCTACCATTACCTCATCTTTGGATTTCCTCGCTATAGAGGCTTAAAGTTGCTTTTCTATAGTTATATTCCTTGGATGTGCTATCTTATATCAGATAATGTGGCCCCGATTTCCATAAATTATGAGCTTTTGTTTTAGAGAGAAAATGTTAAGCTTTTGGGAATATCTTGCTCAAGGCACATGCTAACTTGGAAAGTCAGCAGACCGGTTACCGGATCCGGATCTTCATTCCACGTGATCAATGATTGTCCACAGCCCAAAGCCACAGAGAGAGAGAGAAAGAGAGAGAGAGAGAGAGAGAGAGAGAGAGAGAGTCGGTCGATTCAATCAACGACATTAACAAGCATTTGTAGAAGCCTGAGTCCAGAATCGCGGCCACTCGAGTCTCGACATTTCATATAGTCTTGTCATCAATGGCCCACAACGTTTAGGTGATTAGGTGGAAGCGTGCAACCAACTGGGAACGCCTTGCTGCTTTGCGCACAGACGTTGAAGTCAGAGTTACCATGGCCTGCCGGAACACAGCACTGATGATTGAGGTTTGGGATTGGGCCGTGAGGATCAACGAATGACCGCTGGCATTTTGTCCAGGGATACGGCGAAAACCAATCAGGAAATGCCATCTACAACCACATCCCTCCGCGCATGCGCCGAAAATGGCAATGGATTCATGGCCTAAATAACCAATCAGGAAATGCCATTTAAAGCTCATTAGATGTGTACGCAGCAGCCTTCATTGATCAAGAGGTGCACGGTAATAAATTTCATGGCCAAGACAAAATGTCATATGGCAGGCAATTTGTTTTTTGTTTCTTTTAGAGCAAACAAAGAAGAGGAATAAATTAATGAGGAAAATGTACAATCATGCACGGAGCTAAGATCCTATCGATATCCTCGGTTGTTGTAACAAATTAGATCTAGTTCTATGGCATTTATGGAGGGGACACATCCTGTGGCACATATGGATTAGTAGGAACCAAGCCCTCTTCAAAAATGATAAAAAGAACTATATGTTTTCCCTTAGAAAAGCTTTGTATCTCTCTGGTATGCAGAGTCTTTTGACTATCAAACAGGGCCCCCAGGATCAAAATGTTATTACCAAGTCCCTTCCTCCCTGTAAGTGGAGAGATTCTCTTCTGGATTGTTACTCCAGTGATAGATTCATCATGGTCCTCAACTTGTAACCTCTGCCTTATGGGATCACTGCTTCCCTGTGCACTTTGTACTTTTATTACTTAATTTACTCTCTTTTCCTGTTGTCTCAAAAAAAAAATAAGATCCTATCGACAGGTACAGGCAATGCCTGGAATACAAGGGCAAATAATAGGGAGAGGAACTCAAAGATCTAGGAAAATACACAGGACTAGAGTGAGGTACTTCAACTCCTCACTACAGACAACTGGTAATAAACAGGTTACAAACCCCAAAGAGAGGGGGCCAACAATAAACAATACCATTGTAGTAGGAAAACCTCATCTCTCAATAGAAGATACCATAAGGAATCTGTTAGCATGTTAGCAGAGTATTGGGCCATCAAACTCTCTCTCTCCACTTGCGGGGATGAATAGTACTCAGATAACTAGCAACAGACCTGTTGTTAGTCTGGGTATCTTTGATAGACTTGATGAACTTGTAGCCAGAATCTAAAAGAGCCAGTCTCATGAGATGCAAGTAATTTTTCTTCCCATTGTTAGAAACCTTGTGGTTTCTGCTGAGCCAAATGAACCAAAGAATGGGGCTCCTCCGTGATTGCCAAAGCACCACATCCATATGGTAGCAACATCCAAGAAGAATTTCATCAGAGCCTAGTTGTCACATATTTTTGAGTTTCTCGTAAGGGTCGAGAATTTGCCAAAACTACTTGGCATGCCAACAACGCATAAATAGGTGGGGTAAATCTTCCTCTCTACCACAAAAATCACATTTTCCATCACTAACATCTATCCTCTTAGCTTTGCTGTCAATCCAGATCCCATTGTGAATAATAAGCCATTGGAGCACGGAGTGTTTAATGTTCTAAGGGTACACCCAAAGACTAATGAACTTGAACCTCCATTGATATTCAAACCACTTTATGTTCCATCTTTTGTTTAAGGTAGAGGTTATTTTGCTGGCATAACATCTGTTATTTTTAACTTCTAAAGCATGCCCTTGGCAACTTCTTGGATTTCTAGCTTAGAACTTCTACAGCAAGATATCTTGTGCTCCAGAAAAGCCTTGTGCTTGAGAATAACCGGCATGCACCCAATGGAAACATTACTAGATGTTGGCAGCAGTCAAGGAACTGAAGGACTCACAAGACAAGGAAGCCAATGAAGGGAGTCGGAGCGAAGAGAAGGCACAAGCAGATAGAGTAGTCAACGAAGATCTGGCAAGTAGGCCATTATTTTTTCATGAAGCTAAAGCATATCAAAGAGGTGGACACACAAGGAGAAGGAGCAAGTAGGGAGCTCGAATTTGTGTATGTCAAAACGTTAGAGGAAGTCCCTACAAAAATAGTGATTTTCATCACTAAAGGCCACTGTAAATACCATTTCATATTTTTGTAGCTCCATTTTGTGCAAGCCAAGGAGTCCTTGAGCTTGAGGAGCATTAGAAGTACCTGCCTATCCATTTTCATATTTTTTAGACTTCGTTTGAGCCCTCAGATAGACCCTAGAACCTAATTTTTAACTAGGCCGGACACTAGGTCTGGACAGGGCCAAAAACTAGTCAAAAACTATAAATAGAGCTAGAGAGCTCATTTTTGGGGTAGCTTGTAATAGAGTTGAACTTGTATGAGCATTTTGGAAGTAATCTAAAAGAACTCCATTGTCTTTCTCTTTGTCTTGCTATGTGTGCGTGTGTGTGTGTATGTGTGTGCATGTTAGTGTGCTTCTCACTCACGCACTTGTGCCTTCACTTGCTCAAGGTCATCATACCATTCTCATGTCTTCCCGGATTGACATTAAAGGAGGTGCTACTCATCACTGAGCTACACCAAATTTTGGCCTCGTTGCCGCGGATCGAGCTTTGAGGACGAGTGTGTGATGGTAAGATGTAGAGTTGTGACGTTGGCGTTGTAGGTAATTTCTTTATTTTTTCTTATTTTTCTCTTTTTTACTTCATCATCATCCTCACCATCACCATCCTCACCATCTCCCACCTCCATCTCCATCATCGCAAAAATTTCAGTTTTTGATCATATCACCTTCTCCCCTCCATTTCCCTCATTCCACTTGTGAGAGAGAGCGAGAGAGCGATTTGTGTGCACTCTTTTTGCATGTTTCTTGAGTTTTCCTGCAGGATCTGGCTATCCACCATCTCCAGCAGGCTGCGCAGGTACGGACAAGCTCGAAATTGTCTCTGTGTCGTCGACCTCTGTCGATCGCGATCGACAGAAAAATCGCCTATATGGTAAAACAAAGTACACCATAATGATGCACATGATGAGCACATCCTAAATCACTAAACACAGTAAAAAAATTCCGAGTTTCTCTGTCAATCGCGATCGACAGACCTGTCAATCGCGACCGACAGACGTGTCGATCACGACTGACAGACCCCACGACCGACCGACTGCCACGTAGGATTCAATCAATTGCGATTGACACTGTCGATCGCGATCGACTGAAATTTGACGATTGACATCAAAACTCGCGTTGCCACGTGTCCATCGCGACGGACACATCCCCGATCGACTGAAATCACAGCAAAAATCTCGAAAAAAGTGTCGATCGTGATTGACACCATCGATCGCGATTGATAGGACTCACGACCGACTCTGTCGATCGCGATTGACACTGTCGATCGCGATTGACGTGTCGATCGTGACCGAAAGGCCCCGACGGACACCTCTGTCAATCGCGATTGACAGACCTGTCGATTGCAATTGACAGGCTTTTTCGGCCAAATTTCTAGGGTTTATATTACTTGATTTTGGGGTAAATTCTAGGCATACTTATCAAGCAAATAGTGATTTGTGAGTTTTCGACACTTGTAACTTGAGAGAAAACCTTGTTTTCCTGATGACCTGTTTTACCCTGTTTTAACCCTAGATCCCTGAACTGTCATATCTTCCTCATACGAAGTCCGTTTGCTGTGAATTTTGTTTTGTTGGAAAGCTCGTGGGGAGTACAACCAAAACTTCCACTAGTTACGGTAAAATTAATATCAAGATTATTAGACATACTATTTTGGTGACTATACCCAGGGGGAAGAAAAGCTAAGGGGTCTTCAGGATTGTTTTCCATAAAGCCAAAAGAACAGTTAAACTTTGAATTACATGAATGAAAGTGATTTTTTGTGTCCTTTGAATCTAAGTCTTGAGCTAACTTTGGGACTTTTACAGGTCCACTGAGAGCACTAGAAGGCATCCAAAGCAAGGGTAATCTGCAAGCTTGAGAACTGGGTTCTTGAGTAACAAAGAGCAAGGGATCAGCAAGTGAGGTTGGAATACTCTCAACTCCCTCTATCAATTCCTAGCTTAGGCTACACGTGAATAGTGCTAAGTAAGTCAGGGCAACGATAGGCACGAGACAAGTCAAAGACTATCTGAGAAATCAAGTTCAAGACAAGAGATAACCTGTGTGTGACCGACAACTTTAAAGGAAAAGAACCTAACGTGAGATGATCAACATTAAAGTGCGGAAATTAACTTAAGTATTCGTGACAACGTGATACCTGACAAGATCATAAACACAATAATCAACTAAAAAAGAACCAAAAGATTGATACAAATTGATCGGCAACGAGGCTGTACCTTGGGTAAAAATAGGGACTACTCAAATAGGCATATGAACCTTAGATCGGGACAACATCTAGGAAGAGATAGACAAAGTCTTAGATCTTCAGAGGCTAGTGTCAATCATACTACTAGGTCTTGGGCCCAGCAGTTGAGCCATCATTCGTACTACCCTAGCTCTGAGACTAGCGAGTCTGAGATGTCCCACAGTATGGAGAGACCTACAGGAAGTTCAGGAGTGCCATATTTACATAGGGTAGAAGGCCCTTACAAGACGCAACTCGAATACCTTAGGACCAACCGATTAGGTGCTTGCATCTATGAGGATGGCCTAGGAAGATCTATGGTCCAGATTAAAAACCATGACCAATACATTGGACTAGAGCACCCAGCTGTCAAGTTTGAAAACGGAGCATACCTAGACAAGGAAGGAACCATATATGCAGTCACTAGTCATCCAGATAGGACAGACGAATTTGGAAACGTGATCCCAGAAACGCACTTAGGTGACCTGGAGCAAGGAAACATGGGTGTAGAACCTAGAACCCCCCGAGGCAAATTTGTTCTCACTAGGATTATCACACCAGAGTGGATTCCCCAAGACAATAAGAGCATAGATCTACTCCTGAACCGAGAGACTGATGAAGCCTTTTGGAGGTATAAATCTGATAAGCCAAATGAGGTAGGAACAATCATGATATATGAGTTCAAAGATCCTGATAGCCCAAGCAGAGTGACCTACCTAGATCACGCTTCAGAGAGGATCTTTGTGGTTAGAGAACATGATAGGCATGCTTACACTTGGATAGGTGAATTTATTTTCCCCCAACCAAGATCTAATGTGTCCTATGGTCACCCCAGGGCTGGAACATCCCAAGCTCATGGAACTCAAAGAGACAGAAGTAGAAATAGGCCAGAAGTAAGCTTTGCGAACCCCTTGGGAAGAGAAAGAATGAGAACGGAGAAAGAACCCGATAGACCTAGAGCCCCAAGAAACCAAAGGAATGCGGATGAATTCCCTCTACCAAGACCTAGAGAGCACACGAGGACTTTGACACCGACTCAGCTAGTTAAGTCCATGAAGAACTACTTCGATGGCACAGGAGACCCATATGATCATGTGGATGAGTTTAGGCAAGTCTTGAGAGCTGAACAAGTTGAGGACCTATTCATGCAGTATAATGCCTTTGGTCTAACCCTTAGGAACACAGCCCTTACGTGGTTTCAACCATTGAATGAGAGACAGTTCAATAGCATAGACCAACTCTTAGAGGCTTTTATCACTGAATTCTCTAAGAGTGGCATAAGGCATAATACTTCCTCATTGATTCACAGCTTCAAGCAGACCCCCCAAGAGACAGTTAGACTTGCAGGAAGAAGGTTTAGGCAATATCTAGAGAGATGTCCTATCCCTAAGTTACCCACTCCAGCCAAGCAAGTGGCTTTATTCTTGGATGGATTGCTAAGCACAAAGTTGAGATCATATGTGTACTTGAAAGACCCTAGGACCATAGAAGAGTGTGTACGCATGTGCATCGACATCGAGGATAACCTAGGGGAGGAATTAGAGCTTTCCAAAATCTACAAAGATTCAGATAGTTCTACTAGCCTCTCTTCCACTCAATCCAAATCTATTGAGGAACTCGCAGAGAAGGTAGCTCAAAAAATAGGTGTCACTAGCAAACAAATCCCAAGGTTTGCCCCAGTAAAGAGGTGCTATACTTGTGGTGGTGACCATATGGCAAACGTATGTCCCATCATGGCTCAACCCCAAGTGAACCCTAGTAGCCAATATTGCACCATAGAACGGAGATACACAAATCACACAGCACAAGACTGCCCATACAATAAGCAAGCAGTTAGGCAAACCTACCCTTAGCCCTATCCACAACAGGGAAGATACCAGAACCAGTACCCTCCATAGCAATATGGTAGACCATAGCAATCCTATCAACAACCCTACCAAAACCAACAAAGGCCTCAACCTGTGTTAGCTCAACAACCTCCAACCCCAGCTAATGTGATTCGTGTAAAGTATGCAGCTGCTGAGGAAAATTTGAATAGAGCCATAGTCTCAGTGACTCCATTGCTTTCAAAAAGTGACCCGAGTGATCATAGTTTTGATTCCACTCACATAGATAGTCCACAGGCTTACTACATGCAGTCTCCTGAACATGGTGAGTCCTAGTATAGTGAAGAACCGAGTGAACCTAGTTGGGAGCCAGATTACACAAATCTCATGTACGCAAACCCCAACTCTAGACGTCAACCTAGACAGTCACGACCCCCATTCCCTAGAGGACCATGCTATAGATGTCAAGGAGATCACGTCATTCGTGATTGCCCCATGCCTGCACCTACACAACTCCAACCAGTAACGATCCAGGGCTTTTGTCAAGATTGCGGCAAAGAGCATCTTTACGAGATTGCCCAAAGAATCCTAATAACATGCCAAAAATCACTCCTATCAATGTTATTGGGTTAGTAGTAGACTCTACAGGAAGTGTGACTTCCACTGCACCAGTACAGGTAGTCACTAGAGCTCAAGCCTTGCAGCAAAACCAAAGTTTAGGCCAGGAAAAAAATGATGAGGCTAGTGAAACTGAGAGCATAACCAAGAAGAGGACTAGATCCTGGAGAGATAGTAGAGAAAGAATGAAGAGGCAAAGGCTAAGAAGATGAGTGAACTTGAGGAAAGCCTAAGAGAAACAAAAGCTAGGATAGCTGAACTCACATCTCAGACTCCCTCTCACACGACGCCACCACCGCCATTCCCATCTCCATCCGATCCAACCCCTTCCAACCTGCCTCATACGACCCCACCACCCCCTCGAGTAGGGTCAGTACTAGCAGATCCCACTCCCGAGGACCTAAATATGATGCTTAAGGCATATCAGGCCAGAATCCAAGAAGGGCCAAATGTGGCAAATCATGAAAAGTGTTACCCGAGAGCGGAACTAGAGCTTGAACGAACCAAGATTTGTGCTAAGATGGTGGAATTGTCTCAAACCATGTTTGAAACCAGTCGCCTCTTTAACATCTTTAGTTCAGCTAAGACGCAGTTGCACTTTGATGGACCGCTAGAAAGATTGGAAAGGTTGACTGCACAATCAAAGGAACCCACCCCTCCAAGTAAGGGCAAGGCAAGTAAGAGAGTAAGCCTTCCTGCCTAGGAAGCCTATGTGCTTAACTCCACGGAGCTAGACACATCTTCTTCTATGAATCAGTTCACACCAGAATTCCTACGAGAGATTCAAGAAGACAAATGGGCTAAAGAAAGTGAAGTCACTCCTCCCATTGAATTTGTGGATGATGCACATGACCAATTCCCACTAGACATCCCATCCATTTATGAAGAGCAGGAGAGCACTCAATCTCAGGAGAGATTAGACTTCGAATCCAATTCCATACAAGAACTGCCCCATTTCACAGGCCCATGGGAGGCAAAGTCCACGTGTATGAGAGCCCCCACGGTCATGGTAAGAAACGAAGACTCAGTCATACCTAGGAATACGGAGGTAGTGAAAAATACTAAGGTGCAGTGCAACCTCACTTTAGAAGAGCTACTCAAAGTTAGGCCAGAGTTATGGAAACATGTAGCCAATCAAGTGCCAGAAGTAGTGAAACCTTGTTCCTAGGTAGGATCACATAGAACAATGCCAGAAATTCCTCTAGACAAGATAGGAGATATGAGAGAAGGTGAAGAAGGAAACACCTATCTTCCCATCACCCATCAAGGATACACAACCAAGGCAATTTTGGACTCTGGTGCAGGAGTTGCAATTGCTACCACTTCCCTATGGAAGCGTTGGGGCAAGCCAGCACTCAGGCCAACGAGAATGAAATTGCAGATGGTTGATGGTCACATAGAAAGACCCTTAGGACTGCTGGAAGGAATAACTCTCACTACTTGTGGTGTAGAGTTTGAGCACACATTTGCTATCTGTGACTTCAGCAAGAACCAAGCCTATGAGATGATTTTGGGAAGACCATTTATGCGACAGTTGCAAGTAGTACAGGATTGGGGAACCAATTCCTTGTACTTGCAACACTTAGATGTTACGACCAAAGTCAATCTCAAAGATTACTCTCATAGAGATGTCCCTCCTATCAAATGGAATCCCATCCATAGAGCCAAAGATGATACTGAGTCGGTGCATTCCATAGGATCAGGATCCTCATGGATGCACGAAGACATCCACTTATGGATGTGCAAAGTAGCAGTAGAAGAAGAGAAGAGAGAAAAAGCGAGAGAGGTAGGTGCAAAGGAAACCCATAGATCAATTCAAGACCCAGCCTATGCACCTGTGGTATTCCCTGATGAAGAATTTGAACCTCATGGTTGGGCAGAAATTTTAGCAACAATGGATGTAGCCATCAATGAAGAACAATGGACACCCAACTGTGATGAGGATGGCTATGACATTTCAGTCTTCTCCATACAGCCAATCATGGGTGATGCAGTTTTAGAAGAGTGCGAACCTAGCCCAGATGCATTTGAGGATGCAAGTGACTCCGACCTAGAGTCAATCATTATGGACCCATCATTTGCAATGAGGAATACTTCTATGAAGTGGAAGCTCGCCCTCAGAGGCACGGAGAGCTTACAAATGATGTAAGGTTAGCCACACAAGTGACCCCTAAGGATGAAGGAAAGAAAAGAAAGAAGAGAGAAGTCACACCAGAAGAGGAAGAATCTTTGTTTGAGGTCCCTGAAAACTTTAAAAAGTATGAGATAGACGATAGAAGAGTCATGGTAAGGATGCCAAAACGTGAGGCGCAATCAAGGGAGGCCTATGATAACAAAGAAACCACCAAGAAAGTGGTTGTAGCCGTTGAAGAAGGAGAAGAAAGATGCACGTACATAGGCCATGACCTAACAGAGGAAGAAGAGCATGAGTTAATAGCTTTGCTAAGAGAATACAGAGATGTATTCGCTTGGATACAAGGACTTGAAGGGTGTTGACCCAGACATATGCTCACACACAATTCCTATGACTTCAGACGCGAAACCCTCTAAACAGAAGCCATACACATATAACGATAATTATGCTGCTAAGATCAAGGAGGAGATAAATAGACTGGTGGAAGCTGGATTTATTTATGAAATTGAGCACACTGAGTGGGTATCCCCCATTGTAGTTGTGCCTAAGAAGAATGGAAAGCTACGCGTGTGCATTGACCTGAAGAAGGTTAATGCAGCCACTATTCGAGACAACTATCCGCTTCCTATCACTGAGCATCTACTAGAAAGAGTAGCAGGCAAGGAAGTGTACAGCTTCCTTGATGGATTTTCGGGCTACAATCAGGTAGCCATTGCTCCGGAAGACCAGCATAAGACAGCTTTTGCCATAGAATGGGGCATATTCGCCTTTAGGGTAATGCCATTTGGGCTTACCAATGCTCTTGCAACCTTCCAAAGATTGATGTGTCACGTGTTTAAAGAGTTCCTGAGGAAGAATTTAGAAGTCTATGTTGATGACCTCTGTGCTCATTCCAACACAAGACAGACCCATATACCTGAAATCAGACAAATCTTTGATAAATGTAGGGAGTATCAAGTCTGCTTGAACCCAGAAAAGTGTGTTTTCATGGTCAGGCAAGGAAAGATTCTAGGACACATAGTGTCAAAGAATGGCATATCCACTGATGAAGAGAAAGTAAAAGCCATAGCAGAGTTACCTAGGCCAAAGAATGTCAAGGAAGTACAAGCTTTCATGGGGCATTGCGGTTATTACCGACGGTTTATACACATGTATGTCATCATAGCAAAGCCTCTATATGGACTTTTGACTAATTTTGAGTGGACTGATGAATGTGAGAATTCCTTCAATGAGCTTAAACGGCGATTATGTTCAGCACCAATCTTGACCACACCAGATTGGAATAAGCCTTTTCATGTTCATGTAGATGCATCCAATTATGCTATTGGGTGTGTACTCGCACAACCTACTGGTGAAGGTAATATGGATCTTCCAATTGCCTATGCTAGTAGACAGTTAAATGCAGCTGAACGGAATTATACCACTACTGAGAGAGAAGGATTAGGCATGGTGCAGTTAAAAAGTTTAGACACTATTTGCTTGCAAACAAGTTTAAATTTTTTACTGATCATCAAGCACTGTTGTACTTGGTAAACAAGCCATGCAATACCGGTAGATTAGTAAGATGGTTTCTCTTACTAATGGAATATGACTTTGAGGTCGTGGTGAGGAAAGGCAAGACTCACTTGAGAGCAGACCACCTCTCTAGGCTCACATCTGGAGAAGCCCCACAAGGAGTATCAGATGACCTTCCTGATGCTTACTTGTTTAATTTGGACGTTGTACCTCAGTGGGTTAAGCCATTAGTGCCAGTATTGACATACAGGCCTAACCACCCAGTCATAAACACTCAAGATAGGGAGGTAGTAAAAGCCCAGAAGTACCATATCATGGCAGGAGGTATGTACAAGCACACAGATCAAGGGATCTTGGCTTGTTGTGCGGAAGAGGATGAGTATGCTAAATAGTTGCAATTAGCACATGTAGGTGCATTAGAGCAACACTACTCAAAGCAACGAACCCTACAAACACTAAGGAGACTCGGAGTGCATTGGCCGACTATGGAAGCTGATGTCCAAAAGTTGTGCAAGGAATGCCCAATCTGCTGCACTAAACCACCTGTGGAACCTGCCACTCTTTATCAAGTGTCCATAGTGCCAGATTGGAGTGAACCATTAGTAGCCTTCTTGAGGACGAGAACATTCCCTCAAGATATGACACTGGCCAGACAAAGAAGTCTAGAACAAGAAGCCCTAGATTACTCACTCATTGGTGATAATCTATACAAGCATGGTAAAGATGGTTACCTGAGACTATGTGTCCATGAGAGTGAATATCTCAAGATCTTGGAAACTGCTCACCAAGGTGTAGCAGGAGGACACTTTGGACCAGATCGGGTGATCAAGGCAATCCTATTTTCATGATTATGGTGGCCAACCCTTCACTTGGACGCACATACCTATGTGAAGAGGTGTGATGTCTGTCAGCGAACCCAGTATCCTATACGTAAAGATGAGATGCCTTTGAAACCTATGATGACTGGACGTGCATTCTCTAAGTGGGGAATAGACTTTGTAGGTCCTATTAATCCCCCAGCTAAGGGTTCACATGCGGAATATATCATTGTGGCCACAGACTATTTAACCAAGTGGGTAGAGGTAAAAGCCACCACGAAGAACGATGCTCAAACCACAGCTAAGTTCTTATTTGAGAATGTGTTCACTAGATACGGGCTACCTATAGAGCTAGTTAGTGATAGAGGGACTCACTTCTTGAATGAGGTCATTGAAAATCTTCTCCAAGAATTCTTGGTAGTACATAAGAAGTCTGCCCCCTATCATCCACAAGCTAATGGGCAAGCCGAAAGCACAAATAAGATTCTATGCAATGTGCTGACTAAATTGGTGAATAATAAACGCTCTGATTGGGACAAATAGCTACACCATGCTGTTTGGGCATACCGAGTTGCCTATAAAACGGTACTCCAATCCACACCCTTTCAGATGGTATTTGGCCAAAATGCAGTGCTACCATTGGACTTCTTGATACCTACATTGAAAGTAGCACAGGAGCATGAGTGGACAGGGCATGAGCTCTCCTCTAGAATTTTTGATCTGGAACGACTAGGTGAAACAAGACTAAGAGCGGCAGCAAGAATATATGCAGCTAAGAAAAGACAGAAGGCATACTTTGATGCACACGTTAAGGATAAAGGATTGAAGGCCGAAGACTTAGTTTTGGTGTATACCCTGAAACAACATGCAAGAAAGCTAGAAAAGCGTGGCTATGGACCCATGATCATTAATAGGATCTCAACTAGTGGAGCAGTCCAATTAGCTATACTCGAAGGTGATGTTCTCCCTAGTTACATAAGTGGATGCCGAGTCAAGTTATATCAAGAAACCCTGACTGAGGAGATGCTAAATAGACTCAACACTGCCAAGAAACGTAAAGAAGAGGAAAAACGAGTTCGAGAAGAAGCACAGGCAGAAGCCTTGGAACGCATCTGAAAAATGAAGATGAGAAGACAAGGACGAGATCAGCCTAGGACAGATGACTATGCAGACCCAGGATATCATATGGCTATGTGTGAAGTTTCAGGTATTAGCTCTCCTAGGATAATTGATCGACATCCTTTTTGTAACCCTAGAGATAGGACAAGGTAAGAGTGCAAGGACTGTAAGGGCTTTAATTGACTCAGGCACAACCACTAGCGCGGTTAAACTTTCTTACTGTCAATAGTTGAAATTAAACATCTGTCCTATAGAAGCGTATCTCATAGGTGTGGGAGGCATGGAAACCCCTTGCATGGGCGAGGTGGAACTCCCCCTCTACATTCAAGATAAATTAGTGACAGTTAAAGTGCTAGTGTGTCAAGATGAGGACCTCATTGAGCCTCTTGTCTTGGGTCAGGACTGGATCTATGATCATGCAGTCAACCTAAACCTAAGAAGTGGACTTCTTCAGGTATGGGTAAATCAGAGTCGAATTACAATTGAGTTAGAAAATGGAGGCGCTCAAGGAACTAGGAAAGGCACAAACTCCTGGTCCTTCCAAGAGTACACATGAAGATGACCATGCTATTCTTGTCCAAAACTATGTGATGCAGAGGAGGGATTATCTCAACAAAGAAGTCAAGGATATGATGGAACTCCCTTCTTTTCCAAAGTGCATCGGGATGCAGCAACCAGAGACAAATAAAATACAGAAGAAGCAGACTACCTATGTTCAAAGCCAAAAGAAAGTACGAAGCAAGGTGTCCCTGCCACCGAAACAAGTGTGGGTGCGGAAGGGCGAGCATCCTGTTGCGATCAAGCCACAAACACGGGATAATTTCTTATTATTGATCAACGACACAACACTAATAAGAATTCGTCCAAAAATTCTCCTGTGAAAGTGAAGACTATCTGGGTACCCACGAAGTCGATGAAGGCTAGCCCACAATCAAGAAAAATTTGGGTGCCTAAGACTTGCTTGCGGGCTCAAATAGCTACACAGAGACCACACCCTGTACAACATGGTTCACTCACTCGAACATCTGATACCCATCCTTATACATCACACCCGAACACATATTCACCCATGAGCACGAGTAATATCACTTGTAATTGGGTCCCTAAAAAGCCTCATTTCCAAGCAGGCACACTCACAAAGCCCTCAAGAGTCTCCACCAAACCAAAACTGAAAGCCATCCACTGTGTTTGGCTGCCCAAAGCTTGTAATAAATCCCCCGACCCCCACTTGTAAATTCACCTCCACCTACTTACTGCGTCATTCTCACATTGCATCTTTCCATTTAGCTTTTAGGACAATCCATCCACTAACCACACCCACAACCACCGAGCACTCACTGACTAACTAACATATCACTAAAACCTCATGTTAATGTTGTAACCGGGACACGTGACCACTTGGTGTCCATTTGCAATGTTAACATTCAATTGTATATTCTCACAGAACTGGTGACCAGTCCCTTCAAGATGGCCGAGGCTGCAAGAATGAGCTCCCAGGCAGGAACCAGCCCTCACATCGTGGACATTGAAAGTCTTCCCATTGAGGAGGAATTGAAGGAGCGCCCAGTGGCATTGAGAGCATGACATGCCATACCAATTCAGAATCCTCCACAGGGGCACACAATGCCAGTCAGCAAAAACTCTCATTGGTTCAGTGATGTGGCAAGACCTCTGGGAGAAGGCTCTTACCTGTGGGAGGCAGAGATAGAGTTCAACGGGCGCTGGGGCAGGTATCACTTCTTCACCAGGGAATTCGAGAGACTTCAAAATAATGAAGGGCTGAAACTGATATGGAAGAAGGCGGGACTATACGATTACTTCAAAGCCCAATTGCCAAAGCCCAACTTTCTAAGGTGCTCGTATTTGATTAGCACCCTCACCCCGAGCAAAGAGAAAAAGGGATACAACACCTTTGTCCTCCCATCTCTCACAAGGGGCAATGAGCTGAAGCAGTTCAAATTGACGAACAACTTGGTAAGGGAAGCTCTCGACATGAAAGGCATGCACATTCCCACCGAGAAAGAGACTATGGTCCTCGACAACATGAAGAATAGGAATCTGACGAAACTAAAGGACATGGTGGCAATGACACCTACTATTGCCATTCATCTTCGGATGTGCATGCAGCATTTCGCATTCCCCGCTCAAGAGAGGTTCACAATGCCACCCAAGAAGATATGGTTCAATCTATATTTAGCAGACGCCTTCGATTTGACAATCAACATGCCTCACTAGATTATTGACCAAATCCACTTTGCTCATCAACAGTGGTATAGGAAGCAAAAGTCAGTACTGTATGGATGTTGTGCTCTCACAAGGATTGTTTACAGATGCTTGGCATATGATGTGCCAGTTCAAAGGGCACTAATATGGACCAGAGTGCAAGAATTCCAACGTAGACTATCCACCGCAGGGCCTCCATCCAAGAAAATGAGAGGCGCAGTTCAGATGCCCTGTGCACAGGCCCGCGGTGCGACACTGACACCAGAGACAACCCCATGGCTTCCAAGGCGTGTGCAACCGTTCACTATCAGATTACCACGACATAGCACAGATGGACCAAATCTGGTGTTTCCACCTATACCAACCGACTTAGAGTTTCCTCATGGCTTTACATTGGAAGATCTAACTGATGAAGAGGTAGTCGGAATAATCAATGCTACGAATTTAGAAGTGGAGGCAGACCAGGCAAGCGGGCAGCAGATAGTCACAGACCAACCCCATCCAGTCTAATTAGAAGTAGTCAAAGTGGCCCGTTCCCTCGATCACCCTTCCTGGCGGTTCATATTCACAACTACACACACCACTTTACACCTTCACCACCATCACCGCACCCACAATTCCCATGTTCACAATCACTCCCATGACTGCATCCACTTTTGATTTCATGGACATATCACCCGCCTCCGCACCTCTCCCTCCCCCCATACGTCCACAATCTCCCATTCCCCCACCACCAACTTCACCCTTTTCAAGCACAGCATACACGCTCCCATTCCCTTTTCCCTTCCCTTCTGCATTCAACACCTTTCCCGCATCCACCTCTATTAATAATGTATTTAATAATATGTACCAATGTATGTCTCAACTACAACAACATTACCAGCACCTAGATACCCAGCATACGAGCCTCTTTAGAAACCATGAAACTCTCCAAGCAAAATTCATTGATTTAGAGAAGGAGAGGTGGCTATTACAACAGCAGTATACTGCACTGCAAGCACAACATGATCAATTAGTTGCCAATCCACCCCAATCAGATACTGAAGAAAAACAACAACTTGATGATATGTTACATGCCTAGATAACAGACAATCTCAAGCTTCAACGCAACCTTGCCTTATTACGGAAGCACATGTCCGCAACACTTGAAGAGAACAAACGACTACAGAAACAGAACGAGGAAAACCTAGAAGCAGCAATGGAGGGTTCACCACAGGAAATTGATCCAGAGAAGTTCAAGGCTATCCCATCTAAAAATATGCAAATCGTCTTGGAAACCCATGCCGACCTCCTGGAAGCCCACACAGCATTAGAAAGAGAAAGAGATGATCTACTAAAGCAACTGGTAACTCAGCATGAGTCACCAAGCAAAGTCACAACCGCAGCCGACACATCTGAACAAGTTGCAGAACTCAGAGCAGAACTAGAAGAACTACAAAGTAAAGTTCTTCAATACGAGCGTCAACCCTCTCCCCTGGTGGAATCGGAACCTGAAGACTTAGTGCCAATTGAAGTGGAGGAGACTTTTGAAGACCCATATGTTCCCATGCGAGCACCCGGAAGTAAGCAAACAGAAGAAGGAATGGACACGATTGAGATCGAAGCTCCTGAATGGATGCAAAGGTTAGAGAAGGTTGCTACAACCCATGATGACAGAGTTGCAGTTCAGATAGCGTCTATGTCACGATTGGAAGAAGTCGTCATAAAATTGGATTACTTCAGAAACCTCTCCCATCATAGGTGGATTGGCACATCCGATGATTTGTATGTTCCATTCTATGTCTTAATGGCAGATTATAATGCTGAAATTAAGCAGCGCACAACGAAGGAACCAACCTCGGCGACACAGTTTGCACCAGAAGACATCCCTGCAAGTGCCACGTATGGGAATATCTTTCAACCTACCTGGAGGATCCGTCTGCTTGAAACCTACCCTGAGATGGTACGCACGTGGAATAACATGCCTTTATATATCAAGTATAATCCCTGCTACTGCCCTATCTTTCGAAGAAGGTCTTGGCCGGAGTACACAAAAACAGGCTGACAGTCAAAGGATGTGAAAAATGGCTCAATTATGTCTACTTAGCCCCACCTAGAGGCCAACCCACAGTAGCATACATGATTTCGACGATTCAGCATTGGGGGGTCAGGTTCAAGAAT
This sequence comes from Ceratopteris richardii, assembly GCA_020310875.1. NCBI lineage: Eukaryota > Viridiplantae > Streptophyta > Polypodiopsida > Polypodiales > Pteridaceae > Ceratopteris > Ceratopteris richardii. The sequence continues at coordinate 88,061,466 of CM035438.1, read as the reverse complement.
GTCCCAGATGTCATGGCACAGATGTGCCTCAAAATTTTTGAGCTCATGTTGGTTACATTCAGGACATTCAGCTCATATTAAGAGTCGGAGCAAAGAAAAGGCACAAGCAGACAGAGTAGTCAACGAAGATCTGGCAAGTAGGCCATTATTTTTTCATGAAGCTAAAGCATATCAAAGAGGTGGACACACAAGGAGAAGGAGCAAGTAGGGAGCTTGAAGATGTGTATGTCAAATCGTTAGAGGAAGTCCCTACAAGAATAGTGATTTTCATCACTAAAGGCCACTGTAAATACCATTTCATATTTTTGTAGCTCCATTTTGTGCAAGCCAAGGAGTCCTTGAGCTTGAGGAGCATTAGAAGTACCTGCCTATCCATTTTCATATTTTTTAGACTCCGTTTGAGCCCTCAAATAGACCCTAGAACCTAATTTTTAACTAGGCCAAACACTAGGTCTGGACAGGGCCAAAAACTAGTCAAAAACTATAAATAGAGCAAATATGATCTTATCGTTTTCCATTAACCAATTCCAGTTTTTGATGCCTTGTTTGAAGCACTTGTGTTCTTTGATAGCCAGTTGTCCTTCTTTCCATATAGAAATCCATCCTAGTGAAGGGGACTCATGCAAATAAAGTTCAAGTTATCAGAAAACTTAGTCTTTGGGATGTAATCTTTCTTGACTTTCATCCAAGCTCGCCAGAGTTTGCAAGGCAAGGAGCTACCAATAGGAACAAATTGATGAGGGGAAATCACAACATCTCAAAGATGGTTCTTGGTTCAAGCTTTATAATGTTTCACCCAAAACAAATGAATCTTTCTTAACAAAGTAGCCCAAATATCATCATAATTTAAGCACCTTAATATCCATTTTACTGATAAGTTATCTGCCACTTTAAGAGGGCACAGAAGACCTAATCCCCCTTCTTTCTTAGGTAGGCAAGATGTGGCCCAAGAAACCTTAGATATTTTGCAATAGCCATTAGGAAAGGAAATATATAATGCAAGGTAACACGTAATGCTTTAGAACAAAGGTTTTGTGAGATAGAGATTGACCATAATTGTCATTACTTTTGAATTTAGCCATAACCCAATCCATTTCTATTGAAAAGAGATATTGAAGCCCATAGGCATCCCAAGAAGATAGAACATAGTACCTTCTTGCAATATTTCACAACCAAGACTAGAAACACAATCAGACACAATATTGTTAGTAGATTTGAATCTTGTTCTTTTATGACTTATCTTAGATCCACTAGCTAAACAAAAGGTATTCAAACAATCCAAAAAAGTGGTAGTAGACATAAAATCAGCATTAGTGCACATATTGGTGTCATCAACAAACATTTGAAGGCCCAACTGAGAAGTGTGATTAGGAATGTTAATACCTTTGATAGAGCCATTCTCCATAGCATCTCTAACCAACCAATCTAAGGCATCATTGGAAATGGCAAACAAAAAGGGGTCTAAAGCCTAAAGGAAAACCCTGTGTGATATATCTACAAAGCTTGAAGGGCTCAGAGAGATGGCCATTCATAGAAACCCTAGAGTAGGCATTACCAAGTAGGATGTTGACATACCTAATAGATCTTCTACCAACAACTATATATTGGAGAGATCAAAAAATAAAATCCCATTGAATTCTCTCATAAGCTTTGTCAAAATCCACTTTGAAGAAGTAATAGTCTTGTTGGAGCTCATTAACACATTTAATCCCCTCCCACAAGTAGATGATAGCATCTAAGATAAATATACCCTTTCATGAAGCCTTTTTGCTCAAGAAGGATGACGTTATTCATGATAGGATAGATTCTTCTTGAAAGGGAGGAAGAAAAAATCTTGTACATGGTATTAAGGGAAGTAATAGGTCTCCAATTGTTTAGATCTTCTTTATTTCCCTTTTTGTGAATGAATCTAATAACTCCAGTGTTCAGGTGACTAGGGAAAGTACCTTTTCTAGCCGCCTCTTGCCATATCAAGAGAAGGTAAGCAGTCAAGAAGTCTTTAAGATCTAAGAAAAAATCATTAGGAATGCCATCAATACTAGGGGATTTGTAGGGTTTCAATTTATTGATGGTTTCTTAAATATCGCTAGTAGAGAGGGGTAGATCCAAGATCGAGGTGAGGCTAGGAGGGAAACTTTTCTTCCTCTGTAAGGAAATACAGGCCTTGGCTCTCTGGATATCCACCCCCCTCTTGGGAGAACTGGAGAAAAACATCTATAAAGAAGCTTTTAGCCTCTTGCACTTCTCCTCAATGTTGATAGCAGTCCCACCATTCCTCTTAGAAAGAAAGGGGATGTCGTTCATAAATTTTTCTTTTCATTAAGGAATACATTCTCTTATCAAGCGTGTCCAACTTTTTAAACCAAAACTCTCTTGAAGTAGAAAGATTCATTCTAGCATCAAGATACTTCTCATATATAATTTTATTCTAAAGCTCAGAGAGGGAATTAGAAGATCTATTGAAGTTAAGACTATCTATTTGGGTTTGAAGATTCTCTTTTCTTTTAGCTCTAATAAGTCTAGTGAATTTTCTATAGTAGGTGAACAACTTTTGAATGACTTTGACTAAATTCTCCCAGCAGTTAAAGGGGGAAGAACCCAACAAAAAGTGGAAGGTGATGGATTCTTTAATTTTAGACACAAAACTAGGAATCTTAAGGAGATTAGTCTCTAAATGGGGCCATCCAACCTTGGAATTAGGGAACCCTTTTTTGAGATTTATCAACAATGGTTTATGATCAAAGAAAAAAAGGTGGATTTAGACACACAATTAACATCCCAAAAGTCTTAAATGAATAGAGAATTGACAAGACATCTATCTAATCTAACAACCCAAAGTCTATCACCTTGCATGTCACTATTCTAGGTATAGCCAATTTTCAAAGAGATATCAACAAGGTCATGATTATAGCACAAGTAAGACCAAGAAGTCCTTTCAAAGACACTCATAACATAACCATTCTCATATCTATCATTGATGGTGGTGACCATATTCAAATCACCTATCAAAACAATGGGCCCAACAAGATTATTAATCTCTTCCTAGCAAACTTTTCTAGAAGATCTAGTGTTGGAAGCATAGAGACAGACTAACGTGCACTAAAAAGGACTATTAAGAGAAATGGCCAACCATTGATGAAGGAAAATAAATTGAATTTTAAGACTAAGATGGCTTAAACCAGAAGAAATACCAATGATCGCACCTTTCCCAAATTCATGCTGAGTAATGAACCAATCATGGGTGGAAAAATTTTGAGATGCGCCATCAACTTAGAACCACCAGTTTTCACTTCCTATAAGAAAATGAAATGAGGAATAACAAGAAGACTTTTAACCAATAATTGATGCACTTAGCTCTCACGGGGTGAGAGATCCCCTTAGTGTTAATAGAAACCATATTAAAAGAATTCATTAGAGTAAGGCAGATAAAAAAAACCAAAAATATCAAACTCATTTTCTAAATGCCCTAGGGGGCATACTCGAAGAACCTCAGCTTCTCACACCTTGTTTTCTTTTAGCTTTGACCAAATATTGTTGGGGGGAGTCTACCACTTGGATTTGTTGGGTAGTGACAAAATCCTGAGCAACTTCCATGGTCTCATCCTCTTGACCAAAATCCTCCTGAACCATTTTTTTCTATCTGATTCTTATCATATTCATTCAATTATTTAGTAAAGGAAGCATCAGGAATAGCTCTTTCTAAGGAGACTTCATTAGCTACATAAGCTTCACGTTTTTTACTCTTTTTCTTAGTTGCTAACGTCTAGTCCTAATGATCTATAGGGTTTTCCTCAGAGGAGACAAGAAGCTTACCTCTTCAGTTGACATCTTTGTTCCTCAAATCAACATTAGGGTGATCCTTTTCCTTGTTGTTATTTGAATCATCAGAAGAAGACACAAAGGGGTTAAACACATTTTCTAGAAGAACTTCAAAAGAGTTAACTAGTTTACCTACCTTTTTTTTAGTTTGGTGACACTTTTCTTATTAGCATTGAGGTTGACCTGCTGGTGATGACTGACTGGATCCTTTTTGCCCGGAACATCCCGAGGACCTGGGGAGTTTTCAATTGAAACATGTTGGCATGGGAAAATCTTTTATCAAGTGACCTTGCTTGTGATTTTTGAAACATGCATTAGAAGGATTTCTATATACCACCTTTTGCTCATAATGTTTTTTCCCATCAGAGTCCTTAACAATAACCATAGGTTTTCTAGGTCTATAGATATCAATTGTAACCATAATTTGGGGATCCCACTTGGGATTGATGCTTCCTGACCTAGTTTTTTGACTAAGAACCTTGCCCAAGACACTACCAAGTTTATCCACACACGGGTAATACTCGACTGGCAGGTCTAGGAAATCAACCCAGATGGGTATATTCATCAATTTAGGGCCCCAAGAATTAAAATCCAAATACTACTTAAAGAATGAGATCGGGATGCTCTTGATAAGCCATTCACTCTCTGTAATCACCTGCAAAGCACTATTAGAGTCCTCAAAGAAAAAGAGGAAGAAAATATTAGGTAAATATTGAATCTATCTCATAAATAAGCCTCTAGACTCCCAGTTCAACGTTGTCCATTGTTTTAGGGTTTCTTGCAAGGGATGAGGCCCATTTCATAATCCTATCACAACCCTTTCACACAACTGAGCCTGCCAAATATCTAGAGAGTTTCTATCAATGACTGAGGCATCATCATCTATGGATCAGTGTCTACTTTTTGTGTCCCTTTAACATCAGAAAGAACAAAGTATTATTGATCATACTAGAGTAGAAGCTAGAGAAAGATGCTTGTTAGTGTCCATTTATCCAACCTTTAGTTGTTTCTGCGTATGAGGGAGGGGGAGGATATGCGAATTGACATATGAGCTCCTTTTATCATTGAAGGATCATAAGGATCGTTATTCACCATGGTGGCATCCACGTTGGTCTACGTTAATCCATTGGACAAGGCTTTGTGTAGCACCATGGTCTCCCATTTCCATGAAAGACGAAAAACAAGTCAGTTGTGCTGAGAGATCGGCTATAGGAGCCTAGAAGACAATGAGAATGAGAAGATGGTGGTGACTTCTCATGCATGTAGGGCACAAAGAAACCCTAAGTGCATGGAGGTGGGATGGCAAGAGAAAGTTTTCTTCTACCTTTCATATGAGAAATTTTGACATGTCTATACAACACATATACACATAATATATATAGAGAGTGAGAGATCTATAAAAAATGAAAGAAAAATTACCAATCTGAGCCTGTCATTTGACATGATGTTTCCAAAGACACCCGTTTTTGACATGCAAAATGGCCATTGACAAGAAAAATGCCCATCAATTTTAGGTCATGGCACCTTCCATCAAGAGTGCCAACAGTCAAGGCTCATTGGTTCATGTTCAAGGACTAGTCATGAATGCCATCATTGTCATGTGAAATTTGCCCCATATCTCCTTGAGAAGCTTTCAAGGGAAAGCTTCTACATGACATTTGATCATAGTATTAAAGCTTGCCAATATTTGTTTTTTAATTTTAAGAGAACAGAAAAGTAAAATTAATGGAGATAATGTACAAAGATTGAAGGGGCAAGAACCCACACATCACCAAATTACAAGGAGGGGTGGCATGAATCCCACAAGCCTCAAACTCATCAACAAATCACCCATATACATCTCAAGAGAACTAACTCCCATTGAGAGTTTTCTGTGATGGCAAGAGAGAAAAGAGACCCAAGATCCAATAGAAAACATTGGAATAAGCCTTAAAAATAAGACCATTTAGATTAAGTTCTTAGGTTCATTATGAGGTGTAGAAATGTACCTCCTTGAACCAATTTAATACACCTGGTTGTATGAACAAAAGCGTAAATAAAATGAAAATGTCATTTATACTAGAAAAGGCTATCCTTTATCCTCTTAAGCAGATGCATTCTTCTTAATAGGATGCATAGCCAAATTTTATATGGTACAATAAATTTGGATAAGTAAGAGGGTAAAGAATTTTGGGACGTTTACTGAGTTAAACTTCAAAAGTAAAGAGCTTGTTTGAAGTCAATACTATTCAAGTATAATAACCTTTAGTGAAACTATGATTGTGAAAGATATTCTTTTGAATCTTTGGTGACAGGTGATTCAAGAATGTTCACTAAATTTCTTAGCAAGATCTGCAATATGATGCCTAGAAATAGGAATCTTTCTTGCAAGACCTTGGAACTAAATCGCAAAACTTGAATCATTTAAATAAATAGAAAATCTAAAACGTATCTTGATGGCTTGATAAAGCATTGTTCCTCAATTAATTTAAGGATTTCAAGGAATTACTTTAGTAAGATTTGTTTCTCTTTGCAAAATTTTGGGGACCTTTGAGGTTAGTATACATAACTATCTGAGGTATGAACCAGAGTCAGTTCATGATAGTTAGTACTCACTCTCTTTGGAAGAACCTCAAAAGTTAAGACAAACAAAGAACTAAATAGAGAACTAGAAGAATGGTCTACAAAATAATTCCAAATTCCTAAAACCCATGATTGTATTCTTTGGATCAACAAAGTCTTGAAAACCAAAGATTTTCCAAAAAAAGAGGTACTAAGGATTCATCCATGGAAAAATCAATGATGATCAAGATAAGGGTCCACTAATAGAAATGAACTTTCAAATTCAGTGTATTATTTATAATTCATAATACTTGAACATTATGTTTCACAAAAAGCAAGATGATTGATATAAGTCCTCCTAACTTGCCAAAGAATGAGAAGATATTATTTTTCCTCATTTATTAAATTATGTTTTGGTAGGGGCTCAATAGACCCACTTTGCTAGGTTCATACTTTTCTCTTAGTCCTACCACATACCAATACATTTTATTCGTATTTGAAAAGGGTTACAAAAGAACAAGTGAAGTATATGACATCTAGAGATTCCTCTCCTTTCTATTGAAAGTGGAAGATGAATCTATTACTAACTCTTTCAAGATAGAGATAGGATCTCTATCGCAGATTCCTAAAATTATACATTTCCAAGAAAGTACAAAGTGTATAAGAAATGCAAGATTTAAAGATCTCGGGGTTGTGAAAGTGCCAAAAAGAAGCAGTTAAGCTAAAGACCACCAGAAAAATCCACCCATTTCACTAGTCTACACATACAAGGCATGCATGTACATTTGGAAAGTGATTTGGGTAGGGAAATTGATTCCTTTCCTTTCATATTGAGGTAGATAATAGACCTTATCTGATTATAGGAAACGAATCTAAGGAGAGAGATGACCATGTTTAAAGTATAGATCATGGGGCATGGGGAAATACTGCACATATTATGCTTACACACATTTTCAAGGACAAAAATGTTAAGGGGGGAAGAATGTTGTATAGCTATGGGTCAAAGTGGCCAAAGACATGAGTTTTGAGGGTCCAAAACCAATCAAAGAACTCTTGGAGTCTATTGGCAAACCCTTGGGAAAGTGTCTCCAAGAGTGTGGTTTGAACCCTTGAGTTATTTGGACTTATTTACTCCCAATTGAAGGGTTTTGACCCTTAGGATTGATATTTCCTAAGCACCTGGTATTTACCCTTAGGGAGCCCTTTCAAGCCTTGAAACTTGTATGTACAAAATTGGGAGAAATCCTTTTAGAATCCATATGAAGGCCATGTGATTTCCAAGGTTAGAAGGCCTTGGATTAGAATCCATGTGGAGAAGATACTTGACAAGCTCTCCTCACATTTCCTCCCTTGGCCTTGAGGTATATATATGGGTGGAGTTGGATGGTTGGATACATGCTCTCACTTATTGAGGTGGTTTTGCTAGGTAGTAGTTTGTACTTATCCAACACCCTTGTGTTCCCAACATAGGGTCATGAGACACTCTCAGATACTTTTCATAACTATCACTCGGTAATGGTTGATCTATGGGCTTGATTTTCTTATCAACGGTCTTGTACTTGGTATTAGATTCACTTCATGATCTTGCAAAAAATCAACAATCAAATCATATTCTTGAATAGAATTGAGCATGATGATTTCAGATTTTTCATTTCTTTGAAGTGCCTCCTCAAGTTCTTCCAAAATAGTTGAACTACTTTCCAACTCAATTATGTTTTCAATATGTTCATTAGGCAATATCAATCCTAAGTTTTTGTAATGTGTTTCATATGTCTTTCTAAATTTGTTTGAAATATTTTCTTTTTGCCAATAAAGTAACTTAAATGCAGATCAATATATAGAACAACTTTGAAAACTATGTACATAGTTCTATGAGACATCAAACCATTTGCCACTATTGTCTCGCTCAGCAGTGGATCCTAGCAAACATTTTGCTCAAAATATGACCCGTAGTCTCTCACTAGTGCACAATCATCACATTCACGATCATAAGAGTTAATGGGGTGTTTCCTCATATTATTTATATTTCTCACATGATTCCAAAAGACTGTCTTGACTTGTAAGGAGTCTAGACCAGATCGCGATCAGATTCTTGCATATGCAGATCATCATCCATTGCTTGTGTTTCCATCCACAATTTGGCTATAAAAGGTTGCCAAAGAATAGCCTCATATGAACATTTATACTGGACAAAGAGGTGGAATTCCTCAGAAGCTCCCCCAATTTTCACAAGCACAAAAGTGCAAGCTCCATGCAGAGCTCTGGAGCCATTATTTGTGGTCTTCATCCTCAAGCCATGTTCCTTGTCTATTGGCCATATAAATTTATCACATAACTTCTTAAATATCACATTTATCTATGACCCTGAGTCAATCAAGGCCAAATCTAAAAACAAATCTCCATCATTTCCTAATTTCACTTTTACTTCTGGCGTCCCTCTTGCCTAGAACTTCCTATTATAATCACTCTAAATTTATCTTCTCTCATTGTGAGGTATGATTGGTCTTAAGAATTCCTATTCGCTTGAAAAACTGCAATCTCATCAACTTCATCATTAGAGAAGTTACTCAAAGCAACAACTTCATTCATTACTTGAGTGCCCTCAAATGCTTCTCCCATCTCTGTATCTTCAGGTAATGGAAATCTCTTTCTCTTAATGAGTTTAAAACTATCTTTGAACTTAGGCTTCACAATTGAGAAGACCTATTTCAAAGACATACTTACTTGACTCTTTAGTAAAATTTCATTTAAAATTTCCTTAGCGTCATTCTTCTTTTCAAGCTCTGAAATTAGTATAGCCTTTTGAGATTTCTTCTTCTTTTGTTTTCACTTTTTTGAATATTTTTGGTCTTTTCACTAGGTTCTTGATTCTCTTGATTTACTTGACTTGTCTCTTGAATTTTAATTGTCTTGGTTGGCCTCTTTGCTTCTCTTATTTCTTTTTCGTTTTTCCTCTTCTTGAGAAGCAATCAACTCCTCGAAGTGGACTTTCTTTTTAGTCTCTTTAACCTTTTCCTCATTACTTTACTTTGTGTCCTAGTCACTATTCTTTCTGGCTCTACCTCATCTTGCATTTCACCTCTTTTCCTCTTATCCTCAACATTAGCTATATGTGACTACACAAAGAATTGATCCACAAGAGACTTCCGAGTAGTCTGCTGCATGAGTGCATCTCTGGCTCTTACTAGAGCTTCTATTGAGTAGTTATTTCGCATTTGTGATCTTTAATCTTCTTCATTTACTTCTTCTTTTAGCTCTAATTGCACCCCTAATGTGCTAGCATTTGTATTTGATAGGTTCTCATACAACTTCCTCATTCTTCCCTTCGACTAGTTTACAAGTAGAGGAAGCTCAGTCCTAAAGTCACAAAGCCTCTTGTCTATATCTATTCGATTTGATGTTTTTATTGCTTGCTTTAGCTCTTCATGTGCATAGGAAAAGTGTTCCTATGCATTACACCAGACACACCTCTTTTTTCCTCTAAACCCTCAAGTTCCTCATTCATTTAAATGGCCCATTATTTCTCTGATGCATGGGCTGAATTGGTGGTAGAGGGGTCTGCTGAGCAGTGAATGCAGCTTGAGCCGGTTCAAAACATAGGGTTCATATGGTTTTACAATCACACAGTAGGGTTTTTGGGTTTAGAGAAAATGTTTTAGGGTTCTCAAATAGGGTATATACACACATGGGGTTTAGGGATTTTTAGATATAAACTTAGGGTTTTCTATTAGGAATAAGAGGATTTACGGACATAGGTTTTGAAGGGTTAATGAACATACGGTTCAAATGTTTAATCGAATAATTAGGACATTTAGGGTTACAAGTAATAGGGTTTAAATGGATTTAGTATTTTCAATATTCACACATGGGTTCACACATATAAACAATCGGGTCTTCTCCTCACTCACTCACTAAAAAACATCCAAGCACCATAAATATACAATTGAATGATTTTGATTTATCGTCTTCTTGTTAGAGATATTCAACCAAAACAATCATCAATTATACTCATCCAATCATGAACAGAAAATAAACTTGAAACTTTCTGATCAACTAGTCGCAATGGATTTCATCCCAACAACACACTCTATTGGACGGGTCTCTAGAGTGTCTGTATTTATAGATTTTCATTATATCCAAATTTAGAAGCTACAATGAGGGTGGGCATTTGAAAATTGAGCATGTGAGTAAAAAGTTGCTTGCTTTTATGGTGAGCCTTAGATTTTATTTATAGAATTTGCATTTAATAGCGATCCTTATCTCAATCACTATTTTTATAAGTTTTTAAAAACAACTCTCTATGTGGGTTTTTATTTACAAAATATACGAAAAAATAGTTTTTGTACTTATGTCCAGTTGCATCTAAATAAGCCGAGGCCCTCACAAATTGTCATTTGCTAAATCAAAACACAAAGCACATTAATATATCAATAAAAAAAATCCAATAATTTAACATAACACAAGTGATGAAAAGGGCTCTATTTCACTTTTAAGAATTTCAAAACCATTCACACAATTAAAACCACAAAATCTTTGTGGTTTCCTCCTCTTTGCCCATACCAATACCAACAAAAGGGAATCCCATGCCGAACATATGTGATTAAACGACTAGAAAATTTTGGCTACCACCCTCTTCTCATTGGTTCACCATTAATCATCTCTTAAGCTAAAAAACCCAAGGAGGGATCATTGTTTCCCCTAATAATTTACAAATATCATATTTCATGTTTTAGGTGTTTCAAGTAGGGTTATATCATAAAAGCTTTTTCCCTTTCGGCTCAACGAACAAAGCTCCTCACGCTATCTACTACTTCTTGTAAAAGTATTACCGTTAAAGAAGCAAAAAGATATTAAAGTTAACCAATCCTTTTGATCCTTTACTTGAAGACATCTTTTTACATTTTCACTAATTTTTAAGATAATATTAATCATAACATTGATGATAAATAAGATGATGATGACTTTTACAAAAGTGGATCAACTCAAACGAGAGAAGCAATTGGTACGAAGAATATGATGGATAATAAAGAAACTCACCACTTGGTAAATGTTGTAGAGAATATATTTATCGAAGATATAGAAACCATGATAAACATGCTTCAGAATATTTACATACAAATATGTACGGAACACAAGGAAATGTAGATTATTCTCATTCTGATGAAGAATTTTCCCATACACCTTGAATAACAAACCCAAATAGAAGAATGACAAGTCTAGTGACCCTAATAGGGTTTTGTTCACATTGGTTAGACAATAAATTGATTATAAAAGATGATGGCACCAAACTTCAAGGGTTCTAAATTTAATTACAAGGGGACAAAAGATGTTATAACTTATGGAATATGTTGAACAATGCATTGTTGGAGTGTAACATGGAATATGTTGAACAATGCATTGTTGAAGTGTTAAATTATTATTGAACAATGCATTGTTAGAGTGTTAAATTATTGATGTATTAATGTGTTTTTGATGTTTCTGATATAGCAGCTGAAGGTTCGTGAGGAGCGTGTAATGCGTGAAGGGCAGATATCAATAATCCAAATAATTATTATTTAGCTTGTAAATAAACCTGCATAGAAGGTTCTATTGTTAGAAACAGTTAGAAAAGTAATGGTTAGAATAAGAGTCGTTGTAGACCGTAGTTTTTGTTATTGAAAGCAATGGCTTTCTGTAAAAGTTACCAAATTTTAGTTTCACACTTGCTTTTCGCAGTCGCTCTCATGTAACCACTCTTTTCGATGTAATCAAAATTCCTATAAATACATGCACTCTGTGGACTATCAGAACAGAGTGCATAGGGGGAGACTGCATCCAATATTGCGTTCTGTCTCATCTCTTGTTGCATCTATTTTTCTCTGTGTTTTCAGCATCCGTAATCTCTTTATGCATATCGTCATGCCAACTCTACATAAACTTAGACAAAGTTCTTTGCTTTTCAATGTATCCTCTAACAGCTTCGTCCACATTATCCCAGTCTTCGGTAAGACCAGACTCAGTTCCTACATGTTGTAATTGTGGAAAAAGTTCTTCTCGGGATTTCGGATCAATAGCCCCGAGAAACAAGGATACCTTTTCTTGAACTAAAGCCCTCCTATCGTATTCAGATAAATCCCCAAATTGCTGATCAAACTCCCTTTTTATATCTAAAATGGATTGGTCTTTAGGTTTATGTATCCATTTTAGAAATGTTGACCTAGTCACTTTATCATCGTAATCAAGCGCAAACATCCTTGTGAGTATTGTCTTGTATTGTGACCATCTTGTTTGCCCTTCTACAATTAGTCGAGGTGCATCCACAACTAGTCGATCACGCAGATGCAATTCTGAAACATATACAAAATTATCTATTAGTTCTTGGTCACTTAATGGTGTAAGGCCCGTGCAAGATATCGCACCTCTAATTCGTACTCCTTGCAAAAACGAGTAACATTTTTCCCATTGAAATACCCGCTCCTTCCAATTACTCGCTCATGGAATGCCTGAATGGCACTCCATCTTTTTTCGTCCTGCTGGAAGCGTAGGAGTTGGGTTATAACATCCATCGTAGTGTCACCCATAAATGATCAAGCACAATGAGCTCTCTCAACCGCACTACTCGCTAAACTAGAATCAGAATCTCTACACTCGTCGCGGAGTTTGTGGACAAGGAGGAAAGATGCAAACAAACCAAGAGCCTAACCTAGATTGCTATTTTGTGCATAATGTAGATGCCTCACTTTAGCTTTCTATTCTTCGGAAGTCTAGAAGTGCAAACTAATAGCCAAGTCAGAATAGCATTAATAATTGATCAATTCTCGGATAACAAGGTGAATAACTCGAGTTGCTTGACTGAGGAATTTGGATAATGTTATTCTCTTTTTCTATCAATGATTGCATCAAAGTTTATCGTTCAAGTGATAGCCTTGGATTATTTCCAATCAATTAAGTTCATATTTTCTTCCTCAACTAGTGTTTTAAGGTCAAAAGCAAATAAAAACGGCCACTTGATAAGCAATTATATTGTCAAAGCGAAATATGTAAGGACAACAGAATCGCTAGAAGACTTTCAAGAAACGGTTTTTCAATATTGCATGTTGTTTTCTAGAGTCAGATCCTCCCGTCCACACTAACGTTTGAGGAAAGGAAGACAGAGAGCAGAAATAAACGCAACCACGCACGAAGCCAAACTGTTAAAGCTTCGGTTCAAGAACATTATGGAAGACACATTGGGGTCGAACATTGGGTCTGTAACGATAAGGGAAACCCAGAATCTGCTGTACATCTTAAGTCTTTTGTAGAGTTCAGATTATGTGCAAAATTTTTCTTGTCAACAAAGAAAGTAAGGAAAACGTTTACTCATTCATTGGATAATGAATTACCCATATATTCACGTCGCTTCACACATTTATATCCTGCGTTAGTTTAACAACAAATTCCCTCACCATATGAGATCAAGGACTTCAGCTTTTCTCATTTCTCCCCAGTTAATGTTTCCTAGATTTACGTCAGAAACATTGATAGCTTGAATTCCATGGAATTAGCTCAGAACCATGTTGCACAAAGTTTAAACAAAACCCTTAAGAGGCTTCGTCGTCTTCCCTCCTTTCATCCTGTAGATCGAGTTTCCCATGACCTGACTTTCAGCTTCCAATGACAGTGTTTCTGCTTAATTTTTCACACACCCCTATTAGTCAGCTATTCACTATAGGCAAGTCGTTCAATAAACAGGTATTAGCAACAGAAAATCAACACTACAAATAGTTTACATTGTCTCACAGCATTTCTTAACTGAGTCACTTCGGACTTAAAATTTTATCAACCCATATCAGCAAATAATACGAATAGAATGATTAATGCGCACCGACATAAACTGAGCGCAAAAACGGACAGACAACGATGCATGGAGCATAAGTAAGGGACATACTTGGATGTTTGTTACACCTAATTGGAAAACACAGAATTCCTTTTTCTCTTCAGTGCTCGCATGGAATGCCCTTCAGATTCTTTTACTTAAGCTTCACATATTCATCCTGTATCTCCATGAATTCAGGTTGTCTGCAGAGCCCGTGAACTGTCCAACACAAAGAGGCACCGGTTGTATATGAATCAACTTCTCCTGCACACGTATAAGCTTTCCATTCATTCCAACAGCTGTACGCATGCCAGATTATAATCTTCAAGATGTGAATCACTCTTTGCTCTCCAGTCTGCAAGATCTCCCATCGAATATATAGTGTTCATTGATATGTGATATAGATTGAACCTTCCATTGATTCCCAGTAAATCAGCCGTACGTTGTCCACCATTAACGATCAGCTGCCAACCCCCCCATCCATACATCTGCTTTTGCGCAGGTCCCCCATATACGATGAGAATCAAGATTTTCCTTTTCGAATTCCCTGTCGGCCCGCCTTTCATTTTTCATCTGGAACCCTTTTCTCGTGACATTCACGTGATGCCTCGATTTCCCCTAGTGTCCTTGTTAAGGAAAAAAAATTCCTTCATTCTCCTCTGTACACATACATAAAAATGCGGCCTCTGCTTATATGTTTCCCTTTTTCCTTTCCTATTTCATAACATGCTATGTTCACTTTAGATGTACATGATCCTTAATGTATGTCCACATGCACACATACATATATTTATGCACGCATGCATGTGTGAATAATAATCTAGCATAGTCATATAACCAAACGCATACACAATCATATACATGTATACATTAAACACACATGTTTACGTGCATGGTAACACTTTTATACATATTCGTCTTCATATATCTCAATACGGTTGAGCATGGCGGAAACAAATAGTAGCAAATGATTTCTTCAACTCAGATGAGATGAGCTTACTCCATACAAGGCTGCAACTATCATGAATAAATGCATCAAGGTGCAAATGATACGAAATGACATGCAAAAGAACAACTTAGTCATGAATTGATCCTAGAAAAAAAATGAACACACATACACAATAAGAATTCTAATGGAAAAATTTACCTTAACCATTTAATATCGTGGCATATACTCAAGCTTAAATTTCAATCTGTGTGTTTTAAATTCCATCCACCGAGCCTTCCGATACAGCTTGCAGAGTCTTCATGAATAATCTTTAGAGTCAATTCATACGTACCTTCAACGGTGCTTCAATTTGGTGTTTGAAATTTGACCTCTAAGATTGGGTTTTAAATCACGACGACATCCACCCCCTCTGAACCTGTGCATCCTCCGGATGTGCCACCAACCTGCATAGACATCATCAAACACAAGCGAGCATCAAGTAGTCATAGCATATATACAGGACTTAAAGAAATTTTTAACTTGATGCATGAAATCTGAAAATGCATTAGTCTTGGCATAAATTAAGAGAAGAAAGTAGACAAAAACAACCCACAATACACTAATGCACTCAGACTAGAAATCACATGAGTAAATCAAAAACTTCTTAGCTCTCTCGTTAACTCGACCCGGTCAAATCTAGTAGCCTATCCGAAGCATTTGCATATACCGGTCCTCACTAACTCGATTTATGAGACTCGCTTCTGGCTTCCCTGTTGATCTCCCATCATCCAAAACTCCATCAGATCTTTTCTTATTTTTCTCTTATTTTTATTCTATTTTTCTTTATTTTAATTCTTTGTCCCAACTCAGCCTTTATATTTTTGTTTTTATCTTTATTTATTTATCCATACATACCGGCCTATGCCGAAATCAGATGCGACTCGTGGACCTGACCACCCGGCCAGGTTTAGCCCACCCATGTACCAACCCGACATAGCGCACGATACACAATGTCAGCCTCATATGAAATCAACGTCAGCTCGTGGCTCTGACCACCCGGTCAGAGTGACTCCACCCACCTATCAACCCGTATGAGCACATAACAACATGTAGGTTAGGCCATACGACACAACTAGTGTCAGCTCGTGGCCCTGATCACCCGACCAGGGTAGTCCCACCCACCTACTAGCTCATCGCAGCGCCCAACGGCACATACACATACACATAGATAGTTGGCTGGTATAAGAATTCTTTTCTCAAGACATAATCTGTCTGAAGATCAGGTCAGATGAGAGATCAAGAGCAGAAGTCGAAGTGTCTCACTCATCAAGTGTCATAAACACTAGTATATGCAGACACTTAGTCTAGGTCTTCCCTTCACCTTCCTAGGTCTTGTTCCCGAAAGTTCTAGTCCATCTTCTAATCTTACTCATATAATCCCAGTACTTATACATCACGTGTAATCTAATTAGTGGCACGAGATTTTTGCTCTACTCAATTTTCTTAATTATGCATTCTTTTACATGTTATATGCCCAACTCATGTAGTCTTTTCATATGGACCTATATACATACATACATATATACAAGAGGAAAAAAGAAAACTGAAACAATAACATCTCACCAATATAAAATCAGAAGCCCTTCGAGCTCGTCGTCTTCAATTACTCTTTCTTTAAACATCTCTGGCTTGGTCATCCTGCATAAAACAAAAGATTATTTATTTTTGAGTGTAGGGAGCAAGCAAGTCGATATGAAAGAACTATCTAAGGTTCTTCCTTCAGGTACACTCGTTGATGTCTCTCTAAATCTATCAGGAATGCTACGCTCTGGGATGGATGTATCATTGGAATCTTCACTGTCCATTCTAGAATCTAAGATAGTCAAATAGTCCAATCAAACTCTCAAGTCTTCCTATTAAACCTGATCACAAATCTCTTTTAGTACCCTGCAAGGAACAAAATTTTACATTAATAGAAGGTCATGAATAAGTAAAACATATACATTTATTTTATTTGTTATTTTACTTATTTATTACATCCAGATGGATTCATATCTTGCTATTTATCTACATGTTTTTAATATATACATATATATATATACATATATGTATATTTACATACATACATTTTCTTATGATATAATTCATTTTAATTATTTTCCTTATCGATATCTTCATTTTCATCTTCTCTACTTTCTTCTTCTTCTTCATTTATCATTGTCTCATAATCCTCATTCTCTTTTCTTTTAAAGAGCTTAACTCTCTTCCCAGCAATTAATTCTTTTAACTTGGTCCCATCTAATTCCCTAAGTGAGTATGTTCCATTGTCAAATACTTTGCATACCACATAGGGACCGAACCATCTTTTTACCAGTTTTCTTCGAGCTTCATATTGCGTATCCAATGAGCTATCATAGACAAGTACCCAGTCTCCTTCATTCAACCTTTTAGGTCTTAACCTGTGGGACTTATCAAAAGCAACCTTATTTCTCTCTCTAGATGTTCTGAGCTTAAATGCAGCTTCTTCTACCATATTTCTTCCTCTCTCCAGTTGAAGAATCCGCACTGCTAAAAGATCTTCTCTTGACATTTCATCTTCCCAAGGCAAGGAAGTCCACGCTAAAGCATGTGACTCCGTCGACAAAATAGGTTTTTGACAATACATTAGTTCCACTGGCATATATCCAGTAGTCCTAGTATATGTCATTCTGTCTGCCCAAAGGGAAAAGGGAAGGTAATTTGGCCAGTTCTTTATCTTTCCCTCACAAGCCTTAGCCAAAGCTTTAATAATCGGAGGATGACCGCGCTCAATTTTCCCATTGGCTTCAGGATTGTAAGCAATGGTGAGCGATAATCGAATTCCATATTTTTCAAAGAAGTCTTTGGCTTCCTGAGCATCAAGCTCACCTCTGTCGGCAACTATTTTCTCAACATAGCCAAATCTACTAAACACATCTTCTAGTAGAAACTTGCATACATTGCTCGTAGTTCTCGACCTTAGAGCTCTTCCTTCAACATGGTTTGTTAGATCCTCTCTCGCTTGCACAATATACCTCATTTGTTGCACCCCTAATGGCATTGTAACCAGATCGACAACCCACTTATAGTGGATATTAAGAGGATATGTTGGATGCAACTCATCTCTGTGTCTAACATTGGAGTACATCTGGCAAGGTTTACAAGTGGCTACATAATTTTGGACATCCACATACATCCCAGACCACTAGTATCTTTCCCTTACCTTTTCATAAGTTCCTTGAAAGCCCTTATGACCAGCCCATAGTGAGCCATGCATTTCACGCGTAATCCTACCTCTCGTTTCATTGCAACCTACAACTCGTTGGGGTATCTTACCTATTACAATCTTTTGCTTCCAGAGTAATCCATCTTTTAGAAAATAATTGCTTGACTTTCTTTGAATGGTATGAAACTTTTCTTTGCTCCAACTAGGATCAGGAGAATTCATACTTAAATATCTCCCGATTTCCTTCCATTCATTTTCATATTCGTCTTCATTAAATCTTTCTGTTATTCCTATTTGAATCTCATAAGGTTTTCCTTATGTCCTTCTATTATCTTTTCCGCTCCCTAAGCTTCTTTGAACTTCTCTTGAAGACTCAATACGAGTCCCAAGCCTTTCAGTTTGATGCTTAGGCTCTTTTCTATTTAGTCCAGTAGATGCTTCATCTAAGCTCAAAGTATGTACATGTGAAGCATAAAAGTCCAGTCCTATCTCTTCATCATTAGAAATCATCAAATCTTCATTTTCATATATAGCTCATGATAGCATATCAGCTACCACATTATTTCTCCCAGCTATATGAACAAACTCAGGATTTAGCGACTTAATGTATGCTATCCATCTTAATACGGCAATGTCTACAGTGGAACAGTTCACGATCATTCCCAACAATGGTAAGCAGTCTATTTCCACTACCACATTTGCCCCAATCAAGTATTCTTTATCATTCTTTAGTGCAGTCACTATACCCCAAAGCTCTCGCTTAATTTGAGGGTAACCTCTCTGGCGAACATTTAGAACTTTAGCTCCACAACGAATTGCATATCTTTTTCCTTCATCATCCTCTTGGCCAATCGCCCAACCTATTCCTCTCGGACTCGTATCTATGGTGATATAAATTTCTTTATTGTCATTGTAGTCGGTCTTCCTAAGCAGTGGTGCTTCTGCAAGTGCATTCTTTAATTTTCTCACAGCTTGAGTATGGATATCTTTCCATTGAAATCTTTGCCCTTTTCTAAGCAGTTGATAGAGTGGATCTGCAACATGGGCAAAATGAGGTATCCACACAACGTAGAAAACACATGCCCCAAGAAATCTCCTCACTTCAGTGATCGAGGAGTAGACCTCTTTCATGTGTTGAATGGCGTCTACTTTCTTCGAACACGGCTTCCTTCCTTTACGTCCACACAAACTTCCTACAATTAAAACCTCTTGCACTCCAAATACTGATTTTTCAGCAGACAATGTCAAATGAACCTCTTCCAACCGACTGAGAATGGATTCGCAATCGTTTATGTGTCTTTTAACAAATTTCCTACATCCATCCTCATCAAGAGTCTCGTCTTTATATCTTTCTTCACAACCTTTAATAGGGACATCGTCAATGAACAGCATAGTCAGATGCGGAATAAAATCCCTAAGCACCTTATACATATCATTCATCATATGTGCCACCGAGTTCATGGCACCTTGTGGCAAAGTGCACATGCGCACGAGCCCAAGTGGAGTCCTCATAGTCGTCAAGTCGCGGCTTTCGAGAGCTAGCTGGAATTGATCATACCCAGAGTGTAAATCTCCCATTGAGTAAATAGTTCTTCCTGCAAAGGCTTCTGTATACTCATCTATGATAGGCCCAGTTCCCATATTTCTAATTGTCACTTTATTCACTTGCTGTAGATCCTGGATAAATCTCAATGACCCATTTTTCTTTGGCACTTTAAACCATCGGTTAGAATAGGGGGCACTTGATGGCTCAACAATCCTCATTCTAATCTTTTCATTCAACACGTCAATTAGCTTTGAAATGTGAGCTTTCGGTATCGGAATCGGACGAAGATTCCAAGGTACATGCGGTATCGTGAAAATTATCATAGGTGTCACCATAGATGGATCTACACATCCAATTTCCTGGGCATTGAAGGAGAAATCCTTTCCATGCTTGAATATCATCCGAGAGAATACATCCTTCTCTTTTTCACTGAGAAAACCATCTTTCCCTAATTGAATTTGCTCAAGAGTCTCTTTAGTGAATTCATGGCCTATTTTTCTTTTATCTCGGAGAGGTGGCTGAAATTTTGCACCATCGATAAGTTTGTTACTATCCTCAGGAAGCGGAACTGCAACCGGCTTTGTCTTTTTATCAACTGTTTTGTATTTTGTTTCAATGAAGACTTCTTTCCCTATTTCATCTTGCTCAAACTTTGATATTTCCTAATACATGGAAATAGAGTGCGTCTGGATCACATAATCACTCCTCCTTCCTTGAATCAACTCTTGCAGATCAAATAGTGTGTGTCTGCAAAAGATATCTCATCAAAGACTCCGGAAATTTCCTCGTCAAAGTCAAGCACTCTACACCCATAAAAGTTTCTTTGAAGATCTGCTATGTATTGTTTTTCCCACTTTTTTAACTCAGAAAAAACACGAAACTGGAATGAATTTGTCGAAGAAAGTGCTATGAAACTCGATCTAAACATATTTACATTCAGGATCTTTTCATTCTCCAAGCTTTCATAGTCCTGATTTATGAAAGCTTCATTTAAAAACTTTGATCCTCGAATTCTTCAGGAATAGGTCTTGTCCGAAGAGAAGTTATATTCCTAATATGGTCTACACAAACTGTTATAAATTGGACCGCCTTCTTTCCATCCTTACTTCGGATTCACGCATAGGCCGATCCATCCTCCAAGACTCTTGTTTCCATTCTTAAGGCAGTAATATATGGCTGCCCTAAAATCAACGAGTAACTAGAATGATCTTGCACGAAGAAATTTTGATATCACTAACATCCCCAATTGTAACTAGTACCTGTGGGCATGCACCAAACAACTCACCTAGCATCGAATTCGAAGCCTTGATTCTCCAACCTAGCTGCATATCTATTGGCCATTTCCCCTTCATGTAGAGATCTTTAGACATTAAATTAACTTCAGATCCGTGATCGATAAGAGCGACGACTGGTGTACTGATTTTATCTAATACCACCAACGTCTCAGTCGTGGCTCGAGCCCAATGGTCTCTAGTATAATGACTCGAAGGAGTTATTTCTGAAGAATTCCGTCCAAGAACATTTCCTCATGTGCACATGGTTGAGCATTGGTTTCTGTTGGATCAAGTACATTTTTTAACTCTTGTACTTGTGCTTGCACGGCATGAACAGGAGTCTCCTCATCCATCTTCTCAGTCTCTTGCATGTCAGCTATTGGTTGTCGTTTCCTTCTTAAGAGGTCGATTATTACTTCTAGAAATTCTCTTTTCGCTATCCCCAATAACTCACCTAGTGTAAATTCAATTACACTATCAAGCACTCTTTTCTCGAGAACTTGTTTCAAATCTATGGCTTGCTCAATGTGCGATTTGAGCATGTATGAAGGATTTTTCACTCTTCCTTGACCTTTCCTTACAGGTTTCATCTCTTGCTCTTGAGGAGGTACATTAACTTGGGTAGGAACTGGCATCTCAGTAGAAGTAGGGTTTTGAACTTGAGTCGGAATTTGATTTGGTTGGATTATTGTCGGTTGTGATGGTGGAATTACTTGAGTGGGTTGGTTTGTTTGTGTTGGTTGGTTTGTTTGTGTTGGTTGATTTTGGTTTGCTATTTGAGATTGTTCTTCTGAAGCTTCTACTTGACGCCTAGTTCTTCTTTTCTCCTCTTCACCCTCATTGGTTCTCCTCCGTTTCTCTTCCACTACTGCTTCATGCTCTACCAAAGAGCATAGATAAGTAACAACTGAGAGAGTATCTACAGGGTCATTCCATCCACTTACCCCTGGGATCTCATTGCTAGCTGACTTTAAAATTTCATGATGCATCTTTCCCCAATCTAGGGACTTTATCACTTTAGACCACGATTCTATATCATTATTTTCGTCAATTACCTGACATGCGTACGTGTACGATGTGGAAGCAACATTTTCAGATGTGCCAAGGAAGAACACTCTCATGCCTCCCCGACCAAAGTTAATGTTTACTTTTTCTCTAGTCTTTGAGTCATAAATCATCTTTTCCTTGATGAACACTAAATTCTTTGCCAACTCCTCTTTAAAGCTCTCACACGAGTATCTGTTGTGCTCCAAAGAGTCACACCAGATACATCTTTTAATTTCAGGAGCTTTTGGGTTTTTAGGTGCTGGTGCTTGTAAAGATTGAGATTCAATCATTTGTTTCATACTTTGGATCGTAAGATCACTAAATTTTTTAAACATATCTTCCATTGTATTAGCGGGCACAACATCCTTTGGTGCTGATGGGTTTGTCTGAGGGTTCTGTACAGGCTGCTGAACACTCTGGGCTTGTTCTTCTTGCATATCGTCATGCCAACTCTACATAAACTTAGACAAAGTTCTTTGCTTTTCAACGTATCCTCTAATAGCTTCGTCCACATTATCCCAGTCTTCGGTAAGACCAGACTCAGTTCCTACATGTTGTAATTGTGGAAAAAGTTCTTCTCGGGATTTCGGATCTATAGCCCGGAGAAACAAGGATACCTTTTCTTGAACTAAAGCCCTCCTATCGTATTCAGATAAATCCCCAAATTGTTGATCAAACTCCGTTTTTATATCTAAAATGGATTGGTCTTTAGGTTTATGTATCCATTTTAGAAATGTTGACCTAGTCACTTTATCATCGTCATCAAGCGCAAACATCCTTGTGAGTATTGTCTTGTATTGTGACCATCTTGTTTGCCCTTCTACAATTAGTTGAGGTGCATCCACAACTAGTCGGTCACGCAGATGCAATTCTAAAACGTAAACAAAATTATCTATTAGTTCTTGGTCACTTAATGGTGTAAGGCCCGTGCAAGATATCGCACCTCTAATTCGTACTCCTTGCAAAAACGAGTAACATTTTTCCCATTGAAATACCCGCTCCTTCTAATTACTCGCTCATGGAATGCCTGAATGGCACTCCGTCTTTTTTCGTCCTGTTGGAAGCGCAGGAGTTGGGTTATAACATCCATCGTAGTGTCGCCCATAAATGATCAAGCACAATGAGCTCTCTCAACCGCACTACTCGCTAAACTAGAATCAGAATCTCTACACTCTCCTCCTTTCACATGGAGTTCACCAAGTATGTCGCGGAGTTTGTGGACAAGGAGGAAAGATGCAAACAAAACAAGAGCCTGACCTAGATTGCTATTTTGTGCATAATGTAGATGCCTCACTTTAGCTTTCTATTCTTCGGAAGTCTAGAAGTGCAAACTAATAGCCAAGTCAGAATAGCATTAATAATTGATCAATTCTCGGATAACAAGGTGAATAACTCGAGTTGCTTGACTGGAATTTGGATAATGTTATTCTCTTTTTCTATCAATGATTGCATCAAAGTTTATCCTTCAAGTGATAGCCTTAGATTATTTCCAATCTAGTGTGCAAAATTTTTCCACAACACACTACCACTATTGAATTTAATCTCGTGACCTGAATTATTTCTGCTTGGAGTTCGTGATTCTATGGTTTCCTTGCCTCTACCTCTTTGAGATATTCTTTCATTGTTATTATATAATCATAATGTGATTCTCTTAATTCGTAGCGCACATCAGGCTTCCAAACAAATGACATGCATCGAAAGTGTACAGTTTCTCAACTTAGAGTCTAAATCAACTCTTCTTCGTATTTAATGAGTTACCTATGTTTAACGAGGAAATCAATTAAGTTCATATTTTCTTCCTCAACTAGTGTTTTAAGGTCAAAAGCAAATAAAAACGGCCACTTGATAAGCAATTATATTGTCAAAGCGAAAATATGTAAGGACAACAGAATCGCTAGAAGACTTTTAGGAAACGGTTTTTCAATATTGCACATTATTTTCTACAGTCAGATCCCCGTCCACACTAACATTTGAGGAAAGGAAGACAGAGAGCAGAAATAAACACAACCACGCAGCAAGCCAAACTATTAAAGCTTCGGTTCAAGAACATTATGGAAGACACATTGGGTCTGTAACGATAAGGGAAACCCAGAATCAGTTGTACATCTTAAGTCTTTTGTAGAGTTCAGATTATGTGAAAAAATTTTCTTGTCAACAAAGAAAGTAAGGAAAATGTTTACTCATTCATTGGATAATGAATTACCCGTATATTCACGTCGCTTCACACATTTATATCCTGCGTTAGTTTAACAACAAATTCCCTCACCATATGAGATCAAGGACTTCAGTTTTTCTCATTTCTCCCCAGTTAATGTTTCCTAGATTTATGTCAGAAACATTGATAGCTTGAATTCCATGGAATTAGCTAACAAGCATGCTGCACAAAGTTTAAACAAAACCCTTAAGAGGCTTCGTCGTCTTCCCTACTTTCATCCTGTAGATCGAGTTTCCCATGACCTGACTTTCAGCTTCCAATGACAGTGTTTCTACTTAATTTTTCACACACCCCTATTAGTCAGCTATTCACTATAGGCAAGTCGTTCAATAAACAGGCATTAGCAACAAAAAATCAACACTGCAAATAGTTTACATTGTCTCACAGCATTTCTTAACTGAGTCACTTCGGACTTAAAATTTTATCAACCCATATCAGCAAATAATACGAATAGAATGATTAATGGGCACCGACATAAACTGAGCGCAAAAACGGACAGACAACGATGCATGGAGCATAAGTAAGGGACATACTTGGATGTTTGTTACACCTAATTGGGAAACACAAAATTCCTTTTTCTCTTCAGTGCTCGCACGGAATGCCCTTCAGATTCTTTTACTTAAGCTTCACATATTCATCCTGTATCTCCATCAATTCGGGTTGTCTGCAGAGCCCGTGAACTGTCCAACACAAAGAGGCACCGGTTGTATATGAATCAACTTCTCCTGCACACATATAAGCTTTCCATTCATTCCAACAGCTGTATGCATGCCAGATTATAGTGTTCATTGATATGTGATATAGATTGAACCTTCCATTGATTCCCAGTAAATCAGCCGTACGTTGTCCACCATTAACGATTAGCTGCCAACCCCCCCATCCATACATCTGCTTTTGCGCAGGTCCCCCATATACGATAAGAATCAAGATTTTCCTTTTCGAATTCCCTGTCCGCCTGCCTTTCATTTTTCATCTAGAACCCTTTTCTCATGGCATTCACGTGATGCCTCGACCTCCCCTAGTGTCCTTGTTAAGGAAAAAAAAATCCTCCATTCTCCTCTGTACACATACATAAAAATGCCACCTCTGCTTATACGTTTCCCTTTTTCCTTTCCTATTTCATAACATGCTATGTTCACTTTAGACGTACATGATCCTTAATGTATGTCCACATGCACACATACATATATTTATGCACGCATGCATGTGTGAATAATAATCTAGCATAGTCATATAACCAAACGCATACACAATCATATACATAATGTATGCACACATACATATATTTATGCACGCATGCATGTGTGAATAATAATCTAGCATAGTCATATAACCAAACGCATACACAATCATATACATATATACATTAGACACACATGTTTACGTGCATGGTAACACTTTTATACATATTCGTCTTCATATAGCTCAATACGGTTAAGCATGGCGGAAATAAATAGTAGCAAATGATTTCTTCAACTCAGATGAGATGAGCTTACTCCATACAAGACTGCAACTATCATGAATAAATGCATCAAGGTGCAAATGATACGACATGCAAAAGAAAAACTTAGTCATGAATTGATCCTAGAAAAAAAATGAACACACACACACAATAAGAATTCTAATGGAAAAATTTACCTTAACCATTTAATATCATGGCATATACTCAAGCTTAAATTTCAATCTGTGTGTTTTAAATTCCATTCACCGAGCCTTTCGATACAGCTTGCAGAGTCTTCCTTAATAATCTTTAGAGTCAATTCATACGTACCTTCAACGGTGCTTCAATTTGGTGCTTGAAATTTGACCTCCAAGACTAGGTTTTAAGTCATGACGACAATGCGTGAGCAAGATCCTGACAACAAAAGATGCTAGGAAATTTATTGCGATTAAGAGGTGGATGTTTGTTATTTGTGGCATACAAAATCCTTGGCTTGTGAGAGGTAAAGGAAAATAAAAATCTAGATATCCACTCAAAGAGAAATTATTGCAATACTAATTGCTTCCATCAAATTATGGTCATGGTAGAAGAATCAGTAATTAGGATCTCGATTAGGTTAGAGATCTCGACTAGATTAGAGATCTTTAGAAGTGTATATAATTCTAAAAAATCTTCATAGATGTCAATATATTCTGTTAGCTTTATGAAATTTACTTTGATTATTATTTTTTATCCTAACTCTTACCATAAAAGAATCCGTTGTTGGAAAGAGATATTTAGCATTGTTGGAAGTATTATTAATGTTATTACAAAAGGACTCCAATATGATAGAAGCCATTGAGGACAACTATAA
The DNA here is from genome assembly GCA_020310875.1 of Ceratopteris richardii. NCBI lineage: Eukaryota > Viridiplantae > Streptophyta > Polypodiopsida > Polypodiales > Pteridaceae > Ceratopteris > Ceratopteris richardii. The sequence goes on along the minus strand of CM035438.1, from coordinate 88,034,724 downwards.
GAAAAAAGGGTAAATAATTTTTTAAACATAATTTGGATTAATATTTTAAACCTTATAATCCTTTAATTTGGATTTTTTGAACCATTTACTCTTTCAAACAATATAATTTTGAGTAGAAAGATATTTTGGATCAATCTTTTAAACGGTTTGATATTTTGGACTTATAAAGAATTATGGGTTTCGAAAAAACAAGTAAGCGATTGTTATCATTCTACTAGGCTTGGAAAGCTATTTCCTTTTTCTAATTCCTTACAAAGAATGTGAAAATTCGAATGTTTGGTTGATATTCATAATCATTGACTTGATTTTAAATTGGATTGACCCCATTTAAATATGAAGCTTTTTGAAATCTGTAGTGTAAAAAATGTTATCATGTAGGCTAGTTCTTACATTGTAGGGTATGGTTAAGCTGTCGGTCACCCTGCCATCGACATCTATGGATCTTCGTAGAAAATAAATGAGCTAGGGTTCTTCGGGAGAGGCTTTGCATCTACGGTTTTCATGTGTTTGGCTTCCCTTGAAGGGGGATTCGTAGGGTGTGGCAAGCTAGAGCTTGCTACGTCACTCCTCCTCTGCACTCTGAGGGTGTATTGCCCTGCCTATTTAGTGCATGATAAGCTTTGAAGCAGTCGATTAAAATCTATTGGTAGTTTGACTTGATACTTCTTATCACTTTCACCTATGCTTCCCCTCCCCTACGGAGGGAGGTGATGGCTCTGCATGAAGCTTTGATGAATGGATTCTCCAGTCTAGGAGTTAATGCAATCGAAGCGGTTTCATCTACTACTCATCCTAATGAAGATCAACTTGCTTTGGTGATGAAGTCCTATGCAAAAGTTGCCCGTAATCAGCATAATGGTATTTTCACTGTTCTTGAATATGAAAATGTTCCAAGTGATATCTATCATCCCTCTATTATATACTTAAAAGGTAAATAAAAGGTTTCATATAATCCTCATAAAATAGACACATACTATATGATGAAGGACATGAAAGACAATAATGACATTTATGATTCTGTTGTTGAAAATGATAGTAGCAATACTTTAGTGATTCATGAAAATTTCCAGGAAATATGGCATTCTCAATTAAATGAGAAGTTTTTATTGAATTGTGCCATGGACCTAGGCCATCTCTAAAACCCTCAAAATTTTGATGAAGAATAACTGGGAATATCATGGCCTCTTTGTTACGCATGTTCAGTACTTCCTTAATTTTTTAATTTTATTTTATTATTTATTGGACTAATAGTGCTATGCGTGTTATAATTCAGGATAGTGGTTAATAAGGAAGACACCTATTTTCTTCTTTACATTGCACTAGGGTTTTAACCCTAGGGAACATAAGCCAGCTAGGGTGCATGTTTAGGTAGAGTTCCCATACCTTCTTGTGGAATTCTAGATGTGGTAGAAAGTCTGGGTAAACTTATTGCTAAAGTTCTAGGAAAAAGAGCTACAAACAATATAAACCCTAATTAGGACCCAAAAATAATGTTTGAGCTCAACCTAGCTAAGGACATTAAAACTTTGCTTATAATTAAAGACACTAATGGTTTTACGTTACATGAGGGTAAAAGCATGTTAATGTGAACATTTTTTAGGAGTATTTATCGCTTCTAAGCCCATCACTTTTTAGCTATTTCAAAAGCGTTTTAAATAACAAAAAAATAAATTCATAAAATTAGAATTTGCTAGACGAACGATCACTACTCATGTGGCAGCCCGCTGGGTATCATGGCTGGAACATCGATAGTAAATGTCATTATTCCTCACGTACTCCACAAGGTGGCGAGTCTATGGAGTCTGCGCTAGTGGAGCATAGAAGGTCCACACGACTTCCTCAGTTGCGAGAGAAATCTACCATCAACGAAGTTGTTCCATCAGACGCCAAAGGTGAAACGCAATCTCTGGGAACGAGTATAAGCAGGTATGGGATCTAGCAGCCATGCATGTGACATTTAGGTGCTCGCATGGCTAGGAGTAATTTCTGTGGTTCTAATGTAAGAGCTACACTTTTTGGTAGAGGAGAGGCACCATCCGTTAAGAGTCCATCATTGAAGCGAAAGCAATGGACCAGGTAAGCTCCAAATCTGATATTAATCGATGAGTCTAATGTTGTGTAATTTAATAGGCTAGTTTCACAGCCAGTTAAATGGCAAGTAGCACCTGGTTCTCCAAGAAGCAGATAGCAGTTGCATTGTCATCAGGAGAAGCTGAATTTGTGGCCTTAGCTCTCACGACAAAAGAAGGCCTCTAGAAATAAATGGTCATGCAAGAGCTCTTAGCTATGACAGAGAAAACAAAACATGTTGATTTAAAGTTTCATTTTATACGTGATCTTGTAGAGCAGAAAAAACTTCATCTCTCATATGTATCAACTCATCTAATGTGGGCTGATATGCTTACGAAGCCTCTGGGAGCATATACGTTCATCTTCTATAGGAAACATCTTGGAATCGTTGAAATCAAGTAACATCTGTGTCACATTCCAGTACTCTAGTTACGGGAGAGTGTTGAAGCGGCTTAACTACAATTACGTGGATGTGCCACGTATGAACCATGTGGCCAAACACCATGTCCCAGAAATAATGGCTTAACAGTCGCAGCTCACTCATGTGTCGCATGATGTAACAATTCGCATGTATGTAATTGCTATATTGAATTATTTATACATACAGAAGTTGATGTGTGTATCTCCGCGTTATCTTCGGGCCTGTGTAGGACCCTTCTTTTTTGCATCCACGAACCTCAAAGATATAGGGACTCTACACTTAATCTTTGGTGTTATGACTGGAGTAATGGGCATGCATTTATGAAACAATTTGCCTTGTTGATGTAGGTGGATATATCTAGCATATCCAAAAGTGTTAGACCAGAGCATATTCTGCTAGAAAAAAGAGGATTTCCACAACGTTTATGGCCTTTCTATGGCTGGTATAGATCCAGGTACTATATAATAAAAATCGGTTAGTGAGGCAGATTGGTTGTTTATCTTCAAGGTAACTCGACTCAAGGGGAAGATGAAAGTTAAATATGTCAGGCAAGAGTTCTATGATGCACTGATGGTGTTACATCAGAAAGTCTACCAGGAGGTACCAACAAACTAAGAATTGTCTGTACAATTCGCTAGAGCCTTTGCATTTGAAAATTGTACCACTACTCAAACATCAAAAAATCCAGCTATGTACCAAGTGGCATGGGCTATAGTTGTAGAAGCTTCTATTGAAAGATGCAGGAAGATGGGTACATTGCAGTCGAAGATGCAAAGGCTTTACAGTTGTTTGAACGATGATGCTTCACCACTTTTTGAGCCTTTGGATGCAAACTTGTAGGAACAGAAAGAAGATGTTGAGTTAAATGCTCGACAAGGTATGGTAGTTGCTACCATAAGGCGAGTGGAGGGTACAATTATAGATACTTTAGAATTGTTAATTGATAGTGAACAGAATAAGTTGGATAGGGTCAAGCTTGATTTGGATCAAGCCAAGCTATCAAAGCTGCTGAGTCTAAGGTGACTACAACAGTCATTGAGATGAGAAAAAAGTTACAACCATCCATAGGTGAATTGAAATGTGATGTGGGAATGTCTCCTGAGAGGAGGATTCCGTTGGAGATGCAAATTCAGATATATACTGTTAATCTGGAGCTGTTAGGGGTTTAGCCAGATGAGAATGACAAGGTTCCTGAACTGGAGGTAATATTTAGCTTTATTGACATTGGTTCGAACATTTTTCTAAGGTTCAATATTGATCATTTGGATTGTTACATATATAGGTTGAATACAAGTTGCATGAGAATCGGATGAAGAGTGCAAATAGACATCTATCCTTTGTAAAGAACATGTTAAGCATGATGGATTCAAATGAATTGTCACCATTATTGCCATTACCTCCCCCAGAGTTACCATCAGCCCTCTTACTCTGTGTTTCATCCATGTATAGCATGTGGTTTGAATATTGAGGAGAGGGTGAGTTTTATAGTGAACCTTATGCCATGCAACCATGCATATCATTATATTTGTTTTGTAGCAAATTGTCGTGTGTCAGTCAACTGTTTAGGACCTGAATGTGGTGCTCAAATACCAGAACATGTGCGGCAAAAAATCTCTGGATTCTTTGATGGTGGATTCAACTTTCACAGAGGTAAGCTTGTCCTGTTGATTAATATTAATAATATCACTTTTTATCCATGGTTGTGGCCTCTTGGTTAGTTATTTGTAAGTAGATATTACTAATTAGGTTGCTACTTGTTACCTATTACTAAGTAGCAGGTTCTTAGTTACTTGTTACTAAGTATCTATTACTAATTAGATTATTACTAGTTACTGAGTTGCTGATTCTCGGTAACTTGTTAGTATCTATTACTAATTAGCTTGTTACTAGTTAGCTATTACTAGGTTACTAAGTTATTACTAATTATCTTGTTAACAATTAGCTATTACTAAGTAGTTGGTTTCTAGTTAGCCGTTTGTAATTAGCTATTACTATTTAGCTTCTTACCAGTTAGTTATTACTAAGTAGCTAGTCCTTGGTTAGTTGTTTGTAATTAGCTATTACTAATTAGCTTGTTACCAGTTAGCTATTACAAAGTAGCTAGTTCTTAGTTAGTTGTTAGTAATCGGCTATTACTACTAAGCTAGTTACTAATTAGCTATTACTAATAAGCTAGTTACTAATTAGCTATTACTAAGTATATGGTTATGGTTAGTTGTTTGTAACTAATTAGCGTGTTACAAGTTAGCTATTACTAAGTTGCTAACTCTAGATTACTTGTTGCTAATTAGCTATTAATAATTAAATTGTTACCAATTAGCTATTACTAAGTAGTTGGTCATTAGTTAGTTGTTAGAAATAGTTATTAATATATTAGTTTGTTACCAATTAGCTATTAATAATTAGCTATTACTAAGTAGCTATTACTAAGTAGCTATTACTAAGTAGCTATTACTAAGTAGGTATTACTAAGTAGCTATAACTAAGTAGCTAATTCGTCATAGCTATTACTAAGTAGTTGGTTCTTAGTTAGCTTATTAGTAAGTTATTATTAATTAGCTTGTTACTAATCACCTATTACTAATTAGCTATTACAAATTAGCTAGTACAAATTATTAGCTATTACGAGGTAGCTATTACTAATTAGCTATTATGAATTAGCTATTACTAAGTAGTTATTACTAATTAGCTATTACTGATTAGCTATTACTGATTAGCTATTATGAATTAGCTATTATGAATTAGCTATTAAATTAGCTATTACTAACTAGCTATTACTAATTAGGTATTATAAATTTGCTATTACGAATTAGCCATTACTAATTAGCTTGTTACTAAGTAGCTATTACAAAGTAACTAGTTCTTGGTTAGTTGTTCGTAATTAGTTATTACTAATTAGCTTGTTACTAATTAGCTATTACTAAGTAGTTGATTGTTCGATAGTTGTTAGCAGTTAGCTATTACTAATTAGCTTGTTACTAATTTGCAATTATTAATTAGCTATTATTGATTAGTTATTACAAATTAGCTATTACAAATTAGCTATTATGAATTAGCTATTACTAATTAGCTATTACTGATTAGCTATTACTGATTAGCTATTACAAATTAGCTATTACGAATTAGCTATTACGAATTAGCTATTATGAATTAGCTATTACGAACTAGCTATTAATAAGTAGCTTTTACTAATTAGCTATTATTGATTAGCTATTATTGATCAGCTATTAATAAGTAGCTATTACTAATTAGCTATTATCGATTAGCTATTAATGATTAGCTATTACAAATTAGCTATTACGAATTAGCTATTATGAATTAGCTATTATTAATTATCTATGGCAAATTAGTTATTACGAATTAGTTGCTACTAATTAGCTATTACTAATTAGCTATTACTAATTAGCTATTACTAATTAGCTATTACTAATTAGCTATTAGTAATTAGCTATTACTAATTAGCTGTTATTAATTCACTATTACAAATTAGCCATTACTAATTAGCTTGTTACTAAGTAGCTATTACGAAGTAACTAGTTCTTGGTAAGTTGTTCGTAATTAGCTATTACTAATTAGCTTGTTACTAATTAGCTATTACTAAGTAGCTGATTGTTCGATAGTTGTTAGTAGTTAGCTATTACTAATTAGCTTGTTACTAATTCGTGATTACTAAGGATCTAGTTTTTCGTTAGTTGTCTGCAATAAGTCATCCATCAACTATCTCTTTCTTACTCTTTAACCCTCTAGTGGAACACTAATCTAGCTGGTTTCATTGTGCTAAGCAGTTGCTCGTACCTCAATAGGAACAATTACCAAAATGTTGATGCTGCATACGATAGGGAGCTTGGGACAAGTGAGAATCTTGGACGTACACTATTTGTTAAAAGTAAGACATGCCCAATCTTCATCATCGAAAGAGAAAGAAAATATTCCATCCTTCCTCCAAACACCGTCTGCAATGGATGCTAGTGTGGATCCTTGTCCAATTGACAACATGCATGATGCGGAGTCCACATGCATTGACTTTCATAGTGGTCTAGACGGAATGATTGAGAATGTTCTTGATCCAGTTAGCAGCTGAGATATTCATCTAGCTAGTCACAACTTTGTAGTTGATAATGATCCCGTGGTTTGTTCAAACAAAGGTCATCTACACAATACAACTTTTGATCCTAATCAGAGTCCAAATAGACATGTTCTTCAAAAGAATGCTATAAATGAAACCTCCTCGAAGCAAAACTATTGTACCCCAGCCTTAGATTCTGACATCTGTGGATCCCCAAAAAAGGTTGTAGGTGTTCATGTACAAGAGGATGCCACTCTAGCACAGTTTATGGCAAATGCAAAAAAGAAATTTGCAAGTACCTGTGAAACGACAGAAGAAGCCAAGCCATTTGCACCCAATTACAAGGCGGCAGACTAGTCGGTCACACTTGAACGGAGGCACTGTACCTGATATAGAGGATCTTTTGAAAGAATAGTACCAATGTTCACCCTCTTACATCATTGTCCTTTGTAATGGTTACTATCTGCATGTGTGGCATCATCCAAATCTATTAGCTATCATCATAGTTTGTGATCGGCCTATTTTGTATCGATGTTATTAAAATATTTTGTTGTCTCTGCCTCGTATTAAATATCCTGTACATATTTGATAGATCAATTGTGTCATTGATTGTAATGATGTAAACAATTCTTCTTTTGGTATTACATGGGCAAAATGGCATTTGTCCATAACTTAAGCACCAATTTGGAAATAATTTGAAGTCTTAATGCCATCATAAACATTAGGAACGCATTTGTATGAATTTTACAATAAGTCCTCTCATGATGCATTTTTACAATGATATGATTTGGATAGTAGTAAATAGTTTCAAAGTGAGGAAACTGATTTCACTATTTAGTTCTATTGTTCACCTTCTTACAGCACCTCTTTGTAATGGTTACTATCCACACATGACATTGTCCAAATCGATTAGCTCTCATTGGATTTTTTATTTAGCCTATTTTGTAACGATGTCATTGATTGTATTTATCCCATTCTATACAATTTTCCATAGACTAACAGTGCCATTGATTGAAAGTTGTAATGATGTTTGGCTTATAGGTCAGATAAAGAACAAAGTTCCATCCACAGCTGCCGCAAAAGACAGTCTTACATCCTCAACAAGTCAATGTCAGGCTGCAACAGAAGTTGAGCACAAAGATGCCCAAAAAAAAGAAAAAAAGTATTACTTTCAACTCAAGCTGATCCTATTTCAACTCAAACATGTCCTATTTCAACTCAAACTGATCTTATTGCAAGAGCAATTGAGCAAAAAGTATCAGTTTCAACACAAACTAATCTTGTACTAGCGTTTACACCAAAAGGCAATCAAGAACCTAAACAAATACTAGGCAAGTCAAAAAAATGAAAGAGGTTGGATCATGTGATAATGGAACCGGAATTTATTGAGATAGAAAGGGACCCTCCAAAGATTCAATGTGGCCTAACAAAGGAGGAGATACAAGGATTGAAACCTATTCACAAGGATTTATAACCTAGGACTCTGATTCTAGAAGTTGAAGTATTTATCAATATCTGAAGTAAGCAGGCCTTTCCTGATAGTAATGCTTTTCTTCAATGGTGCCTTGAACATTTCAATGTCTAGATTTGGAGTGCCTATGATCTAGACGAGGTCAACAAATGTATTGATACAATCTTCCCGATGTTCAAGAGAAAATTTATGGATATTTGGGGGAGGGATCAGTGTTTCTAGAATTTTTCAATCCATTTCAAGAAACTGGCTCATTTTTTGGACAAGAATGTGGATTATGGGCCTAAAGATACATTGATAATAGATACTACTGCTTACAGGTTATTTTACAACATTAGAAGATGTTGTCTAATGTTACCAAAGATGACAATCAGTGAAAGACTTAACTATCTATCAAGAACTCTTTGTGATCAACATTGGAAATGGTTATAGCCCCAAATCGTATTGAGTATGCAGATATTATTTCCAGATTAATTCCTCTTGATGAAGAGAGTTTGTCTATATATCATGGAATACATCGAGACCATAATCGAGATTACAGACATAATCAAGATTACATACATAATTGAGATTACAGACAAAAACACTAAGTAATGCGAACTCTAGGGTGGCTATGAATGGTTCTGTTTCTGAACCCTTCAATCTTTATGGATCTATCAGACAGGGCTGTCCCCTTGCTCCTCTTCTATTTGCTATTTCTAGTGATGCTCTGGGATGTTTAGTCAAAGATAAAATTGAACAAGGAATTATTAGAGGTATTTCTATGCCTAGATGAAAGTTAAAGAGGGTTATACCTTAAATCTAGTGTTTGCTTCTAATCTCTAGTTTTTTTCACAGGACTCATTATGGGCTAGATGGGTGAATGGTGAAGAAGATTCTCCTTTGCCTGTTAAGATGAATAAGTGCAGGAAAAAAGGCTTTAACTCATGGAATAGCCTTATGTTTGGGCAGGATATTGTGGATCCTTTCTTCATTAATGACATTGCTTATTTATCTCTTGGTTGTAAACAGGTGCTTATGGATCAGAGGGAGCTTCTCCTGAAAGCCACGCAGAAGTGCAACCACTACAAATATTATGGAGAGCAAACATGGAGAGCACAAATATTATGGAACCTCTAGGTTGGAAGAAATAAAAGATGCTTTGGAGATGGTAGAAGGAATCAAATTTACAACTGTTGGAAAGAAATGAAGTTTCCTGGATAGGCCTACCTTTCTAGTATCTCTGATGCTCCTATGCATCAAGCCATGTATTCAAAAGTCATATGTAATGTTAGATACCAACAGTGGAGAGTCACTTTCTCTAAGATGTATTGTCCCAAGAGGGTCTGCCCCCTGCATAGCTGTATAATATTTCCTAAATTTAATTTAATCTCTGTTTTTCATAAAAAAAATTAAGTCTATGGGTGGATTCAAACTATTCCGATGGAACATAAATGGCATTTCCTTCCAAAATCATTCTTCCACCCGCACATCAATTCATCTGTTTTAGAAGTGTGTGTTTTGTTGTGAGGGGGGTAAGTTGCCATGCTTTTCTTTTTCCCTTTTGAAATGGAGGTTCAGCCTAAGCCTACTCCCCCAGACATTAATTTTGAAATTGAAATTGTACAAGTGAATAGGCATAGTACCCATGGGACCCCCCATATCCCACAAAGAAAGGGTTAGACGAGTTACATAGTGTCTTGACGTAGCCAGGGATTGAACCCTCGCCCTTGCCTCAAGAGGCGAAGAGCCAATCCAACTAAACTGAGCCACACTCTTTTTGTTTTAGAGAAAAAAAAATGAATATTAATATAGAAGAGTTACAAAGTATGCTAGGGGAAAACCCTCACCAAATACACCCTTTTTTTTAGACAACAGGAAGATTAGATTAATGATGGTATGTGTAAGTGTACAGAGGGCAGGATCCCACACAAGGGTCCGAGATTACAATAAAGACTCAGCAAATACTGCTGGAGCAAGGGACATACATCTAGGCAGGATACAAGTCAGAGGGATACAAAGGTTCCTGATACACAAGCTAATGTACATGAGAAAATCATGTCAAATATGGAATTAGAGTACAACTTAAGTAATGAATCTCTCCACTGGTTGGGGGAGGTGTTATACAGATGTTTAGACAGTTGAAAATCCTCAGGAGGGGCTATCTTGATAGCAAGAAGATACCTAACTGGAATGTTTTTGAACCCTCTCTAGCTCTTGAATTTTTGCAACATGTATCTGGCAACATCAGCAAGGTGAACAGGCCTGTGGGAAGTGCATTGAAGAAGCCTCTCCTGCAGCCCCTTTTTGTGCAACAACAATACCTGAAGACAAGCAGGAGATAAGTTAGTGATATCCATTATAGCAGAGTCATGAATGACCCCACCATTGATAGCGGGGTCATTCCAGCTAGAGTATCCCTTCTTGCAACACTTCTGCTCTTTGATTCCCATTTTGCAATTGTTCCACAGAGATAGCCATCAAATCCAGATGCTTTCCTAAAGAAAAAAGTCAGAATGAGTAAAGTACTCATTAGGGCAACATGCCTTTTTAACCTTCATCCAAGCCTTCCATAATCTACAACAAAGGGAACTGCCTACAGCAACAAAAGAGTGAGGAGACACAATAATATACCATAAAGAATGATCTTGCGAGGATTTATAGTTTTCTATATAAAAATGTTTAGTGTTTCTTTTTATGAGGTTAGCCCATATGTCAGAAGAATAGAGGGATCTAGCTATCCATTTAGCAGCTTTATTAGGGAAGCAGCAGATGTTCCACTTGATTGAACTTCTCAACATAGAAATGGTTACTAAAGAAACTAGTTTATAATTATCTACTCAAATCGTGTACTACATAGTGCCATAAAAAGGTTGTCCAACATCACACGGGTACTACAAATTCCAGGGCATACTATTATAAACGGCCTCATACACATCACCATTTATGGTAAACATGTCTCTACAATCGTGGACAGGTGACGGGTATTTTAATGCATCTTACAAGATGAGAATACATATAAGCTGGTGGTCTTGTTTCTAACAGCATGTAGACATTTTCTTCTAGTCTCTCATAAAGTAAACACTACAACATATCGAGGGTATACCAAGGCTGCTACCGAGGAAAATGAACGGGCACAATTTTCCGTGACATCGATGTTATAGTCGGTATGCGCATTGGAAACATAATGCCGGTATGGGCGCCGATATGTGCGTCGGTATGGACGTCGGTATGAGCATCGGTATAATCGTCGATATTATCGACGCTCATACCGACGACTCTACTGGGTGTACCGATGCTTATACCGATGACTCTACTGGGCGTACCGACGACCATATCTGCACAAATTTTTTTGGGCAGAGTGTGTTGTCTATTGCTACAGCATGATGTTGTTTAGCAAAAGACAATACACTCTGCCCAACTCTATATCGAGTACATGTGTTATGTACTCTAATGGCAACCAAAACATGATTTTATATGAGCAAAAATGAACCATGAATCATGTACAAAAAGTTGTATATTCCATAAATGAAAGATGTACAAGAGTGTGATAAAGCACTTCCATATAGGAATTGAATACAAAATTATGGTACATCATTGCCACATAAGAGTGTAATACAAAATTGTGGCAATGTGAAAAAGCACTTCCATATAGGAATCGAATACAAAATTATAGTACATCATTGCCACATAAGAGTGTAATACAAAATTGTGGCAAAGCATATATGTAAGGGGATCAAAACATTTACACCTGCAATCCTGCAACAAAGCATGTGTAAAATGAGACAAATTGACATGAAAATTATAAACAACAACTAAAAATATGAAACCAAGCTATAAGTTTACCTAATCATAGAATATTCTCCCATGAAATGATTGTGTGTATGCATATGCATATGCATTTGTGTATGCATATGCATTTGTATGTATGCATGTGCATGTGTGTATGTGTGTATGCATATACATGTGTGCATGTGTGTATGTGTGTATGCATATGCATGTGTGCATGTGTGTATGTGTGTATGCATATGCATGTGTGCATGTGTGTATGTGTGTATGTATATGCATTTGTGTGTATGCATATGCATTGTGTGTATGCATATGCATGTATGTATGTGTGTATGCATATGCATGTGTGTATGCATATGCATGTGTATATGCATATGCATATGCATGTGTATATGCATATGCATATGCATGTGTATGTGTGTATGTGTGTATGTGTGCATGTGTGTATGTGTGTATGCATATGCATGTGTGTATGTGTGTATGTGTGTATGTGTGTATGCATATGCATGTGTATATGCATATGCATGTGTATGTGTGTATGTGTGTATGCATATGCATGTGTGCATGTGTGTATGTGTGTATGCATATGCATTGTGTGTATGCATATGCATGTGTGCATATGTGTATGTGTGTATGTGTGTATGCATATGCATTTGTGTATGCATATGCATTTGTGTATGCATATCCATGTGTGTATGCATATGCATGTGCATGTGTGTATGCATATGCATGTGTGTATGCATATGCATGTGTGCATGTGTGTACGTATGTATGCATATGCATTTGTGTGTATGCATATGCATTGTGTGTATGCATATGCATGTGTGTATGTGTGTATGCATATGCATGTGTGCATGTGTGTATGTGTGTATGGATATGCATGTGTCTATGCATATGCATTGTCTGTATGCATATGCATTGTGTGTATGGATATGCATTGTGTGTATGCATATGCATTGTGTGTATGCATATGCATTGTGTGTATGCATATGCATTGTGTGTATGCATATGCATTGTGTGTATGCATATGCATATGCATGTGTGTATGCATATGCATATGCATGTGTGTATGCATATGCATGTGTGTATGCATATGCATTTGTGTATGCATATGCATTTGTGTATGCATATGCATTTGTGTATGCATATGCATTTGTGTATGCATATGCATTTGTGTATGCATATGCATTGTGTGTATGCATATGCATGTGTGTATGCATATGCATGTGTGTATGCATATGCATGTGTGTATGGATATGCATGTGTGTGTTTATACATATGCGAGTGTGTATGTATATGTATCTCTCTCTCTCTCTCTCTCTCTCTCTCTCTCTCTCTCTCTCTCTCTCTCTCTCTCTCTCTCTCTCTCTCTCTCTCTCTCTCTCTCTCTGTCAATCAAAAACAAAACAATTACTTACATCGATGTAATTGTTTGAATTGTGGTCGTCAAAGTCCACTTGAAGTTTTCTTTCGTCGAATTTCCAAAGACTTGATCCAAAATCTCTTGCAAAATTAAAGAGAGAAGATATTAGAAAAGCAAAAACATAAAGAAAGAAAAAAGAGTGCTACAGTATGTGCGATATACTTACCAAAACTTCAGATCTGGAAAGATAGAGGTGTGCTTAGATCTAGAGAGAGAGAGAGAGGGAGAGAGAGAGAGAGGGAGGGGGAGAGAGAGAGGGAGGGGGAGAGAGAGAGAGAGAGAGGAAAGGAGAGAGAGAGAGAGAAAGAGAGAAACAGTGACAAACAGAGGTGCGTTGCTCACGCGCGCAAAGTCGACAGTCGAAGATCTAAGTTCAAAACGCCTAAAATGTCGAATGTTTGCTCCCGAGCCCGGTTAAAAACCAAGCGTCGATACTTTTCAATAACTTACCGACGCTTATACCGACGCTCATACCGATGCAGTTGTTTCGAGGCTAAAAGGCTTTCCCAAATCTTTCGAGGGTCTTATCGATGCCGACGTGGACCGTCGGTATGCCGAACGTCCGTATACCCTCGATATGTTGTAGTGAAACCCACCACATAATATGTTCTTGAAGCTATCAGGTTGTTCCACGCATCCATTACATTCTTCGGATTGAACTATTTTCCTTGTGTGCACTTTAATAAATGGAAATCTACACCTTCATCATTCTCCTCTTCTGCATTGACTGCAAAGTTGTCATACACTGCCAATGCATCTAATAGGTAGTTGCCATCACCTTCAAATGTAAAATTGGAACAGGATGAGTCTTCTACTTCATCTGACTCATTGATAGGAGTCAAAGTATGGTACGCCCAATTTTGAACGTGGCATTTGTTGATGCATCTTTTCCACTGACCATGGATACAATGAAAGCAATAACATGTTAGTTCTCTGACACCAATGCAATGTCCACCTAACCTTGAATAGCCACAAATCAAATGCAAGGATCGAACTTGAGATATCCCCTTACAATCCCAACCCTTCTCATTGTTCACTTCATCAATATTCACTTCCCAGAAGACTCGTGTGACATCTCTCCCTTTTGACTCTGACAAATGTCCCCTGAGAAATTTCACAACAGCTGCAGCACACTTGAGCATTGCACCTTCAGGTTTAAGTTGTTCATAGGTTAGCGCCCTTTTCACAACTACACCTGCACCATCATGTTCTCCCTTCCCGTGCCCTGACTCAAAGAAGTTCCATATCATAGTCATGCATGTTAGCCTTGGATATCTTCCTACAAAGTAAAATGGAAGTTTAGCTTTAAATTGAGAAGCTGCACCATCTGACCATACCCAATGTTGGCTTAATTCAAGATTTAACTCTCTCAACCATTGCCAATGTAATTGGAAACAATGTTGCACAAAAAGTGTGTCATGCTTCTTGTCATCGGATATGAAGAAGTGGATTACCTTTTTAGGAATACCCTCCAAACAAAAATATGTGATATGCACAAAAATAGTTACCTATACAGACCACCAATGCATAGATTGTATTTCATTTTGCTCGCGGAATGTATAATTTTCTGCAAAATCAACCACTGAAACCACAACATCGCCTGGGAATTGAGAGACAAACATCTTAAACTGATTCGCTTGCCATAAATAAATGAAATTGTGCTTGATAAATTTCTTTAGAGTTTTATCAAATAATCCTATCACAACTTTAGGACTCATCTCCCTCTTTATCAATTCTTTCCTTTTATGAACTTGCCCTTCATACATTGACTCGACATCTTCAAAGATCTTTACGGGAATATGATACTCCTCAATGCTACTCTCTCGGACACCACTTCAAATGTCCTACTCCGCAATCAGAGCACTCACCCATCACACATTTGTACTCGTGGAATGTGGTGTCACTTTGACGTGGACATAGAATACTCTCTATAATGCTGCCAATCGATCAAAATGTAGTTGTTGAAACATTGCACCTTGATGTCTCCCCACTTGACAAATAAAACAATCACATTTACAAAGACAGCTATGCACGACCGAGCTTGATTGACGTATGAGATTGATTGTATCCTTAAGGTATGACATTTGAACGTGATGAATGCAGCAACATGTGAATGTGACTTTCAATCTCTTAACAAAATATGGCTTCAATGACTCGAACTTTCGAAGCTGGATATTTATCATTGGATGCAATTGTTTGAAGTGTATAAATAGCTCCATCACCATTACACAAACAAGTGGTTATTAGTAGTCATTAATTGGCTAGTTATTAGTTTGCTATTACTAAGTAGTTGGTGGTTAGTTGTTACAAGGTGTTAGATTGTTTACGAGTTAGTTCTTAGTAATTAGCTATTACTAATTAGCTTGTTAGTAATTAGCTATTATCAAGTAGCTTGTTCTTGGTTAGCTATTTGTAATTAGCTATTACTAAGTAACTGGTTCTTAGTTAGTTCTCAGTAATTAGCTATTACTAAGAACAATTAGCTTGTTAGCAATTAGCTATTACTAAGTAGCTGGTTCTTGGTTAGTTGTTTGTAATTAGCTATTAGTAATTAGCTTGTTATAATTAGATATTACTAAGTAGCTGGATCTTGGTTAGCTGTTTGTAATTAGCTATTACTAATTAGCTTATTACTAATTAGCTTATTACTAATTAGCTTGCTACTAATTAGCTATTACTAATTAGCTATACTAAGTAGCTGGTTCTTGGTTAGCTATTTGTAATTAGCTATTACTAATTAGCTTGTTACTAATCAGATATTAGTAAGTAGCTGGATCTTGGTTAGCTATTTGTAATTAACTATTACTAATTAGCTTTTACTAATTAGCTATTACTAATTAGCTTGTTACTAATTAGCTATACTAAGTAGCTGGTTCTTGGTTAGCTGTTTGTAATTAGCTATTACTAATTAGCTTGTTACTAATTAGCTATTACTAATTAGCTTGTTACTAATTACCTATTACTAAGTAGCTTGTTATTAATTAGCTTGTTACTCATTATCTTGTTAGCAATTAGCTATTACTAATTTGCTTGTTAGTAATTAGCTATTACTAAGTAGTTTGTTCTTGGTTACTTGTTTGTAATTAGCTATTACAAATTAGCTTGTTACTAATTAGCTATTACTAATTAGCTTATTACTAATTAGCTTGTTACTAACTAGCTTGTTACTCATTAGCTTGTTCTTAATTAGCAATTACTAATTAGCTTGTTACTAATTAGCTATTACTAGTTAGCTTGTTACTAATTAGCTTGTTAGTAATTAGCTATTACTAAGTAGCTTGTTCTTGGTTAGTTGTTTGTAGTTAGCTATTACTAATTAGCTTGTTACTAATTAGCTATTACTAATTAGCTTGTTACTAATTAGCTTGTTACTAACTAGCGTGTTACTAATTAGCTATTACTAATTAGCTTATTACTAATTAGCTTGTTACTAACTAACTTGTTACCCATTAGCTTGTTACTAATTAGCTATTACTAATTAGCTTGTTAGTAATTAGCTATTACTAAGTAGCTGGTTCTTGGTTAGCTCTTTGTAATTAGCTATTACTAATTAGCTTGTTACTCATTAGTTGTTACTAATTATCTTGTTAGTAATTATCTATTATTAAGTAGTTGGTTCCTAGTTAGCTATTTGTAATTATCTATTACTAATTAGCTTTTACTAATTATCTATTACTAAGTATCTTGTTACTAATTCGCTTGTTAGTAATTAGCTATTACTAAGTAGCTGGTTATTGGTTAGTTGTTCGTAATTAGCTATTACTAATTTGCTTGTTATTAATTAGCTATTACTAAGTAGTTGGTTCTTGGTTAGCTATTTGTAATTAGCTATTGCTTATTAGCTTGTTACTAATTAGCTATTACTAAGTAGCTTGTTACTAATTACCTATTACTAAGTAGCTGGTTCTTGGATAGTCGTTTGTAATTAGCTTTTACTAATTAGCTTGCTACTAATAACCTATGACTAAGTAGTTGGTTCTTAGTTAGTTCTCAGTAATTAGCGACTACTATTTAGCTTGTTAACAGTTAGTTATATTAAGTAGCTAGTCGTTGGTTAATTGTTTGTAATTAATTATGACTAATAATCTATTACTCATTAGCTTGTTACCAATAAGCTATTAGTAAGTAGCTAGTTTTTAGTTAGCCGTTAGTAATTATCTACTGCTAATTAGCTTGTTAGTAATTAAATATTACTAAGCAGCTAGTTCTTGGTTAGCTATTTGTAATTAGCTATTACTAATTAGCTTCTAGTAATTAGCTATTACTAAGTAGCTGGTTCTTGGTTAGTTGTTTGTAATTACCTGTTACTAATTAGCTTGTTACTAGTTACCTATTACTAAGTAGCTGGTTCTTAGTTGTTAGTAATTAGGTATTACTATTTAGGTTGTTAAGAGTTTGTTATTATTAAGTAGCTAGTTCTTGGTTAGTTGTTAGTAATTACTTATTATTAATTATCTTGTTACCAATTAGCTATTACTAAGTACTTGGTTCTTGGATGGTTATCAGTAATTAGCTATTACTAATTAGCTTGTTACTAATTGGCTATTACTTAAGAGCCAGTTTCTTGGTTAGTTGCTTGTAATAAGATATTTCTAAATAGCTTGTTACTAGTTAGCTATTCCTATGAGCTTGTTACTAGTTAGCTATTCCTATTAGCTTGTTACTAGTTAGCTATTACTATTAGATTGTTACTATAAGTTACTTGTTACTGGTTCTTGTATAATTAGCTAAAATCATGAACTGATGATTGAAAATAGGATTACCTGAGATACATCAAGAAGGTGAACAGGATGCTCCAAATATTGATTTCTGCCAAGTCGGGTCCTGCTTATATCCTTCTTATTTGCTGGCACCCTACTCTTTGTTGTCCAAAACGTGATAACCAGATGCTTGACCTCTTGTGTGATACATGTGATACGTGTTGCCCTACCAGTTGCTTTCAAAAACTATGATCAGACTCAACTGTACTTAACCATCCAATCGTATCATAGACGAGTTTCCTGCTTACTCCCAATACCCTAGAAAGGCTTGAAATATTTATCTGATTTGTTGATGAATATGCATCACTATTTAGAGCCATCATCAATGTTGATCTCTTCAACACAAGGTCATCAGAATTCTTTCTCATACTTTGCAGTGTATTCGAAAGATTGATGAAAAGGACACATGTTACATGATCTTTGTTACTGCCCATTGCATCAAAAAGTTGCCCAATACATGGACTCTACAACATCCTATTTAGTGCCTCGATTTTATCTTCACAACATAAGTGTCTAGTTTGATTTTTAAAATACTTGATGATCTTATCCACAATGCCATCCAAGTTGCTTGAACTGCAATTAGCATTACCCTCCACATTAATGCCCGACCTTGACGTTATTGTGTCTCTATATTTCCTTTTCTTTTCCTTCCAATAACATCTTAACACTTGCTGATTACTATCCACTACTGGTATTGTATTAGCTTCCATCAGTTCGCTTGTCCGAGATTGCCCTGCATCAACACACTACAAATGATGAAGAAACCATAAATACAATAACATCTACCACTCATCAATCCACTTTATTATATTGACTTTACATTGAGTATGCTCACCTGATATCATTATGTGCTCCATCACTTTTAAACGTATGTAGACTTGTTATACCACTTTTAAACGTACAACAATCATCCAAAACATCAGATGTTAGATACAATGAATGAACAATATGAAACTAAATGGAAACTGTTAGGCATACTTTTAAACCTGCAACAATCATCCACAATCTGAGATGTTACTCGTATATAATTTCCCTTTTTTTTAGAGAATAGGAAAAAAGTATATTAATGAGGGAATTGTACAAAATGTGTAGGGGCCAAGAGCCCACACATCACCATAAAATCAATGTCAACAGTCTTTACAATGAGAAGTTGCACCATCTGACCATACCCAATGTTGGCTTAAGTCAAGGTTTAGCTCTCTCATCCATTGCCAATGTAATTGGAAACAGTGTTGCACAAAAAACATGTCATGCTTCTTATCATCAAATATGAAGAAGTGGATTACCTTTTTAGGAATGATCTCCAAACCAAAATATGTGATATGCACAAAAATATTTATCTATACAGACTCAAGATGCAGCACGTAGAAAAAATACGTATAGTGATGGAGTCCCTCTCATTGTTCCCACTCAACATGCAGCACGTAGAAAAACTCACAAGCGAGAAGAGGTACTGCGACGTACTCTCCAACATGCAACATGCAGAAAAATAGTTATCAATATGCCCCTCTCAGGATGTAGTGTGTAGAAAAAATGCCTATAGTGATGGAGTCCCTCTCACTGTTCCCCACTCAACATGCAGCACGCAGAAAAACTCCGAGGCGAGATGAGGTACTACGGCGTACTCTCCAACATGCAGCACATAGAAAAACCCACGTCATGAATGCTCCACGTAGGGAGTTGGAAAAGCATTCCTACTCTGCAACCCACAAAAATCGCATCAAGCTTTGTAATGTCTTTTCTGTCCCAAGGATACATGCTGGTGGTGGCTTCCAAAGTCTATTTCTGGCTTTAATAGAGTCGATTTTCCACTTCAACTTGGGCTAATAATATCCAATACAGAGCCTTTGGGTCGACCCTATTCTTCACAACGTGGAAGTTAGGGAACCAGAAGCACAATGAGCAGAAGCAAATGCGAGAACCGATTCTTTAGAGTTGATTAAAGCCTGCGATTTTGTGTTGCGCACGTACGTCTTCCATCGCCCATCAAGACAATCACTGAAAGATTCGGTCATGACTCGTTACAACAGCACAGGATCAACAAAACAGCAGCCAAGAAAACTTCTACCTTGCACGCTCCATAACGAATGTATGGCTGCCAATGACAACAAACAGCTACGCAAAAAAACTCCCAGGCGAGATGAGGTAATGTGATGGAATCTCCAACCTACAGCAAGCTGAAAAGCCCACGTCATGAATGTTCCATGCTCCAGCATGCATACTGCCGACTACTCTCACCCCACCACCTCGCTTTTACTCCTCTTTCAATAACCATTGCATGATGTTCAGCTAAGAAGGATCGGGTTTTTCCAGCTAATTAACTATGTCCTGGACATCACTTTTTTGTAACCATTAACATGCTTTCACCCATGAGAAAAATATTATCTATACAACAATGCCCCATGCCTATTTTAATTACTACAAGCAAGGATATGTGATGAAAGATTGTCCTCTCCTGAATCAAAGTACAGATGAGAACTTCCATAATGAGATTGAGGGTAATAAAATAGGTGTGGGAACTAGTAATAAAGAGTCTTCTACACCCTCTAGAAGCAATCCCAAAAAACCCACTCCTAAACCTATTAAAAACATAATAAAGGCTACTCTAGTTCTTATGATGTCTTACTTGATAATTTTTTTAACTCTTATCAAGAGTACAATAATGATTTTAATATTAAGGTGCAAGATAATGAGCAAGTCTTGGAAAATCCTAGCAGCAACAATGCAAACTGTTCAAGAGATAATGAATATGCTCATCCTCATCAAGATCCCATGGAGGTGGGATGAACTCAAGTCAAAGGTAAAAAGAAGAAACTATCAAGATCTAATTCGGTCAGTAGTTCTACTTCTCAATTTTGAGATGGAGAGGAAGATGACAATCAACAAGAGAATAATGTTGCTTTCACTAAACAACTAAAAAAATGATAAAAAAAGGATCTTTGAATTTTAGTCCTCTAAAGCTAATTCTGAAGATGTCCCAATGCCTTAGCATGCTTGTCATAACCTAAAGTGCAGGTCACTTCCAAATAAAAAGGGAAAGACAATGTGAAGACTTCAGGTTTAGCCTTAAAAACAACAAAAAGCTGTAAAAAGTGAAGTGGTTATACTTTGAAACTGAATTCTTTTCCCTAATTAAAGTTTACATATGTCTTATTGAAGAGAAAGTGGGACCATAATAGTAAAAAATCAACTATGGAATGGTAGAATTGGGTATTTACTTTTACTCTTTAGTTGCTCTATGATGGATGTAATTAAAATCATTCCTCTGAATATTCAAGGTCCCACCGATCCAATGAGAGGAAAGGTTGTGAATACTTGGCTAAAATATTTGCCCCTTATCCACGATCTTATCTATTTGTAGGAAATCAAAGTGGGGGGTAACAAGTTAAGCTCAAATCTAAAAATTGTTTCTTCTAGTCATACTTGTTTCAGTACTAGACACTCTAAAGGAAAAGATGGTGTTTGTATAGGCATAAATCTTGGTTTGGAGCGCTTAGTTGAAGAAGTGTTGTATAGTCCCTCTCATCAATAAAAAAGGGTGGCTATTAGATGGAAATGGCCCTTAAACTATGACTTTCTTAGTGTGTATGCTTCTAATAATTCTAATGATAGAACTGCTTTTGAGACTAAGATGATTGCTCTTAGAGGAGACCTCATTCTACAAGATACTTCAATATGAATACTATTCCTCAAGATAGGCTTGGTAATAAGGACAATATTGTTCAAGGTAGAGAAAATGTGGTCTCGTACAATAGGATAAATAATAACTTTCTTTTTGACACATCTTTTAGCACTAGCCACAATTGGTACAATAGAAAGTTGAAGAATATTCTTTTTGCTAGTCTTGATAATACTTATATGAATATTAAAAGAACGCTAGATATATTGGCAAGTTAAGTGTAACATTCACCAATCAATTCACATCTCTAACGATTTCCTTATGATCATTCACTTATTTATGGATTGTGTGAATTTTAAAGCTGGATGGCCTCATTTGGATGACTCTCTTCTTAAGATTGCTTGTTTCCTAAATAGAACCACATATATCTTTAGATCCCATTTTAGTGGTAATATCTCCCCCATCCTTGCTTGGGAAAGAGCTATTAGAGATATTAAAAAACTTTTCACTCATTATAAGGCTTTGGCCAAGAAGATCAGAAATAAAAGAAGAATGATGATTCTTAAAGAGATGGAATAAATTAGGGTTAAATTTCCTAATGAGCCTTTAGTGAGTTAGAAGGTTCTTGATCTTTAGGAGAGACTAAGATATGAAGACTATCTCTTGGCTTGTGGTGTTCTTTTCTCCTCAAGAGAGTCCTAGGCTCGTAAAGTGGATAACTCCTAGGGAGCCAAAGCCTTTATTTCCCTTAAAAGAAAAGAAATTACTTTTTACTTGACCTACCCCTCACTATGGGTGAGGTTAGAGAAACCATTAGTAAAAATTGAAACCCTATAAATCCCTTGGTATTGATGGTGTCCCGAATGAATTCTGTTTGGAGCTTAAGAATTTTTCGATTCCCATTATTCTGTTGATTTTGCAAGAAATTGTGACAAGAGGTACTCTTTCTATGTATAGCAACACTCGAGTTATAAAGCTTGTGCATAAAAAGGGACCCAAGGATCACTTGAACAATTGGAGAGAGAGAGAGAGAGACCCATTCAACCTTAAAGTAAGGCTAGAGACAAATTTGGGCGAAAGAAAAGAAGCAATAAAAAATAACACTCTCAAAAAGGTGCCCACAAAAGCCCTTGTGAACGAGTTAGTTGACTCTAAAGAGAGGATCTATTTCTATTCGACAACTTACTCCATCATTGAAAATAGACTGAGATTGTGTGCACAATTGAATATACATAATAAAATAGATCGAAAGGTTTGAACGTGAATAATCTAGAGAAAATAAAATTCCTTTTTTTTTTTTTGGGAGGGGGGGGGGGGGGGGGGGGTTGTATAGGGAAACTACTAAAAGAACACAGACGAACTCTTTTGAATTTGTTTTACGGTTATGCTGATTCGAACAGACAAGACAACTCGTTCAAATGGATCTTTTAGAGGAGCTATAAGTAGATCATTGCATGCTTGATAACTTTTCAAAAGAAGCGCCACCAACTTGATGTGATTCCTTTCAAATCATACACATCGAATTCAACTAGATCCACATGAATATTTGGTTGGTGGGCCTAAAGGATTGATATGGAGGCATATAACCTTATGAAGTCATATCCTCTTTCATATAAAGAGTACCACAAGCAAGGTTTGACAACCAATAGAGATGCAAAAATCTTACATTAATGTGAGATGACATGTTTATCACCACAACCTTCATCTAGAATCGCCCAAAGAAACATGCATTGATCCTTCTAGCCACTTTCTTGCATAGATAACCATCAAGGAGATACTTTCGGTTGTTTTTGAATTGGACTATGGAGTCGAAAATTGAACTGAATCTTCTCTCTAAGATAATTTCATTTAAAATTTGGAATTTCATTTCCCTTTATGTGTATAAATACCTTGTAGAAGCCTACGCATGCCTCCACGCCCATGACTTTCTTTCTTTCTTAAAGGCACAACCTGAGGCATATCTTGGTTTCCTTCTGCCTTTATTGTTTATGATACATGTGCACATCCCTTGCAAAACGGACCCTTGAGCATCCACTGGTTAGATTTGAAAAGAAAACATGAAGATGATGGTATACATGTGTTGATCTTCAAAAAGAGATAAGTGAGCTTTGAGTTATGAGAGAAAGATTACCTCAGGCTGTAAATAAAGAGACTATGAGGAGATACCCTTGTTCAGACCTATGTCCCACATTATAGCTATTCACAAGATCAAGGTGATAGGTGAAATGGACTAAAAACTCCGAATTCTGTATAGCGCTCATATTCATCTCGCTTTTCATCTTCAAAACAAAATCATTCTGAGTGATTTTTGAAATATCATTGTAACAAGGTTAAATATGACATTTCTGTTCAATTTATTGATCATGAACTAAAAAGACGCCCCATGGTCAACATAAAGAAGCAGAATTTCTTGTGTCCTCAGTGTTTAGGAAACCTGAAGGATGGTTGGGATTATGTTGCAGCAGTAGAGGACTCGAGACCTTCAAAGATGTTTTCTCGGATCCGATTTATCTTTCAGAGACCATCCTTAATAGTCAGAAGATGAGGGAATATCAAATAATATGACTATGCATATGCACAAGATCTCGCAGAGCTATGAAAAATGGTTTTACAATATTATTTCTGTCACAATTATTTTTGAAACAAAATCTTTTCAATACAAAGGAGATGTTATGTGATGGGCTTGGGCTGAAGGGTGATATGGACACCCTACAATATAGTCAAACATGCATGTGGCAAATGTGCCAGAGCCCATGATGGCCACACAAAAGGGAAGAGAGTTTGAGACTTGATTATTCTCATTACGGTTGACAGATGATTGTGAGACTTGATTATTTGTATTATGGAAGGTGATAAGCATGCCTATGTGGAGTCGTCTTTGTGAGGTAAGAACAAAACGAGTCGACTGTGTTAGGTAAGAACAAAACAGAAAAATTGCTGTTCTCCTTGAAACTGAAGGATTTACACAATCGCCTCCAAGGGCTGTTCGAGTTAGAACCCATCGAATCAGAATTCTAGTGAGGCTTTTCTCGTCTTTCAAGTGCATGACAAATCGCCCACGACATTTGTGATGCATCATCCTGCATTGTCCTCTTGTCGTCTACACATTGTAGGGCGTGGCTAAGTTGCGGTGCATCCCTGCCATCAACATCTACGGGCCCTGTGGGGCGATATGTCGTGTAGTGTACAAGAGAGCGTGCGTGCATATGTGTTGTCATGTGAGTTAGATCTGACAGAGCAATGTTCTCTACGTCTAAGCCACCTGTGATCTTTCTACAGAGAACGACAAATCCTTTCTTTCTCAACAAGGCTAGGTTAATATAAGAGAGTACACAATCGAATCTCTCATAGCACGTAGTATTGCGGTGATCCAAAATGCCAAGCAGATTCGATTGGATCGAATACTCATAGACTCATAGGCTATAGCCACTGGACAGATCCGACAAAAATGGATGCAAAATCTGCAACTTGTTGTGACAGAATAGCACCCTGGTTCACCTTCATTTTTTTGCACTTTTGCGTGCAGCCATAGATAATGGTGTTCTGTCCGCCGCCTGTCTGGATCAGACACTTGTACGTCTGCTTTATCTGGTAGATCTGCGTTAAGGTTCGCTAAGGCGAGTCATCTTCTTGCCCGTCACTTCCGAATTCCGCTCATACTCATCGTCCAACTTCTCCATGGAGAGCTTCTACTACCCTCTGAATCGTTCGCCTGCACCATGGCCCAGTGAGGATGCATTATACGACTATCCCGTTAAGCGCAGGCAGCACACTCACGAGATACACGGGCAGTTGCTTGATGAATGGATTAAGAACATCACGCAGGGTCCTCCTGACACAGAAAGTTCGAATCAATTGGATAAGATCAATCGTCGGGAGGAGAGTGTGCGACATGGAGCGCGTGGCACGTCAGAGGCTTGTCCAAACACAGAAGATGTTGTCGATGCAGGTGGGGAAATCACTCAATGCTCCCAGTTGGATCCCTTCTTGTGGAGCCTTCTGCCATCTGAATTACTGGAGAGGATCGTGACATGGTTGCCGATCGTTTCCCTCTTTAAATTTCGCACCGTCTGTCGCAGTTGGAATGAAGCGCCATTTCAGCCTAGGTTCAGAGCCTTGCGAGCGCAGACGAAAATTGTGGAAACATGGCCTCTACTGCTCACCAAGCCCCACAGAAGCATCTCATGTGAAAATAACTGTCTTGCCTTCTTCTTCACACCAGATTGGCGCAAGCCAGCTGCCCTTCCTGCAAGCTTTTGGCCACTCTCCCCTTCAAGTTCTGGCCGCCTGTCGTACTGTATGTCGGCGGGAGGTTTGATCTGCTGTCATTATAACATGGGCTTCTCCTCAGATGTCGAGCACAATTTAGTCTCTCTGTGGGTTGGCAATCCTTGCACGAAGAAGTGGAAGTGCTTGCCACCGACTAACGGCATTTTCCCATTGAATTTCCCGCTTACTGGCCTTGCCGGAATTGTCGTACTCAACAGCAACAGCATTCAGGATTCCGACAGGCCACACGCAACACACTATAAGATCATTGTGCGAACTCACTCACGACATTCATGGGGTGCTGGTATAATGACCGAAGAGTACGACTCTCTTACAGACAAATGGGCAGTGACCACCACCAAGAACGTTCCATTAGACCATAGGATAGAGCAGGTGGTATACTGCAATGGTTTCTTGTATTTTATGACATGGAACCTCCAGGATGGGATCTATTCGTATA
Source organism: Ceratopteris richardii (assembly GCA_020310875.1). NCBI lineage: Eukaryota > Viridiplantae > Streptophyta > Polypodiopsida > Polypodiales > Pteridaceae > Ceratopteris > Ceratopteris richardii. Next base: position 88,008,397 of record CM035438.1, on the reverse strand, counting down.
ATATGGAAAAGCGAGAGTGGTCTCACGTAGGAAGACCACGGCATCATCACTTTGCAAGCCCTCAAATGGTTGAGTGCTGTGGGCAGTTGATTCTTGTAAGTTATGTGGGTAAGCGTCATAACTTCAAGCAGATGGGTATGCGGCAGTATCACATGCGGAGAACCGGACTCAAACTGTGGAAACTGGTTGAGGAGGCTCCAACAAGTTTAGAAGAACGTGTAGCAAAAACTGATGTTCCAATAAGGGGAGATGTATCAGGTATTCCAGGAAGGACAGGAGTATTTTGGAGTCTGCTCACTCAAATGCCTCCAGAATTGGAGCAAGACTTCACTAGTGGCAGAAGATTCCTTTGTATAAGCATTCAGAACATCATCTACCTCACTAACCTGGCTGAAATGCTTGCCTTTCATATTTCTGCATGTCGATGGAGAAGAATTATCATCCCACAGCTCTCCTCTTTGGTGCAAGGCTTCGTCTCATTTGTCCCAAACCTTGAGGCTTTACCCTGAAAATTTATGCCTGGAATCCTGTCTGTATATACCTATCAAAGATCTTCATCTACTGGTTAACTAATTCAAGCATAATAACTGCACAGAAATCTTGATCTCTAGGTTAACTAATTAAATCATAATAACTATAGAAAAATCTTGATCTAGTAGGTGGGCAGAGAGGCAACAAAAATACTGTTCAACGTCTAATCTCCATCTACTGGTAATTCAAGCATAACAAATACAGAGATATCTTGATGTAGTAGGTGGGTTTTGTTGGATGGTAGGCAATAGAAACACTGTTCAATCTTCATATACTGTTAACTAAAGCACATGATCTCCATCTATTGGCGAATTAAATTTGCACAGAAATCTTTATCTATTAGGGAAAGAATGTTGAACAGGTAGGCAATAGAGACAATGTTTAATGCCTGATCTTGATAAGGAGAGAATGAAAAAGTGGTTTCAAATACTGTCCAAAAAATACTTACGATATAATTGAATATGATACAAAGGACGATTGAGAAGAGAGTCTTTGCTGCGTTCTCTTCGTGATTCTTCATGGGAATGCGTTACCAATGTCATTTAAATGAAGGCACCATGTGCTTGAACGCGTACAAACAATTGAGTCAAATCCTTGAAAGCGAAAAAACGACTAATTCAGGTCCTCTGTAACCAACAAGCAATTACTCAAGCTTTCAATTGTGATTATAATATTCACAGGTTTCCCTGAAATCCACCTATTACCTATTCAAGTTAAGGCAATCTTTAGTTCAAGATTTCAGGTAATCCTTGCTATTACCATTCCCTTTTCTTCCCCCTACCCTTTCGCCCCTACCCGAAACAAACTCTCAATCAGCTTATGAAGAACAACACAAGAGTCAAGAAGTTGAAAGACATGTATACCATATGGAAATCTTGGTTCTTCTAGATAGAATTGGTTTAACTCTTCTTAGCATTGAGGACTGTCACTATTTGCAAATATTGGTGTTAAACTCCTCTATTCCCCTCACATAATATGGGCACTCAACTGAGTTTCAATTGGCACTCTCTATGAGTAGGCGAGAGAGAGAGAGAGAGAGAGAGAGAGAGAGAGAGAGAGAGAGAGAGAGAGGTCATTGATGAAGAGGCTACGATCATCATCTTCTTGGCTGGTATCTGAATTAGCAGGTATATCTCAGCAGAAAAGAGAGCATCATAATGTGAGATCAAGGATCTACACCATTTCTCTCACCTTTTTCATATGGAGATCCACACACAGTGTTGCATGTTATATTTTTTAAGCTTATCAACATCTCCAGATCGATATTGAGGATCAAACGTATGTGGCTTGTCGGAAAGCTCATCAAAAGCGGTTAGTCTTCTGCATTTATTTGGTTCCTTAATCGTACCAAAGATTTCCTTCCAATCCTTCGAAGGGCAAACAAGGGTCCAAAATAAATAGTACAAAAATAAAGAGACGTGAAAAATGTTTCAGCTCTATCAAGGTTTGCAAGCTCTACCAGCTACTCCCCATATATTGTTAGTGTGGTTTCAGATAATACCAGTGGAACATACGCGAGAAAAATTCTTCCACCCGAAAATGAGAAAAATTAGACAGTGCCGCCACCCACCTATTCACATACAAATGAAAAAAAATTAGACAGTGCCGCCATCCACCTATTCACATACAAGCTGGACTGTTGAGAAACTCTTTTAGGTGTCACCTCCTTGTCTGAATACATAAGGGTTGAAAAATGTTGAAAGTTAACGATCAAACTTATGACAATTCCATGAAAAAAAAGGCCAATTTTTCACATGTTCGAGTATGCACGCAAGGGTCTGACAAGGATGGGGATTCGATACTTTCTTCAGCAAAGTGTTCTGTGAGCTAGCACGAAGTGAGCAAGGTCCTCCACGCTTTTCTAAACAGACATATAGGGAAAGCACATGTATCTTTTCTCTCGTGAGGGCACATGTATCTTTTCTCTGGTGGTTGGATTACACTTTCTCGGTCATAGAACGAAGCATTAAGGGCACATGTATGATAGATCCGAAGAACTTTGACACTCAAAATTATGGGCACATGCATTATAGTCATCTGACTTCCGACGACTGAAATCAAAACCACATGCCTTAGTTCCACCTTGTGCTACCCCATCTCTCTCCTCTTCACACACATCATGATAAAATAGTCAAGTCAGCCCTGCCGCTCTCTTCTTTTACACATTTCATATGTTATCATATCTACAATGTTCCATGTTGTGAACAAAGCTTCGGGTTACTTACAGACATGTAAATACACTGAGTCTATTAGCAAAACATCATATGCATTGAACAAAATATAGGATAGTTGCTGCCATGTTGGAGGATGCTCTTCGTTACCAAACATTCAGTGAATGTTTGACCAGTATTTATATGAGCTGCACTTATAACATAGTAGCATTTCCCATAAAGATGTATTTTTATCCTTCACTATTTTTGAGCGACTTTTAAGGAAAGTATAAAGAATAATGCAGGCTATCGTTGACAATGTAAATACGCTATTTTTAAATGAATGTATTGAAACGAATGTACAAAATTAAAGACTCTGAAAGAAAGACAGTTGAAGTAAGAACTATGCCCATCGTAAAACATATGTGCAAATTTTCCGAAGTTTCTTAGCCGAGATTAACTAAATAAAATAAAATGGTGAACGATAATAAACTTGATCTATTACATGAATATGGATGTCAACACCTTTCAATATAGTAACCTTAAACAATATCACATTAAGTAGTACCGTTAAATGAAGAGAGGCATTTCAATAAAACTCGCATTTGATTCGTGTGCGTAATATGATCTGATAATCTTGGGAAAGTCTGAAATAATTGAGAATGCCCATATAAATAGTTTACGTTTATGCTTTTCTATGCACAATCTTCTGTACTTCGACAATGACAATATCTCGCCTGTTTGCGAACTATGGTAATAGTGTTAAGAAATGAAGGCAAAATTTTTTAGCCATTGGTAGTGTTAAGAAATGAAGGCCTTAGAAAATTCATAGGTTACAAACCATGCCTCCAATTCAATTAGTTTCACTTTGAGCGGCATTAAACTATAGCTCCAGAATGATGCATACGTCCAAGGAACTTAGGTGTATGTGCCCATCTTGAAGGGATTCTTTGGATATAGAATCAATGCTTGATCGGGATATTTAATGGCATCTACTGAGTTGTTTCATTCTCTCATAAGTTTATCTCTATGAAGTAAAAATTCTGAGTTTCTATATTAGGCCTAGAGGGAACTCTAACATAGAATTGCTCTCCTACCTCAAAGTTGATTTCTCTCCTTTGAATACTTAGCATAGGCTCTCGCCCTACAATATGCTCCTGAATGTTAAGCCTAAGCATATCATTCATCTCTTCTAAGAATTCCTTTGCAATTGGGTCTTTTTCATGTTGCAATCCTACTACATAAGGATCTCTTAGTTGAAACCCATACATAAGCATAACTTCCACAGATTTGGTATTAGAAATCTAGGGGGAGAAGGTCATGAACAAGATGGGTATGGAGGAAAGTCTTGCATTTGGCATCTCCTTGAAGTATTTTTTTGGGTGAGAAAGGAGTTCATAGGCAGCACAATTTCTTAGAGAAAAAAATGGATCTTCATCATTGTATGGGTATGCCTAGGATGGAGTGCACTGGGCAGATCCACATTGCAAAAGATATTGACCATCGTTGGCATCTACTCTCATGTGATGCCAAGGAATATGCAGAGGAATGAAGCTAAATTTTTTTTTCCATTCACAAAAATGAATGTGAGAAAGGCTTGAATGATGTGTGTGTGACTCTTCTCCAATCCATATATACCCTCTTGTACTCTAAAAATAGCAATGTTCTGGAATAATCTAGTGTGAACATGTGGCCATCATGCAACGCTTATTCCCATTACTAATTTAGTACTTTAGGGTGTCCCCCGAGCATTAGGGGAAAAAATGAACCCTGCATGGGCCTTGTAAGGATTCCTAATTTTAAGGGATTAAGACTATCTTGTTCTTGCTTGAGGGAACAAAGTGCATTTAATAGAGCACTTTTTAGTAGGCAAGACTAGGCTTTTTTTTAGGCCCAAGTAGGGTCATCTCTCTCTTCTGTAAAAGAAAGAGAGAGAGATTCCACTTTATACATCATCAAATCCGTCCATCTTTGTGAATAAAAAAATGACTTTTTTTTTTAAAGTCACATAGTTAGTTATTGCTTACTAAAAAGGGCCCATTTCTTAATATACATGTCAGAAGTTAACTTTTTTTATGGATTTTTTAATAAAATCACTCAAAATAGTTCTTTTTTCAAACTGCTCCAAAAGTAAAGTGCCACATCATCAAACTCGTAACTGTCCCTACCTCAAAAAATGAGTTTTTCAAATTTTTATCATTTTCACTCACATAGAATGGAAAACCTCACCCTGAACCATACACATATCAAAAAATTAATTTTCTCTATGTACAGATACTTCTTAGTCCATTATACATGTTATTTTGATTCTCTTCTATCTTTCTCTCTCTTACCTCTTGAATTCTAGCAGCCACGGGGTACTCGAACAATTTCCTCCAAGGAGAAGATGTAACAATAATAGAATCACTCACAAAGAAATTTTTCTCCCATGAGATGACAATATTCATGTCCAAGTAGGTGGTTCATTCTTTCTTTGTGATCAAAGATGTACTATTCATTTTACTTTCCAGTATTCATCTACTATTTTTCAGGAGGAAAAGCACACAATACCATCATTGGAAGCTCTTTCATGTGGAGTGGGAGGACACAGACACCATATTCTTCTAATGAGGTATATATTTTTCTTGATTCTCATATTTGCAAAAGAATTAAACCAATATTTCCTTTGCATAGGTAATTCATCTAAGAAATAAGTGCTTCATCAACACCAAAGAAGCACTTTAAATTGTTAATAGTTTCTCTTACTTCTCCTTCTTTTCAAAAGAATGACACCAATATTACACAGTATGGATAGGAAAATGTGTGTGGAAGCATTTCTCCATGATTATAGAAGTTATTCATTAGGAACATGAATTATAAAGAGGACATGATTGATATTGCCACATAGTACTTACACATAAAAGAAAATATGCCTATGTATGTTTAGCATGCAACCATGAGTAAGGAGTTAATGAAGAAATCATATCCTTAGTTTATGAAGAACTCATATACATATGCTTCTGTTTGTACAAAACAATAAATAAATAAATTTTTAATCTATAGAGGCTTCAAAAATCAATGTTCTTCTTCTAGAATAAAATCTACCTCTACTAATTTTCTTTTCATATCCCTTTTGAATTTGATTTTATATATGTTTATCTTTTTTCTACATGTTGTGGTGATAGGCTCAAATTCATATTAAAGATACTAATCATCAATGACTTGGAATAGTTAAAGGTAAGGTACATTCTAAATTCAGATGTTGTTTGTTTCTTTAAATTGTGCTCATTTTATTCATTGAAATATTACATGTTGTATTGTCATATGGAGAATTTTGATGTATCGATTTTTATCAGTCAAGATTCTAGTACAGTAGTGATGGAAAAGTCCCACTATAGATCTAATAGTAATTTTTGAAAAATTACATGTCATATTAGTGGTTCTATGCATGTTGACTAGTTGGAATAATACTCACTTGCTTTTCTTCAAACAACTTTTGCAAGAGTTTGACTATTAGAAATGTTTTCATGAAATTACAACACAACATTGCAAGTGAAAATTGGAGGTTATCAGCAAGTCCTTTGCATCATGATCAATGTCATGCACAAAAAGTGTTTTAGGGTTCAACTTGGAACTCAAGTTACATAAGAGGCATCATTGATTATTTCATACTAACAAGTTTTTGTGGTATATCCTATCCATGCTCAAGGTACATAATGACCACCTTGGATGAAGCTCCATCACAGAGGATGAAGTGGTCTACATGCAATAGAGGTCACCATACAATCATAGAGTGGCTCAATATGATAGAATGAAGTCGATTAAGAATATCAAAATAGTTCATACCCTCATGCATAGAATCATTCTTGTGAGCATGATGAAGATCAACTGCCACAGATGTGAGCATTCATAAAAAGATTCTAAGGACATGCACAAAGGGGAATAATAGATCCACTAATCATTGGTGATGAACCATTTGAACTCAATCTACCTCCAAATGGAACATGGCTGATGAAACATGGATGAAGTAACCATTCCAAGTCATCCAAAAAGGAGAGCTTCAAGGAATCATCATGAAACATATGCATATTCCAACATCATATCAAGTAGAGGCTATAAAGTCACTACTATAAGGTCAAAGAACACTACCCACATATGAGAAAAGAAACATATGCCATAAATTGTGTCACAATCCCAATCAAGGCATAGATGTAAAATGAATAAGAACTACCAACCACATCATCGATCATATGTAGCACAACCTAAAGTTTCTCCTAATGCAAAAGAAACAAAAAAGTGAGCAAACGTTATCGATCCTTAGTGATTCAAAGTTAATGCACTAGACTTTGGATATAATCAATAGCACTTCAAGCCATCCAAGAGGAAGGAGATGCATTCCTCTATTTTGAAAGATATTGACTTGTGTGTAGCTCATGTGAAGATGATGACCATACAACCAAAGAAACTAGATGGGACCATACATGATTATGTAATCATTCTTGTTGAAGACATACATTTTGTAAAATCACATTTAAATTATGATAATCTACTTTTCATCATCTTTCTTACACATGCTCAAGTCCACATTGATCTATATCATATGTTCATAATTGTATCCACTTGCATAAAGATGGTATGTGTGCAAAACAAATCCCTTAGAATCAAAACTAGTATTTGCATTGTTCAACTAGGTTGTGCATATAATCAGGTCCATGAACCTAAAATTTGAAAGAAAGGAGTTGTATTGTCACTAACCACATCATATTCAAATGTCCTAGGAAGAAGATACAAGTTGGGTTTAAGACTTCCACGATCACCATTCCACATCAAAAGATCATCATCTGAGTCAGAAAAGGAGTACTATCCATCATGAGAATCATGCCCTTGATTCTTTAGCTAGATATACTACAAACCCTTTCTAGTACCATCATGGATATCCATCATCATCGTGTTCTATTACAACATATAAAGAACTCTAAAAAGACCAATAACTATGAAGATTCAATTTCCAAAAAATCTCATAGTTACATAGCTACTTCCCGTGGAACTTATCGCTTTGAGAGGGAGGTGATGTCATAAACACAAATGAAACCATTGTAAAACCATAAATTCTATGAAAATGTTTATATCTCATGAATGGTTTAGATTTTGGAGAAATGGATGCTACCACCACGTCCGAAACATGCAAAAATAGTCAATCTTAGGGTTTTTGCATGTTTCGGACGTGGTGGTAGCATCCATTTCTCCAAAATCTAAACCATTCATGAGATATAAACCCTTTTTTGGGTGCTTGGAGGTCATGCAATGTCAAGAAATAAGTATTACTTCTTGCAAATTTTAGGAAAATTATGCAACCCAAGAACTATATAGGAGCATATATGACTATGTGATCATTCTTCTTGAAGAGATGTTTTGTAATGTGAAATTATCTCATTGGTAATATACTTTTTCATAACCTTTCTTACACATGCTTAACTCCACATTGATCTATATCATATGTTCACAATCATATGCACTCAAGTCAACATGCTATGTGTGCAGAGCAAATCATTTATGGTTATAAACTCATTCTTCCATTGGTAAATTGAGTTGAGCACATAATGAGTTTCATGGACCTTCAATTTGTAATAATAAAGTTTCATATCCACTAGAAATAAACTTGCATGGCCTCAAAAGCACAAAAAAAGTTTATCCATAAAAACACAGAATAGGCCTCTACAAAACTTTTGCGAAGACATATCCCTTGTTTCTATGGCTCCTCTTTTTTGATACTTTTGAGGCCATGCAAGGTTATTTTTAGTGGATATGAAACTTTATTATTTAGATTTTTAGAGCCGTGGAACTTATTTCTAACAAGTCACTTACTCTACAGTGATCCATGCATATACAACTTCTACAATGGGAGCCAGTATAAACAAACATAGTCACATGAGATAAAATAGGTTGCAAAATATAATTTAGGATAATATCCTCATGTCTAGCATTCTTGTTGTGCCTCTGTACCCCACATAACGCAGAAATCCCCCTTTGAACTCCTCCCATTAAGGTTCTATGGGGAAATTCCATGGCACCAAAGGGCCTTTATTTTCAGCTTGAATGGCATTCAAATTGGCAAAACTTTTATGCCGCACTTACCTCATGGCATCAATCACAAAGACCATTTATTACCATAAATTTTCACATATAAAACTCATCTAGCTTAGAAGTTAAGGTTCCATGGATGTTTGTACTCTCAAAGTGGTTTCTCTATGGGGGCCTTATAACTTAGAGCACCATGGATCATTTGTGGTACTTGAGGAGTAAGTATTGAGTATATCTAACATGAATGGCCTTTTTTAGTTATATCCTTTGTAATTTCAAACTTCATAAATGATCATCTATTGAGAAAATTAACCAATAAAATGTCAATTATTGTGAACTTGAACATACTCTATATAAAAGCGAAAATTGAATACTCACCAAGAGAAATTATAAATGCACAGTTGTAGACTACAAAAATGTGAGAGTAGACATGTTTTCATTACAAATATCAAATCTTACAAAGTATACAAATTATTGGTATCAATGATTGTACAACTTGAAGTGCTTGCAAATGCAAGAACGCATCACAAAATTTGCGATGCTCATCCATGATGTAAAGTATTTCTAGACCAATTCTAGATCAAGAGGATTTTTAGATATCTTAGTAGGAGAGAAGGGATCAGAGAAGAAGGTATATACAATATCTAACATGAATCGATTGTCCTACTGTTTACAAGCTTCTTGAAAGTGCAAAAACCATGAGATACAATGACTAGGGCCCAAGAAGTGACATTATCAGGTTGCAAAAGAACTATGACAATGAGAGTTCTGTTCCATCTTTGCTCCAATCTATAGGAAGTTTCATTTTGTATTCCATTCTTCTGCCCACTTGTAATCAATTTGCAAGAAATTGAAGTCATTAAAGTAAAATAAACAATAATGAAAAGATTACTTTAACAAAAGCACGAAACATTTCTCACCTTATGTCCTTGAATTTTGAATTTGGATTGAGTTAGTCCTTCAAACCCCATAATCATCAAGTGTTCTCTCAGATTAGCCAAGGTCCAATGATTATTCACTAAAATAGTTTCTGTTTCATTATTGGGAAATCTAAGATTTATTTCAAATGAATGTAAAGATCCCTCTGAACTTTGAAATGGTATCCATTTGCCAAGTTTGCACATCCAATGATCATAGTAGAACCTTATGTATAATGAAGTAAGTTGTTTCAAATATCAAAATCTTATACCTGTTCCACCTATTTTACAAAGATATTTATCACCTTTTGCAATTCCTTCTATCAAACCCCAATCTTCACCAAGAAGACTTTCGACTTGCTCATATGTGATATCTTTACACATGAACATGGTGGAAGTCTCTTGGAATGAGAATCCTTGGAATAAATATACAAAACAATGAATGGGAAAAGACCAGTGCAAACCTACAGACCTAGACACTTTTGTGAATTTTAAAGAGTTATGTATATCCATTACCATCTTTTGCTTCAAAGATTATACGGACCATATATCAGGTTTTGGCCACTCCAAGCTAAGAAGAGAATGTACTTCAATTCTCTCTAACCTTCCAAAACCATTCATTGTAGAGGGTACAACATATCTATGTGTGTAAAAGAAAACTCTATCATGGTAAAGTTGAGCAGGAGATATTTTTGGAAAGACTAGTGCACCAACATCTGCATGCAATGCCTGGAAAGTACCTATAAGACTATGAAGTGGTTGCTCTTCCACCAAAGTAGAAGGAAATATATCTGAAACAAACAAAAACATATCTAAATAGTTCAAAAATATATCCGACCCAAGAAAACATAAGATATTGTAGAGTAATACTTACAATTCACAGGATATCTCATTCTACTAGAGTTTTCAAGTTTCATAGTTGCCATTGTAAAAACATGTTGTACAATAGCAACCATCCCATTGTCTCTGTGCTTCTTGAAGCCAAGTAACTTTCCCTTCCAATGAAGATCTAAGTTTCCACGATCTCTAACTCAATGAGGGCCAACTCTAGGGGGTTGCGTGTACACCCATGCACCTTTGGAGTACTCATGTGATAGCCACTGTCCATCTGTGGCTTTGATATTGTGACATCTTAATGTGAGGATTTCATCTTTCGATCGCCTAGAAGCTTTAACTGTTGCCATTGAAGCTAAAGGTCTTCAAGCTACAATAGTAATTCGAGATAGGAGATGCAGGTAGGTTAGAGTGTAGAAACAGGAGCTTCAATGGTGTGCTACAGAGTGAAAGTAGTGAGAAAAGATGACTTTTTGGGACCTGGGTATGAAAATGTGAGGTTTAGGAGAGAAATAACTCTTTTTTGAGTATTTTTAAACAAACCCATTTTTTTTAGCTCAAAACATGCACGGATTTTGAATTTGGGGTCAAAAAGAGTACTTTTGACCCTAAAAAGTAATGGGGGGTCCATTTTCAGGTGTTATGATGAGTTTTTTAACTTTTTAGAAATTTTGAATTTTTGGGCCCAACTAAGTTACGAGATTCCTTCTCTCTCTAGAGGCAGCTCATTAAATAAGGGAGAAATATGTCCCCTCTTCCCCCTTCAGCCTAGTATTCTATAGGGCTTAGATTGTGGCCACCGCCCTCTTCTGATTGGTCCATCACTAATCACTCCTTAATCTAAAGGCCCATTCAGGGTTCATATTTTCCCCTAATGGCTTGGGACCTTGGCTAGCTAGCCCTTGTCCCACACACACATGGACTGATCCTTATGGACCAAATTCATGATCCCTGTGGATTAATGTATGACACTCTCTCCCCCTTATAAAGATCATTGTCCTCAATGATCAATGAGGGAAAGTACTTGCAAACCAGAGCTTTTGATTCCCAAGTAGAGTCAGTAAGTGGTAATCATCTCTAGGCTACTAGATACTCTTGAATGACACAATTCCTCAACCGTTTCCATCTCCGATCTAGTATCCTATCTGAAGAATGATTTGTGCTATCACTTTCCTGCAAAGAAACAATACCTTCTATTAGATTATCCTCCCTAAAAATATACTTCCGAAGGTCACTAACATGAAACACTAGATGAACTTTGCAATCTAGAGGAAGCTCTAATAGGTATGCAACTTCACTTAGCTTTTTAACCATCTTCCAAGGTCCACAAAACATGGTGAAAGCTTACTACAATTCCATGTCGAGATTAAAGTAGGTTTAGATGGTACCTAAAGAAAGACTATGTCTCCTTCATCAAAGGATCTAGGAGATCTCTTCCCATCAGCATACCCTTTAGCCTTATTAGTGGCTTGTTGCATCTTGGCTTTAGCTATTTCTAAATTTTCTTGCAGGTTCGCTAAGAACTCTAAAGCACTATGACATTTCTTTGGCATGCCTATGGTACTAAGAGCATTGGGATTCATGCCATAGTTTATCTCAAAAGGAGACATACCTGTCACCTTGTGAGGTCTATTGTTATAAGTAAACTCAACTAGTGATAAATAACTATCCCAATTTGTCTATCTCTCAAATACATATGTCCTCAACATGTCCTCTAGAATTTGGTTGACCCCCAAGGTCTGATCATCTATCTAGGGATGATCACCATTGCTCATGTTTAATGACACCTTCAGTTTGTCAAATACAAACTTACAGAAGTGTCCTATGAATCTAGCATCCCTATCTGATACTCTCGATGTCGGTAACCCATGCAATTTGAAGACATGCTCGAGAAACAAATCCGCTGCCTGGAGCTTCTATCATCTCTTGCACGGGTATGAAATAAGCCATCTTGCTCAATCTGTGTACCACAACTAGGATAGTATCCCACTTCCTTTTGATCCACGGTAACTTGACTATGAAGTCCAAGCACATGCATGCACATACACATGCATGCATATACACATGCATGCACATACACATGCATGCACATGCCAATGCATGCACATGTCGATGCATGCACATGCACATGCACATACACATGCACATACATTCACATGCACATGCACATGCATGCTTATCTATATACACATGCATATACACACATATATATACACACAAATATACACACATACTCATACACATGCATATATAGACATACAGACACATACACATACACATACACACATACATATACACATACACACACATACACAAATATAGATATATACCTTCATGTGCATACTTACATATACATGCACATACACACATATACACACACAAGCAAACATGTAATTTGAATGAATTTTAAAATTAAAGAAATAGATCACATGTTAAATATAAACTACCATAATAATCATTAGTACATTTTAGTCATAGAATTCACTTCCATAAAATAAATTAATTTAATAAACACTCCAAAATTTTTAAAATTATGAGCTTACATCATAGAAACAATTAAAAACATAACACACACACACACATACATACATATATATATATATATATATATAACACTGAGTCATAACAAACGAGAACAAAGACATGTTCTCCTTTAGAAATTACAAAAGTATGCTAAAAACAAGGAAAAATTAGCTTATTTTCAATTGTTCCATAGAAATGATAAGGCCCATTTTAATTAGGGCATGAAAACCATATGCTTTTATTTCATGATACTTTGTTTCAATCTTTATTTCAATTTTTGTTTATAAAAACATGCTATATTCAACATTACAAATTCCAATTAGAACTTTAACGAATCTTACATGATTAAAACTACATGATTTCATGAAAATGGAAATTGAAAAGTAATTCATTTTATTCAAGCCCACATAAAGCATAACTCTATGCCATTTTAAAAAGGGATTAGAATACACTTTTGAGAATACAAAGCATAATCATACAACAACCAGGTGGCCATATATGTGTACTAGTAATAATAGTCAATTATGCCAAAAAAAACACCATGAGATCAAAATGAAATAGATGAGATTAAATTGACTATACATATTGAGAGAAAACACCATGCATATCATCATACATGATTCTTTGATGTCTAATAATCCAAATGAAAGAGACTTTATTGTTCATCGTTGCACATTCTATGAAATAAATCTATTAGGTTTTACATGCTAAGAGACTTCAATAAAACTTTGTTCAAGTTACGTTAATCAAATACTCTAAGACATTGCTTTTTTCCTTTCCCCGAGTCTTTATCCTTTGAAAAATCACATTTCTCTCCCTCTCTCCCCTTTCTCTCTCTCTGAGCATTATCATGGTCAAAGTTAAAAAGCAAGACAATATATCACGTTTGGTATTACTTTGTGAGAACATATTACACGCGTTGAAAGCGAAACATGTAATCACTTTCTAATCAATCAGAGGTCACTCCACCACCTGCTACCCATCCCACAACTTCACATTTGTCATCTGATATGAATTATGATTATTTTTACTATCATGAGCATATTATATGTGGCGTAATATTTTCTATGGCATGTATCAAAGACCATGATTGGAATGTTATACAAAATAAAATTATACTAGATATAGAGGAATATTTACTCAATGATGATGTTGGTTCTCATATTAATAATGCTAATATTCTTTGTACACATCACGAACATTACGTTTATCAATTACAAGCCAAGGTTTCTCAAAATCCTCTACCTCTTTGCTTACAGAATAAAATGGCGGGAGATTATCCATTATCGACTTGTGATCATCCTCTAGTAAAAACATATGGTAGAAGAAGATACAGAGCATAGCATAGATGGGGAGATTGGCATTGACTTATGCATTACATTCAAAGCATGGATACTTATGAATTATTTTTGAATGCAGCTTCTCTTGCGAGTAGAGAGATTACACATGCAGAAAATGAAAGATTATATATTGATGGAAGACCTTACACTCACAGAAATACAACAAGTTCAATAAATAGTAGACGAGGATATAATAGTTCAACAACTAATTGCACATTTGAAGAGCATGAAAATAGTCATCAATCACCATACATGAGTAGAGATATAGCAAGATACATGATTGTCAATGCTATTACTTCACTACATGCTAGTGATGAATAATTGGTGAATTATGGATGGCATAGACCTCCAAGAGAACCTTTTAGAGAGCATTAAAAACCAAGAGCAATGGATGTGGAGTCACATTCATCATGTGCATGAACACATGAACCATTTCTCCACATTAAAATCTATCAAAGTAAGACAAAAGTGAGAAACACTGAGGTGAAAACAAGAATCTGCATGGAATGAACACTTTTTGTCCACCTATCCTGTATTGCAATGAAAAGGCTAATTGATAGAAACTCTTTTCAAATTATCTTACATATTTAAATTTTCTTTTTAAGTTTATTTTCATTCAGGTATAGAATACTAAGACATTGTTTATCAGAAGCATCCATCAGGAGGCTATGTAAAAATGCTCTTGTAGAATATACAAGATTGAAATAACTATATTCAAAAGAAGGCAAAACTATTTGATTTTCGTGAGCATGGCACATTTTATTGAGGATGGTATCAAAATGACAATGAAAGTGTTGATATTTCTAAAAGTGAGAAATATCATCAAGAAGAATGTCTAAAGCACATATATGAAGGACGTCCTTGACACAACTAAGTGAAAGCTTACTTATTATCAATCTTCAAAATCATTTTAGATGGATTAATGTATTTGTTTTGACATTACTAAGGTATATTGTCTATTTTTCTTTCTATATATATATATATATATATATATGTGTGTGTGTGTGTGTGTGTGTGTGTATGTGTGTGTGTGTATGTATACACACATATACAAATATACATTCACATATACTTACATACATACACACACATATAGACACATACACATACACATACATATGCATACACATATACATAGACACTATATATACACATACATACACACTATATATACACATACATACACATACACACATATACACAAACATATGTGTATATACACACATACACACACATATAGACACATACATATAGACATACATATACACGCACATATGCATACACATACACACTATATATACACATACATGCATACATACATACACAAATAGATACACACACATACACACATACATATATTTATTTATTTACTTTTAATTATAATACTTTTTTTCATGAACTTGTAGGTTACTATTTGAAACGCATTTACCAAACAACAATATTCTTCCTATATCACATGATGGAATGAAGAAGATGATCAACAATCTTGGTATAGATTATCATTATATACATGCATATCCTAATTATTGTATTTTATATAAAGGTGAATATGTAGACTCTTTGACATGTCCAAAACTTCAATCTCCTCGAGAAGAACATGTTTCAAATCCTTGATTATCAAAGCTTTTGACATGGGGATTTGATCATAAAAGTAGTGATGGAGTAACGAGAGTTCTAGCAGATAGTGCAGCTTTTTGACATATTGATTCTAGATGGCCAGATTTTACACAAGAGCCATGCAATCTAAATTTAGGTGTTGCATTAGATGGGGTTAATCCATTTTCAATGAAATCTAGTAAATGGTCCACATGGCCTATGGTTATCATAAAGTACAATCTCTCACCATACCTTAGCATTAAAAAGGAACATTTAAGGTTTTCTCTTTTAAACCCAAGAAAGAGAAATGTTAAAGACATGAATGTATATCTTGCTCCTCTAATTGATGATCTCCAAGAGTTATGGAGAGGTATTAATTTCATTGATGTATCAAAAAGTATTAATAAAAAACACATTGTGGTTCATGGAATTATGGCTTGGACTATACACAATTTTCCAAGATATGGCGTCTATTCAAGTAATGACATAATTTGTTATTTAATAGATATATAATTTTATGTGAGAATCTAATTATAATTTTATGGTTTTTATGCATAAAAGAATATCTACTAAGGGTTATACAGCTTATCCTTATTGTGTTGATTGGTTGAGATCAATTTATAGTAAGAATATCAACAAAAATATTCATCTTTGACATCAAATGTTCTTGCTTGATGATCATCCATTACGAAGCAATAGAGAAGCGATACATTCTAATGGAGAGATTGAAACAAGTTAGTGTCCAAAACCAATGAAACCTATGGATTGGTATCAAAAATGGACATAAGGGCCTCTTATGGATCCACAATCTGAAATCTTTAGTGATTATGAAGATAATGAGAATATGAAGGTAAGGGAAAGCTATCACTCCCAGAGAATATGCCAATATGGTATTTTTTGGAGTATTGGAGAGAGTTAAAGATCTATCATCTTATTGATTCTATGCATATATTCAAGAATGTTGATTATTCATTATGGCAACATCTTCTAGGATTAAAAGACATAGAAACATAAAGAAATGATTCAAAGGATCAAAACTCAAAACCAAAGTCATGGCCAACTTTTGATAAAAATCAAAAGGAAACAACTTATGAACCTGCTCCTTGGATACTTACGACAAAGGAGATGCAAAATATCAACAACACAATTTTGTTGATGTGATCGCCTAGAGGATATGGAGCACCTTTCCAAAAAATGTTTATTTTGGATGATAGGAGCTTATCTCGGTTAAAGATACATGATTGGCGTAACTTTTTGAAGCACATTCTACCTCTTGTTATCGATGGATGGGAAACAAAAGGAGTACGAGATGTCTATTATCTTGGATCGCTTATAAGGTAATTATTATACTTTTATGTTTAATACATAAGATTATTTGGTATCTTTTTTTTATAAATTAGTTTCTTATTAATTTAATTTATGAGTTATAATAGGTGATTGACAAAGACTCGATTCCACAAACTAAACACAAATGCAGGGAGCTACTATGTCTGATGGAGAAAGGGCTTCCAACATTATTTTTTGATATTCAAGTTCATTTATTGATCCATCTTGTAAATGAAATAGAGATTTCAAGAGTTATAAGCACTCGATGGATGTTTTGGATCAAGCAATTTATGGGCATATTAAAAGGTTATGTGCAATAAAGATCAAACACAAAAGGATCTATGGCAAAGGGATGGATGCTTGAGGAGTGCATGTACTATGTTAGTGAATACCTTGAAAGAGTTCTTGAATAAGCTCCACGTGCATGGACTAATGAGTCTTCTTCAAAATTGACAAATGAGGTATAATCAGGTAAGGGAGTTCCATTTAAATTTACATTGCAAGAAAAATGCATTATTTCTACTTGTATTGCATATAATGGCAAATGCATGCAAGCATTTGTTAATGAGTTTGAAGAGGAACTTCAAAATCTCTATAGTTAAAGATGGAGAAACAAAATATATAGATGTAATCTTAATACTAATGAAAGTACAGATATATCTTCTTTCAAACATTGGCTATATACTTGTATGCAAGGATTGCATGCAAATGTATGTATGTTTGTTTCTCTTCTAATAATTTATTTAATATTGCAGGCATAAATTTTCACTAATATTCTATTCTTTCAAATGTATGTATGTTTGTTTCTCTTCTAATAATTTATTTAATATTGCAGGCATAAATTTTCACTGATATGTGGGCTTATCAATAGCATATCAGAATCAAATTTATTGATT
>CM035438.1:87777724-87987724 GCA_020310875.1 Ceratopteris richardii | reverse complement strand
TGAAAAAAACTCATGTGGATTAGAAATGAGCTTGCAAAGATCATGGAGTAGGATCCCCAAGCTTCTAACCAAGTACAAATGGGGGGAGAGGCCATCCTTATACAGATTTGGGAGGGGCTCTCCAAAGTACATCTCATGTGGGATAATTCCCCTGAAATGATAATGAATGCAACTGGTAGAAGCAAATGGCAAGGTACCCAAATACAAAAAAAATACAATATAAAATGGAAATAAAGCAGAAATGGAGTGTCTCCTAGATACAAAATGGAGATGCACTCATGTGGATACAAATGTGGAGGATGTAGGAGCAATCATGTTGTCAACACCCCCTCTACAACTCCATTTTGGAGCAGCTGAATGTTGTAGAGGTCCACCAAGCATTGGAGTGAAACTCGAGGTAGAGCCTTCGTGAACATGTCCGCTCGATTCTCTTGAGAGGTCCATTGCTCTAGAGTGATCTCTTGAGACACGAGCTTCTCGCGGATGAAATGGTATTGGATCTCGATGTGCTTCATCCAAGCATGGAACATTAGATTCTTAGCGATGGCCAAGGCAGATTGGCTATCCATGCAGATGCATGTTGGAGTAACCTCCAAAACACCAATGTCAGATAATAAACGTCAAAGCTAGATGGCCTTACATGCTGCAAAGCTGGATGCTTGGTACTCGGCCTTGGTGGATGACAAAGCAACTATAGGATGTTTCCTACTTGCCCAAGAGATAGGTCCTGAGCCAAGCAAGAATATGTATTTAGAGGTAGATCTTTGAGAATCAAGATCACCAGCCCAATCTAAATCTAAACATTCTATGAGTTCGATGCCCCCTCTGTACCAAAGACCATGATGTCAGGTGAGGGCAAGGTAGTAAAGTAGTCTCTGAGCAGCATCCCAATGAATTTGACGAGGTTGATGTGCGAACTCACTAAGTATACCAATTGCATAGGCAATATCCGGTCTAGTGTTGGCAAGCTAGTGTAATGAGCCAACAAGTTGTCGATAAGTATGGACATCCACAAGTGATGATGAATCCTCCAGTGTGATCTTGATGATTGGATCAACTGGTGTAGATACTAAGCGACATTGGTCCATGTTATATCTGGAAAGAAGATCAGCATAGTACTTCTTCTGTGATAGGAATATGCCTTCTTTTGTTTGCCAAACTTCCATACCCAAGAAGTAGTGAAGTAGTCCCAAATCTGTCATAGAGTACTCAAGGTGAAGTTGTGTGATGATGAATTGGATGCATTCGTCATCTGTGCCTACCACGATCAAGTCATCAACATAGAGGATGATGAGGGCAACTAAGGACTCCTTTTGATAAATGTAGAGGCTAGCATTAGCATTGCTTCTGTGAAATCCTTTATCTTCAAAGAACTTGTGAATCTTTTCATACCAGGCCCTGGGAGCTTGCTTGAGTCCATAAAGTGCTTTGTGAAGTTTGTATACTTGATCTTCCTTTCCTTTGATCTTGAAGCCGTCAGGTTGTTCAACATACCTCTATATATAGCTTTCTCCAAGGGATTGCCTTCTTGGGTAGGTGGATTCAAACCATCCATGCATCGGCCATGTAACTGCATGTGTGCCAAGTGTTTGAGTTTACCAAAGTTGACTCAAGTGGATGCTTCTAGAAGTCTCTAGAGATCTTTGGCCAAAATACTCTCCCCATGTACACTATGGGGATTGAACCCAAGACCTCCTCCTTCACACCTTTGAGGCTTAACCACGAAGCTAAATGAATCACTGCTAATAAGCCAGATTCTTAGCCAAAGCAATGTCACTCTAACTATCACTCCGTAAACAAGGTACATGTTGAGGGAGGCCCATATCACAAGCAAGATGAGAAAACCACAATGCTTCCCTACATGCCTCACTTATTGCAACATACTTTATTTCTATAGTGGAAACAATTGTACATTCTTGAAGATGAGATCTCCAAGAGATAGTACCTCCAAAAACATGAAAATGGTATCTTGATGTAGACCTTCAATTGTCTACACAACTTGCATAATCAAAATATGTGTAACCAATAATTGATGCTTTCCCTCTTCCCAAGCATAGACACTTGTCCTTACTACCACTCAGATATCTCAAAATCATCTTTGACCCCTTCCCAATGCTTCTTGCCGCGATTAGATATATATCAAGTCACAACTTTAAATGCAATGTCTGGTCTCATAGCTGCCAAAGCAGACATGAGACTACCAATAGTAGATTGATAATGAATTTATTCATGAATTCCTTTTCCTTGTCTAATTTGGGGAAATTATCATTGCTCAATTTTACATATGTGGGTAAAGGTGTACTAAATGCCTTGCCACCTTGCATATTGAACATGTGAAGTACTTTGGATATGTACTCACATTGATATAATCATAGCATCTTTTAATCCTATCACAAGTAATGCACATGCCAAGAATATGTTTGGCATCTCCCAAATCCTTCATATCAAATGTCGCACTAAATTTTTTTTTGAGAAATGGCAAATCATAAGAGGACTTGCCAACAATCAACATATCATCAACATAAAGTATCAAGCATATCAAGCTACCATCTAATCATCGCTTTGTATAGAGACAATGATCCTCATTGCTTTGAGAATAGCCTTGAGACTTCATGAATGCATCAAACTTTTGGCACCATTGTCTAAGGGATTGTTTAAGTCCATATAAGCTCTTCTTAAGCTTACAAACTAGACTTTCTTTGCCAAGAACTACATACCCTCTAGTTGTTCCATATAGATCTCATCTATGAGATCTCCATGCAAGAAATCAATTTTCGCATCCACTTGTACTAGCTCTAAGTCATCCATTGCAATGAATCCAAGCAATGTGTGCGGTGTAGTCATCTTGACTACTAGAGAAAAGATTTTCTCAAAATCAATGCTGTGTTGTTGCTTACCCTTTGCAACAATTCATGATTTATACTTTGGAGAATCACTATTTGATGTGAATTTTTGCTTATATACCCATTTAAATGGTAAAACTTTCGTGCCCTTTATCAAAGGTATTAAATTCCAAGTACCATTCTTATGAATAGAATCCAATTCACTCATCATGGCACACTCCCATTTGACATGATCATCTATCTGCATAGCCTCTTTTGTAGAAAGAAGGCTCATCTATATATGTTAGCATAAAAAAACTCAAACTTGGAACATATCTATCAAGTGGATGTGAGACATGTGCAGAATGCCTCAATGGTTGTTGAAAAAGAACATTTGCATACTCATATGATTGGACATTCTCTTGAACATCTCTATGTGTAGCATTTTTATGCATGCTAACTAGAGGACTAGTATTTGCAAACACCATTCTTCTCACTTCAACCTCCTTAATTTTTTTTATGCATATTAGAATCATTGAAAATGACATCACTACTAATTTTGATCATTGACCGTGTTTTAGGATCCCATAAGTGATCCAAATTGGCCTTCTCGATCGTATCCACAGAAAATGCATTTCTTTGGCTTATGGTCCAGCTTTTGTCTAAGATTCTTGGGTATATGAACATATGCTTGACACACAAAACCTCAAAGACGATCATAATATGGTGGCTTCCTTGTCCATCACTCTTGTGCCACTTTTAGACCTTTGGTAGTACTATGTGAAAGGTTAACCATGTGAACTGTAGTCAATATTGCTTTTGTCCAAAAGCCTTGTGAAAGGTTTGCATGATGCAGCATAGAAACCATATCTTGAATAGTTATATTCATCCTTTCAACTACACCATTCTGTACTAGGGTACAAGGAGCTATAAACTCTCTATGATTTCCTCTAGAATGATAGAAAAGGATGAATTCATGTGAGGCATACTCACCCCTATTCACAATGGAAGTAGATGGTATAGATAGATGCTTAACATGCCCATCAACATTCTATCATTTACATTTATCATTCTTTAACACATAACAATATTTCTCATCTTTCCTTCTTATGAAAATAATGGCATTTGATATCCCTCTTCCTTGATTTACTTCCAATCTTATTTCGTTGACCATTCTTTTCCTTGTTCTTGCTCTTGCCATTTTCCTAATTCTTTCCTTGGTAAGAATCATGAACATTATATGCATCTCAACTCTGAGTGCCCACCATATATTTTCTATGTATGTCATCTCAACTCAAGGGTGCTCCATGTATGTCATCATAGGCCAATTTAGCACCAAGTGCACTATTGCAAGTAGCTGTGCAAAATCTATCCCATGATGATGGTAAGGTGCTTAACAAAAAGACTTATTTCATTTCATTATCCATCTCCATTTTTTGAGACTATAATTGAGAGAATATAGCATCAAAACTGTTTAGATGAGTAACAACACTATCTCTGTCCTTCATGCAAAGTTCATATGATTTTTTCATTAAATAAACTTAGTTGGCCACAACAATATCAGAAAAGGATAATTTTAAAAGTCTTCTCAAAGAGCATCCTGAAAGTCAAGCCTTAGAAATAAAGAAGGCAATTCATCATAGAATTAAAGCACTCAAATATCTTTTGGGGGTGTAAGGATCATGTGACCTTACCCCCATATTCATATATATACATCATATATGGAGCATTGCCTCAAGACAGATCATTATGTGGGTTTCAAGGCTCCCATGCATATGCGTGTGTCTCTTCTCTCCTCTCTCTCTACCTCCATCTCCTCCTTGCTCCTCTTGTTATGCACACCAAATCCCTTCATTGGTATCAGAGCATGTTGAAGGCTAGTGTGTATGAAGCTTCAATGGAAGCTTAGGTCACAAGAGGTGAAAGTGTTGGTCAGCACCTCTCAACAACTGCTCGGTATTTCGGGCATAACTTGAGCTAGGAAGCTCTAATTGGTGTGTTACTAAAGTTCTATGCATAACTAAGACAAAATGCTATAATTTCAAAAGGGGGGGAAACCTGGTTCAGAGTTCTAAATTGGAAAAAATCTGAAAAACACTAATTGATGTAGAAGACAAATCTACAACCACTTGTATAGCAGGTCATTTTTTGGGCTATAACTTGAGGTTTACAAGTTGAATTCATGTGATTCAACTTTCTATGTGTAGCTTGGAAAAGAAACTACAAATTTGTAGAAGAACACAGATCCAGATTTTGAATGCTAAGTCATAAAAAATTGCAAATATAGAGTAGTGGTGTTGCCGGTGAAGGTGAAATTGACAACCGATGCTTGTTTTGTGTATATCTTGAGCTACACACCTCCAGTTGAAGCATTCTAAATATTATTACATAGCCAAGAAAAAGTTCTTTAATTTGATAAAGAGCAAAAGTTTAAATTCAGAGGTTATCATCTATGAGACAGCAAAACATAGAGAAGCATATTTTCATCACAAGAACCCTAATTGCTTTTGGAGGTTCATTTTGTTGTGGAACTTCTTCGAGAGAGATTTTTTGGTGTGTGAGCTCTTACTTTTAGAGATTGAAGCCATTTTCCATGTATGGTCACTATGGTAGCTCCTTCGTAACAGAGGAGAGTATGATCTTGTCACGTGTTTGGCATGTGAGATGACATTGTGGTATACCTTTTTTTGAGGTTTATGTCATCATGAGTTTGATCATGGTATTATCAGTGGATGTATAGTGGCATTGTGGTCTATATCTTACTTATGCCTCTTGATTACAGATTTACTTATCGGTTGCACATAATTTTATGAGAGTTGATTTTGGATCTTGGTTGGTACTTGTATCTTGGTTTTCTTTGCAGGTACATGATCCTGATTGGAGCCTCAATTGCACATCTATTTGTCACCTTGATTGGATATTCTATTAGCATATGGTCATTAATTTGATATCTTATTTGCCAGTGTGATTCTTGGCATGTGTGGATGGTGATTCCCTACATGGTTATTTTGGTTCAGAGTCCGTTTTATAAAGGAGATGCTGCCAAAAGCTTGTTGGCTTTTATGCTAGAAGAGTAATCTAGTAGATCATTTGTGCTTGTGTGATAGCTTTGGGTCATTGCTTATCTCCATTCACTTGGACTTGGTCACAGGTTATTCGTGATAGATTGGATCATCTTACAAGATTCATTCTTGAATGGGAGGTGTATCGCCATTGTATTGGTTGTATTGTCATCAATTTTTCGCATGTATATTTGCCATTATCTTTGGTTGGATCCATGACAGTGGTGACAGATTACTCATTGTTCTTTTGTTATTGGTTATCTTGTTATAATTGCTCAATTTACAGGGGATACTCTGTCAAAATTTTTTGCAGGATTTTTCACATCTAATTGGTCAGTTTGGAGACTTGGTGAGCATGCTTATGCTCATGGTTTTATGTGCATGCTAGATGCATGATTATGTGATAGGTGGTTCACATGGTTTTCTTCTCCAGTGAGATATATGTGATGTGAGCTATGCATATGGATATGCAAGTGTGATCCTATTGAGGATAGGGTATTCTTTCTAGTCTCTTGTTATATTTATAGTCTTTTGGATTGCCAGCATGGTGTCTTCTCAGTTTTATGGTACTAACTTTCCGAGATGGAAAGATCAGATGTGGCATACATTGGTTTGTGCAGGGTTACATATGTATGTGCATAGAGATGCACAGACCCTCGTGCCATGCCCAACTACATATGGATGGATATGGATGCATTAATTAACTCCACTATCCAATTACAGCTTGGGGATTCTATATATGAGTCTGTAATTATGAGATGAGTAGTGCATTATGGCAAAGACTACATGATATTTATATGAGTCCATTGACTCATGTGAGACATAGATCACATCGACGACGTCGATGTTGGCACTCTGGTCATGAGGGCCATACTTGACGACATTGCTTCTGGAAGATGTGACCATGACGTCAGAGATATGCACGTGATGCAGGTCACGTAGTTGTTTCAAGAGCGTCTATGGCAGTTGATTATGCTACTGATGGTGATATCATTGTCTCCTATGGTTCATCTCAAGATTCCTCTTGTTCACTCACATATGGCTTGGTTGCTTGATGCATTATCCACTTTTCATGTTACTCCACATCACGAGTGGTTTTGTCAATTCTCATGTGAGATTCGTGGATTTGTGCACTTCCATGATGGTACGGCATATGTCGTTGAGCATGTAGGAGATGTATGCCTTATGCTACCTAGTGGAGCATCACTTATGCTCAGACATGTACGTTATGTGCCTTCATTCCTTATGAGCTTGATTTTAGTTAGCTGATTACAAGAAAGTAGATGTTATACATTCCTTGGTGAGCATCATTTTCAGTTGCACTTGGGACAGCTTATGCTTGTCAGAGGTGCCAAGGTTGGGCACAGGTATCCACTGCAGGTACTTCATGTGAGAGACAGTCTCGTCTTAGTGGGAGTTCAGCCTTATGTGCGTTGTGAGACTCATCATGTTTGATTTTGTCTAGCTACACATAGGTCTATTGACATTCATGATGCACATGTATGAAAAGATTCAGATGCTTTGGTGGATGCTTTAGAGCATGATATGGGATAGCTCTTATGATACATAGTGTATGCCAAAGCATACTAGCTCTTAGAGTGCATAACTAGATACATCCTTGGTTGAGAGGATGACTGATTTAGATGTTGATGAGTCAACAATCATGTAATCATTCTTGGATTCACTCATGCCAGATGTTGACACAAATATGTCACGACATGTTGGTCTTTATGATGGTGCTTTGGATGCCTTGGATATAGGCATGGCTGACATGCTTAGGTTAGCCAGGATAGCACAGGTTTCGTCAGCATTTGAGAGTCTGATGTACGAGTTGTTATGCTCAAGACAAGATGTTGTAGTTGCTATTGGAGCAGTTCCACTTGGAGTTGTCAGTCATTCAATGATTGACACAAGCATAGAGCGAGTGGAAGCTTTGCAAGAACATCAGTTCTTGCATCAGTCAGATGTGAGCTTGACTCTTATTGATATGAGTCTAGAGCAGTTTGAGGTGCATGGATACACCTTATTTGAGGCAGTTGGTGTAGGTTGATATGTACGGGTTGAGATCCAGACTCTTCCTATACATTAGTATATAGTCCTACATCATTCTTTGTAATGTTACCACTTGTGGTCACATTGACCCTTAAGTGGGAGATTGTTGGGGATGTAAGGGTCATGTGACCTTACCCCTGTATTCATATATATATATATATATATATATATATATATATATATATATATATATATATATATATATATATATATATATATATATATATATATATATATATATATATATATATATATATATATATATATATATATATATATATATATAGAGAGAGAGAGAGAGAGAGAGAGAGAGCATTGCTTCAAGAGAGATCATTATATTGGTTTTGAGGCTCCCATGCATATGTGTGTGTCTCTTCTCTCCTCTCTCTCCCTCCATCTCCTCCTTTCTCCTCTTGTTCTGCACACCAAAGCCCTTCAATATCTAGAGAAATATATGTCTTTATTGATTGCTAGTAATTATCAAAAGAAGCCACGTCTACCCCATATCTCACCTTCCTAAGGATATTAGAGATAAATTCCTTGTGCAAATACATTTGGTAGGTGCTTTTGTATACAATGGAAATGTAAGTTATAAGGCTTTCTTCATATCCCAATGTGCATAATGGTAAAAACCTCACTCTTACTGTTCTTCATAGAATTTTGTAATAATGGGAGGTTCATCTGCCACCAACTCTATATTTGCACCTTGATAACACTGCAAGAGAGAACAAGATTTCTACAATCTTTGAATGTTCATGAATGCTTGTTGATAAGCAAGTGCTTTAAAAATTTTACGGTCAATTTTATTTTAGCTAGGAATTCTTATGATCACATCAATGAAATGCTTAGTACATCCTCTAAGAGATTGGAACATCATATAGCTTTTACTCTTCCAACAAAGACTGTTTTGATTTCTAAAGCCTATATCCCAAAGTTTGAAGTTAACATCTTGCACAGATTATGACGTCAAATATTTTTGCTCAAAAATTATTTATAATAGCAGTAAACTTTTGGCTTCATTGACCAATATTAGTTTCATGTATTTTTTATGAAGAGGCATGATGACACAAATCTTTTATTTGAAAATCAATATTCATACTTTGGTGGGTTGGATCATAAGGATGGCCACACATTTTTATTGCATGTCCCTAATTTGATAGCTTATGGTGCAAAAAAATAACCATATGAAAAAAGAAACAATGTGGCAAAATCTAAAAACATGGTTGAGCAAAGTAAAGGTGTATTCAAGCACTTATGGAAAAGAGGACCTAGATTAATCCTACAAAAAATATGTAGGGATTCAAGATGTATCTTGGTGGTATGATTTTTTTATCCATCAAGAAGATATTATAAAGAATAACATTGCAAAATATTGCCCTGTTGAGATTCCATTCACAAGGGATTTTAGCACATAAAGGTTGAATTTGGATCAAACATATAATGTAGATATACTCCAAAGCTTGATACATCCACCGAAAAGGAACATTTATGTAGTTCCAAGGATGAGAAGAAGGCTAAAGCACAATGGAATGGAAACTTGATGGAACTTGTGAATTTTCCAAACCGTTTTGGATTGAAAAAGTTTTAGATGTCACTAAGGATATAGATCAAGACAAAATAACCTCCTTGAAAGTTATACTAAAATTGATGCATTTGCAAGCAAGTACACTTTAGAAATGGTATGCGATACCTAACAAAGAGGTTCAAGGGAGAAAAAGAATGTTCAAAGTACATCTACTCTTAAAATTGATCAAACACATTTTTTTCGTTTATGATATTCTCTTAACAAAAACTTGGAACTTAAGGAAAACAACCATCAATATGATAAACAAAAAACTTCAAGATATATGTGAGATACGTAATCAAAGGCAAACAAGAATATCCACGCTTGATTATGTTGAATTTCTTATGTACTTAGATGCACATAAGGACCTTATTGCTATGGAAGAAGAAGAAGAAGAAGAAGAAGAAGAAGAAGAAAAAGAGATCTAATAGTAGCCTGAACGTGAAAACAATTCGTCAGATGAGGGGGGCATAGACAAAGATGAAAAAAATTATGGCTTGACATGAGAATCTATGACATTTCTACTCTTATGAAAATGGTGCAAAGTAGTTCATGTGACAAAATCAAGTTCTATAGCATATTTGAACTGCAATCAGAAATCCTCCTTCATAAATATGTTTAAATTGTTGTCTTCTATATGCACTTTTTAATCTCTTTCATAATTTTCATATACAATTTAAAAATGTCAATATGCTAAAATCAATATTTTTTTACACGTTTTGATTTTTGAAAATTTTCAAAAAATATCAAAATCCACATGTTTTTAGTTGATATTTGAAATCTATGTATATTGATATAAGGGTTTGTAAAAGCAATTGACAATTTTCTTGATTTCTTATAAACGGTTTCTCTTTTATCAACATACTCCTTATTTGTTATGACTTGTTGTTGGAGTTGGAAGGCATATGAGAAGGAGATAAAAAATTTTCGTCCCACTCAACCCTACGTACATCTTGTGCATGGTCATCTTGATGTGTTGTTTCCGCATTAAGAAGGAGATAAAAATTTTTCGTCCCACTCACCCCTATGTACATCTTGTACATGGTCATCTTGATGTGTTGTACATGGTCATCTTGATGTGTTGTTTCCCCATTAAGAAGCTTTTGGAAAGGTAATTGACAATTGGAAACCATTGTTAAATTGTACTTGCCTTCTCCCATGTAACACTATCCTTTTTTATATATTTCCATTGTATCAAAAACTCTTTAGATAAGTGAATTTTAGTTATTTTTTTCTCAAGTGTGTAATATCCTCTCTTGTTCATGTGGAATAGATTGAATATACATAGGCTTTAAAACTTCAATATTAGGAATGAGGTTGTAAGATGCATCCTCAAATTAAAAACTAGACAAATTCTCCTATCCTCTAAAACTTAGACTTTGTAAGACATTTTTCCTATGGTTTCAAACTTGGATGAAACTTTAAGATAGAATTGTCCTCTCAAATTCAATTTGACTTCTCTCTTTTGGGGTTCATCATAAGCTTAAACTCTATCTTGAGCTTGTTTGATGCAACCACATGCAAGTCTTCATCTCCTCTAGGAAGATTTTTGTAGTTTAGAGTCTTAAACTATATTACTACTACAAAGGAAACTCTTTGCTAAAACACATACATAAGTGAACCATGTTTGATGGAATATTATGTGACACTATCATATGCAAACTCCATTATAAGCATGTTGTACACATAGTTTCCCTTTCATCCATCTGCACGATGCATATCCTCTAGGATGTGGTTGACGTTCTCATTGTCCAACCATGTGTGAATGCTTGATATTACTCATACTCAGTTTTTCCAACCTTTTGAAGGTTGGTGTCCAAAAGTTACTTGTAAAGCCCAATGTCTAGTAGTAGTCTATATATAATCAATATAAATTCTCTAAATGTCTTGCAAATTATAGATTCTCTACTATATAACATGTTGGAAGAAACCTACTCATTTTGCCAACTTGTCCATTATTACCTAAATTAAGTTGTGCCGTATCTAGGTTGTTTGCATGAGAGTGCATTATACTGAATTGTAAACATAAAAATCAAAGGGCTTCTTGATATTAATTGTAGAATTATGTGGTATTTTTTGGGGGTTAAGCAACAAAAAGGTGTCCCACATTGCTACAAAAGCGTGCTAAGTTCCCCTTCCCTTGTGTCATAAAAATGTGAAGCACGTGCAAGCACCATCCGAGGATAGCAAAACATTTTCAATCATATAGATAAATAGGTTGAGCCACAAATGAAAATCTCACCCCCAAAGGCCAAATTAACTTTCTTTTTAGTCATTTTTTTATTTTCCATACTTTGAGTCATGGATCCCAATCA
Organism: Ceratopteris richardii; assembly: GCA_020310875.1. Taxonomy (NCBI): domain Eukaryota; kingdom Viridiplantae; phylum Streptophyta; class Polypodiopsida; order Polypodiales; family Pteridaceae; genus Ceratopteris; species Ceratopteris richardii. The sequence continues at coordinate 87,975,909 of CM035438.1, read as the reverse complement.
CATGGTTTAGTGACCTTATTGTTACCCATTGATATCAAACATCTTATCATACTAAAAAAACAACTCTAACTTCAACATCAGAGTGAACTGTGGGATCGGACTCCCTTATGAGGATTACTAACATCTCATTGCTTATATGTTTCCATCATTCAAATTGTAGGTCCGAACTACCTGAGTCATAGATCCCAACTACATGTACTGGCCTCTTCAATATCCATACCTTAATGAATTATTGGAAAGGCACTCACTATCAAGCGTCTACTAACACTTAAGGACAAAATTCACCATGAGAATGATAAATAAAGATATGTGTTGATGCCTCACTACTGAGTTGGTTGGGTGAGGTCCATGCTGATGCCTCACTAATGAGTTGGTTGGTAAACCAAGTGAGGTCCCTAGATGTGTCCTTAAAATTGGATCCTTGTGAGTAAGGCTATGAGCTATGACTTCACTCCATTCAGAATCACACCATTCACTTCTTAATTGTAAAAAAATTAAACCTCTTGGGCGCCAGGGAGTCCTAGACAAAAATACTTAATGAGTGGTTCCTCCCTACGACACATAGGGGGCATTATGCCTGTTTATGAATGCAAATATTGGTTAGCTTAGCATCAACGTTAAGCAAAGCAGCCCCTTCAGCTTTATGAGTAGCATGGCCCTCAAAGTTTCACCGATCAAAAGCATTACAACATCCAGAATGCAACTAGGAATTCAATGAAAAAACACTAGAAAAGTTCTGAAGCTTTCTTAGAACACTACTCAGGCAAGCTCCAGAATGCAACAAAACTAATCTCTATGCCTTTTGTGGCGCTACAAAATGGCAAAGATATGGCCCAACACTTTTGAGTGATCCCTTGACAGCGAAAAGTCTTTTTAAGCAAGAAAAGAAATATTGTCTTTTATACGCAGTACATAGAAACTACAAGAGACCCACCGATTCCCTAATCATAGGGCCAGGAAAAGGTGCATGAACCTTGGGTCTTCAGTAACAGCTCACAGATCTGTGGACAACAAATGGGATGGTTTCCATCTCTACTATTTCCCCTATCAAATCTTGCCAGAATCTTGTTCTTCCTCTTCTTTTATCCTAATGGAGGGAAAGACACTTCTTTTTTCCTTTCTTCATGTACTTCAAATTGCATTAAGTCCAAAGAACAAGGGTAACTAGACGAATGTCGTAGTTCAAGTCTTTTGGGGAAAAAAGGGACTTATGTAGAGTTAATGTTCACTGACGAATAATTCACATAGAATACAATCATAATAACGATCGAAGATTCATTCCTTGACCAGACATTGCACTGTAAAACTCTCATATGGGCCCACCCTTGATGCAAATCCATCACTTGCTTGGTTGTCCGCTAGCATGTAGGGCTTGGGAATATCACCCTTTATTCCAACTGCACAGTACATAGGTAAACCCAACCACTGATAAACAGATCTATCGTAATGAAATGACTAAAACCTTGCATGCGTCCCACATAAAATATATGAATCAAGAAATGGAAACTTCACAATGATGTAAGCTACTCTTATAGATTGAGACTCATGTACTACATTAGGTGTACACACCACATACATATACACATGAGTGAAACACACGTATTACTCAAGATGTCTCTCAAAGAAACCGACTTCACAATAGGCAATGCCAGGAATTGAAAGATAATGGACAAGTGAATCAGGTTTAGCAGAGGTAATGACTAAATTAAATCACTTTGATATTTACGACAGTCACGATTACAAGGTTTTGCTGCTCTCTCTTGTAGGCCAGAAACCTGGAGCAGGGGTGCAAAAAAGATGCACCACCACACTCCAATCAAATGGCTACGAGTAAGCACAGATAGTGTTATTTTGAAGTCATCATCAACTCTATGTGTGTGTGTGTGTGTGTGTGTGTGTGTGTGTGTGTGTGTGTGTGTGTGTGTGTGTGTGTGTGTGTGTGTGTGTGTGTGTGTGTGTGTGTGTGTGTCTGTTTGTGCATGCGTGTCGCATGCATGCATTCGCCTGCAGTGTTTCAAATTGTCTGTATAGAACTATGCTTTCAAACGGATGTAATCCTTTCAGATTGCAGTACTTTTTTGTTGCACTAGAACTGTGTCATCATTATGTGATTCAATCAGCAGGATGGCCCAACTTGCCAGGCCGTGCCTCAATATTCTTTGATCATCCTCTGCAGATGTTCCCCAATAATAATACAAGGCATAACATCCAACATTCAGTTTGTTTACCAGCAGAAGGCACCCTCAATGGCCACAGCAGACTCTGAACTGGTATCACAACTTTTAAATAATGAACAGCAATTAGTCCTCACGGTAAGCCGAGATCCATCTCAATTCAACCAATTCCACACAAGCTTCACATGATACAAAGCCAAATAGTCTATTGTTGAACATGTGATCATGGAAGCTGATCAAATCCGCTCAGGGATAAACATTTATCATTATCTGCAAATAAGAAAGCCATTTCCTTTGCATTATTCAAGCTCACATCTGAAGGAGGGATAAAAAATTCTGTAGATAGACCTGGGACATCAAATGCCACTTCCTCAATGCTCCAGGTCTCTTCCATCCTGGTCCTGACATGATTCATAGCTTCATCTCGAAATTTAAAAAGAGTGACTACTGAATGTCCTCCATGGGCCAATGACACACCTTCAACATCTCTGTAATCTGTCAATGACGACTCTATTCTTGTCTCCAAATAAACAACTTCAGAGTCAGCAACTTGAATCCTTATTAACTGAGAATCTTCTAAATAGATGAGCCAACCAGTCCTCTGGCTGAAATATCCAAACAGCACATGCCTGATAATCTCTGCTTCATCACCATGGTTAAAGATCGACTGATCAGCAGAAACCTTCAACACAAAGCAGTCTTCATCCCCAATCTTCTTCTCTCCAATACATTGGGCATTCACAAAGATGCTGGCTGTTGCCATGGGATCTAGGCCCTGAAAAAAAAAGGGGTACATGAAAATAATCTTTTTTTAAATCCCAGAAGGCATCTGCATGAAACTACAAGCCTAGAAATTTATGGTGCTTACAAAGAACTTTGAAGAACTAATTAAAAAAATGGAGACTACCCAGTGTCTATGACCTGTTACAATGGATTTCTTCCTAGACTTTAATGCTAGACGTGCCTCTTTCTTCCTAGACTTTATTGCTAGATTTGCCCCACGAACAAATCTTCTTTTACGCTTGTGAGGCTGCCTAGGTGGAAGGGGCATGATCTACTCACTTTGTTATTTTCTCCTTTTCTAGCGACTCCGAGAGGTTCAATCAAACTTAGTCAGCTCCTTATGGAAGAGTTGGAACAAGATGAAACCGTACATTAAGGTCAATGAAGATTGGAACGGGGCAGCCAGGATTAGACAAAATGATTCTATTTGTTTTCCTATTGGGGAAATCAAAGAAATTGACTCGGAGAACCTCCAAAGGGCAAAAAAGCTATGGAACAAAGGGTAGGTTCAATCAAACTTAGTCAGCTCCTTATGGAAGAGTTGGAACAAGATGAAACCGTACATTAAGGTCAATGAAGATTGGAACGGGGCAGCCAGGATTAGACAAAATGATTCTATTTGTTTTCCTATTGGGGAAATCAAAGAAATTGACTCGGAGAACCTCCAAAGGGCAAAAAAGCTATGGAACAAAGGGTTTCATATGTGGAAACATCTCTAGCATCAAGAGAGAAGACACTAGATTAGATTTGAGGACATAAACCTGGCTAGGAGAGCTGACTATGAAGATTGGTGCTTATTAAGAGAGAATCAATTCTTTGGAGAACCCAAAGACCCACCTCCTTCTAGGGCATGCTCCCTTGCAGATTGAAGGGTTAAGATGGATCAACGGTAACAAATTCGATAAGGCGATGAGTTTCAAGAAGCACTTGGACTTGCATGTTTACCTTAAGAGGAGATGGTGCCTAAACTAGCCTTGTATCAATGGCAATTTAACTTCATGGACCTATGGAAATGCCATATTTCACTGAAATATGTGCCGTAAGTCGCCTTGACCTTTGTAAGCCGCACGTGATGTCGATCACAATGATGTGTGGTATGTCCGTGCCGTTTTTGCAATGTAACATTGTGGGCTGTCAATAGGCCCCTTTCCTTGCCGTCTGGGCTTTGCCGTGCCTTGATAATTATGGAATAACGGAATGGACCCAAAGGATATGCGTGGAGTGGCAACGAGGCCCTCCCATTTCAAAACGGGCATGGCCCAAAATTGCTATATCTGCCCGGCTCGAGGCAAAATTTTAACTTAGAACCGGCTTAGGGCCTTAGTGTTTCACTTAGGCTCCTTCTTTGAGCGCAATGGCCCACTCTGCCATTTTGAAGGCGAAGGGCACATGGATGACCAATCGTGAATTGACTTAGAGGGACCGGCCATCCTTTTGATGATAGGATCTTCTTGGAAGCCTTTGGATGGAATCGGCACACTCAGCCTAACAAGAGGCAAAGGTGCCATGACCCAACTGCGAGGTCCCGCACTTATGCAAGATTTGGCTCATGTGGAGCTTGGCTTGTCCCGATGCAGTCGGAGTGGGACAAGCCATCCCTTCTTTAAGTAGTCCCTTTGCTTCAAGCCAAACCAATGGTGTTAGGTTCTTGTAAGAAGTCCCCTCCCTTAGACACCATAGGATTTTTTTAATATATAATAACAACTGAAAAGACCATTAGCGTTCTTTATAACTACCTCCAAAACATAGGTTTCCTGCAGAATCTTGGCTGTCATCATTGTTGCACCTTCCATTGCTCTATGGGATATGACAGATCCCAAGGGCACTATGTCCCTTCACTATACAATTAATTTTCTACTTAATTCAAGCAAGGGAGACTAGGCCTAGACCGAACTTCCTCTTTAAAGAAAACAAAACATCAATTCCTGTAAAAAAAACATCAATTCCTGTCTAAGTGATCCACATAAAATAGACACACAACACTAGCAACGTTACTATGCATATGCAAATAGCTCTGATGGTCGTAATATAAAGTTTCAGACCTTATTTGTTGAGAATCCAATTGCTTCCGACTCAAAAACAAGAAATGGGTATACATTTGAGCAATTACAGGTTCAAATAAGCATCCATGTACAAAAAGCCATAGACCCAAATTAAAGCTTCTTATGGAGGTATGTATGCCAATTTCTGGCCTGGCACACATGGATCCAACGTATGTTGCTCAGTCTGACCTTTTTCTATGGCCCAAAAAGTGCATCGCACACATGCAATCTGGTGATCCAGCTTCCAGTCACCTGAACTATGCATACATGCATCTCCAAACCACTTTTTCCCCTAAAATAAGGTGGCCTGGGAAGTGCAACACACATGCATGCAAATTGAATGACCCAATTTTCAATCACCCGAATTTAAGTGACAAGTGGTAACACTCTTGAGCCCTAGGCTAAAGGTTCAGGGTTCAATCCCATTGATCCGCTCGACATGAACCTCTGATGTGAGAGATAAAGGGGTCCCCAATGTGCATGTGATAGGCACATACCCTGTATCATACAATCTTAAAATAGATCGTTGACAGATTTGGAGAAAAGAAGGTTCTGAGGAATGTATGGATCGAATCTTTGTTGCAGCAGATGTTCAAGTTTTGACAAAGGGCTTTTCTAGACGAGGGTCGGGATTGGAGATGTTAACCTTTTGATAGTTAGTTGCAGTATATTAACATGTCAGAAATTGAAAATGCACAGAGCTAACCTGAAGAACTCGCCTCAAAGGCCTAACAGGACCCCTCACGGCACACGCACCAAACCAAGGCGTATACGTCCATGCCAATTTTCCGTTGCTTCCTGCTTGTATCATGCTACCTCCTAGTGCCAACTCTATGTACCATTTATGAGGCATCATTTGCCAGAGGACAAACCATCCATTCTCTGCAGATTTTAAAGGAGTCTTTGAGATCTTTGTGGCTGTCTCATACTCGGTGATTACCATTTTCACTTTCCCCATGGTGTACGAGTTGTGTACAGAAGTTTGCAGTTTCGTGGCTCCAGTGGCTGCAATGTACTGGTGAATGATGTAAAGAGCAGAGGACGTCTCCTGCAGTACGAGTTGGTTGATTAAGAAAATGTGGATCAACAGGAAAATTCAGGGATAATTTTACTACTCGATTGCGAGAAATGCACATAGTGTCTTCCAGCTCACGAGAAGCTTACTAATCATAGTTTGCCATCAATACTGTGCTAACCATGCCCAAACTCCTTCCCTGAAATATAACCTATACAGTGCGACTCCCCTCTGCTGATCACTCACTGGACTATTATGGCATGAATGAAGTTCACTCCATGAAAGAAAATTAAATTCTATATTGAGTTCCGAGGATCAAGAGACATACTATAGGCAAGCCTTTGATGGAAAGATGTGGAAAAGGCTCGGTACAGGTACTAACAGGAGCGAGAGGGCAGCCCAGGACGTCAAGAAGCAAGCGAGGATCAGAGCGCTTCTTCCCACCTTTTGCCCAGGGCTTGAAACTGAGCCATGAGCTTTCAGTCTTGGTCTCATCTTCATCGTTCTCAGGTATCGGTCCCTCCATCAGAGGCGCCAAAGAATCCCCAACATATACACCAAAAAAAGCATTGTAATTCTTCTTCTTAGGCTTCATCTGGTTCGGCTGCGTTTTAGAGCAATGAACTCAAGTAATACACTTTATCTACAAGGACCAGGTCATCCGTGTGACGAATTGGCCTTTCCTGAAGAATCATCTGTTCCACTAATGACGGCTTTAGAAAAATTGACTGTATCCTTTTCTGTGAGATCGAAATTTATTATAATAAGTCTTTCGTGCAGTAAAACCAATCGCATTGCTCACGATTAAAGAAAGCAAGGTTTACATAATGTCTTTCGCTAGACCAACTTTTCATGAATGCCGATCCCTGAACGTTGCGCACAAGCTTGGCTTTACCTCTGCCAATGCAGATCAGCTAATAAACCATTCACACGGAAATAGGGCTTCTCTCTCCCTTGGCGTCTTCTGCACTTCGATCATTTCGAAGATCTTGCAGTTTTTATCTGGCGCATGAACTCCCATCCAAATCAATCCAGAAAAGAATCGGATCAAGGAATCAATTAGAAAAAAATCGGATCAAGGAATCAATTAGCAATAAGCGACATTATCGTTGGAGAGCCCTCTTCTGATTTCCTCAGTCAGTGACCTTGAAGGTCCCAAAGCATGGGATTTCAAGGTGACAGCCCGAAAATTCTCCGAAGCACCAACCACAAGCATTGAGGCGACCCGGGAAGATCCTCTCAGTACATTGACCGCTGTCTAATCCGTAAACCAAACTTTCTTCCGCTTCCTATTGCTGTTTTCTGCTGTCATTCAATTCGACGCAAGAAGCTGAAAGAAGAAAGGCAAGTTTAGAGACTCGTTATATGTGCCTGTGGGCGATAGCGTGTGCATGTTCGTGTATTACATTTGCTAGGGAGTAAAACGAGAAAGATAGAAGGGATGATATCAAATATCCGTGCACGTATTGTGCGCAACGTGAAGAACAGCGCAGCGAGAAGAAACGAAGAGTCAGGACAACTGCCTTATGCCAAAGGAAAGAGGATGTTCCACACGGGTGAGGAAGAAATAAACTCTCTTCATACGCTCAAGAACTGTGCCCGGGGGAGAAACGCGACCTGCACACGGGGTGTGTGTAGTGTGATACAGAGTACGTGCGCGTCGAGGGAGGGGTAGCCCGACGCCTAGTAGAGAGTACTCAGGTCAACACATACGGTCGATGAGAGACATAGTGGCGAGGGAGAGGGGGTGGCAAAGCTTCATCAGAGCCAATGCACCGAATAAACATTAAGATAGCAAGATTCAGCATTGTAAAATCTTCCCCCTCAAGGCCGAACAACTTCCTTTATTAAAAAAAAAAATCTTCCCCCTTAGTCCACCTCAGAATTGTAAAATTTTTCCCCTTAGTCCTCGTCCTCTAAGTGGTTTGGTAATGTACTGGCTTCTTATTCAGAGTTTAATTTTTTGGCTGAATATGTAATGGCCAGTTGTAACGCAACCTACCAATTATAATCGAGTCTAATTTTTGCTCTATGAAATATAAAATATCCCATCCATATTATGCTCATTTATTTGTACAATTGTACTTTCAAAGTTAAAAGTGGATGAAGTAGGCTCTTGCTGAACTTCTTTTTTTTTTTTAATATTTCTTCTTTTCAAGCATTACAACCGAATAAACATTAACATAAAAGGATTTGAAATTGTAAAATGTTTCCTCTTTTCAAGCATTACATGTCTTCATTGTAAAAAAAGTTGAAAAGCAAATGGGCCTTCTGAAAAGAAAAGCTTATCAATTTTCTTTCCGCTTCTTTATAATTCTTTTGAATCTTTTTCCTTGTTTTTAACTTAAATTTGAAAAAAATATATATGAATTATTTTTTTGAAAAAGTGTTAAACAAATAATATTCAATATTTTCTTTTAGTATTTATTTCAAAGTCGGGATTCTATTGCGTATTGGTAGACATTTTGGATCGTAGATGTAGTGGTAACATTTTGGATTGTGAATTGCGAAGTTAAGGGCTCAAAACTTCTAGTGTCATCTCACATTAAGTTTATGGAAAGTGAGTGAAAAATAAGAAAGGTTCTCATGGTGTGTGAGTTGTTCCTTTCAATCCTTCAAAAAATGAAAGACTATGTCGAATTGTTTCAGCGAACGGGGATGTATGATGTAACCATAAACATTTTGAATCCTAGATTGAAAGGTCAAAGTTCAAAATCTTTGAAAGAGGATCCTCTTCGTATGTGAGTTTCTTTCTCAAGCACGCGCGCACACACACACACACACACACATATATATATATATATATATATATATATATATATATATATATGTGTGTGTGTGTGTGTGTGTGCGCGCGCGCGCGCGTGTTTGTGTGTTTTAATGTTGAAAAGCATAGTTAATGATAACATTTTTGAGCTTTGGTTCAAGGGTTGGTTAAGTTTTGGATGGGTTCAAAAGTACTCTCCCATGTACACAATATAGAAGGGATGTTTTGACTATGTGTGTCTCTTTCTTCAAGTTTTTTACCGTGTAATGGAAGTATCACTTAATATCAAACTTTTCTTTAAATAATAATAATAATAATAATAAAACTGAAATCCTCAAAAGAATATTACTAACATTAACATTAATATTTTATGCAAAAATGGGTTACAATTTGGACTATGGTTCAGATGGGAGTTCAAGTGTCATAGTCTTTGTCACAAATTCCTAGAAGGAAAGAAGTTTGTGTCACTTTGGCAAAAATTCTACCATTGATTGAAGAAAACTAGCACATGTTACCTTGGCAAATGTTCCATAGGGGAATTTGGACCAATTTCAAGGTCCTTCTCTATGATGCAAGCGGGATTTGGACTAGTTTGGATATATTGCACCTCTTATTCACATGCAATTTTGGTGGTCTAATCTCATATATGGTTCGGCATATCCAACATCTCAATAGGAAGATCACATGACAACAACGAGTCATTGATGAGGCATTGATTGAGCTATTATGTTCCCTCATGTAGTGCTACCATGAGAGAAATCATAGGGGAAATTTGGAAAGGCCAAATGCATGATGAACTTCGGGAATAACCCCCCAAAGTTTATTCCACAAAAAGAGCACTATCCAAACTACTCTTTTATGATCAAGAGTAAAAGCTTCACCCTTTTTCTTTGTAATCCAAGATGCAAATAAATGCCTTACAAAGGGGGGTGATAAGTTAATTAGAATAACTCTAGAATGTAATGATATGGGTTTCAAAGAAGTTTCACATTCTCTTCATTGTTCCATCGTCCTCGGAGAGGGGGCACAAAACTCTTATTATCACGTGAAAGGCAGTTATTTCTTTTTCTTTTAATTAATTTTTTTTTCATTTTTGTAAATCGTATCAAATACATTTCTCATTTTCATCATTTAACTATAATTATTTTCATTTATACTCTCAAATTTAGTTTTTTCCTTTTTATCTGTATACTCTTCATCTAGGTTGCATTTATTCGATCGAATAATTAAAAAATACCGAATATATTCGTTTTATTCTGGGTTGTCCGAATAAACACCGAAAAAAAAAACAAATAAGGAAAAACTTTCGATCGAAAGGATTTCGATAAAAAAAATTTGAACAAAAAAGTTTCTATCGAAAAAGTTTCGATCAAAAGTTATTTCAATCGAAAATGCATTCTGCACATGGTTTTTGAGAGTCTATAGAGTTCTAATCCTACCATAGAGAATTTTCTTCAGAGGTAAAATTAATGTTTTCGTTTTATAGATTTGAAAGTACGTGTATGCATATGTGTGTATGTATGTGCATGTCATACACACATATGCATACACACACAAACATGCACACATATACACACACACAAACATGTACACATGTACACACAAAATCATACACACACATACACTCACACATATAGAGATACTTGCACATATACATATGCACACATATACATACACATATAGATACTTGCACATATACATACACACATATATACACATACATGCATACATACACATGCATATGCATACATACATAGATACATGCATACACACACATGCACATACATGCACACATATGCATACACACACATACATATACACACACACATACATATACACACATATATAGACATACACAAATACACACATATATGATATGCATACACACACATTTACAAATGCACACATATGCATACACACACATACACATATAGATACTTGCACATATACACATACACACATACATATAGATACTTGCACATATACAAACACACATATAGACACACACACATACACTCACATGCATACATACATGCATATGCATAGACATGCATATGCATACATACATAGAAACATGTATACACACACATGCACATACATACATAAATATGCATATACACACATGCACATACATACATATGCATACACACACATGTTCATACATATTCACATGCATTCATACACACACATGCATATGTATACTCACATACACACATGCATATGTATATATACATAAATACAAGCACATGCACACAATAAATCGGCTTGAGCCTAAAAAAAAGGTGAAGTCAAGAAACCTTATCTACCTTCATAGTCATGTACAAGTAAGTAAAATCAGGTACAAGTAAGTAAAGTCATGTACAAATGGAAAATACAGCTATAATTTTAGGCATACCCCCAAGCTTCATGTTCTAACTTAAAAGAACATGTTTTCATCTCTGTGGTGGGATTCACCTATATTCTATTAAATAAAGGAGAACCTATTGTCTGATACCCATTCAAATGATTCAAGATAACGATCGATAACGATCCCTTTTTAATGGGAAATTTCTACCTTCATACTCAGCTCAAAATCAATCAACTTTCAAAATAACCTATAGAAATATTAAAAAGTAAAAATTCATTATTATGTGCTTGAAAAAATATTAAGCTATATCATAAAAAGTAAAATCTTTTATTACCTGTTTACATCTATTTTGTCGTAAGTATCGAAAGTTTGAGTACATAAGTTGATTTCTATCAAAACTTGGCCATAACAAGTCCCTCTTGATGCTATTATCTCAATAAGTCGATTTCTTTCCTCTCAACAAGTCCCTCTTGATGCGATTGTCTTGATTCCAATATCTCAGCTAACAGAAGGTTCGTGTTGTATTAATACAATACAACTTCCTAAAGAAGATATATGGATCTGTGAAGCTGTATTGTATTGATACAACACGAACCTTCTATTAGCTGATATACATTGTGCAAGATGCCATTGATCTTCATTTATTAATACCTCCCACCACCTATTCAGCTCAAAATCAATCAACCTTCAAAATAACCTATAAAAATATAAAGAAATAAAAATTCATTATTATATACTTGAAAAATACTAAACTATATCATAAAAAGTAAAATATTTTTTTACATGTTTGCATCTTTTTTATCGTAAGTATCCAAGGATCAAGTGCATAAGTCGATTTCTATCAAAACTTTGCCATCCCTCTTGATGCTATTGTCTCAACAAGTTGATTTCTTTCCTCTGAACAAATCCCTCTTGATGCTATTGTCTTGATGCCAAGGCCCAACATCTCAGCTAAGAGAAGGTTCTTGTTGTATCAATACAATACAACTTCCTAAAGAAGATATATGGATCTATGAAGTTATATTGAATCGATACAACAAGAACCTTCTCTTAGTTGATATGCAACCCTGGATGCCTTTGATCTCCACTTATTAATACCTTCTCATCCCTTGAATTATATAAAAAAAACCATAAGATCTTTTCCAACAATTGCAATAGTTTTTAATTCACAATCATACACACACATATACATGCACATACACAATCATATTAGATTTTCACTTACAATCATATAACATACACGCAGATACATATACACATACACATACTATTGTGAAGTAAGAATCAATATTACAAACAATCACAATATATTTCATTCACAATTATACACTCATATACACATACATATAGTATTGTGAAGTAAGAATCAATATTGATTCAAAACAATCATAATACATGTTTACTCACAATCATACACACACATACATATACTATTGTGAAGTAAGAATCAATGTTGAGTCAAACAATCACAATAGTTTTTAATTCGCAAACAAAAATATTTTTCTTTATGATTTTAGTACTAAAGTACTTAATATTTATAGCAAGAGTTTGTACCTTGTTCTTTCTACGACATTGTAAGTTCGTAAAAAACAAAGTAAATCTTATGAAAAATGAGTCTACTTGTATTCTTTTATAAAAAATTATTCCATCGAATTTGTTTCGATCAAAAATATATTTGATCGAAAAAATTTTGACCAATAAAATTTTTGATCGAAAGTGTGTTCGATCGAAAATTGTCGAATTACCATGCAAAAAGTATTTGCTCATGTCTGAATAAGCTAATGTGGCACCGAATAATTTGGTCAAATAATGGGGGGTGCCATAAAATTCCGTAATTATTCACGAATAAACGAAATGTTAAATAAAGAATAATGCAACCTAGCTCTTCATGAAGTAACCCAGTATTACTCTTTTATTCCATGAGTTTTTGGAGAAAAATGGATCCAATTACTCTTTCACGCCATGAGTTCAATAGAAAAGTATATCCAATTTTCTTAATACTAATGTTATGAGTTCAAGGGAAAAAAAGATGCCTCTTTCATCATTAATTTCTAAGGTATGTGCCCCTTTCACCACTATTTTATAAGTTTGGAATTTATTTCCTTGGTCCACATGCCAATGCCTCTCTCAATAACCAAGAGCTTTATGTGGATATATTTCAATAGTGATGTGTGTGAACACTTTTAAGACCATGAGGGCACTTTTTTGCTCTTTAGGAGGTTTTTCCCCTCGTCTTGTATATACGCCTATAACCTTAATGGGTTACTTATTCTTATATATTCATTTGGTATTTCATTCAGTGTTGTGTTGTGCTCCAAGCCGCTTCTTCTTCCTTATGTTGTTTGTGTGCTTCCGTAGACCTCAAACTCCAACAATTGGTATCAGAGCAGGCCGCTGCTTCATCTAAGTCATTGTCAACATCCCTCCAATCATAGTCTCAGATTCGCATGAAATTCGGTGAGCATACTCAAAGTGATTAGGAGTTCAAAACAACTTCACTATGTGGCATCAAAATTTTGTACTGAACTCATTTTGGCCTTTAAATGCACTATTGTAGTTCCTATGCAAGCAATTTCTTCATTTTATGCCAAACATTTATACAGGTTTTGGTTTACTAGTACAAGTGCCTCCAAGTCTGCTATAGGTTTAGCAGAGCTTGACAAGGTGATTTTGCTCAACTTTTCGAGATATAGTCATTTTTTCTGCATCATGCTATTTTAGTCAATGGCCATGGATGAAAGCAATGATGTATTCCATATGGTGGCTATTGAGGACAAGTTGGATGGTACTAATTACCTATTATGGACATATACAATGTGTCATGTATTGGTAGTAAAAGGGTTGTGGAATATTGTGCACGGTATTGAAAAACACCCTACTACACCTGCGAATATAGTATTTGAAGGTGATGCAGAGCTGTTGAAGATGATGATCTTCAGATTCCTATTTGTGTTGTGTGGCACCTAGTGCAGAGCAACTTTGTCGAGATAGCAGAGATGCTCACACATATGCATTGATAGCTTTGTCTATCAAACATGTCATTATCCCTCACATTCACTCTTGCAAAATAGCAAAGGATGCTTGGGATACACTTATCACTTTATACCAAGCAAGGAATGAGGCTCATGTTACTTATCTCCGAAAATAGTTGCAAAGTGAGCATATGAATGAATATTTTTTGACAAAAGATCAAAGATTTGAAGGAGAAATTGATTTTTGCTGATGAAGTCTTTCCATATAGTTCACTTGTGCATATTGTTCTTAATGGTCTTCCAGATTCATATCAAAGTTTTTCTTTTACTCTTCGATTGATGATGAAAGGCAATCTAAATGAATTAACATTTCAAGAGTTAGTCTCAGTTTTTTTTTTGTAGGAAGATCAGACTATGTAGAACAGGTGCATTGTGTGTGTGTGTTGTAGATCAAGCTTTCTTAGCAAGTGATAAGGGCAAAGGTAAATGGAGCTCATCTACTAGTAAGCAGAAATCTACTAAAGCTGCAGAGTCAGAGAAGGAAGAAAAAGATGAGAAGAAAACTAAAAAGCGAGAACAGTTTTGCAAATACTATAAAGAAAATGATCATTTCATAAAGAGTTGTCCAAAATTGGCTACAAAAGAGGCAAAGAAGAAAGAGGTTGGAATGTTTGTTGTAGAGGTCTGTACACCTAAAACAGATCTTGCTAATCGTGTTTAGAATGAAGAATGCACATTTACTATTGTATGTAGTTATGACCTATCCTCTCATGAGAAGTGTATATCTGTAGTAGACTCAATTGTTTGGTAATTTCATAGTGGGGCAACCAAATATATTACCTTACAGTGCAATTCTTTAGTTCACTTGAGCTTGCTCCTACAGGGAATACTATCACATGTGCTAACAACTCCTCTTATCCTGTAATGGGAGTTGGTAAGATCATTCTAACTACTCTTGATGGTAGTTCTTTCACATTCTCAGGTGCTTTGTATGTGCCTAGGGTCAAGAAAAATCAATTATCAATTTCAGTATCACCTAAGATTGGCTTGGTTATCAAATTTCTTGATGACAGATGTACAATTCATGATCTCTCAAATGGCAATGTAATTATTACTTCTAGAAATTTATGTCATGGGCTGTCTAAGCTCATCGACTATGCAAAATCTATGAATGATTCAGCATTCGTAGTTCAAGATTCTTAGGCTATCTTAGATGCAAAGCTTTGGCATGCAAGCTTTGATAATCTAAATTTCGATAGTTTGCTACACTGCTAGAAATCTAAAATGTTGTCCCCTCTACCCAAACTTGAGGCACCTTATAAACATGTCTATGAAGGTTGTATTTTGGGAAAAATGAAGCATTCATCCTTCCCAAAAGATGGTTTAGTTTTGAGTTGCTCATAAATTGCAGCTTGTTCATAGTGATATCTTTGGTCTTATGCAGACACCTTCTTTCGAGAACTACATTTACTTTCTGACTTTTATTGATGATCTCAAGGCATCCATGAGTTTTATCCATTAAAAACAAAGTCTGAAGTGTTTATGTGCTTCACACAGTTTCTGATTATGGCTAAAAATCTATGAGCATGTAAATTGGGCACCCTTCATTCTAATCAAGGGTGGGAATACATGTTTGTTGTTTTTAATGCATTTCTAGTTGAGCGTGGGATAAAACATCAGTGAACAATTCCATATAAACCTCAAAAAACATGGAATTGTAGAAAGAAAGAATAGGTCTCTCATGAAGATGGTGAGGTGTATGGTCAAAAGTCAGGCTTTACCACATAGGCTTGAGGCTATTATGTGTGCAGCAAATGTACTTAACAGGTGTCCCACCAAAGCACTACAATCTCTCACTCCATATGAGGTTTGGCATGGCCGCAAGCCAGCTGTTGCTCATATGCATGTCTTTGGTTGTTTGGCATATGCATTAGTGCATGAACAACAATGCCAAAAATTGGATGATAAAGGAGTGAAATGTATTTTTGTTGTGTATAGTTCTATAAGCAAAGGCTATCATCTATATCATCCACAGAATAAACACATTTTGGTTAGCCATGAATGGTGACTTACATGAAGAATTATATGTATTTTAGCTCCATGATTTTGTATAGAAAGGGTATGAAAACAAAGTGTGTAGGTTGAAGAAGGCATTATATGGTTTGAAGCAAGAACAACGTTCTTGGTATGAAAAGATACATGCCTAAGAGCAACTGAGAGCACCTTATATGTTAAGCATGAAGATGATGTACTTCTAATTATCATTTTATATCTTGATGACATGTTGCTCACTAGTCCTAATGAGAAGCATATTGCTAAATTTAAGGCTGATTTGCATCCCTCTTTTGAGATGTTAGATTTGGGGAATTTGCATCATTATTTGGGCATTCTGTTTATGCAAGTTGATGGGGGAATAGCTTTGTTTCAAACTAACTATATTTTCATATAGTTAGTTTGTGTATTTTATCTTTGTTTATAGTAATACCAACATGATTTTGTTGGTACTTGCTTTTCTTTCAAACTCATTCACTTGTTTTTTACACACACTTGTAGCTTTGGAATTCTTCATGTTCTTTAGGAGAATCACTCTTATGTATATTTGAGTTTTCATATTCCATGGTAATCACCCTTTGGATTAACATTATTTTAGGTGTGTGTGTTTGTGTGTGTATTTGTAATTCATTTTGTTTATCCATGTGACTCTCTACATGATATGAAGGCATATGTAGTTCTATTGGTGGTTCCTTTTGACAACTTGGAGTGGTGGTGGCGCTCATGGAAGAATTTTTATGGTGCTGGTGTATCTTCATCTCAGGCAGGGTCTTTTGACCATAAGTATGGTATTTATGAAGTAATTTTAATGCTCTTTTTTCATTTTCCACCAAACAAACTCTCTTTTTTCGCCCTTTGTCTTGGCAACTCATAGTGGTCTTCCTCACTTTATTTTCCACTTTCTTGGGGTTGGTAATGCATCTCATTATTTGAATCGGTAGTTTTTGTCTACCCTATCGGAAGAGTTACGCTCTTCCTGATGAAACACAAATCCATCTTCTTCATGATTTTGGAGTTCTCATTGATGACCTTACCATGTCCATCTATCTCTTTGTGGTTTTTCTAGCGCTTTACATGTTTTTGTAGCCATTGTATTTGATCAAGTGGCTATCAAAGCATATTTGATGTAATAAATAGTGATAGAGACACTAATGAAATAGAGGAGATAAAAGAAATTGTAGGCAGAGATAGGAATTAATAATTTTTGCGCATAAAGCTCCATACCGTTTTGCAAAATATCCGATAATTGAGAAAGCCATATCCATAATAATGTAGGACTCGTGACAATAGAATGAGGTCAAGAGAGATGCACGCAGAAAACAAGTTAGTATTTGTGACAAGAAATTTAGATATGTTTTTACGTGGACCTATACGCACTTGAAAAGGAGTGGAATTTTAAATTTTGCCACCAACAGTACACATACAAATAAAAGCAAAGTCAAGCTAGGAAGTCCTAAGTTCAAGTCTTGGCACAACATATCTATGAGTTCTTCAAAGATGGGTGCGTCTACCTTATGAGGGCAGGTGTGTGAATGTGTTTCCAATTCATTGTACTCTCAAGAAACAAAAAAAAGCAAAGTCAAGTTGAAAAGGACCATACTCTTATAGCAATTGATCTATCAAGATCAAACAGGATAGAGATAAAAGTTTGGCACCTAAGTCGTTTATGAGATTGAAAATATAGTGGGTATCTCTCATTGTGGTGGTACCAAAGAAGAACAAAAAGATAAGAGTGTGAATCAGACTTAAAAATTTATTACAACCACCATTCAAGATAATTATCCATAGTGTTATATAAATTTTTTGATGTTTTATCTAGTCGCAATCAAGTAGCTTGAGCTACCGAAGGCCAACATAAAATAGAATTTCCAAATGAATGGGGTATATATTCATTTAAAGTCATTGCATTTGTGTCTACCAATGCAATTTCTATGCTCCAATGTTTGATGTTCCACATTTCCTTGCAGCTTATAGGAGACAAATAATGCATGTATTCTAACAGAAGTTAAGAACATGTGCAATAACCTTGATTGATCTTTAAAAAATTAAAGTTGTATAGTTTGATTAAAACTAGAAAAATTGCATCTATGGTCAAGGAAAGTTTTTGGGCATATAATATAAAAGAAAATAGAATATCAATAGATGAGTGGAGCATAAAAATAGAGATGTATCATTGTGGGTATTATAAGAAGTTTGAACATATGTATGTTATATTTTCCAAACCATTGGATGGGTTATTATCCAGATTTTAGTGGGCCACAAAGTATGATAGAGCTTTTCAAAACTTGAATAAATGTTAACGGAAGCACTAATCATGAGACCACCAAGCTTGAGCAAGATATTCTATATTCTTGTGGATGTTTCCAATCATGTTATAAGTTATGTTGACTAAACTAAGAAATTAACGTAAACTAAACTTTTTTATTTCTAATACATTTGACATTCAAATCAATTCACCGAAATTGCATTACAAGACAAGAAGGCATAGTGCAATTTTTCAAAGTTCAACCTCTTCATCATGTGCAACTGCAGGGATCTCATATAAGATATGGTCAGGCAGATCTAAAATCTCAATAGCAAGTAGCAACATGCAATTATCAGTGAGGTGCTAAGGACCTACACTCCATGCAGGAGAGAATGGCCTATGAATATCGACCCAACATGCCATTATATGGATCTTTGGGTTAATAGCCACCTTTGGAGTAACTGGATATATACTTTTACAAAGATACTTTTACATGTGCATTCTCCACCATTGCTTTAGCACCTTCCATTGGAATCCATTAGTTGTAGGTGTACTCACCTCTTAAAATTAAGTTTCACAAAACCCAAGTTAGCCCATGTTAACTTGAGTGGATGCTTCTGTAAGCCCATATGCACATAATCATGGAGTGACTTTTGCTTATACTTAATTTTCATTAAATTCAAAACTATGTACTAGAAACTGATCACTATGCAAATTTCTAATAACTTTGAGCCTACGTGCAACTAAAAACCTTGATCCAAAGTTTTGAAAGGTTTTCTTTTCATGCTTTGAATTAGACCACACAAGATTGTTTTTTTAATATCAAACTAGTCTTCAACTTAAATCTTAAGACTCAATCCAATCGTACTTAGGACTCATTTACTTAAGTAGTAATTTTTTTTTTCATCTCATGTGTCATTCATGAACTTATTGCCAATACCTTGACAAAATCTATGATAGTTCCTATCACAATTACTTGGATAATTCTAATCCAAATTTGATCATTTCCTATAGATCAAGCGATAATGACAAAAACTTAATTTATCATAAGATCTCTTTCTCAATATACAAAGCTCAATAGCATATCCCAATAATTTTCCAAAGATCTCCCCTTCAACTCAAGGCTAACCATCCATCAATGCTTTTTATATTCTTGATCTACAAAATCTCTTCAAGATTGAACACCTTTGTGTATACCAATGATAAGACTTAAGTACCATTGCTTTGGTTCAAGGCTTAATCAAGAACTACATAACTTATCTTTCATACTTTACTCCTATCTATCTTGGATGATTTTTCTTAATCTTAAGATATCTTAATCCTTAGGTGGGCTCTAAATAATTTAGGAAATTTCTTATTACTACCAAGTTTTAAATGTGGTTTACTCAAAACCCTTTTGGAAGTTTACTTTAAGGTTAACTCTAAACCTTCTTGGAACAATTCCAAGACTACTAGATACTTATCCTTATAATTGTTTTCCTTTTATCCTCTTTCTTGATTGTGATAATTAGTATGAACTTATTCCTCTTCATGTGCAGAGAATAATTTCAACATACAACATATTTTATGCCTTCATGGTGCATCTGAGTGGAAAAAAATGGTGAATACTGCATGTGCACCCACCCATGTCCACCCCCTCTGATTGACTTGTTTCCTTGCCAGAATGTCATGTTCAAAGTAGGCAGTGTGTTGCTTCATCTAAAAAATACAATCAAATATTCGAGGTAGCCATTTCCTATCCCCTCATGTACACTGTAAAAATACATCCATGCAATTAACCTATGGTTGAACCCAATACCAATATACATATATGCATGTTTTTACAATGATTTAAGCGATAAAAAATAATCCAATCTTCAAGTTGAGGTGTTTAGGGTTTCCTAAAACTCTCGAGTAAATTTCACCATATTACACAAGCTAAAATATTTAAACACACTTCCTTTCCACATTTGGAAGTGTTTGCACATAAAAAAATAATCGGTATAGCTGTCAATCCATTGGCAAAACTATATAAAAGAAGCTACTAAGGATTGTTTATTGATCTAGAACAATAAAAAATCATTTAAGCCTTATGTCATTGAAAATATTTCAAGATAATCTTTCTAATAAAATAAAAATATTTGATGTAAGATTCTCAAAGAGAGAGCAACATGCATTCAATTTATTGGCTACTAGGTGGCCATCTAGAAATAGTGGCTAAATCGGCCACTTTGGAGACGTTTGAGATAACTTTGTGGAATATTTTCCTCAAAAAGATGAAGAAAAATGGCTTCTTGCAAGATTTTCACTTTTCTCTAATATTCTCTTTTCATGCATATTAATTGTGCATCTACATGTGTCCTTACAAGCCTTCAAATCTCAAGAACTGCGTATATTAGCCGTTCATCCTTTCAATCTTTACATCTAATGAATGGTAAGAATGCTTGTATATGCATGAATCATTATACATATTTGATTTGATAAGAATGCAACCAAAACTTCATTAGAAAGCATCCCCTATCCTCCTCATCTTATGCAAATACAATTAATGAGATGCCTTTTCTTGTTGCATGAGTAGTGTCCATTCTTAAGATTTGGCATAAAGAATTCAAATAGCTAATGATTCCTAATTCAAAGAGAAACTTGAAATGATACTTTCCTATGTCATCTAATGAAGACCATTCACTTTCTTCATCCCCTTTGAATGCATGCTTCATCCTCTTTACTTTCCATACATCTTCAAATTGCATGAGTGTTGTACATAATGCACCAAGGTATATTTTTCATGAAAATTTGTAAGCATAGAATTGTGATGTGCACATGCACTTTCATTATATATATGAGATGAAATTTTCATCATTAAAATGTGATTTCTATGCTTTGAATGCGTCTAAGCTAAGCATCTAGAAAATCTTATGCAAAATCATTCTTGCCTTATGCATACATAGGTACTCAAGTATGTAAGTATTACTCAATATTGTATTTCTTCATGTATGCACTTATTGTAACAAACTCATGAGAGACAATTTGGAATAAAGGAAAAAATGAAAGAACAAAAAAAAGAGTACCTCCCCAATTTAGCTTGAAGAAGTAAATCCATCTCTTTCATCCTTTTAAACTCCTCAAAGAACTTCATCGACTTTGCTTGTATCTCGCCTTCGAACTCCTCATGCCTTTCTATATCACGTTGTAGAGTTTTTGTTCTTTTGCCCTTTGTAAGCTCTTGGCTCTCGATAAACATCCCCAATTCTTCCTCTTTTAAGAAAACTCTAATTGCATGCATAATTGTAGAGGAATCTTGCAAAGAGGTACCATAGAGAGTCTTCTTTATTCTCTTATTTCTCTCAATTAGTATAGATTCATGCGAGATTACAAACTCACAATAGGTTGCCTCCCTGTGTATTGTATTGTAGAGAGAAGAAAGGCCTGAATATGTGCATGCATAGGCTATATGGCAGAGTTGAGAGGAAGAATATGTGTGAACACTTCTGGTGAGGGGATAGTCTAGCTAGTTAAATGAACATGAAGAAGCATTTATATTCAACCTAAGAGTGGAGAGAGAGAGAGAGCAAGTGTCTCTCCCCTCCTCAAATGGGCAGGCCTATCAGAAAGCACAATGCACATGGCCATTCATAAGTGTGGCATGTCCTTGTGTGGCTCTGTGTAGGTCGATATCGAGTTCTTGAGGTGTTTCCCTTGAAGATAAATCTTTTGCGAGAGGTAACAAAGAGAAGAGAGGACCTATATTGTGAGGAGTTATATTGAGAGCAAAGAACTTGTATGCCAAGATGTCATGATCTATACTAAGAGCAGAGAACTCATATGTCTTGAGCTATTAATGAATGCAAGAAGGTTTTCTATGCATGTTGATTGAGAATTATTAGAGATGTATGAAGATTTACATGTCAAAGGAATTATAAAAATTCATCAAGGTCTCCATGTGAGATTGTTAAGAAGATGATGAGGCCACCAATGTCACCATGAAATCTATGTTCTGATATCTATGTAAAGAACCTAGTTGCCATGCTAGAGCAAATGACCGATGACTCTCCACCTAGCCTACCATTATATAGATCTTGGGTGTAACAGTGACCTTATGAGTGAGTAGAGCTACTGTAACATGTGTGTCATCTATAGCTGCTTTAGCACCTTCCAATAGAGTCCACTAGCGGTATGTGTACTCACCACTTGATTGAAGTCTCATAAAACTCAAATTAACTCACATTAATCTGAGTGGATGCTTTTCGAAGTCTCTAGAGCTCTATGGGCAAAACTCTCTCTTGATGCTCCCCTTTGGGGTTGAGCCCAAGACCTCCTCCTTCCCATCCTTGAGACTTAACCATTGTGCTAAGCTTGTAACTTTTCTAATATTATAGAAGTACCTAATGTTATCATTATCTTGAGCCTTCTCAAGCTACTTTCTAACATGAGATTTTGAGCTATTCAACTCCTTTATAAAATGTTATCACAAGAAAATTTATATGGTAAATTTGAAACAACAAATGCATGATGAAATTTGGGAATGTGCCCCAAAGATAACTTCATAGAAAGGGATGTTGATATATTTCAATAGTGATGTGTGTAAACACTCTAGGACTGTTGGGGCACTTTTTTCCCTCTTTAGGAGGATTTTTTCCCCCGGCGTGTATATATGCATATAACCCTCATGGGTCACTAATCTTTGTACATTCTCTTGGTAATAGATTCATTATTATGTGTTGTGCTCCAAGCTTCTTCTTCTTCCTTGTGTTGTTTGCATGCTTCCATATATGTCAGGATCCAACAATCGGTATTAGAATAGGTCGTTGCTTCATATAGGGCATCGTCGACACCCTTCTGCTCATAATCTCGAAATTGCACAAAAATTCTGAAGCATACTTAGATCGATTAGGAGTTCAAAATATCTTCATTGGGTGGTGTCGAAATCATGATCTGAGCTCGTTTCAACCTTCAAATGCACTATCATAGTGTCTATGCAAGCAATTTCATCCTTTTGTGCCAAACATATAAAGAGGCTTTGGTTCGCTAGTACAAGTGGCTCAAAGTCTGGTACACATCTAGTAGAGCTCGACAGGGTAGTTCTATTCAAGTTTTTGAGATACAATTATTTTTCTTCATTAGGATATTTTAGTTAGTGGCCATGGTTGAAAGCAATGATGTATTCCATAGGTTGGTTGTTGAGGATAGACTGGATGGTACTACATCATGTATTGGTTGCAAAAGGACTATGGAATATTGTGCAGGGTGTTGAAAAACATCCTATTATACGTGTAAATACAGTTATCAAAGGTGATGCAGATGGTTTTGAAGATGAAGATATTCAAATTCCTCTTCATGTTGCAGTTCTGCTTCAGATACTACAAAGCAACTTTGTTGGGATGGTAGAGATGCTCAAGCACGTTCATTGATAGCTTTATTTGTCAACTGTGCCATTATTCCTCACATTCACTCTTGCAAAATAGCAAAGGATGCTTGGGGTACACTTACCACTTTATACCAGGCAAGAAATGAGGTTCATGTTGCTTATCTCTGAAAACAATTGGAGAGTGATCACATGAATGAAGAAGATTCCATGGATAGTTTTTTGACAAAGATCAAATATTTGTAGGAGCAATTGATTTCTACTAATGAAGTCTTACCTGATAGTTCACTTGTGGAGAATATTCTTAATGGTCTTCCAGATTCATATTAGAGTTTTGATTCTACTCTTTGGTTGATGATGAAAGGTAATCCAAATGCCTTAAGATTTGAGGAGTTAGTAGCTTTTTTGTTGCAGGAAGATCAGTCTAGACAGAACAGGTCGATCATGCATGTTGCAGATCAAGCTTTTTTTGCTAATCAGAAGGGCAAGGGAAAATGGAGCTCATCTACTAGCAAGTAAAAATTTTCTAATGATGCACAATCAAAGAAGGAAGACAAAGATGAGAAGAAATTAGAAAAGCAAAAATTGTTTTGCAAGTACTGTAAAGGAAACAATCATTTCATAAAAATTATCCAAAACCGGTTGCAATAGAGCCAAAGAAGAAAGAGACCGGAATGGTGGTTGCAAAAGCCTCTACACCTAAAGCAAAGTCTGCTAATCTTGTGCAGAATGAAGAATGGGCATTTACTACTATTTTCCATTTTGATCCATCTTCTCATGAGTAGCGTATGTCTATACTAGACTGAGATGTTTGGTACTTTGATAGTGGGGAAACCAAACATATTGCCTCTTAGTGCAGTTTCTTCAGTTCACTTGAGCCTTCCCCAACAAGGAATACTATCACATGTACCAACAATTCCTCTTATCTTGTAATGGGAGTTAGTAAGATCATTCTGACTACTGCTGATGGTAGTTCTTTTACATTATCAGATGCTTTGTTTGTACCATGGATAAAGAAAAATCTATTTTCAGTTTTGGCATTAGTCAAGATTGGTTTGGTTGTCAAATTTGTTGATGATAGATTAACAATCCATGATCTCTCAAATGGTGATGTTATTATTGCTTCTGACATTTTATGTCATGGGCTATATAGAATGTGAAAATGTGTGAATGATTCAACATGTGCAATACATGATTCTTGAGGCGATCTCAGATGCAAAGCTTTGGCATTTACACTTTATTCATCTAATTTTTGTTGGTTTTCTACACCTATTGAAATCTGAAATGGTGTCATCTCTGCCCAAACTTGAGGCACCTAGTGAACATGTTTGTGAAGGTGATATTTTGGGAAAAATGTAGCGTTCCTTATTCCCAAAGAATGGTTCAGTTCAAGCTACTCAAAAATTATAGCTTGTTCACAATGATGTGTGTGGTCCTATGCAGACAACCTCTTTTGGGAACTACCTTTACTTCATGAGTTCTATTGATGATTTTTCCAGGTATGCATGGGTGTTTCCAATGAAAGCAAAGTCTGAAGTGTTTATGTGCTTCAAATAGTTTCTGGTTTTGGTTGAGAATTGATCAGCATGTAAAATGGCCACCCTCTGTTTTGATTGAGGGGGGGAATACATGTCTTCTATTTTTAATGCATTTTTGGATGAACCTGGGATAAAACATCATTGTATAGTGATATATACACCTCAAAAAAAAGGATTTGATAAAAGAATGTAACTCTCCAACAATTTATGGAGATAAGAAACAAAAGCCTCATTTCTTGCTTGGTATAAAGTTGTTATCTGAAGCATCATTTGCTATCTTACAAGAGCAAATGGAGGGATAATGGAATGTTTGATAGACAAAGCCTTCAACACATGTTCTTGAGGATCTCTTCCATCCCAAGAAGTCTCTCTATAGTAGCTACAATAGGAACGACAACACAACCAAGATATTAAAGATCATCATCTTCAACACCATCTACATCACCTTAACTAACTATATTTATAGGTGTAGTAAGACGTTTTTCAACACCTTGCACAATATTCCAAAACCCTTTTGTTACCAATACATGAAGCATCATATATTCCTACAATGAGTAATCAGTACACCTCTTAAAGATGAAACTCGTACTATCTCTTTCAAATAGAGAGAGAACAATTGCAAAAAAGAAAGGGAGTCATTACAAGGTGAACTATTTTTGTGTGAGCATATGCCTCCCTAGTTGCATGCATGGGCATTTATAGGCATTCAAATATGAGGAAGTGTAGTATATAATATAAGATGACAGAGGGATTGTCTATCAAGTGACATAGAGAAGAACAACAACCGTGAACAACACTCCCCGTTAGGCATTCACACTCAAATGCACTTGAGCATGTTGAGCATGAATCGATGTCCACAAGGGCAATTTGAGGGTCCCACTATGGGGTGTGTTCCCACCTCTCCCCTAGACACAAAGGGTAATTAAAACTAAGCTTTTGCATTAGAACAGAGTACCACAAGTATATTTAGAAATCAAGAAATTCAACATGAGCTCTCCAATTTGAAAGGATAATACCAATAGCTCAAACTCTAAGAATGGAGAGTAATATCCAGGCTCTAGATACCAACGTTGCATAACTATTGGAGTTTGAGGTCTATAGAGGCACGCGAACAACACAAGGAAGCTTGGAGCACAACACAAAATACTGAATGTTTTACCAAGAGAATGTACAAAGATTTGTAACCTATTAAGGTTATATGCATATATACAAGCTAGGGGAAAAAACCTCCTAAAGAGGGAAAATGTGCCCTAGTGGTCCTAGTGTGTTCACATACATCATTACCTAAATATATCAACAAATCCCCCCAAGAGTGATGCAGTGAATAAGGAGCTAGAACTCATGTATAAGGAAGTGCCAAGCTATGTGGTATCAATCTACAAAAGGAACTAAACCCAAAGCTTTGTGGAAAGCTTCAAACTTCTCCCTAGGCAGATCCTTTGTGAAAAGGTCTGCAACGTTCTCTTATGTGGGCACATATAGTCAAGAAGGCCCGAAGGGGCGATGTTGGTCTTGTCTTGCGCGCAGCTACACCATGTTGGTTTTGCTACAGCTACACCATGCCAAACTCATCTCTCCAATGGAGAACCTCTCCCTGACATAATGATAGTGCACCTCAATGTGCTTAGTGGGAGCATGGAGCACATGGTTCCTTGCAACTGCCAATGCACTTTGACTATCAATAAAGATGGTGGTGGCAAAAGACTAACCAACATCCAAATTAGCCATAAGGCATCTGAGCCACACACATTAAACAGTCACTGTGAAAGCTTCCATATACTTAGCCTCACAACTAGAAGTGGCCACAATAGGCTCACTTGTAAAAAGAGGTAGCAAAGTCAAAGTTCATACACAACTTTGGAGCTAACTGATGTCTCCTTTGTACATGGAAGTAATGGCTGAATTCCATCCTCCACAAAAACAACATCATGGCTAACAAAAATGTGTTTAGTCTCTAGATGATACAGGTGATATCCTTTGCTTTTAGAATCATACCCAACAAAATACATTTAACTACTTTATCATCTGATTTCTTGCGTTGTTGTTCACACACTAATGCATATGCCAGACAACCAAAGACACGCAGGTGAGCAACGGATGGCTTGCGACCATGCCAAGCCTCATATGGAGTGATAGACTACAATGCTTTAGTAGGACACCTGTTAAGTACATATGTTGCACACATAATAGCCTCAAGCCAGAAACTACATGGTAAAGCCTGACTCTTGACCATACACCTCACCATCTCCATGAGTGACCTGTTCTTCCTTTCTATAAATACATTTTGTTGAGGTGTATATGGCGCTATACACTGATGTTTTATCCCATGTTCAGTCTACACATAGTTTCTTCCCTATAGGTGTAGGCTCAAGTGCAGCGAAGAAACTACGTTGCAAGGTAATATGTTTGGTTGCCCCACTATCAAAGTAGCAAACATCTGAATCTATTGAAGACATACATTGTTCATGAGAAGATGTGTCATAATTGAAAACAATAGGAAATGTGCATTCTTCATTCTGTACAGGATTTTCAAAATCTGATTTGGGTGTAGAGGCCTCTACAATAACCATTCCAGCCTCTTTTTTCTTTACCTCTTTTGGAGCCACTTTTGGACAACTCTTTATGACATGATCATTTCCTTTACAGTATTTGCAAACCAATTTCTTCTCTTTAGTTTTCTTCTCCTCTTTGTCATCCTTTTTTGATTGTGCAGAATTAGCATATTTTTGCTTACAAGTAGATGAGCTCCATTTACCTTTGCCCTTCTAATTAGCCAATAAAGCTTGATCTACAACATATATAATGGACCTGTTTTGCCTAGACTGATCTTTTGTAGCAAAACAAAGAATAACTCCTTAAATGTTAAGGCATTTGGATTTCTTTTCATCATCAATCAAAGAGTAGAAGCAAAACGATGATATGAATATGGAAGACCATTCAAATAGTCTACACAAGTGAACTGTCTCGCAAGACTTCATCAACAAAAATCAACTACTCCTTCAAATATTTGATTTTTGTCAAAAAACTATCCATGGAATCTCCTTCATTCATGTGCTCACTCTCCAACTATTTTTGGAGGTAAGCAATACGAGCCTCATTCCTTGCCTCATATAAAGTGGTAAGTGTATCCCAAACATCCTTTGCTATTTTACAAGAGCGAATGTGAGGAATAATAGCACATTTGACAGACAAGGCTATCAATGCATGTGCCTGAGCATCTCTGCCATCCCAACGAAGTTGCTTTGTAGTAGGTGCAGCAGGAACTGCAACATGAATAGGAACCTAAAGAACATAATCTTTAATGCCATCCCCATCACCTTCAGTAACTATATTTGCAATTGTATAAGGATATTTTTCAACACCGTGCGCAATATTCAATAATCCTTTTGCAACCAATACATGAAGCATCATATATGCCCATAATGAGTAATTGGTACCATCCAACTTATCCCCAACAACCAACATAAGTAATACATCATTGCTTTTAGCCATGGCCACTAGCTAAAATACCCAGATGTAGGAAAATCATTATAACTCAAAAGTTGAACAAAACTACCCTCTCGAGTTCTACTAACATGTAGTAGACTTCGAGGCACTTATACTTACAAAACAAAATATGTATATATGTTTGACACAAAAAGAAAAAATTACATCCATAAGCACTATGATAGTGCATTTGGAGGCTAAAATGAGCTCAAACCGTGATTTTGACGCCAGAGAATGAAGCTATTTCGAACTCCTAATCCAGTTGAGTATGCTCACCAATTTTTGTGCGATTATGAGACTATGACTAGAGGGGTGTCAATGACACCCTATATGAAGTGGTGACCTGCTCTAATACCAATTGTTGGAATTTGAGGTCTGTGAAAGCACGTGAACAACACAAGGAAGAAGAAGAAGCATGGAGCACAACACATAATACTAAATGTATTACCAAGAGAATGTACAAAGATTAGTAACCCATTAGGGTTATAGGCGTATATATAAGCCGGGTGAAAAAACCTCCTAAGGGGGGGGGGGTGCCTTGGCAGTCCTAGTGTGTTCACATACATCACTAACAAAATATATCAACAATAACAATAAACTTCTAAAGACTAAGCTACGTAAGAATTGAACTAGCAAGACCATCATGGCAAGAGAGAGCACCTATCGGCCCATCCAACTCCACACCTATATATACCTTTAGGACAAGGGGGTGCATGTCCTTGGGATTGGTCAAGTGTCCACCCAAGTGCCCCTCATCTAGACACTTTCCCAAGGGTCCACATGCCTTCTAATTTCCCAAAGTCTATCACATGCCTTCTAAATCAAATGAGGATTCTTCTCTCACTTACACCGAAGGTGGCTCCAAGAGAAGCTTCTCCCAAGACTAAGGTTCCCACACCTTAGGATAAATTAGATCTAAGGTTTCAACCATTGAATTGGGAGCTCATATGAATAAATACCCTAAGGGTTAAAACTAAGGGTTCATGAGAAATTAGCTTTGAATTTACCTCCATGCATGTCCTTACAACCTTAGCATTCTCTATTTTGAACTTGGCTAGCATGTCCTTCATATATTTCTTTTGAGTGAGATACATACTCTTCTCTGTGTACATCACTTGCAAACTAAGGAAGTATGTGCACTCCCCTAAGTCAAAATTTGTAGCTTAATCCTCTTGATACCTTTAGCATCATTACCTATAAGTATTATATCATCTACATATACACAAAGGTATATGAATTTTTGATGTGTTGCCTTGATAAAGATTCAAGGATCTGCTTTGCTAACAATGAACCCCTTATCTTGCAAGTAAGTCAAAAGGCTATGATTCCAAGATCTTTGAGCTTGCTTAGACCATATAAAGCTTTCCTTAACATGCATACATGTTCAAAAAAATATGATTCCTCAAACCCAAGGGGTTGAGCCATATATACCTCTTGAGATATCCATCCATTTAAAAATGCATTCTTCACATCCATTTGATAGATATTCTGATTCTTGGCAGTTACAATGCTTATAAGCACTCTGATTGTTGGCATCCTCTCCAAAGATGAGAATGTTTCCTCATATTCATTTCCTTGAGTCTCAACACACACTCTAGCCACAATTCTAGATTTTTACATGTCAATTGTGCCATGAGAGTTCTTCTTCACTTTGTATATCCACCTGGATCCAATGATCTTCATTGTTGGAGTCTTGGGTATCAATCCCAAGTGTGGTTCTCTTACAAATCCTCTGTTTCTTCTTCCATTGCATTCATCCATTATAGTTTCTTCTTTGCCTCCTCATAAGATGAGGGCTCTTCAAAGTTCAATTCTTTTGGTAAATAGATAGAATGTTTAATCATTAGTGATGTATCATATCCATACCTCTAGCTCCTAATTCTTTCTAGTGGATCTTCTGATGGTTTGTTGAGAGGATTCTGCAACATCCCTTGACTCTTGTATCTTGTCTTTGTCTTTGGATTTCCATGAATTGATTTCCTTCCTAGGAGTCTTCTGATCATCTTCATAATCACTTGATGCTTCAATTTTGTACATATTCTTGCTTGAGAGTGTTGGAAAGTCTTTGTCTAGGTCATATGGTAGGTTGATCTTCCTACAATCATCTTCAAACCAATATTTTTTCTCATCAAACACAACATCTAGACTGACTATAAAACCTTTTTTTAATAGGGTTATATAGTTTGTAACCTTTCGAATTAAGGTCATAGCCTATAAATATATATTTCTATACCTTAGAGTCTAATTTACCTTTGATTTGAGATGTTATGTGTGCATATGCAATGGACCCAAATACCTTGGAATGGTCCAAGCTTGGTCATCTTCCATCAAAGCTTTTGAGGATAATCTGTTCATCAAGTATGTGATAGTGGATACAAACTCTACCCACAAATAATTTGGTAGCTTCTTTTAATTCAACATAGACCCTTTTGTTTCAACAATGGTCCTATTCCTCCTCTCTACTCCTGTAACTAGTAATATTCTCTCACTTGATTCCTCTATCTTGCAAGTATGAATCAAATTCATGGGAGAAGTACTTTCCCTCTCCAAGAGACCTTATTCTTTTTAGGGCTTTACTTATTTGATTCTCCACAAGGGCTAAGCACATGAGAACACTTCGTCCTTATGCTTCATAAACTAAAGAATAATCCATCCTTTACAAACATCTATAAATGACACATTACACCTTGATCCTGAGATTCATGGATCTTTTCTTGGTCCGCGAACATCTCTGTGGATAAGATCCAAAAGGTCTCCATGTATATACCCTTTCTTTGTGAGTGGTTGCCTATTAGATTTTCCAAATCGACATGCACTACACTTGTATATCATGTGTTGCTTTGAGATATTGGGTAGTCCAATCACGTGATGATCTCTACTAATTTGTTTGAGGGCTCTTTCTCCAATGTGATCCCACCTTTTATTCCAAACCTCTATCTCTGATAGGGTTTGGATACCATAATTGAACAAAGCAATGTTCTAGGTTTCTTGGAGTTCAAATGTGAACAATATACCTGTTTTCTATCCCTTTGTTATCCTCTTGAAGGCTTGATGTGGATCCTCTACATAGGCTCCATGCTTGATGAATCTCACTTGCGAACCTTTCTCCACAATGTGACCTAAACTTATTAAGTTTTCAATATTACTTGGCACATAGAGAACTCCGTTCAAAAGATTCATAATACCATTGGGAGTCTTCACATTCCCTATCTTCTCCACAAGGTACCTTGTATCATCACCTGTCTTGACTTCATGTTTATTCTTTGGATCTTCCAAGTATGAGAGCAAGTCTACATTCCTTGCTACATGGTTTGAGCATCCAAAATCAATGTAGAACACATGCTCATCAGACTTACCTGATGGAGAGTATTAATCTCCAAAAGAACAAGTTACAATTGAATTTATAACACCTCTATATCAAGAGTAACTCCAAACCTTCACCAATTTAGAGGATCAATGACCAATTATCAAAATTTTAACCAAACTGTGAAGATGATAACTCTACAGAAAGTCTGCTGCACATAACTCTCTCATTGACTTATCAAATGTGTAAAGTTTTGATAAAACTTTGCATAAAGTGTTGCCTATAGTTTTTGCACCTCCTCAAAGTTAAATCATTCCAAAAGACTCAGTAGATCTTGAGAAATGGACTTAACAAGTCACCTATATCTAAAACTGTTCTTTTGAGAAGTCGATTTAGACACCTGTAACTTCTAACACTTGGCTCTCTTAATCTAGAACCCGTTTATGAAAATGCTTGTAGCCACAAGTAGCTTACCTTCCAACTTAAAGATTGAGTTCTTGCTTGCTCAAAACTTTACACTGTGGAAGGAGAACTGACCAAAACATTAACATCAAATTTTGTGCCTGTTTTAGGAACCAGTGAACACTTCTTCACATATGAATGTTCCTACTCATAATTCTCACAGCCTGTTTACAATTAGGCTCTCAAAATTTAACCATAGACTCATTAACTATGAACTTAGACATCTACAAAAGGATTCTTGAAATGATCTAGCACAGAAGGAGAATACACAAAAAGATCGGGTGCAACATTTTTCATTTATGAGAAATTCTTACATCTGAGTAATGAGAGAGATTCTACTCACTTCTAAAAATCTAATGACATCTAATTCTTCTCAAGTCTTGTTCTCACATAATCTCTCTTTGCCCCGACATTTTCTTTGTATATATAGGCAAATTTTTACAAGCTCATGACCATACAAAAGTATATGATGAACTGACTCTAAAATAATGTACATATGTATACACATCTTTATCTCCTGGATATGCATTTCCTTCATGCTTCATGACTTGGTCTTTTCTTCAGTCCTTGACTTCAAGTCTTCACCCAAATCTTCAATTGTTGATTGCCCTGCACCAACAACTCCCCCTCAATCATCAATTGAGGTTTTCTCTATCTTCTTTATGCCTGCCATGTCTTTGAATCTCTGTAGCTTTGGTCCATCCAAGCTTTTGGTTAGCATATCAGCTATCTGATCTTTTGTTGAAGTATGTATGACTTCAATCTCTTTATCCATCACCTTCTCTCTTAGAAAGTGATACTAAATCTCCATGTGCTTAGTCCTGGCATGAAAAACAGGATTAGCAGCTAAATACAATGAACTCATGTTATCTCCATGAATAGTGGGTGTACTCTGAATGATGTCAAAACTCTTCGTCAGAGTCTTAAGCCATATCACTTCCTTTGCAGATTCCACCATACCTTTATACGCTGCTTCTGTAGATGACAAAGCAACTATGTGTTGCTTCTTTGAACACCAAGAAATTAACTTATCTCCCACATAACACAAGTATCCATAAGTTGATCTCCTATCATCAGGATTACCTGCCCAATCTGCATCACTATATATCTTGATGTTTGTATCTGAGGTAAAACCATAATCCAAACCCTCTTTGAGTGTACCCTTAATGTACCTCAACACTCTTTGTCCTACAATCCAATGTTCTTTACTAGGACAATGCATGAATTGAGACAAAACTCCAACTGCATATGACAAGTCAGGTCTAGTTAAAGTAGCATAAATCAAACTACCAACCAAACTTTGATATAGCTTCATATCTTTGAACTCTTCTCCTCCATATCCGCTCAATTTGTGATTCACTTCCATTGGAGTAGGTGCTACCTTGCAATCATCCATTTTAAACTTGATCAACAAGTTTTTCAAATACCTTTTCTGAGTTACATACACTCCATGTTGAGTGTATGAGATCTCCATGCCCAAGAAATATGACAAATCTCCCAAGTCACTGATCTTGAACTCTTTCTCCATTTGCTTCTTTAGGCTTTGAATGCCTTTCTCATCTATACCTGTAAGAATTATATCATCAACATATTTGCACATGTAAATGAACCCATTATCACTTGCTTTAACAAGCAAGATACTATCTGCTTTAGATACTTGGAAACCAAGATCTTTCAAGAACTTCACAAGTCTATAATTCCATGCCCTTGGGGTCTGCTTCAAGCCATACAAATCTCTCTTGAGCTTGCACACATGATCTGGATACCTTCCATCTCTGAATCCTTGTGGTTGCTCCATGAAAACATCATCTGAAATATAACCATTTAAAAAAGCATTCTTCACATCTAATTGACATAATTTCCAACCTTTACATGCAACAATAGCTATGAGTGTCCTGATGGTTGTCATCTTTGCCACAGGACTATAGGTCTCATCAAATTCTACACCATATGTCTGAGCAAAACCCTTCACAAAAAGTCTAGCTTTATACTTAGACACACATCCATTTGCAAACCTCTTTGTCTTGTAGACCCATTTACATCCAATGATATCTGACTATTTGGTTTAGGAACCAAATCCCAAGTCTCATTCTCCATCAATGCATCATACTCTTATTGCATAGCTTTCTCCCAATTTTCCTTACCTTTTGCCTCTTCATATGTAGAAGGGTCTTCATCTGCCTTTACCATATAAGCATAATCTTTGGTAGCCAAAAAGAAATGTCATAGCTATACCTTGTAGGTTGCCATTTGTGTCTTGATGACCTTTTGAGTTCTCCACTCCTTGAGGTTTCTGGCTCATCACACTCTGGATCAAATCTTGGCACTTCTTCAACTTCAACCTCTACTTCATTGTTCTTTTCTTCATCAAATATCTGAACCTTTGATTTAACTTTCTTTTGATCCACAATTTCTTCATCACCTGCATAAATATTTATTGTACCTGCATACCAAGTACCTTTCTCATCAAATGTAACATCCTTAGACACTAGGAATTGTTTTGTGGATGGACTCGACAACCTATATCCCATCTGCTTATCATCATATCCAATAAACACATACTTTTCAGCTTTAGGTTCCAATTTGTGCCTTAATTGAGATGGCACATATGCATATGCCAAGCATCCAAATACTTTGCAATGATCTAGAGTAGGTCTCTTACCCCACCATGCCTCATATGGTGTCATACCCTGCAAAGCTTTACATGGTAACCTATTAACCAAATAAGTAGCTATATTTACAGCCTCAGCCCACAAATAATTTGGGCAATTTTTCTCCTTCATCATGGATCTTGCAAACTCAACAAGAGTTCTATTCCTCCTTTCTGCTACACCATTTTGTTGAGGAGAGTACCTGCAAGTAACCTCTCTCTTTATACATTCAGTCCACAAGTAATCACTGAATTCATTAGAGAAATACTCTCCCCCTCCATCTGACCTTAGTCTCTTCAACTTATGACCTGTAATTCTCTCTGCATACACATGATAATGTTTGAATGTATTGAATACCTCTAACTTATCTTTGTTCACATAGATAGTGATCCATCTGGTAGCATCATCAACATAAATCACATAATACCTTGAACCATTGATACTGAAATCCTTTGATGGTCCCCACACATGTGTGTGTACCAATTCAAGCTTCTCTGAATACATAAAACCATGCTTGGAATAAGATTGCTTATGAGCCTTACCTAATTGACATGCTTCACATCTGTATGTCATATGTTGACCTGCAACATTAGGCAACCCAAGCACTGAACCATTGTTAACCATATCTTTGATACCTCTTTCATTAAAATGTCCAAGCCTTTTGTGCCAAAGATCTAACTCAGAGATCTTATATCCTCCATAAGTGAACAAGGCATGACCAACATTCCCTTGGATCTTCAATGTGAACAATCTTCCTTCTTTCTTCCCTGAAACAATTTGTTTATACCCATTGCTAGGGTCTTCCACAAACTCTCCTTCATTAGTGAACCTAACTTCATAAACTTTTTCAACAATTTGTCCTACACTTATCAGATTCTTAGGAATTGTAGGAACATACAAAACCTTAATCAAGAGAGTACTACCATCCTTGGCCTTCACTGATCCAATTGACTTCACATTGTGCTTTGTATTGTCACATGTTTGAACTACATGTTTAGTTATCTTATTCTCTAAATCAGTCATCAAAGCTATGTTACCACTCAGGTGATTGCTACACCCTGAGTCAATGTAGAAGACTCTTTGGTCTTCACTTTTCCTTTCACAAGTTGCATTCATGATCAATGTTGAATCCTCGTTCTGATCTGAAGCATAATTGTAGTAGGTATTGTTGTATTGTTGACTTTGGAATCCTCTACCTACATTTCTTCCAAAGTAACCTCTAGTACCTCTACCTCTGAAATTACCTCTTTGATTTCTGCCACCTCTTCCTCTTGAATTAAAATTCTCATTATATCCACCATTACTCTGAGTATTATGCCAACAATCATTAGCTAAGTAATTTGTCTTACCACAAATCCAGCAAGCATTGACTCCATCTTTATTACTCCTGCCTCTTCCTCTACCTTTGCCACCTCCTCATCCTCTTAGGAAGTTGGCTTGGCTAGTTGTACCTTCCTCTTCATTTGCTTGTTGCTTCCC
Organism: Ceratopteris richardii; assembly: GCA_020310875.1. Lineage (NCBI taxonomy): Eukaryota > Viridiplantae > Streptophyta > Polypodiopsida > Polypodiales > Pteridaceae > Ceratopteris > Ceratopteris richardii. The sequence continues at coordinate 87,939,251 of CM035438.1, read as the reverse complement.
TTTGATATTCTTCTTCTTATCCTTTGAATACATTGCTTGACCTGCACTCTTATCACTTTCACCTTTGACATCCTGCTCAAATGTTAGCATATGTCCTAGCAAGTGATTTACATCAGGAGTGAAATGATCAAGTGATAATTCAGTAGAAAAAATGAATGGCTTCCATTTGTCATCACCTCTCAAAACTATGAGGATTTGCCTTACCAATTTATCCTCCTCAATGTCTTCATCAACTGATCCTAATGCATTTGCAATGTCCTTCATCCTTGTTACATAATCTGAGATGGATTGAGAGGCCTTCTTCTTGAATGTGGTAAATTCTGCCCACAAGGATGCCTTCCTAGACTTTGTGGTGTTTTGAAAATGCTCCTCCAAAGCATTCCATATATCACTTGCACTTTCAAGACCTCTAATGTGAGGTAGCAAGTAGTCATTAATTGCCATGTAAATAATGCTCCTGGCTTGAGCATCTTTCTTCATCCAAGTCTTCAAATCTGATAATTCTTCCCTAGTTGGAACACTAGGATCTCTGAACTGAGGCTTTTCTTCTTCACCTGTGATGTATCCTATCAAATCTTTGCTCATAAGGTGAGCTTCCATCCTCATTGACCATGCTGGATAGTTCTCTCTATCCAACTTCTCTATTTGAAGAGAGTCTCCCATCCTTTCTTCACCTGTGTATTGAATTCTTCAAACTTTATGAGTAATAGATGTACCTTTACTTCGAATGATACTCCTTTTGTATTCCTTGATGTCGTTTGACCTCCTTCTCAAGCTTTGCTCTCAAGCTTTCACCTTCTGAATCTTTAATTGTTGAATTCTTTATGTCTGCAGCAGTCGAGGTCCTCCTTCCTTCAATTTTGATACTTCCTGATCTGATACCAGTGATGGAGAGTATTAATCTCTAAAAGAACAAGTTACTCTTGAATTTAGAACACCTCTATATCAAGAATAACTCCAAACCTTCACCAATTTAGAGGATCAATGACCAATTATCAAAATTTTGACCAAACTATGCAGATGATAACTCTACAGAAAGTCTGCTGCACATAAATCTCTCATTGACTTATCAAATGTGTAAAGTTTTTTATAAAACTTTGCATAAGGTGTCGCATATAGTTTGTGCACCTCCACAAAGTTAAATAATTCCAAAAGACTCAGTAGATCTTGAGAAATGGACTTAACAAGTCACCTATATCTAAAACTGTTCTTCTGGGAAGTCGATTCAGACACCTGTAACTTCTAACACTTGGTTCTCTTAAGCTAGAACCCATTTATGAAAGTTCTTTTAGCCACAGGTAGCTTACCTTCCAAGTTAAATATTGAGTGCTTGCTTGCTCAAAACTTTACAATGTGGAAGGAGAACTAACCAAAACATTAACATCAAAATTTGCACCTGTTTCAGGAACTAGTGAACACTTCTTCACATATGAATGTTCCTACTCATAATTCTCATATCTTGTTTACAATTAGGCTCTCAAACTTTAACCATAGACTCATTAACTATGGACTTAGACATCTACAAAAGGATTCTTGAAATGATCAAGCACAGAAGGAGAATACAAAGAAAGATCGGGTGCAACATTTTTCATTTATGAGAAATTCTTACATCTGAGTAATGAGAGAGATTCTACTCACTTCTAAAAGTCTAATGACATCTAATTCTTCTCAAATATTGTTCTCACATAATCTCTCTACTTTGCCCCAACATTTTCTTTGTATATATAGGCAAATTTTTACAAGCTCATGACCATACAAAAGTATATGATGAACTGACTCTAAAATAATGTACATATGTATACACATCTTTATCTCCTGGATATGCATTTCCTTCATGCTTCATGACTTGGTCTTTTCTTCAGTCCTTGACTTCAAGTCTTCACCCAAAGCTTCAATTGTTGATTGCCCTGCACCAACATTACCTTCCTTCATTTTCATATTCATAAGTAAAAGAAAATCCTCTTGAGATTGTCAAGAATGATCTTGGTTTTCCTGAAAGGCTCGAATCTTGTGTGATCCCTATGGAAGAGTTGGAATAAAGTCAAAAGCTTCACAAGAATCAGTGAAGATTTGAAGTGGGTGGCCGGTATCAAACAAAATGACTCTATCTATTTTCCAATCCATGGCATCTGGAATGTGGAATCTTGGAACATTCAAAACACCAAGAGACTATGGAACAAAGGCTGCAAAAAATGGAAACACATTTGGAAACAAGACACCAACCAATGGATCAACTTCGAGGATATTGACCCTAGCATCAACATTACCTATGAAGAATGGAATAATTTGCAAAGCAGAAGCCTTGCCTGGGACCACTCTAAAGTTCGTCTTCTCATGGGGCACAACTCGCCGAGCCCGCTTGGTCTTAGATGGCACAATGGTAATTGCCTAACAAAAATCCCAAACATCAAAGAAACCATTGATTATCAGGTCAAGCTCAACACGATGTGGTGCCCATCATGGACGCGGCTACGGTGGGACATGAAGTTCATGGCTATCTGCCACACTCTCATAGAAATAACAAATTATGTCCTCTTATGGCAAATTCTTCATCTTGGTATCGGGACCAACCGAAAGGCTAGCAAAATTTGTGGGGTGCCTCCCTGGTGCAAGCACTACTACCGGTCCATTGAAGATGTTGCTCACATCTTCTTTACTTGTCCAAACTCCAACAAGCTCTGATAGATTGTCGGAAAGAAAATTAGACTTCAAAAACATATCAGTTGGAAACAAGCACTACAGGGAGAAGTGATCGACTGCTTTGCGACTATCTGGGACACCATCAGAGGGGAGGTCCTATGGAAGATCTGGAAGGAAAGATGTGCTTATAACTTTGGTGACTCCCCCAAAGAGTGGTCGATTAAAAAGTTATTGTTCCTTGTCGACAAAAGAATTGTTATGTAAGAAACCCCCCCCCCCCCCCCCCCCTTTAGGCATCATCAAGTGCTCCTTCTGATCAACAAAAAGCTTAAACCCAAGTGGACCCCACATGAGGGTGATGAGAGGGTGATTAACCTTCTTTGTAATGCCATCTAAACTCTGTAAATTCTACCCCTGCTCTATGGGATACGGGGGGTCCCGTGGGCTAGTCCCCTTCACTTGTACTTTTCTTTTAATTAGTACAAGTCCGGGAGAGTTTGCTAAGGCCAAACTTCCTTTATTTAAAAAATAATAGTAATCCTCTTGAGATTGATCATCCATGTACTTTTTGTAGTATCTCCTTCCTTTATGTCCTCCTTGGTAGTAGTTGTTGTATCCATATGGATAGTTCTATCTGTCTCTAGAAGCTCCATAACCACTTGTGTTGTATCCTCTTCCTCCATGATTCCTTGGATTCTTGAAGCAATGCTATATGATGTGATTTAATAGGCCACATATGGCACAGGGTGAGGAGCTTTAGCTCTTCCTTGCCTTGTCTACCTCCTTTTCCTCCTCCTCTTGAGATTCTACCTCTACATGCAATGTTAGCTTGGGAGGTGCTTCCTTCATCTTTAGACTTTTGACCTTTTCCTTTGTTCTCTTTGACTTTTCTTTTTATGTGTGTAAAGGGTAGAGGATTGGTTATCATTCTATTCCTCACTATTCTTCATTAGTTTGGCATCATGAGTGAAGAGTTTTGCCATGAGAGTGTTGAATTTTGGCACTTGCATATCCATGTATAAGTCCATGGCAGTGGTTAAAGGTTCCCACTTGTCATTAGCATTGAATCCATTAATGAATTGCCTTAGAATCTTCTCTTCGTCGATGATTTCTCAATGCTCTCAATTGCTATCCAATGTCCTTCATCTTGGTGCAAAATCAGTCACACTTTCCTTGGTCATCTTCTTGAGTGTTGTGAACTCCACCCACAAATTGGTTCTTCTTGGCTTTGGTACTTGAGGAAAAGAATTCTTCCAAAGCATTCCATGTCTTTTGAGAGTCCTTACAATTCCTAATATGAGGAAGAAAGAAATCAATGATAGATTTTAGAATATATGACCTTGGCAAAGCATCCTTTGCATAGTATGTGTTCAACTTTCTTGTTCTTCTTGAGTTGGTTGAACTTTGTTTCTAAGTACATGCATTAAGTCCACTTTTGAGATGTATCCATACACGTTTCTCCCTTGCAAGTAAGATTCCATCCTTAGAGAACATGCTGATTAGTTTCTTCAATCCAATTTGTGAATTGATGAGGGAAATCCATCACCCATATGTCTAGTCTATGACTATGCTCTGATACCAGTGTGAAGGCTCATGGCTAATGCACATAGATGAGTGGGTCTTGGCAAAATCTTGATCCTCAACAGCCTAAGTAACTCTAGAGGACTTTAATAGACTCTCTTAGTTTCCAATTATATTCATTTAGATCTCAATTGTACTTTGGAAAATCATTCTCAAAACTCTATGTCAAAACAAATAACTTATGTGTAGACTTCAACTTGAGAAAACCTTCTATTTATGAAGAAGGTACTCAAAGTTTTATTCAGAGCTCACATTCTGGTTGGAATTGACCTTATAACTTTTGCACACTTTCAAATAAAGTTTTGAGTGAGATATACCAAGTTATTTCATGAATTTAGAAGGACTATACCAAGATGAATATGCATAAGAAATCAAGGGGTTGATCCCAACTTTTTAGGAGGATGAAGATGCACAAATATAGACACCTTGATTTGTTCATAACTCAAGATCTACATATCGAATGACTATAAAACATTTTAGGCATGATTATCACATGTTCATCCTTCCTACTACAATAAATAGATTAGATAATGAAATCATATACATAGAACAACGACTCAAACATGTTGAGAGACTTTACTCAATTTACTCTAACACTAGATAGAATTTTTGTTAAGCTTTTCCTTTGCTAGTTTAAACAGAGACCCAAGCTTCAAGAAATTTGGGACTTATTCATGATTTTGGGATATTTCTATGTTTCCCAACTCTATGTTTTTTAATTATTCATGCACTATATGTTATTATCTCTTTAAAGTGATGAGAGATTCAAATTCAAGCTTCTCCAAATTTATAGGAGGTATTTTGACCTCTTGTTAATAACAAATCTTCAAATTTTAGTTTAATCCTACTATTTTAAATTGGAAAAGACTTGGATTCAAACCTCTTCTAATTTACAAGGCTAAGGTTTGAACTTAAGGAGCCTCTTCAAAAGTAGATAACAAAATGATATTGTTATACACATCAAAATTTATAGTTGTTCAAGGTGTCTTTATAATTAGAGTTCCAACCTCATGTCGTTTCATTGTTATCCTTATTGAAACCATAAAGGTTTGAATTTACGTAAGAAAATCTAATTTCAACTCTCAAATTAATTATAATTCAATCAAAATTCAGGATTTACATTTCAATCCTCTCATTTCTTGACTATCATGATATAGAAATTACTAAAAATAATGTTAACAATAAGATTGAAGCTCCATATAAGAAACAAAATATCGTTAGAACTCAACATTGAGCATATTAGTGGAAGTGTGGTTCATCCAAAAAAAAGAAGATTGAACTTATGAAAATGGAAATTGATTATCTTAAATTGTTAAACATATTTAAGACAAATAATTTAATAAATGGAATCTATTGAAAGTAACAAGTTATTTTAGAGATATTCAATATTGATATTGTACATAAATAAATTTAAAACTTATATATGTACACACACACACACACACACATATATATACCTATGTATATATATATGTATATATATATATATATATATATATATATATATATATATATATATATACATATATATATACATAGGTATATATATATATATATATATATATATATATATATATATATATATATATATATATATATATATATATATATATATATATATATACATACATACACACACACACACACACACACATATATATATATGTGTGTGTGTGTGTATGTATGTATATATATATAACCATACTGATAATTTGAATTAATATCTTCAAAGTATAAAAACATATCAACTTCAAGAAAACTTTAAAGATTTAATGACATCAAATTTTAAATGTACACTTATTCAAAACTGCAAAATATAATTTAAAGATTTATAATTTGAAAAAATACAATACAATCTATGAATAACTAAACATTTTCTTAAATGATGGGAAAATATAATTCAATCTATAATTATCTATTTAATCTAATTATCTAAAAAAAATGTGGTTTTTAGAAACAACTAAATAAGTTTAATGCATGGTTAACTATCCATTTGATTGAATGATCTCAAAATCATATGGTGTTTAGAAACACTTGAATAAGTTTAATACATGATTATGGATAAAAAATGGTTTTGATTAAATTAAGTGAACTGTTTACATAACATGACACTCGTACTTATAAATAAATAAAGTAATTAGTATTAATGATGTTTAGTTACAAGAGGACTCAATATGGATATTGAAGTGCCCCTAGGCTATGAGGGACAAAAAAAAAGAGTACAAAATAAGAGAAAAACTAATTATGTTGATGGCAATAGCCTAATTTACAATATATAATATGAGTTATCACAGAGATAATATCATATCAAATCTAATAATAAAGTAGAATAACAAGAGTGATTGTATTAATTTGGAGGTTTATTCCTCAAAATAACAATGTTTAGATTCAAAAGGAGTATCTGCAATGCCTTGCAAGAACCTCTGGTGAATTCTTTGGAAGACCATGGAACCAATACATATTGGTTCCATTGTCTTCCAAATATAGGATACCAGCTCTCCACATTTTCCAAAGAGCAACATCCATCTTGTAACAAACACCAAGGACTTCTGGGATACCCAACTTACTAAGCATAGTCTTTAGTGTAGTCAATACTTTCACTTTGTAGTCAATAACATTGGCGTTAATGGAGATCCATCTTGTTCACTATTATCTACTTTCATAGTATAATGGATTCAGAGAATGGGGATTATTGGAATTTATTTCAACTACGTTTCTATTCCCTGTGAGTACTTCAAAGAATACCACAAATAATGGAGAGAAACAATGAACAAAACACTAGTATCATATTACAAAAAATGTACTCAAGAACATAACTTTTGTATGAAGACGATGTCACCAAATGATACCTACAAGAGTACAATTATGCATAGAAGTAATGGTGCTGGATTCTCCCTTCTGTCAGAATAAGATCTCTCTTTTCTTCTTTTGTCATTCAAATATGAGTTCCTCTCTTTTTCTTCTTCTCTCTTTAGAATACAAGCTTCTTTTTTAGTTACAAACACTCTACGACAATTAAGCTCCCAGGAAGTTCTACTAACAAAATTTATAGAATTATAGAAATCAAATTAACAAAATCTAGTTACCTGTACCAGCGACAACCTACATTGGCATGCACGATGGACTTGAACCCATTAAGCTATAAATCATCCATATTCGAAGGCATATTTTTTATTCTACCTAAATCATATAGAAATTCATCAAAAAGTTCTCGAAGGCTAGTGACTTGTGACTTAGTTTATTCCCAAAAAAGTTCTTCATTAGGATTATCTTGTAATTGAGTTCTCAAGGCCAAAGCTTCTACCTTTGCTTTTGTAAATTCCTAGACATATTTTCTAGGAAATCTTGAGTTGCTACATGCACTTCTTCAGTATGTGTTTGCAGTTGCAAGAACTCTACATGCCTTTATATGAAATAGCTCATCCCGTGATTGTGTCAACTCAGTAAGTTAAACTTCTTTATCTAGTAACATTTGTGTTTGCTCTGCAACAGTTTGTGTTGCTTCTTATAATTGACTTTTTAAATCTTTGATACCTTCAATCTTAGCCAAGGCTACCTATAAGTTTTCTATTAAAGACATAACTTGATCAGAGAAAGAATTCTTCTCAATTAGCAGAGTAGCAGCTTGATTTTGCAAGTCATCCTTATCTATTCTAACTCACCTAAGTTCATCTTGAACTAGTTGAAGTTGTTCTATAGACTCTTGATGATCTTGAGTAATTTCTTCAATGTGAATCTCTAAATCATTAATCTTGGTCTTTAATAATTGAACCCCTTCCTGGGGGATATTGGCTCTACGTGCCAATGCATCCTATAATTCCACATTTTTTTGTTTCAATAAGAACAATTCTGCATGCATATGATCCATTTGTGTTTGGACAGTATTGTGAGCTTGTTCCTCTTTCTCCATTTGTAAAGAACAAACTATTAATAATCGGGCTGCATCTGCAATGGTGCTAGACTGGATCTGAAGATCCTTTAAAAACCATGGATAAATGATTGAAGAACATCCAATCATTGGTAATTGAACTTTGTCGGATGGTGTCTTCTAGGGATATGGGCATCTTCGATTGAAAGTCGGGAATTGGAAATTATGGGAAGAATGCCCTGTTTGTGAAAAGCGATCTATCTCAAATCTATGTGATGTTGATGGTTGAGAATCTGAAAATGTTTGATTCTGCAACTGTGATGGTTGTTTTTGCTATTGCTATTGTTGTTTTTGTTGTTGTTGTTGTTGCTCCTCTTGTCATCTTTGAGCAGTTTCTTCTTCGACAGCCTTGCTTTGACATTCAGCTTTAGTAGCCACAATTACCTCTTCATGTTGTTCTTGTTGTTGGATGTCTTCATTTGTTTGTTGCTACTGTTGATATATTTAGGTAGTGATGTGTGTGAACACAGTAGGACCGCCGGGGCACTTTTTTCCCTCTTTAGGAGGTTTTTTTCCCCCGGCTTGTATATACGCCTATTGCCCTAATGGGATACTTATCTTTGTACATTGTCTAGTAATACATTTAGTATTGTGTGTTTGTGCTCCAAGCTTCTTCTTCTTCCTTGTGCTGTTCGCGTGCTTCCGCAGACATCTAACTCCGACAATTGGTATCAGAGCAGGTCGTCGCTTCATCTAGGGCGCCGTTGACACTCCTCCGTTTGCAGTCTAAGATTTGCACAAAATTTGGTGAGCATACTCAAGCTGTTTCAGAGATCAAAACAGCTTCGCTATGTGGTGCCGAAATCGTGATCTGAGCTCGTTTAGGCCTCCGAACACACTATCACAGCGCTTGTGTAGGCTATTTCGTCTTTTTGTGCCAAAGGTATATACCTGTTTCTGTTCGCTAGTATAAGCGTCTCAAAGTCTGCAACAGGTTTAGCAGAACTCGTCTTGGCAGTTCCGTTCAACTTTTTGAGATACAGTTAATTTTCTACATCAAGGTATTTTAGTCACCGGCCATGGGTGAAAGCAGTGATGTATTCCGTATGTTGGCTGTTGAGGATAAGTTGGATGGTACCAACTACCCATTATGGGCTTATATGATGCGACATGTATTGGTTGCAAAAGGACTGTGGAACATTGTGCAGGGTGTTGAAAGACATCCTGTTACACCTGTAACAACAGGTACTACGAATACAGGTGTTGGAGCTGATGAAGATGGTGTCGAAGATGATATTGTGCAGATTCTTGTTCGTGCTGCTGTTTTTGCTGCACCTACTGCAGAGCAGATTCGTTGGGATGGCAGAGATGCCCAAACACATGCATTGATAGCTTTGTCTGTCAAACGTGCCATTATTCCTCATATTCGCTCTTGCAGAACAGCTAAGGATGCTTGGGATACACTTACCACATTGTACCAAGCTAGGAATGAGGCTCGTGTTGCTTACCTCCGAAAATAGTTGGAGAGTGAGCACATGAATGAAGGTGATTCTATGGACAGTTTCCTAACGAAGATCAAAGACTTGAAGGAACAATTGATTTCTGCTGATGAGGTTATACCAGATAGCTCACTTATGCAGACCATTCTAAATGGTCTTCCTGATTCATATCAGAGTTTTGCTTCTACTCTTTGGTTGATGATGAAAGGCAATCCAAATGCCTTATCATTTGAGGAGTTAGTCTCTGTTCTGCTACAGGAAGATCAGTCCAGGCAAAACAAGTCCATTATGCGAGTTGAAGATTTAGCTTTCCTGGCTAGTCAGAAGGGCAAAGGAAAATGGAGCTCTTCAACTAGTAAGTAGAAATCTGCTAATTCTGCATATTCGAAGAAGGAAGATAAAGATGAGAAGAAATCAGAAAAGTAGAAATTGTTTTGTAAGTACTGTAAAGGGAATGATCATATCATAAAGAAATGTCCAAAACTAGCTGCTAAAGAGGCAAAGAAGAAAGAGGATGGAATGGTTGTTGCAGAGGCCTCTACACCAAAACCAGAGTCTGTAAATCTTGTGCAAGAAGAAGAATGGGCGTTTACTACTGTCTGCAGTTTTGACACATCTTCTCATGAGCAGTGCATGGCTGCAGTAGACTCAGATGTTTGGTATTTTGACAATGGGGCGACCAAACATATTACCTCGCAGCACAGTTTCTTCTCTTCACTCGAGCCTGCCCCTATAGGGAATACTGTTACATGTGCCAACAACTCCTCTTATCCTGTTATGGGAGTTGGTAAGATCATTTTGACTACTGCTGATGGTAGTTCTTTCACTTTGTCAGATGCTTTATTTGTGCCAGGGATAAAAAAGAACCTGTTATCATTTTTTGCATTAGCCAAGATTGGCTTGGTTGTGAAATTTGTTGATGACACGTGTACAATTCATGATCTGTCAAATGGCGATGTGATTATTGCTTTTGGAATTTTATGTCGTGGGTTGTATAAGCTCATAGACTATGAAAGATCTGAAAATGATTTGGCATGTGCAATAAATGATTCTCAGGCTATGTCAGATGCAAAGCTTTGGCATGCACGCTTTGGTCATCTGAATTTTGCTAGTTTGCTATGCCTGCAGAAATCTGAAATGGTGTCCTCTTTGCCCAAGCTTGAGGCACCTGGAAAACATGTATGTGAAGGCTGTATTTTGGGCAAAATGCAGCATTCCTCCTTTCCAAAAGATGGTTCAGTTTGGGCTACGCAGAAATTACAGCTTGTACATAGTGATGTCTGTGGTCCTATGCAGACACCTTCTTTTGGAAACTATCTTTACTTCGTGACTTTCATTGATGATTTTTCTAGGCATGCATAGGTATATCCATTGAAGGCAAAGTCCAAAGTGTTTTTGTGCTTCAAACAGTTTTTGGTTTTGGCTGAAAATCTGTCAGGATGTAAAATGGGCACCCTCCATTCTGATCGAGGGGGGGAATATATGTCTTCTGATTTTAATGCATTTTTGGCTGAACGTGGGATAAAACACCAATGTAGAGTGCCTTATACACCTCAACAGAATGGAGTTGCTGAAAGAAAGAACAGGTCACTCATGGAGATGGCGAGGTGCATGGTCAAAAGTCAGGCTTTACCACATAGTTTCTGGCTTGAGGCTTTCATGTGTGTAGCATATGTACTGAACAGGTGTCCCACTAAAGCGCTGTAGTCTATCACTCCATATGAGGCTTGGCATGACTGCAAGCCATCTGTTGCTCATCTGCATGTTTTTGGTTGTTTGGCATATGCACTAGTGCGTGAACAACATTGCAGAAAATTGGATGATAAGGCAGTAAAATGTATTTTTGTAGGGTACAGTTCTGAAAGTAAAGGCTATCGACTGTATCATCCACAGACTAAACGCATTCTGGTTAGCCGTGATGTTGTCTTTGTGGAAGATGCTATTCAGCCATTGCTTTCATGTACTAAGGAGACATTTGTTAGCTCCAAAGACATGTATGATACTTCTTTGATGCCTCTTTTTACAGGTGGACAGTCTAGTGCTGGTCCTAACGAGGCAACTTCTCAACCTTTACAGGTTTCATATGATGATGCAAATCATTCCATTTTTTATGAAGATTTACATGATGCACTTGTTGATGAGAGAGCTGATATTGAGCAGGCAAAAACTATGCCAAAATGGTTGGTGCAGACTTTGCATGATAGCAAATTAGATGCACCTTTGTCATATCGTACTCGTTCAGGCTCTCATAGTGCCTCCTTTGCATCAAATTGCTATGCTATGGCTACGTCTAGACTCTGTGATGAGAATGAGCCTATTTCTTTTGATGAATCATAGAATTCACAAAATTGGATGAGCAAGTTTATGCATTGCCCAGGAGTCATGCATTGGAAGGGGGTTAAGCGCATCTTTCGCTACTTGAGTGGTACTCGGGTACTCGGGTTGTTTTATCCCAAGGGGGGATCACTACCGCCAGATTTGCATGCTTTTTCTGACTCAGATTGGGCTGGTTGCTATGACACTCGTATGTCCACCAGTGGTTTTTGCTTCATGCTTGGTAGCTCATGTATATCTTGGTTGAGAAAGAAGCAGCCTACTGTGGCCACTTCCAATTGTGATGCTGAGTATAGGGAAGCTTTCACAGCGACTGTTGAGTGTGTATGGCTCAGACACCTTATGGCTGATTTGGGTGTTGGGCAGTCTTCTGCCACCACCATCTTCACAGACAGTCAGAGCGCATTGGCATTTGCGAGGAACCCTGTGTTCCATGCTCGCACTAAGCACATTGAGGTGCATTATCACTATGTCAGGGAGAGGTTCTCTGCTGGGGAGATCAGCTTGGCGTATGTGCCCACGTAGGAGAACATTGCAAACCTTTTCACGAAGGCTCTGCCTAGGGAGAAGTTTGAAGCTTTCCGCAAAGCTTTGGGCTTACTTCCTTTTGTGGAGTGATTTCCACATAGCTTGGCACTTCCTTATACATGAGTGCCAGCTCCTTGTTCACCGCATCACTCCCAGGGGGGATTTGTTGATATATTTAGGTAGTGATGTGTGTGAACACACTAGGACTGCCGGGGCACTTTTTTCCCTCTTTAGGAGGTTTTTTTCCCCCAGCTTGTATATACGCCTATTGCCCTAATGGGCTACTTATCTTTGTACATTCTCTAGTAATACTTTCAGTATTGTGTGTTTGTGCTCCACGCTTCTTCTTCTTCCTTGTGCTGTTCGCGTGCTTCCGCAGACGTCTAACTCCAACAGCTACCTTCTCCTTAATTGTTCTTCTTTAGCTTGCCGGAGAGCCTCCTGCACTATGTGAACTTGAGATCTTTTCTTTATAGTTAATGGATCATTATCATCTGGGATTGGCCTTTTGCTTTGCTGCTTGCTTGCTTGCAATAACTTTTCTTCATCAGCCACATGAAATTGCCATAGCCCACATAGAGGTGTTTTCCAAACAAAAGTGATAATAAAACTTCTATTTGGTGTGAAGTTGTTGGGCTTTCTTCATTGGTCAACAGAGTCATTGGACCTCCTTCTTCATCCGTCAAAAAATAATTTTTGATCGATTCACCTGGCCCTTGGTTGCTATAGCATCGACCATTAGCGAGTACATGGTTTGCGAGACCCTGTAATGTTTGGTTGGATGAAGATGCCCAAAGTTGCTATCCTCAAACCAAACTTCCATGGATTCGTATTCGAGAGGCAAGCATATTTGTATTCCACAAAACAAGCTTTGCTGAACATGCACTCCATTTCTTTTGTGGAGGCAAGTTCTTTTGGCTTTGTAATGCCTTGATTACTAACCTTAAGCTGTGCTGCAATGTAAGCTCGATCAAACACCATGCAAACATCTATGTCAATGCAGAACTCTAGGAATGCACATTGATCTCCAACAACTTCCAACTAATCATGGCATTGTTGGATGAAAGAATTCATCATTGGATGATTATAAATAGTGATCCAAGGAATCTAGGTGTATTGTAGTAGCCCGTGTTGTTGAAACCAATTGACATGAGTCTGTATCAAGTGATCAAGAACCACCAATAGGCTCATATCGATTAGTTTCAATGTGTTTGGTAGCATAGTTCATGTCATGTCTATAGGAATGTGTCAAAAGTGCACACTACAAGATAAGTTTGCATAGTAAAAAGTAATAGGTAAAAATGTGACTCAATTCACCAAGCTACGTAAGTACGAAAGTAACAAAACCACTGTAATTCTACATGTGCATGAAATTGCACATGTGCTTGATTATGTGGATATGGTCTTGAATGTTGCATGCATGTCCAATGATTTCAAATCTATCCAGTCAATTCTCAAGTTGCCACCCTTAAGGTGTTGCTAATCATGTAGGGTGAAATGATGTGTTTATTCAAAATGTGTCGAGGCCATTTATTAAAATAGAAAATTATATACACTATGATACAGTAAATGTGATGAAGCTACATGTGATATGGCTAAAACTTAGACCCATTGACTAGAGTTCATAAAATCTCTCTAGTCAAAGTTGCTTACTGGAAAGAGCTAGCCAAATTTCTTTATGAATATGAAAAGGACATGTCCATCAAAGCTTAAATTTTTTGGCTTGTCTTTTCATTTTTGAAATAAAACATAAGACCACATCTCCAATTCAAAAAACAGAGGTCCATAAATGACGATCATGCCAGTGCCTTTGTCTATGCTGAACTTCTTGCATTAGGAGAAAACTATTCTAGTAATGTTCTTCCAGTTGTCATATGATATCCATCCAAAATATTAAAGATTCTTCTGGGAATAAATGATTTTGAACTACAATCCATAGACTAGGGAGCGTAAATTCCATGGGTGCAATAGCTTCCATATCATAAGCTAGCTTAAAATTAGGCATAACTCCTATTGAAACTTTATATGAGGTATGGTAAGCCCACAAAACCAAAGGTAAATATTGTTCCCATTTAGTTGGATATTCTAGAAGAAAATTTTGAAGCATCGTAAGTAACACTTCATTAGTACTTATTGCCAAACCATTAGCTCGAGGATAGTATGGGGAACTGAACTTATGCCCTATCCAAAAATAATTAGTGATAGATTTAATAATCTAATTCAAAAAATGAGTACCACGATCCAAACTTATTCTAATGGAAGTCCAAACCGAGGGAATAATTTAATGAGTAGAACTGCAGCAAAGCTTCTTGCAGTTGAATGTCATAAGCACCAAGCTTCTCCCCATCTAGTATAGTAAGCAATGCATGTCAAAATAAAGGTTTTTTTTGAAATTGGCTAGAGGGAGGATAGGGCCTATAAGTCCAATCCCCATTTCATAAAAGGGTCTGAAGGAAGAATAGGTTGCAGAGGAAAAAGATGTATATCCCAAGGTTCACCCATAGGTTGACAAGGATCACAAATATGTACATGATCGCGAACATCTCCCACTTTGCAAAATTTTCTTTATTGCTAAATCAGTGCCATGATGACCACCTGAAATTACAAAATGAGCTTTTGAAATGACAGTTGGGACTTCATGGGGTGGGACACAGTGAAGCCAAATTTTGGTTAACCCTTATAATAAAGATGTTCAAGGATAATAGAAAAGCGTATTCTCTGCAAAGCTAACTTTTTTTGGTTGTAGTCTATAAATGGGAATGAGGGACACCACTTTCAAGAAAAGACATCATTTCATCGTGCCATGGAGGATTCGTAATTCTAGTTTAGTATTGTCAGCAATACGAAAAAGACCTGCATCTAGAAAGAATCATCAATCCCATCTGAAGATTCACCATTATCCAATCGAGATAAGAAGTTTGCAATGATATGCAAAGATCCGGGACAATGAACTACATCATTGTCATATTCCTATAAGAGTAGGGCCCATCCGGCTAATGATCACCATGAAAAGTAAAAGAACATTGATTAGAATATTCTTGTAAGAGTAGGACCCATCGAGCTTGATTAGAGATTTTGTTGCTTGACCAAGTACATTAGAGCATAATGATCACCATGAAAACTAAAAGAACATTGATTAGAATATTCTTGTAAGAGTAGGACCCATCGAGCTAATTTGCCAACGGGATTTGTTGCTTGACCAAGTATAGTAGAGCAAGTATAGTAGAACTAATCTGCCAATGAGATTTTGTTGCTTGACCAAGTACATTAGAGAATAATGATCACCATGAAAAGTAAAAGAACATTGATTAGAATATTCTTGTAAGAGTAGGACCCATCGAGCTAATTTGCCAACGGGATTTGTTGCTTGACCAAGTATAGTAGAGCAAATGATTACAAAAAATTTTTGATAGAATAAATAAGTCCCAAACATTCTCTTTCTGTAACTTAGTAATTATGCTCTATCGTAGTTAAACATCAACTACCATAATATATAGATCTAAACCAAGAACCGCCTCCCTTCTACATTAAAATTGATCAATGGCAATATCTGAAGCATCCACAAAGACATGAAAAGGTTGAGACCAATATGGGGCTTGAAGTACATGTGCTTGAGTGAGCAAGGTTTTAATCTACGGACTGCTAAATCACATTCCACGGACCATTTAAAAAGAAATTTCTATAAAAATTGTAATTCTTCCTTAGGAGAATGCCGAGATGGAACTTCTAGAATGACCTTAACCTTATCCAGATCAACTGCAATTCCAATACTAGAAATAACATGAACCAATAGTTGACCACAATTTACTCCAAAAATGGATTTAGCTGGATGAAGACTCAAGTGGACCTCCCTACACTTAGTAAAATAGAGCCGCAAGTGGTGTAGGTGATCGACTTGTGGTCCAAAAACTAAAAATCCTACAAAAATGCCCACATGAAGCTAGTTAGATATTTATTGAAAATTTGTTGTATACACCTCTGAACAGTACTAGGAGCATTCCTTAATCCAAATCACATAACCGTACATGAAAATACTCCCCAATTAGTGATAAAAGTAGTTTTTGTTATATCGATTCTAACATTTGGACCTGATTATATCCACTGAATCCATTTAGAAATGAACACATTTCTTGACTAGCTACTTCATCAAGCATAGTATCTAAACATGGTAGAGGGAATGGGTCTAGAATTGTTGCTACATTTAGCTTATGATAGTCCACACAAATACATAGTCGATTTAACACAATTATATGTTGATAGAATCAGGGATCCAATCCATGCATATCATAGTAATTCCAAGCAAACACATCCTTAATTTCAACTAACGATTGAAGTAATTCCTTTTGAAATCCATCCGTTAAACTAACATCAATTTTTACTTTCTAAGGTAAACTCTCTGTCCCTATATTTACTTGGTTCGATAGATCTTCCTGAATGCACACATTAATTTGTGTAAAAACATCTTCCTTAGATAGCCATGTTGTTTCTTCATCAGATTGAATAAGCTTAGACTCCTGTTGTACAAAAGTTGTGACAAGGTCTTGTTGGAATTTGGTCAATACCTCAGGAATATCAATTAGTCCTACCGGCCACAAATCTTGATTAGCTTCGAGAAATTGGAGTTCCTCATCTTCCTCTAATCTGGAGGAATAGAGTACTTCTTATGGCCTTTTTAGAAAGTAATAGCTTGAGATCCTCGACTTGCTAAACCTTTACCTGCTTGAGCCATGGTCGTCCAAGAAAAAGATCATCCTCATTACTTTTACCAATTAGCTCAATAACCACAAAAGTGACTTTAAAAAGAACATTTTGGACTTTGATAGTTATGTCCTTAATAAGACCAATAGGCTGAACCCATGACGAATTTGCCATATGGATATAAAAGGGTGTTGGTTATATAGTAGTCCAACCTAGTTGTCTACAAATAGGTAAAGTATAAATATTGACTTATGAACCTCCATCAATTAATACTCTTGAAATCTGAGTATTCTTGTACCCTACTAAAATGAGTGGTACTAAATAATCCACTAGTTCATCCTTAGTTGTTTCCACTGTATTAATGTAGGCTTGATCTTTTGTATTATTGATTAGACTTGGCTTTTGCACTTCTTTCAATATAGTATCCCAAAAAGCAAGGACTTGTTCTAGCAAATTCCATAGTGGTAACTAAATTATATACTTACAAAATAATTGCCAAGAATCTGTTACAACAATACTGCCCTCTAGAACATCAGGTTTCAAAGAATTGGTAGTTGCTTCATGATTTAGTTTAGCATTAATCAAAGGTGCTAAACTTGGCAATATTGTATCTTCCTTGATGATTCCGCCCATAACCTAATTGGAGGATTCATTTCAAGTCGACCTTCTCAAACTTGTTGCTAGAAATTCAACTGGAGCTTTTCAGGCCCATCCCAGTGCATGATTATAAACTTGGTGATGTGTTGTAACATCTGGAATAACTATGGAATCATTTTTATTCTGTAATCTTCTGTGGATCCTCAAATGTTAAGACTCACATGTTCGTCATTGGAGCCTTAAGTTTAGCTTCTTGTTTTCTTTTGCGATGATCTTGAGCATATGGGCAATCAACCCTAATATGACCATATTCTAGACCTTTTGCTTCATTTTGATACTCCCCTTCATCTCAACGATAACGATTAAAAGTTCTATCTCCTCACCCGTACCCTTGGTAATTTAACCAATTTTGTCCCCTATTACCTGAAAAAATAGGGTTTATTCTATTTTTGAGATAAGTGAAATAATTTTTCTGGATGTTATGTACAAATGATGATGAATACCATTGTCGAGTGGATCTGGGTTCTGGTTGAATGTGACTAGTAGCAGTGACTTGATTGCAAGTATTATATCTACATTGATTTATAATGTGATTGATTAAATTACAAATGGCACAATACATTTGACTTAATGCATAAGTAGTCGCTACATGGCCTGGATTCCTACATTTTGTACATTATAGCTAGTTGTACGGATCAATAACTTCCAACATATTATATTCAATTGTTGTACAACGTCTAGAGAGTATTGCCAAATGGAATTGGCTGGCTTCATATTTCGTTCTAATTGCTCTTCAAATTGCAATGGTCTTCATTTGAGATGTAGCTTAAATTTTCCATTACTTCATTTCCTTTCCTTTGGCTTTGTTTTACCCTCTATATCACTAGTGTTTGATTTTTGGTTTTGTTTGATTTGTGCCACCTTTGGTATCCAAGTCCAAAAATGGAAGAAGTATATTCTCCCAACATTGAGGATCAACTCGATTTTCTCTCTAATATTTTGTCCAACATTCTCTAGATACTTCTTCATCGCTGATGTTTTTCTTTTTTGAATTAGGTATCCAATATTGTATTTGAACCATAAGATATGTTTCTAATTCTCATGTTTTATTAGCATGAATTTCTACCATGCCAAGCCACATAGGTTACATTAAATCACATGGTTCTATGAGGACAAAGTTTCCCTTTCTCACATCAAGGCAAGGATTGAATTCTTTCACTGGTTTATGATGTAATGGCCCACAAGAATGTACATCATTTTCATCCATATCTTCATTATTAAATGGATTATCTTGCACTAGATTTGAAGCCCTCCTTGCATCCACTTTTTGGACAAAAACCATGATAAAAACTATCCTTTCATATTATTTGAGATCCCAAAACCTCCACCTAAGGTTTTTCCAATAACTAACTATTAGATTAATCCATTTTCCACAATCAGAGTTATCTCCATTCTCTTCTAGGTGCATTTTCCACCAACTGACATATCTAAGGAGTCCTTCCATGACCCTTTCATTATCCTTCACATACTCACTCGATGGTAATAATTTTGGAACTCCTTGGGGAAGCTTTGCTATACCATCTTCATTTTTCTTCCATAACTCTATACCATTTGCAAGTAACCAATCAATACTTTTTGGATGTAATTTTTATTGCATCAAGGGTATCCCATGACTCATGTAGAATCAAAATTACAACGGATTTGAATGCACAATGAGACTATTTTTTCTGTCATTTAAGTATCCTTTGAGAAAACTATTGAAATTGGGTACTGTTTGTATAAGAAAAGGTGCCAGATGCATGATACAACATAGGAATTGAGTTTTGAGCTTGTTGAAATTATAAGCATAAAGGATTTAACTTAATTTTGTATTTATTATCTTTGGTTATACAAACTCTGAAGGCACCAAAGTTAACTTTTGGTTGATAGGCTCGAACTTATGTTTGAGCTTGTATGTTGTTGAGTAGAAGAGGTTCAAAGCCTTTAACATAACTAATTAGAGAGGATATCAAGATAAGAGGCTCGATCTTAAGTTGGATCCTCTTGCACACAAAAGAGTGGAGACTCGAACTTAGTTTGGGCCTATCAATCAACTTAAATTGGAGTCAGTTTTGGTCATATTCTATGAGGCTTGAACTTAAGTTTTAGCATGTTAGTCATATGCTATGAGCCTCGAACCTCTTTCAATCAAAGTGGAATATAGATTTGAACTTGTGCAAGCAAACTTAAGTTTGAGTGTGTATCTATTTGGGTGGGGGAGTCTCAAACTTAAGTTGGAGCCTTTGCAAAGATAAGAGGCTTGAACTTAGGTTTGAGCCTCTTCCACTCAAAAGAGTATGGAACTTAAGTTTGAGCATCCCTCAATCAACTCTAAGTACTTACCTATCTTTCTCATAGGCTAAGAGGCTTGAAGTCAAGTATGAGCCTCTCCCAAACGAAAGTGAATAGAGCATCATATATGAACACACCATCGAACTTAAGTTCGAGAATGTTAGTCATCAATTAGAGGCTTTTAAGCTCTACCTTGAGAGTGCACAGGTGGACAATGTCATCATCTTTGTACTTGTTGTTAGTAGCATATTTTTGAAATTCTACTATATCTATTATCTTCCCTGCTATTGTTCCTGTTATCTCTTGCGTAACTACTTTCTTACATGGTATCACAATTATTATGTATCTATTAGTAGAGATGAGCTCTTTCTAAACTTGCAAGTATACTCTTTTTATCACCATAGTATGTGAGTGATGGCTTCATCTTCTGGACTTGGTGCACACCTATACATATATGTATATGTATACGTATACATTGAATGTTATTGTTACAACAATTTATATTTGTGTGTCCACATTCATTGAAGAGAAGCTTGATGGAACAAATTACACACTCTAGAAGTTCAAAATTTTTGCAATTTTGGTCTCTTATGGGTTGTCAGATAAAGTCATGAGGCCAATAGGGCTTGATCTAGAGCCGATTTTGATGAAAGATCTATCAAATCCTAAAGTGACAATCCAACCTGATCCAGATCTTCTTCGAGACTAGAAGAGGTGAAATGCAGATGCATAATGTGCCATTGTTATTAGTGTAAGTGATCCAATGCTTACTCTAGTTCAACACACCACTAAAGCACATGAAGCTTGTGGCATATTGTCTCACCCATATGAGACTAAGAATCACACTCAGATTCAAAATCTTAAGAACCAATTAGCAAATGAGAAGCACTCTCAATCAGAGAAGTTTGAAGACTTTAAATGAATCAAACATTTACAAGATTGATTGGCTACTATTATTGTTTTGATAACACCTAAAGAATTGGCTTGTAGGTGTGTTTGAACTCTTCTTGCAAAATATGATGGGTTTGTAACCATCGTTAACACTCAGGTTAGACCCTCATCTCTTACTTTTGAAGATGCTTTTGCAATGATGTTAGAAGAACAAATGTGTTTGAAGAATAGGCAAGGTTCCAACGATGCAACATTTTCAAAAAATGAAAAGGGTAGAGGCTCTTCTGATAGTTCAAAAAAGAGGCCAAAGAAGAAGAAGAAGCTCACTGGAATCTATTTCTATTGCAAAAAGAGGGCCATGCCATTAAGGACTGTAAGAAGAAGCAAGCTAACAAGAGAAATATACTCTCAAATCCACATGGACGAATAGGAAATTGGCAAATAACATAGTTTTTGAACTACGCGTTGCGAGGAGGTATGTACACTTGCCCAAACTCGTGTGGATGAACCTCAGATATTAGATAATGGAGCATCTTGCCACATGACCAACAAGAAGGATTGCTATAGTTCCTTAATGCTTCTACAAGAACTCATCAATATAGTGATTGGAAATGAATCCAAATGTTCAAGTGAAGGGATAAGTACCATCTCTTTTGTTACTACCACTAGTGTTGAGAGGAAAATCTCTGATGTTTTGTATGTTCCTACTCTAAAAATAAATTTATTATCGGTTTCTTCCATAACAGATCGTGGTCTTGAAGTACATTTCAAAAAAGATGGTGCAAAAATTCTAGGTGGAACATGTATTACTATAGGAAAAGGAGTGTGGAAAGATAACATGTACAATTTAAGTGCCCTCAGTGCATCATAAGACAAAGAAACAAGTAGACTTTGGCATCAACATTTTGTGCACCTTGCATTTGCCATTCTCAAAGAGGTACAAAGAAAAGGGATGGTTGCTTATTTACCTGCATTTTCACATTTGCACGAACCATGTGAAGCTTGCATGGTGGGAAAGAAGAAAGGAATGCATCTTCAAAAGAGAGAATCATATGATCTCATTGACAAGCTCCTATAGAGTTGGTACATGTTGATCGCTATGGTAAAATGTCTACTCCTACTTTGGGAGGATCTTTCTACATTTCGTTGATAGTTGATGATTATACAAGAAAGATGTGGGTGTATTTTATTTGGGAGAAGGCTAATGCATTTGAAAAATTTAAAATGTGGCACAAGATTGTTGAAAATGAAATAGGTAGAAAACTAAAGAAGTTCCATAATGATCAAGGAGGAGAATTCTTATTGACAAAATTCAACAAATACTACAATGTTCATGGATTCAAGAGGCAACTTACCACCACCCACACACCTCAACAAAATGGTGTTGTTGAGAGACAAAATAGGATAGTAGTTGAAATGGCCTAGTGCATGTTGAAAGCTCAAGACATGCTTGATTCATTTTGGGTAGAAGCAGTTAATATGGTTGTGTATATTTTGAATAGATGCCACACAAAGGCATTGCACAACATTACATCTCAAGATGTGTACTCTAGTAAAAATCCTTTAATCATGCATTTTAGAATTTTTGGATGTTTTTGTTATGCACATATACCTGAATCAACAAGAACTAAGTTGGAATAAAAAAGAAGAAAATGTGTCTTGTTAGGATATAGTGAAGAGTCTAAAGCATATAGACTTTGGGATCCAAAGGCAAAGAAGTTCATTGTCAGTCATGATGTGGTATTTTATGAGCAACCACACCTAGTGGATAGAAAATTTAAACCCACTATCTCATAAACTAAAAATAACACATGTTATGCCTTCCCATAGACAAGTTAAGATCAATAAAGAGGAGACATCAAATTGATATTCTTCCACAAAAAAGCCAATCGATTATTGTTGTTGGTACAAATAACAAGCCAAAGTTTTTGGCTATTATCTCAAGACTACACATTGACTTATGCACCTCACATTGAGGATCATATATGAACACCTACTTAGTAACTTGATTGTATTTACCTTGGATAAATGTGAAACCAAGAGAGCGAAGAATCTTGTGAAGTTAGGAGCTGAAGCCACAAATCATTTGGTAGGAAGAATAAATTCAAATCATCCCTAAATTGTAGGAACACTTTTAGGTGAGGGAAAATTCAAATTCAAACTCACTTGATGAGTATAAATAGAGATGTTTTTAGTTGCAGGGTAGAGAGAGTAATTTCTGAGAGTCATTGAGTTACATCATTGAGCATACATTGATCTTAGCTCGTATATGAGTCATCGACTACAATTCCTTCTATCATATGTTCATTCACATATACAACTTGATACATTTCTTCAAGTTCATCTTTGTCTACTGTTCTCTATTACATCTTCATCATTTTGCAAAAATGATTTCTCTGTGTGTACCTAATCATTTGCTATGCTTTAAAATGGTATAGATAGATTGAATTTTCTATTATCTACATATCAAGATTCATTAACTTTGGTTTAGCCAATCTTTAAATATGAAGTGAGGAAAGTGACTGTGTCTGCACACCTTCTAGTTCCTAAAATGTCATAATGACCCCCCTGACTTGCTAGATTCATTTCTCAATGTATGGTGTCTCTAAATTCACGAAATAACTTTCTTTTGCTAGCTATACTCTCTAATTAGATGTGTGCAAAACCTCTCTAGTCAATTCATACTATATTGTGAGCTCTAAGCAAAATACTAAGCACCTACATTCCCAAAATAGAAGGTTTCTTCACATTCCTTGCATATCCAATTTATCTGTTTTGATGCAAATGTTTGATAATGATGTTCCAAAGCACTTGGTAGTTCTAAATGCATTAATGTGAATCCAAAAGAGTTTACTAAGCATCCCTAGAGATAACTTGGCAGGTGTAGAGAAGGTTTTGTGCAACACCAGCTCATCTCTGGAGCATATCAATCCATCTCCTCATAGTGGTATCAGAGCAACAACAAATCAACATGGGAGATGGATTTCCTTCATCCAGATACAAATTGGATCGAGGTAACTACTCGGCTTGGTCACTTAGAATAGAAGCTTATCTTCAAGTGAGAAACTTCTATGGTTGCATTTTTGGAGATGAGATGATGCCAATCCTCAAAAGCAAAGGACAACCAACTCAAGAAGAACAAGAGAGGTTAACCACATGGTGCTCAAAGGATGCTCTAGCTAGGTCATACATTCTTAACTCAATCTCTAATTTTTTTACTTCCACACATCAAGAGTTGCAAGACTTCACCAAGAGACTTGGAATGCTTTTGAAGCATTCTTTTCAGCAAGTACAAAGGCTATGAAGAATCAAGTATGGATGGAGTTCATCACACTCAAGAAGATGCCCAAGCAAAGTGTGAATGATTTTCTCGCCAAGATGAAGGACCTAGCAGATCAACTTGGGAGCATTGGAGAATTCATTGATGAAGAGTAGATCGTAAGGCAAGTAATCAATGGACTAAAGGTAGATTACAAATGGGAAGCCTTCACCATAGCTATGGGCCTCTACATGGACATGTAGGTTCCTGATTTCCACACCCTCATGGGATAGTTGTTCACACATGAGGCAAATCTTATAAAAAATGACACAAATCAAAAGGTACTCAATCCTTTGTCGTATATATAGATAAGAACAAGAATAAAGATGGCAAAGGCAAAGGTAAAAATTTTGATGATGAGGGCAACACCTCTCAAGCAAACTTTGTAGGTAAAGGTAGAGGCTGAAGAGGAAGAGGTAGACAAGGTAGGGGGAGATCTCAAAGCTCCTCTCCATGTGCCATATGTGGCTTAACTAATCACATTATTGAGAATTGCTTCACGAATCCTAGAAACCAAAGAGGAAGAGGTTACTATAGAGGAGGCCATGGAAGCTCAAGAGGAAGATTAAACAACAAAAATGGTTACAATAACAATTCATACAACAACAATAATTATCAAGAAGGATACAGAGGAGGAGAGACTACAACAACTATGTAGATGATAAAATTCAAGAGGACTCATTACTTCTTATGAACATGACCTAGCAAGGTAAAGTAGATGAACATGTATTCTATATAGACTCAGGTTGTTCAAATCATGTAGCAGGGAATGTAGCCCTACTCTCAAACTTGGAGGATCCAAGGAATAGACATGAAGTTCAAACAAGAGATGACACAATGCATACAGTGGAGAAGATAGGCAATGTGAAGACTTAAGATGGAAATATGAACCTGTTGAGCAAGGTATTGTATGTGCCAACCGTAACCAAAAATCTCATAAGTGTTGGTTTGAATGTTGAGAAAGGATTTCAGGTTAGATTTATAAAGAATGGAGCATTTTTTGAGGATCAACATCATAGATTCAAGAGGATAGTAAGAGGAGAAAATTCAAGTAGACTATTTACATTTGAGCTCCAAGACACTAGGAACATTGCCTTGTTCAATTATGGTAGTCAAACCTTATCAGAATTGGAAATTTGGCACAAGAGGTTAGCTCATATAGGTGAAAGGGCTCTAAAGCAAATCAGTAGGGATCAGAGTGTGCTTGGTTTACCAAATATCCCCAAAAAACATATGATTTAAAAATGTAGTGCTTGTTAGAAAGAAGGGATATATTCATGGAGACCTATTGGAATTAGTCCATACTAATGTATGGAGGCCAAGAAAGGAGCCATCAATCAAGGGATCCATGTATTATGTGTCATTTTTTGATGATTGTAGTAGATGGACAATACTATACTTCATGAAACATAAAGATGAAGTGATTTCATGCTTTAAGAAATATCTTGCATTAGTAGAAAATCAAACAGGAAAGTCTTTGAAGAGGCTAAAGGTTAGATGGAGGGGGAGAATATTTCTCCCATGACTTTGATTTTTGTCTCCAAGAGAGAGGAATCAAAAGAGAAATTACAACTAGATATACTCCAAAGCAAATGGGAGTGCTAGAGAGAAGACATAGAATTGTCGTGGAGGCTGCAAGATCAATGCTAAATGAGAAAAATTTTCCTAATTACATATGGGCAGAGACTGTATCTACAACCACCTACCTGATAAATAGACTTCCATCAAAAGCATTAGATGAGATGAAACCTTATGAAGCATGGAATGGAAGAAGACCTAGCCTTGATCATTGCAGGATTTTTGGATGCATATCATATGCACACATACCATCACAAATCAAAGGCAAATTGGACCCAAAGGAAGAGAAATGTATATTCATTGGCTATGACCTTAATCAGCTTTGTCATGAAGTAAATGCATTTATGAGAGATCTAGAGGAGCGTGCATCACTTGCATATTCACTTAAGATGAAGGAAGGATTCAAATCCCTTATTGTTGAGAAACAAGGCCAAAGAATAATCTCTTCTATGTTGAGAGAGAAGGGAAAATTCAATGGCATTAACATTACAAACTACTTAGATTTTTTTGAAGAGCAAGCTAGGATTTTTGGACTTCCCAAAGATCTTTTGATAACATTCTTTGAACAAATTGTTGATAGCTCTATCATAAACTGTGCCAGTCAATATGATAGTATTTCTTGGAGTGATTTTGGAAAGAAGATTCTCAAAGAGTTCTATCTTGAGGACTATATCCGACATAATCAGGATGATTCCCCAAAGCGTAGTAGCTTTATTACTCACTTACAAAATGATTATATTAGTGTTATGAACAACTTCCTAATGAGGATAAGATAACTTTTGAACCTGCTCTTGTGATCAATTTTCTTAAGCTTCTTCAACCTGAAACTCGTACAAAAGATGAATAACAACTAGAAGAGTCGGATAAGCTCTATGGTCTTACTAAAAATTGACAAAAAGTGTGTAGAGTAGTAGAGGTTGTAGCCCATAAACATCAAAGACAATCTATGCTTTACAAGCAAACTACTCTTCCTCAAGCTACCCTTCCACAAGCTAAGGAGCAAGTTAGAGAACAATCCTAGGCTATGCTTTTTGACTCTACTTCTAATCCTCAAATGATGGAGCCTACTCAAGGTTTTAAGGTAGAGCCAAACAAAATTCTAGTTGAACAACCTCAAGCGAAAATTCTCAGTAAGAAAATGGAAAGTATTATTGCTACACAATCCAATTTGTTCAAGATTGTAGATGCCTAAGAATCTAATTACATCAATACTTTCCCAAATCAAAGGAACCCTCCCGATCAAAATCCACAAGTAGCTCCCACTCAAGTATATCAAGTTCCTCCAATGAAAAATCCTGATCCTCATGTACAAAATCTTGAAATGTATCAAAACATGTATCCTCAAGACTCTCAAACAACTTCTCAAAATCCTCAAAATCAAAATGTTCAGAATCATCAACCATATACTATGGAAGCTCTGCTTGTACCTCATGTACCACATGCTGATCCCCAAGCTCCTCAAATACATCAATTGCCTTATCAAAATCCTAATTATCATGTTCAAGCAATACCTTACCAACAAAATCCTCAATTTCAAATTTTCCCACCACAAGTTAATCAAAATCCTCAAAATCTGAATGGTTTTGTATGTGGTCCTCATAGGTGTCCTTGGTGTGATTCATTAGAGCACTTTTTGAGATATTATGAGCTATTGAAGGTTGCTAAGAATCAACGAGTAGTATTAGATATAGACAAGAAAATTTGTGACTATCGATCTAGGCTACTTTTGCAATGAAATTACGGTAAGGGAGGAATGAAAAAGCACTATGAAAACATAACCATGATAGATGCAAGAACTAGAGGAGCAAAACTAGAATCTCTTGATGAACAAGAAGAAGAATCAAGTAAACCCACAAAGGAGGTTGACCTTTTCGTAGAGGCTTTAGTAAGAGCACAAGATGAGATTAGGAGAATAACCGCTCGAGAGTCACCAATAGAAGATCAATCTCTTATTTCTCAAAGCCTTTAGAGAAACAAGTGTTGGTGAAAATTTCCAAGCCTTCACATTTGGCTTACCTTGGTGGATTATATGTGGAAGCATGTAATGATTCATATGAACCATAGCTTGTAATACTTTGTCATTTACCATTTGTAAAAGATAAATCCTTGAGAAAGTTTTTCAGTAATGAAGAAAAGTTGCACCCGATTTTTCTGAGAGTTCTCCTTCTATGTTTGATCATTTCAAGAATCCTTTTGTAGACTTTTAATTCCATAGTTAATAAGTCTATGGTTAAAGTTTGAGAGCCTAATTGTAAAAAAGCTATGAGAATTATGAGTAGGAGCATTCATATGTGAAGAAGTGTTAAGTGTCTTCTGAAACAGGTGCAATCTCAATGGTCAAAGAATTGATCATTTCTCAGTGCACAGTGTAAAGTTTTGCACAAATGAGGAGTCAAAATCTAAGTTTGAAGGTAAGCCATCTATGGCTAAAAGCATTTGCATAAATGGGTTCTCGTTTGAGATAACCAAGCTTTATAAGTTGCAGGTGTCAAAGTCAACTGTGAAGAATTATAGTTTTAGACATAGGTGACTTGTTAAGATCATTTCTCAAGATATACTGAGTCTTTTGGAATGATTTAACTTGGAGGAGGTGTGCAAACTGTAGACAACAGGTTGTGCAAAGTTTTATAAAAAACTCTACACATTTGATAAGTCAATGAGTGAGTTATGTGCAGCAAACTTTTTGTGTAGTCACCTTCTTCATAGTTTGTTCAAGATTTTGGAAATTAAGTATTGATCCTCCAAATTGGTGAAGGTTTTTGAGTTACTCTTGATATAGAGGTGCTCTAACTTCAAGAGTAGCTTGTTCTATTGGAGATTAACACTCTCCATTAGTGGTATCAGAGCAGGAAGTATCAAAATTGAAGAAATGAGGACCCCGACTGCTGCAGTCATAAAGAATTCAACATTTGAAGATTCAAAAGGTGAGAGCTTGAGAGCAAAGCTTGAGAAGGAGGCCATAAGACGTCAAGAAAGACAAAAGGAACTTCATTCGAAGTAAAGGTAACCTTATTCCTCATAAAGCTTGAAGGATTTAATACACAGGGGAAGAAAGGATGGGAGATTCTCTTCAGATAGAGAAACTGGATAGAGAGAACTATCCAGCATGGTCAATCAGGATGGAATCTCATCTTATGAGCAAAGACTTGATAGGTTATATTACAGGTGAAGAAGAAAAGCCTCAGTTCAAAGATCCTAGTGTTCCAAATAGGGAGGAACTATCAGATTTGAAGACTTGGATGAAGAGAGATGCTCAAGCCAGGAGCATTATCTACATGGCAGTTAATGACTACTTGCTACCTCACATTAGAGGTCTTGAAAGTGCAAGTGATATATGGAATGCTTTGGAGGAGCATTTCCAAAACACCATAAAGTCAAGGAAGGCATCCTTGTGGGCAAAATTTACCACATTCAAGAAGAAGGCCTCTCAATCCATCTCAGATTATGTAACAAGAATGAAGGACATTGCAGATGCATTAGGAGCAGTTGATGAAGATATTGAGGAGGATAAATTGGTAAGGCAAATCCTTACAGGTTTGAGAGGTGATGACAAATGGAAGCCATTCACTTTGTCTACTGAATTATCACTAGATCATTTTACTCTTGACTTAAATCAGTTGCTAGGACACATGCTAACTTTTGACTAGGATGTCAAAGGTGAAAGTGATAAAAGTGCAGGTCAAGCAATGTATTCAAAGGATAAGAAGAAGAATAGCAAAGGGAAGCAACAAGCAAATGAAGATGAAGGTAGAACTAGCCAAGCTAACTTCCTAAGAGGAAGAGGAGGTGGCAAAGGTAGAGGAAGAGGCAGAAGTAATAAAGATGGAGGCAAAGCTTGTTGGATTTGTGGTAAGAAAAATCATTTAGCTAATGATTGCTGGCATAATACTCAGAATAATGGTGGATATAATCAGAACTTTAATTCAAGAGTAAGAGGTGGCAGAGATCAAAGAGGTAATTTCAGAGGTAGAGGTAGTAGAGGATACTTTGGAAGAAATGCAGGTAGAGGATTCCAAAGTCAACAATACAACAATACCTACTACAATTACGCTTCAGATCAGAAAGAAGATTCAACATTGATAATGAATGCAACTTGTGAAACGCAAAGTGAAAGAGTCTTCTACATTGACTCAGGGTGTAGCAATCACCTGAGTGGCAACATAGCCTTGATGACTGATTTAGAGAATAAGGTAACTAATTATGTAGTTCAAAAAGGTGACAATACAAAGCACAATGTGAAGACAATTGGATCAGTGAAGGCCAAGGATGGAAGTACTCTCTTGAGTAAGGTTTTGTATGTTCCTACAATTCCAAAGAATCTGATAAGTGTAGGACAAATTGTTGAAAAAGGTTATGAAGTTAGGTTCACTAATGAAGGAGTTTTTGTGGAAGACCCTAGCAATGGGTATAAACAAATTGTTTCAGGGAAGAAAGAAGGAAGACTCTTCACATTGAAGATTCAAGGTAACATTGGTCATGCCTTGTACACCTATGGAGGACATAAGATCTCAGAGTTAGATCTTTGGCACAAAAGGCTTGGACATTTTAATGAAAGAGGTATTAAAGATATGGTTAACAATGGTTCAATGCTTGGATTGCCTAATGTTGCAGGTCAACATATGACATATAGATGTGAGGCATGTCAATTAGGTAAGGCTCATAAGCAATCTTATTCCAAGCATGGTTTTATGTATTCAGAGAAGCTTGAGTTGGTACATACAGATGTGTGGGGACCATCAAAGGATTTTAGTATCAATGGTTCAAGGTATTATGTGATTTATGTTGATGATGCTACCACATGGATCACTATCTATGGGATTAAAGATAAGTCAGAGGTATTCAATACATTCAAACATTATCATGTGTATGCAGAGAGAATTACAGGTCAAAAGTTGAAGAGACTAAGGTCAGATGGAGGGGGAGAGTATTTCTCTAATGAGTTCAGTGATTACTTGTGGAATGTAGTTATAAAAAGGGAAATTACTTGCAGGTACTCTCCTCAAAAAAATGGTGTAGCAGAAAGGAGGAATAGAACTCTTGTTGAGTTTGCAAGATCCATGATGAAGGAGAAAAATTGCCCAAATTACTTGTGGGTTGAGGCTGTAAATACAACAACATATTTGGTCAATAGATTACCATGTAAAGCTTTGCAGGGTATGACACCATATGAGGCATGGTGGGGTAAGAGACCTACTCTAGATCATTGCAAAGTATTTGGATGTTTGGCATATGCATATGTGCCATCTCAATTGAGGCATAAATTGGAACTTAAAGCTGAAAAATATGTGTTCATTGGATATGATGATAAGCAAATGGGATATAGGTTGTGGATTTCATCCACAAAATAATTCCTTGTGTCTAAGGATGTTACATTTGATGAGCAAGGTACTTGGTATGCAGGTACACTTAATGTTCATGCAGGTGATGAAGAAGTTGTGAATCAAAAGAAAGGTAAATCAAAGGTTCAGATTGAAGAAGTGCCAAGGTTTAACCCAGAACAATGAAGTACAGGTTGAAGTTGAAGAAGTGCCAAGGTTTGACCCAGAATGTGATGAACTAGAAACTTGAAGGAGTGGAGAACTCAGAAGGTCAACAAGACATAAATGGCAACCTACAAGGTATAGCTATGACACTTCTTTTTTGGCTACCAAAGATTATGCTTATATGATAAAGGCAAATGAAGACCCTTGTACATATGAAGAGGCAAAAGGTAAGGAAAATTGGAAGAAATCTATGCAGGAAGAGTATGATGCATTGATGGAGAATCAGACATGGGATTTGGTTCCTAAACCAAATAGTCAGAAGATCATTGGATGCAAATGGGTCTACAAGACAAAGAGGTTTGCATATGGAAGTGTGTCTAGGTATAAAGCTAGACTTGTTGTGAAAGGGTTTGCTCAGACATATGGTATAGATTATGATGAGACCTATAGTCCTATGGCAAAGATGACAACCATCAGGACACTCATAGCTATTGCTGCATGTAAAGGTTGGAAATTATGTCAACTATTTGTGAAGAATGCTTTTCTAAATGGTTATATTTCAGATGATGTTTCATGGAGCAACCACAAGGATTTAGAAATGAAAGGTATCCAGATCATGTATGTAAGCTCAAGAGAGCTTTGTATGGTTTGAAATAGGCCCCAAGGGCATGGAATTATAGACTTGTGAAGTTCTTGAAGGAACTTGGTTTTCAAGTATCTAAAGCAGATAGTAGCTTGCTTGTCAAAGCAAGTGATGATGGGTTCATTTACGTGTGCATATATGTTGATGATATAATTCTTACAGGTACAGATGAGAAAGGCATTCAAAGTCTAAAGAAGCAAATGGAGAAAGAGTTCAAGATCAGTGACTCGAGAGACTTGTCATATTTCTTGGGCATGGAGATCTCATATACTCAACATGGAGTGTATGTAACTCAAGAAAGGTACTTGAAAAACTTGTTGATCAAGTTTAAGATGAATGATTCGAGGGTAGCACCTACTCCAATGGAGGTGAATCACAAATTGAGCAGATATGGTGGAGAAGATTTCAAGGACATGAAGCTATATCAAAGTTTGGTTGGTAGTCTGATCTATGCTACATTAACTAGGCCTGATTTGTCATATGCAGTTGGAGTATTGTCTCAATTCATGCATTGTCCTAGGAAAGAACATTGGGTTGCATGACAAAGAGTGTTGAGGTACATTAAGGGTACACTCAAAGAAGGTTTGTATTATGGTTTTACATCAGATACAAACATCAAGATATATAGTGATACAGATTGGGCAGGTAATCCTGATGATAGGAGATCAACTTATGGATACTTGTGTTATGTGGGAGATAAGTTAATTTCATGGTGTTCAAAGAAGCAACACGTAGTTGCTTTATCATCTACAGAGGCTGAGTACAAAGGTATGGTTGAAGCTGCAAAGGAAGTGATATGGCTTAAGACTCTTATGAAGAGTTTTGACATCATTCAGAGTACACCCACTATTCATGGAGATAACATGAGTTCATTGTATTTAGCTGCTAATCCTGTTTTTCATGCCAGGACTAAACACATTGAGATTCAGTATCACTTTCTAAGAGAGAAGGTGATGGATAAAGAGATTGAAGTAATACATACTCAGATAGCTGATATGCTAACAAAGAGCTTGGATGGACCAAAGCTACAGAGATTCAAAGACATGGCAGGTATAAAGAAGATAGAGAAAACCTCAATTGATGATTGAGGGGGAGCTGTTGGTGCAGGTCAATCAACAATTGAAGTTTTGATGAAGGTTTAAACTCAAGGACTGAAGAAAAGATCCAGATATGAAGCATGAAGAAAGTACATGTTCAGAGAATGAAGATGTGTATACATATGTATATTAATTTAGAGTTAGTTCACTTATACTTTTGTATGGTCATGAGCTTGTAAATATTTGACTATATATACAAGGGAAAATATCGGGGCAAATATGAGAGCGTGTGTGAGAACAAGAATTGAAGAGAATTAGAAGTCATTAGACACTTGTGAAGTGTATAGAATAGCTCTCTCATCTAGATGTAAAGTTTTTTAGTAATGAAGAAAAGTTGCACCCGATTTTTCTGAGAGTTCTCCTTTTGTGTTTGATCATTTCAAGAATCCTTTTGTAGATATCTAATTCCATAGTTAATAATTCTATGGTTAAAGTTTGAGAGCCTAATTGTAAACAAGCTATGAGAATTATGAGTAGGAACATTCATATGTGAAGAAGTGTTAAGTGTCTTCTGAAACAGGCGCAATCTCGATGGTCAAAGAATTGATCATTTCTCAGTGCACAGTTTAAAGTTTTGCACCAATGAGGAGTCAAAATCTAAGTTGGAAGGTAAGCCATCTATGGCTAAAAGCATTTGCATAAACGGGTTCTAGTTTGAGAGAACCAAGCTTTAGAAGTTCCAAGTGTCAAAGTCGATTGTAAAGAATTATAGTTTTAGACATAGGTGATTTGTTAAGATCATTTCTCAAGATCTACTGAGTCTTTTGGAATGATTTAACTTGGAGGAGGTGCGCAAACTATAGGCGACACACTCTGCAAAGTTTTATAAAAAACTTTACACGTTTGATAAGTCAATGAGTGAGTTATGTGCAACAGACTTTTTGTGTAGTCACCTTCTTCACAGTTTGTTCAAGATTTTGGAAATTATGTATTGATCCTCCAAATTGGTGAAGGTTTTGAGTTACTCTTGATATAGAGGTGCTCGAACTTCAAGAGTAGGTTGTTCTTTTGGAGATTAACACTCTCCATCAAATCTTTGAAGAGCCTTGTATCTCATGGAAGTAGAAAGCATATTAGCTACGAGATTCAATGAAGGAATAACTCCTCAATCATAGGGATCACTTTTAGTTGGAGCCAAAACTTGAATTCAAATTCAAACTTCAAAGAGGACTCTTATAAAAAGAGGCTTTGTAAATCTCACGGCTATGGGACCTTATTCTGTGCCTTTGCCTTGATCATTTTAGGAACTAAGTGGCTTACATCATAGCTCACTTAGATCATTATCATTGAGCATCATTATAATGCCAATGTTCTTGTACAATCATGTTTTATAATACATATAGTTGATTGATCATCTCTCTCTACTTCTTTGCTATGACTACTCAAAACAGTGAACTTTTCTTGATCATATCTCAGTGATTTCTCAATCATTTTGCATGATCTATAGCTTGCTCGAACCAACTTGAAGTCTAATTTCTACTTTCAAAGTTTCAAAGAATTTGGTTCATCCATTTGGGAGAAATCGCCATCAAACTACTCACTAGTCATCCACTATTCAATCCCTAAAAAGTTAGGGGTAATCCTTGGATTGCTAAATTGATTTCTCAGAGCAGAGTTTGTTATTTTAGATGATTCGACTTGCAATCATTAGCTATCTAAGCTAATTTGATTCCCTCAAAAGTAATTCAATTAATCGTTGTTGTACTGTGAGCACTCAGCAAAAGAACCAAGAGGTATCTAGACCAAAATAGCAAGTTTTGTGAGACTAGCTATCTGTGAAGTAGTCTGTTTTGATTCAATTGTTTGAAGTACATAGGTACTCTCTTGGTGTGTTCAAGCTAAAAGGGCCTACAACATAACTCTAAAGTTTGATAGGGCAGGTACAAAGCAGGTTTTAGCAGTACTACCTCACCTCCTTGAGGTATCCATCCATCTCTTCCAACAATGGTATCCCTTATTTTATTGACAAATTGGACAAGAATAATTATCCAACATGGTCCTTGAGGATGAAGACCTATCTAAAAGGAAGGAGTCTCTATGGATACATATTAGGAGATGAGGAGATGCCCATATTCAAAAGCAAAGGTCAACCTACAAGAGAGGAGCTAGAAAGACTCAACTCATGGTGTGCCAAAGATGCTTTAGCAAGGTCATATATACTTAACTCTATTTCTGACTTCCTTCTTCCTCACATTAGGAATTGTAAAACATCCCAAGAGACTTGGGGTACATTATCTTCATATTTTTCTTCCAATACAAGAGCTAGAAAAAATCAATTGTGGATTGAGTTTATCACTCAAAGGAAGCAACCCAAGCAGAATGTTTCAAAGTATGTGACCAAAGTAAAGGATGTGGATGATCAATTGGCAAGCATAGGAGAGGAGATTGAAGAGGAGCAAAGAGTGAGACAAATAATCAATGGCATCAAGGCAGATCATAAGTGGGAAGCTTTCACAACTTTTATGGACCTTTACATGGACATGCGAATCCCAGATCTCACCACACTCATGGGACAACTCTTTACCCATGAAGCGAAGCTCAACAAAAATGGTGAACCATCAAGAGGTAACAATTCTTCTGCCCTCTATACAGATAAAGGAAAATCTAAAGATAAAGGAAGGAGCAAGAAGCTTGAAGATGAAGGTACTACTTCTCAAGCTAAGTATGTAGGGAGAGGTAGGAACTCAAGAGGAAGGGGTAGAGGAGGTAAGCAAGGTAGGGGGAGACCTTTCAACTCTTCCCCATGCAATATATGTGGACTGTCTAATCACACAATAGATGAGTGCTATAGGAACTTCAAGAACCAGAGAGGAACATGATTTCAAAGAGGTGGCTACTCACAATCAAGAGGAAGATTCAACCATAATCAAGGATACAACGCTACAACAAGAATTATCAAGGAGGATACAAATCACGAAAATACTTCAACAATTATATAGAGGATCAAGAAGATTCTCTTCTCATTATGAACATGACTTCAAAACAATGTATGAATGATGAGCACCTCTTCTATATTGACTCAGGTTGTTCAAACCATGTAGCAAGCAATGTAGCTCTCCTTTCTGATCTTGAGGAGCCCAAGGGAAAGCACCAAGTGCAGACAGGTGATGACACCAAACGTTCAGTTGTCAAAGTAGGAAATGTCAAAACTTCTGATGGGAATAGGAATCTGCTGAGCAGAGTTCTTTATGTACCTACTATCACAAATGATTTGATGAGTGTTGGACAAATAGTGGAAAAAGGTTTGCAGGTTAGGTTCAATAAATATGGAGCTTTTGTGGAGGAACCCCAACATGGATTCAAGCGAATTGTCAAGGGAGAGAAAATAGGTAGATTATTTACATTTGAGCTTGAGGACACTAGAAACATTGCACTTTACAATTATAAGGATCAAACTTTGTCTGAATTAGAGATTTGACACAAAAGATTAGGGCACATTGGTGAGAGAACTTTGAAGCAGATATGTAGAGATCAATGTGTGCTTGGGATACCTAATGTATCCAAGCAACATATGATCTATAAATGTGGTGCTTGTTAATTTGGTAAATCACACAGGTTACCCTTTACAAAGAAAGGCTATATGCATGAGGATTATTTGGAACTTGTCCACACAGATGTGTGGGGACCAAGCAAGGATCCTTCAATTTTAGGTTGAAGGTACTATGTGTCATTTATTGATGATTTCAGTAGGTGGACTATCTTGTATTTCATGAAACATAAAGATGAAGTATTCAGTTGTTTCAAGAAGTATCTCCCACTTGTGGAAAATCAAACAGGAAGAAGTCTAAAGAGGATAAGTTCAGATGGAGGAGGTGAGTACTTCTCCAATGAATTTGATGCCTTTTTGTAGGACACAGGTATCAAAAGGGAGATTACTACCAGGTATACCCCTGAGCAAAATGGGGTAGTAGAGAGGAGAAATGGGTTGATTGTGGAAGCAGCTAGATCAATGCTTAATGAAAAGAAATTGCCTAATTACTTGTGGGCAGAGAGTGTTTCTACTACCACTTATCTTATTAACAGGTTACCCTATAAGTGACTTGATGGGATGACCCCATATGAGGCATGGCATGGTAGGAGGCCATCACTTGATCATTGTAGAATATTTTGATGTGTTTCATATGTGCATGTTCCATCCCAAATCAGAGGTAAGTTAGACCCTAAGGCAGAGAAATGCATCTTCATAGGGTATGATTTAAATCAGAAAGGATACAGGTTTTATAATACATCCAACAAAGGCTTTATGGTCAGTAGAGATGTTGTGTTTGATGAGAATGATTTTTGGTTTGAAGTTGAATGTAGGAAGGTCAAATTGCCAAATGACTTGGAAGAAGAATTTCCAAGCCTCACCAAGGAGGAGACAAGCACAATTGAAGACATCAAATCAGATGATGAGGACACCATCAACTTGGAAGAGTTCAAAGCATGGAAATCAAAGGGAAAGGCCAAGATGAAGAGGTTGGAGGACATACCTGAGTGATCCAACCAAGCAATAAGGAGGTTACAAAGAGAGAGTAAGAAGCCAATCAGATATGGTTATGATACTTCACTAGTTACTAAGCATTCCATTTATCTTGCTAAGGATTCATCACTTGAGGAACCTTCTTCATATGAAGAAGAAAGTACTAAAGCAGAATGGAAAGAAGCTATGGATGAAGAAATAGAAGCACTGCAAGAGAATGACACTTGGGAGATAGTACCCAAGAAAGCATCACTGAAGTTAATTGGTTCTAGATGGATTTACAAAATCAAAAGGAACTCAGATGGATCCATAAATATGTATAAATCTAGACTTGTGGTTAAGGGTTTTGCACAAACCCAAGGAGTAGATTATGAAAAAAAATTTTCACATGTGGCCAAGATGCCAACCATCAAAGTCTTGGTGAGTGTGGCTGCATCTAGAAATTGGAATATGTATCAACTAGATGTGAAAAATGCCTTTCTCAATAGCTGGATTTCAGAGGAGGTTTACATGGCTCAACCTCCTGGCTATGAAGACCCAAGCAAGGTAAATCATGTGTGCAAATTGAGCAAAGCTCT
This sequence comes from Ceratopteris richardii, assembly GCA_020310875.1. Classification (NCBI taxonomy): domain Eukaryota; kingdom Viridiplantae; phylum Streptophyta; class Polypodiopsida; order Polypodiales; family Pteridaceae; genus Ceratopteris; species Ceratopteris richardii. The sequence continues at coordinate 87,901,124 of CM035438.1, read as the reverse complement.
TCATGGTTTGAAACAGGCACCTAGGGCATGGAACCATAGGTTAACTACATATCTTCAAGACCAAGTATTCATGATAAGCAAGGCAGATTCTTGTCTGTTTGTCAAGAGGAGTAAATCAGAAATGATATACTTATGTGTATATGTTAATGATATCATTCTTATAGGTAGTGATGCCAATGGCATCAAACAAATAAAAAACCAGATGATGAAGGAGTTCAAAATTAGTGACCTAGGGTTTTTGAAGTATTTTCTTGGACTTGAGTTAGACTACACTAACTCTGGAATCTACATCACTTAGAGGAAGTATGTACAGGACATGTATAAGAAGTTCCATCTAGAAAATGCAAAGGTAGCTAGCATCCCTATGGAGGTAAATCATAAATTGAGTGCTCATGAAGGTGATTAGCTTGAAGACATTATAGGATATCAAAGCATAATTGGAAGTCTAAACTATGCAACCTTAACAAGGATTGACATTTGTTATGGAGTAAGTAATCTGATTCAATTCATGCATAAACCTAGAGCATCTCACTTGATAGCTACTAAAAGGATTTTGAAGTATCTCAAAGGTACTCAAAATCAAGGTCTTTACTTCCCATACACATCCGACTTGGACATTAAGCTATACTCAGATGCAGATTGGACAGGTTGTAAGGATGACAGAAGAAGCACTTCTAGATATCTATCTTTTGCAAGTGATAAGCCCATTTCATGGTCTTCCAAGAATTAACCAATCGTTGCTCTATCTTCAACAGAAGCTGAATACATGGGATTAGCAAATGCTACACAAGAAGTTATTTGGATTAGATTGCTCTAATCAGATTTGGGACTTCATACTCATTCACCTATGATCTTTGGTGATAACACAAGTTCTTTGCATCTTGCAACCAATCCTATTTATCATGCAAGAACCAAGCATATAGAATTACACTATCACTATGTTAGAGAGAAACTTTTGAGCAAAAAGATTCAATTAGCATATGTATTCACAAACATGCAATGTGCTGATTTGTTAACCAAAGCACTTGATGGTACTAAGCTTTGCAGGTTTAAAACCATGATTGGATTACAGGACATTCAAGAAGATTCATGAAGAAGTGCAAGCCAAGATGTTTGGCTTGAGGGAGAGCTGTTGGTGTAAATGTCCAAGCCTTCACATTTGGATTACCTTGGTGGATTATATGTGGAAGCATGTAATGATTCATATGAACCATAGCTTGTAATACTTGGTCATTTACCATTTGTAAAGATAAATCCTTGAGAATCTTTCAAGAGCCTTGTATCTTATAAAAAGAGGCTTTGTAAATCTTGTAGATATGGTGACTTATTCTATGCCTTCTCCTTGATCATTTGTAGGAACTAAGTGGCTTACTTAATAGGTCACTTGGATCACTATCATTGAGCATCATTAGAATGCCAATGTCTGTGTACAATCATGTTTTATAATACATATAGTTGATTGATCATCTCTATCTACTTCTCTGCTATGACTACTCAAAACAATGACTTTGCTTGATCATATCTCAATGATTTCTCAACAATTTTGCATGATCTATAGCTTCTTGGGATCAGCTTGAAGTTTAATTTCTACTGTCAAAGCTTCAAAGAATTTGGTTCATCCATTTGGCAGAAATCGCCATCGAACTGCTCACTAGTCATTCACTGTTCAATCCCTAAAAAGTCGGGGGGTAAGCCTTGGATTGCTAAAAATTGATTTCTCAGTGCATAGTTTGTTATTTTAGATGATTCTAGTTGAATCTCATTTGATTCCCTCAAAAGGAATTTGATAAATTTTTATTGTACTGTGAGCACTGAGCAAAAGAACCAGCATGTATCTATACCAAAATAGCAAGTTTTGTGAGACTAGCTATTTGTGAAGTAGTCTGTTTTGATTCAATTGTTTGAAGGATCATCTCCAAAATACATAGGTGCTATCTTGGTGTCATTTGCAAGCTAAAAGGGCCTACAACATAACTCTGAAGTTTGATAGGGCAAGTACAAAGTAGGTTTTAGCAGCACCACCTCACTTCCTTGAGGTATCCATCCATCTCTTCCAACAACAAGAACAATCAAAACAAACTCAAGACCAAACACAAGAACATGAAAATAAAACATGATCCTGAGCAAAAACAAAAAAACCAAAGAGAAAACATAAAGCCATCTTGATTTCAAAAATTGAGAGAAAAATAAATCCTATGAAGATTTTAGATGACATTTTGCTTAAGAGTCGTGCAACTATGTCTTTAGACCAAGTTCGGTCTATTGCAAAACCTATTTTTAAAGATAACTTTATTGGCCTAATTAAAAGGAAGAGGTTTCCACTTAATCTAGATACTGAGATGCAAGATTCTCTAGATCAAGATCAAGCTATGAATGAAGCTTTAAAATTTGATGAATCTAATGAAGAGGACCTTGATGATGATGAAGTAAATGTCAATAAAAATTTGTTAGGGCCTATTCAATCTGACCATGAAAATCATGAAAACAATCTTGAAAGTCATTTTAAGTGAAGCTTTTTGTCTAGAGGTACATCAAAGATGCGTGTTAAAATAGGCAATGATAAGAATGCTATCATTGTAAATAAGAAGTACCTCTTAAGCTAATTTGGCAGGCAGAGGAAGAGATTCAAGAGGAAGAAGCACAAGAGGTAGAGAAGGGAAGGGAAGAGCTCAAAGCTCATCACTTTGTGCCGTATCTGGTCCATAAAATCACTTCACACAGGATTACTTTAGGAATCCAAGGAATCATAGAGGAAGAGGATACAACAAAGGAGTCTATGGAACTTCAAGAGGCAAGAATAACAACCCCTATGGATATAACAACAATCATCAAGAAGGATACAAAAGAAAGAGAGACTACAACAATTACATAGATGATCAAGCTCAAGAAGATTCACTTCTACTTATGAACATGACAATGAAGGAAGGTAAGTCTAACGAGCATGTATTCTACATAGATTTCGGATGCTCAAATCATGTGGCAAGAAATGTATCTTTATTCTCAGACTTGAGCATGAATTCCAAACATGTGATTACACAAGACATCGAGTTGAGAAGATAGGAAATGTGAAGACCTCTAATGGTAATGTGAACCTACTAAGTAGAGTTCTTTATGTGCCAACCATTACAAAGAATCTAATAAGTGTAGGTTAGAATGTGATATCAAAACTTGAGGTTTGGTATAAGAGGCTAGCTCACATTGGAGAAAGAGCCATCAAACAAATCAGTATAGATCATACTATAATTGGACAACCCAATATCTCAAAGCAGCACATGATATACAACTGTAGTGCATGCTAATTTGGGAAATCACATAGAAACAATTCATTAAGAAGGGATACATACATGGAGATCATTTAGAGCTTGTCCACACAAATGTTTGGGGACCAAGCAAAGAACCTTCAATCTTAGGATGAAGGTATTGTGACATTCATAGATGATTGTAGCAAATGGAGTATTTCATACTTCCTGAAGCATAGAGATGAAGTATTTTCATGCTTTAAGAAATATTTAGCTCTTGTGGAGAATAAAATAGGTAAAAGTCCAAAGCATAGACATGAAGTGCAAACTCCGGATGACACAAAGCACAATGTGGAGAAGATTGGTAATGTCAAAGCTTCCAATGGTAGGACAAACATTTTGAGTAAGGTTATCTATGTACCCACTATCACTAAAAACCTAATAAGTGTAGGCCAAATAGTTGAAAAAGGCTTGCAAGTTAGGTTCACCCAACATGGAGCTTTTGTGGAAGATGCATGTCAAGGCTTCAAGAAGATAGCCAAAGGTGAGAAGCATGGTAGGATTTCTACTTTTGAAGTAGGAGAAACCAGCAACATAGCTCTATTCACTTTTGGGTCTCAAACCCTAAGTGAGCTTGAAGTGTGGCATAAGAGACTTGCTCATGTGAATGAAAGAACCTTGAAGGATATATACAAATATCAAAGTGTTCTAGGACTATCGAGCATATCAAAGCAACACATGATCAACAGCTTTGATGCATGTCAAATTCAGAAGGCACAAAGACAACCATTCAACCACAAAGGCTACACCCACAACAACTTATTGGACTTACTACATACAGATGTATGGGGACCAAGTCAAGAACCTTCATTGGCAAGATCAAGGTATTATGTCTCATTTATTGACGACCATAGTAGATGGACTGTTCCATAGTTTATCAAGAGTAAGAATGAAGTGTTTGATTGCTTCAAAAAGTATCTAGCACATGTGGAGAATCATACAAGTAGATCACTCAAGAAGCTCAGATCTGATGAACGAGGAGAATACTTCTCCAAAGAGTTTGATGAGTTCTTACAGGGTAAAGGTATCAAAAGGGAAGTGACTACTAGGTACTCTCCCCAACTAAATGGAATTGCAGAGAGGAGAAACAAGAAATTTGTTGGATCACCCCGAACAATGCTTGAAGAGAAGAAGTTGCCACATTATCTATGGGTAGAAACTAATTCAACTGTTGTGTACCTTGTCAATAGACTACCATCCAAATCACTTCAAGGTATGACTCCTTATGAAGCATGGCATGGAAGAAAACCTAGTCTTGGACATTGCAAGGTTGTTGTTTAGCTTATCTTCATGTACCATCACAAAAAAAAAATAAGCTAGATGAAAGGGCAACAAAGGCAGTGTTTATTGGATACAATTCATCTTAGATGGGTTATAGGTTCTATAATCCTTCAACCAAGCAATTCACTACAAGTAGAGATGTTGTGTTTGAAGAACACAGGTCTTGGTATGATGAAGATGTTGGAAAACAATGATCCTATTGGTCAAAAGTATCCAGAACTAAAGCATAGCATGCAGTCTTTATAGGTTCTCCTCCAAGATAAGCGACCGGCGCCTTGGCTAGTTGATTGGCCTTTCAAAGAGGCGACCATGGTTCAAGTCCCCGATCCTGCAACGCCATTCGCGTGAGTTTTTTGATGCTTTTACCATTCAAACAACGGATGACAGCGGATGGACGCGATATTCGATAAAAGAGTAGATTTTTTGAAGAATACGATCAAGTGATTTATTCGATCGCAGATCGTAGCTTTATTAGCTTTATTATTAGCTTTTCAAGGACAACAACTACTATATAAGAAGCACCTTGGGCTCATTATATTCATCCTTCACCTAGGATCAACACAAGCTTTCGAGAGCTTGGACCTCACTAGAGGTGGTGTTTCTTCTAGCACATGGGGCAGCCATGGTGCTAACTTGAAGCTTGTTGAGGAGCAGCTATGGAGTTCTTCTTAATGATTCTTCTTGGAGAAGATGAAGGGTGTGCTCACACTCTACCTCATGGAGAGGAGGTTATCTCTTGTTCATGGCAAGAAGACTTGATTATTAGCAGCTTGATGGTGAGGATCACCCATCTACATGATGTATTTGAAGATCATCTTCTACAGGAAGATGTTAGGTTGAAGATTATCTTCTACAAGAAGATGTCTGGCTACTTCAAAGACATTGGATGGGACCATCTACATGATTTTGAAGATTATCTTCTACAGGAAGATATTAGGTTGAAGATTGTCTTCTACAAGAAGATGTCGGGCTACTTCAAAGACATTAGATGGAGATTAACATAAGATTCACATCTTATGTTAAGTATTCAGGTACATATTCTCTTTATGCACACAGGTACTACTTGAAGTTTATGGAGGCTGTGGCGTTCATATCAGAAGGAGTCCTATTCGGCATAGGTACAAGAGAATCACTACGTATATGCTTTATGCATATTTTATGAGGTGTTTAAGAAGGTGTGTTCACATGAGTTTGAGGATTTCCATTCACACTGATCCTTCCTCTTTTAGTCACTCATATTCACTCTTCTATAACCTATAAGGTCACACATCTCATGTATATTCAGATTACTGCCCACACATCTGAATATGTTTGTTACATTGTACATTCACTCATGCATCTATTTCTCATCACATAGAGTGGCTGAGAATTTTACTCCCACATTGTACATTGAACATTGGTATATATGATACTATGAGTAAGCGATGGCTTATGTAACACCTTACACATGACGTCTATTCTTTCTCTATCTTTGTCTCATCATATGTATGATTAAGTTGTGGTATGTTCATGTTTTGTCAATATGGAAGATTGCTGGAATTAATGTTGTACATGAATGGAACTATGGAACCATGGACCTGTGACATGAGCCTAAGGGCCTACCTCACTTCCAACATTTGGTATCAGAGCACTAAGGTTTTTGGTTACAGAACTTTAGATCTTTGGCATCAATGCATTAAGGCTCATTCATGTCCTAAGTTCCCAGAATTCCAGATTTACAACATATGATTTAAAGGCATCTTCTAATATTTGACATTTGACATACACACTTAATCTAGATGAGTAGAGATTTGAGAATTAGACACTTCAGTTACATGTGTATTCATCAGTGTGGAGTATGAAGTTGATGATCTGTTAGCAGCCGAATATTTTTGGAAGAGTATGCAAATACTTTACAAAAGTATTGTTTGAAGACCCAGACTTGATGAAGAGAAGAGTACTTCAAATTCAAGGAAGAACAATGGTTTAGAGAAGATGAAGAAATCAGATCGACATCAAATCACAGGTATCAGTTTCTACTATCAGATTAACATTTGCAGGTCATGTCTTAGAAGAGCAGTTATGAAGAGATTTGAAGAAATTCAAGGAATGCTTTTATACGCTTTCATCATTTGAAAGTTAAAGACTACATCAAAATAGGTATCTAGAGGTTTTTCTAGAAAGTTTTGAGAAATCTCTTTCATGGAAAGAAAGTTCATCTAAGAAGACAAGTGCAAAGATGAGATGAGTTTTTTCAGCCAATTTTCTGTTGTAAGTTGGTTGGATATCAAGGTACAAATGTATATAGAGAAGGTAACTCTAGAAGGGCAATTCATCATTCAGACAACGATTGGTGAATTTAGTCATTTCAGACATTTGAAGTAGAATTTTGATTCAGAGATATGAGGAGATGATAAAACATGATTCTATATTCACTTCCATTCTCTTACTCTAAGCATTAGAGGAAGAGAAAAGTTCAGTTGAAGAAGTCAAGAGTGTTTGCTACTTCAAGATGAAGAGAACAAAAGGTATGGAAGAGAAGTTTGAAGATGTTGACATCATCAGGTGGAAGAAAGATGCAGAAGAAGAAAGTCCATCATTTCCAAAAGAAAAGTAAGGCTTCCTTTTCTCATATATTTTCCATATACTTTTCCTATTTTATCCTCTACATCCAAAGACAAGTCTACGAGAACATCTTGTTTAAAGAAGAAGCAGTTTCTTGTTTTGCATTACACTTGGTCATGATTTAGTAGATTTGACAAAGAATTGCATTGAGAGAAACAAAAGCACTCATATGTGTATGAGTTATGTTGAAGCTTTTGAGCAGGCAGCTTACATGTTCCCTCAAAGAATTCTTGGAGTGTCAATACAGAGCTACTTGGTATATGACAAGTTGCAGAGAAGTATATTTCTTCTTTATCTAACTCTTGAGGTAAAAGAGTTTTTTGTAGCAGATGTTGAAGACTTGGGTTGAGGTTTTATGTTTGGAAAAGATTACCTCATATTCAGTATTTTCAGAAAACTTCAGAAAATTCAGAATCTTGTTGATGTACCAGTCAGTTGAAGAATCTACTTTTTATGATTGTCTTGATTTTTGGATACATGCTTGTATTCAAAAAGGTGTTCCATTAGATCCTATCACTTGATTGAAAAGTGGAGTTAGCCAAAAGAAAATCAAGCAGGTACTATCACATTTCACCTGGGTAAAATATGAAAGTTATGAAGTATCAACTTGCAGCTTTTGGAGTTCTCAAGGTGAGAAGTTCGTCCACTTATGTTTCAAGTAGGAATTGCAGATTCCTTGAAGGATTTGTTTGAAGAAAAGTTTTACAACTTTTTGAGAAGCATGGACACTTGGAGACATTCAGGTAAACAAATCAAACATTCAGTCTTGAAGGTTTGATAAGAGCAGATTCTACACAGGAGAGATCATTGATCTTGAATAGATCTTGTATGATCTCGAGTATTTATGATTCAGTTGTCTATCCTTTGTTTGTGAAGATTCTTAACATTGGAGAAGTAAGTCAAAGATTCAGATTCTATCAGATTTGTGTTGCAAAGAGATAGAAATACTTGTTATGTGCAGAAGGGTATGAATCCTAAAATGCTTTCAGCAAGGTTTTATCAGCTAACCTTATTCTATAATATGGGAGGCTGAAGACTTACAGTAAAAAGCTATTAGCAACTGCAGTGCTAATAAAAAAAAGGGTTCAGAGATTTTGTTTCAGATACAGGTATTGATCACTAAACATCAGATTTATTGAAAGAAGGAAGACGTTCCACATTTCATAAAGTCTGATATATTTGAAGAATTTTGGATACTAGTGTTAAGTCATCCAAGGGGTGATGAAACATGAAGACTTATTTTCAAGCCATATGTAAAAGAATGCAGATTCATACCTACATGTATTCCTATATTTCCTTTGTCAGGTTATCTTTATGTTCCAGCTTTGAAAGAAGAAGGAAGAAGGAGAATGTTTGGAGAAAGTTCATGTTAGGATGTTCCTGTTCAGGAGAAGGTTCCAGATTTCTATTGAAGAGAAGCTTGATATTTCAGAGAGGTATATTTCAAAAGTGCGCACATATATGTTTATACCAAGTTCTGAAGGAAAGAGGTATGAAGGATTTAAAGCATGAAGACATGATGACATCATAGATTTTTTGACTCATATTTCAGTTGATTTCAATTGAGATGAGTCGACATGACTTGAGTACAGTCAGAGATGAACCAGCAGTGTTCATAATACACTAAGTTGTGAGTTGACAGTCACAGGTTCCAGGATTCAGTTCCTGATTTTGTTTAGTGTATTTACATGACACAGCAGAAGTACGTTGAGAAATCCTTTTGGAAGGTAAATGCAAATATATAGATCCTAGTGTATGTTTTCAGGTTTTTGAAGACAAGAGATAGCAGGTGCAGAGACAGTTCATGCTATATTTGTTATCAAGCAGTGATTGCTTGATGAGTACACTATTGGATATCTAGTTTGCATATTTTCTCAAGTAATATGGTTCATATTCAGCAAGTTCAAGTTTTTTGAAGAAAAGTCAAATTCAGTTTTGAAGAAGACGTGTTCTGAAGTGCTGGAGTACAAGCTTGAAGCTTGTGGTAATTTGCAGATTGTGACAGTTTGCAGATTCAGTTCAGTTTGTACCAATATGCCATTGCAGGGGGGATTGTTGGAAAACAATGATCCTATTGGTCAAAAGTATCCAGAACTAAAGCATAGCATGCAGTCTTTATAGGTTCTCCTCCAAGATAAGCGACCGACGCCTTGGCTAGTTGATTGGCCTTTCAAAGAGGCGACCATGGTTCAAGTCCCCGATCCTGCAACGCCATTCGCGTGAGTTTTTTGATGCTTTTACCATTCAAACAACGGATGACAGCGGATGGACGCGATATTCGATAAAAGAGTAGATTTTTTTAAGAATACGATCAAGTGATTTATTCGATCGCAGATCGTAGCTTTATTAGCTTTATTATTAGCTTTTCAAGGACAACAACTACTATATAAGAAGCACCTTGGGCTCATTATATTCATCCTTCACCTAGGATCAACACAAGCTTTCGAGAGCTTGGACCTCACTAGAGGTGGTGTTTCTTCTAGCACATGGGGCAGCCATGGTGCTAACTTGAAGCTTGTTGAGGAGCAGCTATGGAGTTCTTCTTAATGATTCTTCTTGGAGAAGATGAAGGGTGTGCTCACACTCTACCTCATGGAGAGGAGGTTATCTCTTGTTCATGGCAAGAAGACTTGATTATTAGCAGCTTGATGGTGAGGATCGCCCATCTACATGATGTATTTGAAGATCATCTTCTACAGGAAGATGTTAGGTTGAAGATTATCTTCTACAAGAAGATGTCTGGCTACTTCAAAGACATTGGATGGGACCATCTACATGATTTTGAAGATTATCTTCTACAGGAAGATATTAGGTTGAAGATTGTCTTCTACAAGAAGATGTCGGGCTACTTCAAAGACATTAGATGGAGATTAACATAAGATTCACATCTTATGTTAAGTATTCAGGTACATATTCTCTTTATGCACACAGGTACTACTTGAAGTTTATGGAGGCTGTGGCGTTCATATCAGAAGGAGTCCTATTCGGCATAGGTACAAGAGAATCAATACTTATATGCTTTATGCATATTTTATGAGGTGTTTAAGAAGGTGTGTTCACATGAGTTTGAGGATTTCCATTCACACTGATCCTTCCTCTTTCAGTCACTCATATTCACTCTTCTATAACCTATAAGGTCACACATCTCATGTATATTCAGATTACTGCCCACACATCTGAATATGTTTGTTACATTGTACATTCACTCATGCATCTATTTCTCATCACATAAAGTGGCTGAGAATTTTACTCCCACATTGTACATTGAACATTGGTATATATGATACTATGAGTAAGCGATGGCTTACATAACACCTTACACATGACGTCTATTCTTTCTCTATCTTTGTCTCATCATCTGTATGATTAAGTTGTGGTATGTTCATGTTTTGTCAATATGGAAGATTGCTGGAACTAATGTTGTACATGAATGGAACTATGGAACCATGGACCTGTGACATGAGCCTAAGAGCCTACCTCACTTCCAACAGAAGACAAACAAAAGGTAACTCTACCATATGATCTTGATTTTGATTCTCACCAATTAGGAAACAAGAATGATACAAAGGTCCAAGATCCAAGAAATGATACAGACAATGAACATGATGAAAGGGAAAAGGATTACAAGCTATGGAAGTCAAGAGGCAAAGCAAAGATGCAAGAGGTTGGAGAATGCTCAAAACAAGCACCTAGAAGATCAACAAGAGAGAAGAAACAACCAAAAAGGTATGGATATGATTCCACATTTGTTATGAAGCATTCAATCTACTTGGCAAAAGATTCAATTTCAGAGGAACCCTCAACCTATGAAGAGGCAAAGGGAAACCCTAATTGGGAAAAGGCCATGAAAGAAGAAATAGATGCATTGAAAGAGATGGACACTTGGGATTTGGTTCCAACGTCACAGAATCAAAAAGTAATTGGTTGCAAATGGGTATATAAAGTTAAAAGAAATTCATAGGGATCAATTTGCAGGTACAAGGAAAGATTAGTTTCCAAAGGATGCTCACAAACTCATGGTATAGACTATGAGGAAACACTCTCACTAGTTGCAAAGATGACTACAATCAGGACATTGATAAGTTTAGCTGCTGCATGGAATTGGAGACTCCTCCAACTTGATGTGAAAAATGCATTCTTAAATGGTTGGATAAGTGAAGTGGTATACATGTCACAACCACCAGGTTTTGAAAACCCTAATCATCCATCTTATGTTTGCAGACTTAAGAAAGCATTGTATGGATTGAAGCAAGCTCCTAGAGCTTGGAATTACAGGTTGGTTACATACCTTCAAGATCAAGGGTTCAAAGCTAGCAACTGAGATCCCTCTCTATTCATCAAAAGGGATCAAGATGAGGTTATCTATCTATGTGCATATGTAGATGATATTATTGTGACATGTGATGATGTGAATGACATTCAAAGGATCAAGAGACACATGCAAGAGGAGTTCAAAATTAGTGACCTAGGTGATCTTACATATTTCCTAGGTATGCATGTGATATACACAGATGACAGAATGTATTTGACGCAGACAAGATACATTCAGGATCTACTTGATCAAAATCTATTCAGATGCAGATTGGGCAGGAGCTAAGGATGATAGAAGAAGTACTTTTGGTTACTTAGCATTTGCAGGTTCAAAGATAGTATCATGGAGTTCCAAGAAGCAACCAATAGTTGCTTTATCCTTGACTGAAGCAGAGTACAGAGGTTTGACCATAGCAACTCAAGAGGCAATATGGTTAAAGGCATTGTATACAGATTTGGGACTTGTGAGTTCCAAACATCACATATTTGGAGATAATGTAAGTTCCATGCATCTAGCGGCAAACACTATTTTCCTTGCAAGAACCAAACACATAGAGGTTCATTACCACTTCATCATGGAGAAGCTCATGATAAAGGAGATTGACATTTCTTTTGTTCCAACTGAAAAGCAAGTAGCAGATATGATGACGAAGGCACTTGATGGAATAAAGCTTTGAAGATTCAAAGCTATGGCAGGTATTCAACCTATTCCAGAATGAAGACTCAATCATACTTTAGCTTGAGGGGGAGCTATTGGAACATCAAGCTTACACTATGCGTGAGGTGGATTTGATCTACATCAAAGGCTATCGCGTCGAAAGAATATCCGTTGGACAGTTCTTTTTCTTATGCCCACTTATTGTATTAAAAAGTTTTTCATGGATCTTTTACCATTGTAAAAGCCTTGAACTTTACACATGTAAAAGTAAAAATATAGAGCCCAAATCCCACGAATTTGTGGTGGTTGAGTTGCATTCAATCAAGCAATCAATCACCTAAAAGTAGATCAAACTAGATCTTCACTTTTTCTATATTGTAGGAAAGTGAATTGATTCCCTCCAACAACCATTCCCACCTTCATTTGAATTCAAAATCCACTTCTAGAAGTCATGGAACACTTCTAGAGTCTATATAAAGACTTGAAATCACCTGTACAATACATGGAAGCAATATACATACACTTGTGACCATCATTGTCTTGCTCCTTCAATTTTTTGCATCATCTTCTTCGCCAACAGTAATCTTGTAGAGGCTACTGCTCTCTTTCCAGAGCTCTAAATTGAATGCAAGGTAGCTCATTGGAAATTTATTAGTGTCTTGTTTATGCCTACATATTTTCATAGCATTTGGTTCAGTAGATTGGGAGAAATCTTAGTTTTTCTATCTCGGGGTCAATCTCTATGTATTCCTGAAAAATAGGAAGTACCACCGTTGAGTGTCTGATTCATTCCTATAGCATATTTTGCTTATTCCTTATACTTTTGTGCTTCTTCAAGTTCTTTCCGTGGTATTAGAGCAAGATGAAGATGGGTGACAACTTTCCCTCAATGATCAAGAAGCTTGATCAACACAACTATGCGGCTTGGAAAATCAGAATGGAGGCCTATTTGCAAGGTAGAAATCTTTATGAAATTGTAGCAGGTGATGAAGCTATGCCTATTCTAAGATCCAAAGGAGGACCTACACAAGAGGAGAGAGGTAAGCTCACACCTTGGTGTGGAAGGGATGCTCAAGCAAGGTCATACATACTAAAGTCTATCTCTCACTTTCTATTAACACATATTAGAGGATGCAAGACATCTCAAGAGACTTGGGATGCCCTCGAGACTTTCTTTTCTACTAGTACCAAAGCAAGAAAGAATCATCTTTGGAATGAGTTCTCAACCAAATGAAGAAGACACCTAAACAAACCATCACAGAGTTTGTTACCAAGGTCAAGGAGGTTGCGGATAAGTTAGCATCCATTGGAGAGCTGATTGACGAAGAGGCTATCATGAGGCAAATTCTCAATGGCATTCAAAGTGATAAGCAATGGCAATCCTTCACGACGGCTTACAATCTCATCATGGATGTGCAAACTCTAGACTTCAATATCTTTCTTGGACAACTCTTCAATCAAGAGGCCAACAATAGCATAAAGGAAGGTAACTCCTATCATGGTAATTCAACTAGTGCTCTATGTGCAAATAAGAAGGATAAGAATCAGAAAGGCAAGAAGAAGGAAGAAGATGAAGAAGAGACTTCCCAAGCCAACTTCCCAAGCAAGAGAAAGTGGAAAGGGAAGAAGAAAGGACTAAAGCAAGACAAAGCCAAAGGTCAGAATGTTCAACCTTCTGCCATATGCGATAAGACCAACCACACCACTCAGAATTGTTGGTTCAATGGGAAGACCCAAAAAGGAAGTGGAAGAGGTGGATATGGCAGCAATAGAGGTAGAGGTGGACACAACTTCAACAATAACAATAGAGGCTATAATAGAAGGGACTAGAAAAAGTATTCAGAAGATCAATCACATGAAGACTCATTGCTTCTCATGAATCTAGGCCACAAAGAAGGTAAAGAAGATGATCATTTTTTCTACATAGATTCAGGATGTTCGAATCATGTTGCAGGCAACATTGCTCTTCTATCTGACTTGGAAAGTCCAAAGCATTGACATGAAGTGCAAACTGAGGATGACACAAAGCACAATGTGGAGAAGATTGGTAATGTCAAAGCTTCCAATGGAAGGACAAACATTCTGAGTAAGGTTCTCTATGTACCCACTATCCCTAAAAACCTAATAAGTGTAGGCCAAATAGTTGAAAAAGGCTTGCAAGTTAGGTTCACCCAGCATGGAGCTTTCGTGGAAGATCCATGTCAAGGCTTCAAGAAGATAGCCAAGGGTGAGAAGCATGGTAGGCTCTTTACTTTTGAATTAGGAGAAACCAGGAACATATCTATATTCACATTTGGGTCTCAAACCCTAAGTGAGCTTGAAGTGTGGCATAACAAACTTGCTCATGTGAATGAAAGAACCTTGAAGGATATATGGAGGGATCAAAGTGTTCTAGGACTGCCGAACATATCAAAGCAACACATGATCAACAAGTGTGATGCATGTCAGATTGGGAAGGCACAAAGACAACCATTCAAACAAAAAAGCTACATCCACAACAACTTATTGGACTTAGTACATACAGATGTATGGGGACCAAGTCAAGAACCTTCATTGGCAAGATCAAGGTGTTATGTCTCATCTATTGACGACCATAGTAGATGGACTGTTCTATACTTTATCAAGAGTAAGAATGAAGTGTTTGATTGCTTCAAAAAGTATCTAGCACATGTGTGAACTTGAAAAGTAGATCCTGAATGTATCTTCTTTGCATCAAATACATTCCTTCATCTATGTATATCACCTGCATACCTAAGAAATATGTGAGCTCACCTAGGTCACTGATTTTGAACTCCTCTTGCATGTGTCTCTTGATCCTTTGAATGTCATTCACATCATCACATGTCACAATAGTATCATCTACATATACACATAGATAGATAAGCTCATTGTGATCCCTTTTGATGAATAGAGAAGGATCTGAGTTGCTAGCTTTGAACCCTTGATCTTGAAGGTATGTAACCAACCTGTAATTCCAAGCTCTATGAGCTTTCTTCAATCCATACAATGCTTTCTTAAGTCTGCAAACATAAGATGGATGATTAGGGTTTTCAAAACCTGGTGGTTGTGAAATGTATACCTCTTCACTTATCCAACCATTTAAGAATTTATGAAGGTGAGAAACTTGAAGACATAAAAGAATATCAAAGCTTGGTATGTAGCTTGATATATGCTACTCATACAAGGGCAGATATCTCATATAGTGTCGGAGTGCTTAGTCAGTTCATGCACTCGCCAAGAAGACCACACATGGATGCAGCTAAGAGAGTACTTAAATATCCAACAAAGGTATATTCTATCCTTACTCTTCAGATTTGGATATCAAAATTTATTCAAATGCAGATTGGGCAAGAGCTAAGGATGATAGAAGAAGTACTTCTGGTTACTTAGCATTTGCAGGTTCAAAGCTAGTGTCATGGAGTTCCAAGAAGAAACCAACAATTGTTTTATCCTCGACTGAAGCAGAGTACAGAGGTTTGACCATAGCCACTCAAGAGGCAATATGGTTAAAGGCATTGTATACAAATTTGGGACATGTGAGTTCCAAACCTCACATATTTGGAGATAATGTAAGCTCCATGCATCTAATGGCAAACCCTATTTTCCATGCAAGAACCAAACACATAGAGGTTCATTACCACTTCATCAAGGAGAAGCTCATGGCAAAAGAGATTGACATTTCTTTTGTTCCGACTAAAAAGCAAGTAGCAGTATTCAACCTATTCCAGAATGAAGACTCAAGCATACTTTAGCTTGAGGGGGAGCTGTTGGAACATCAATCTTACATTATGCTTGAGGCGGATTTTATCTACATCAAAGGCTATCGCGTCGAAAGAATATCCGTTGGAGAGTTCTTTTTCTTATGCCCACTTATTGTATTAAAAAAAAAAAGAAGATTTTTCATGGATCTTTTACCATTGTAAAAGCCTTGAGCTTTACACATGTAAAAGTAAAAAGATAGAGACCAAATCCCACGAATTTGTGGTGGTTGAGTTGCATTCAATCAAGGAATCAATCACCTAAAAGTAGATCAAACTAGATCTTCACTTTTCATAGATTGTAGGAAAGTGAATTGATTCCCTCCAACAACCATTCCCACCTTCATTTGAATTCAAAATCCACTTGTAGAAGTCGTGGAACAATTCTAGACTTCTTCCTTGAAATCACCTGTACAATACATGGAAGCAATATACACTTGTGACCATCATTGTCTTGCTCCTTCAATTTTCTGCATCATCTTCTTTGCCAATAGTAATCTTGCAGAGGTAGCTGCTCTCTTTCCAGAGCTCTAAATTAAATGCAACATATTTCATTGGAAAGATATTAGTGTCTAGTTTATGTGTATAAATTTTCATAGCATTTGGTTTTGTAGATTGGGAGAAATCATAGTTTTTCTATCTCGGGGTCAATCTCTATGTATTCCTGAAAAATAGGAAGTACCACCGTTGAGTGTCTGATTCATCCCTATAGCAAAATTTTCTTATTCCTTATACTTTTGTGCATTCTATACACTCAACCCTATGTGTATCACTCCCAAAAAAGGATTTTTTCTAATTCTAATCACGCTGTCGCTATGGGTTGTCTAAGACCATATCTAGAGGGTGAGAGCTTTACTATTCATCCAAATCACTAATTTTTTTATTTTAAGTCAAGATGCAAGACAAAAAATATTACCTTTTTTCACAAATAATTCTTATATTTAGTCACAAGAGATCAATCATTTGTTAACGGATTACAAATAGAGACTAGAGTTATGGAAAACATGTTAAGTGATGGGATTTTGATTTGATTTTTGACCCTAAGTTTGAGGCAAAATACTACTTAAGGATAGCGAGAGTTAAATAGATGAAGTTGCAAATAGACTTGAGCTTAGATGCAAGTATCATATATAACATACTTTTACATATGATATAATTAAGCAAGTGATAATTTGAGGAAAAAAATATTGATGCCAAATAGAATAGAAAAAAATGAATCAATGCTTAAGAGAAAGGTCAATGCCTTTTCTTTCATCCCAAACAAGATAAATTTTGTTGACATCATCGTTGTTGCTCGTATGGTTATATTCATGATCCGAGATGTGCCATGTATTCTTATATTGATTCTTATTCCTAAAGCACATATTCTTTAATGTATTAAATTATCAAAAGAGAAGATTGATATGCATAGTTTTTATATCTTTGCACCTTATTATTTTTGGCGTAATATTTTTAAAAAGAGTGATAAACTAATATTTTTACAAGACCTTCAACCAATCGATACATTCACAATTAATTATTGAATGGATCTTATAATTTTTTAATATGCAAAATCTTTATAGAGTGCAAGTATTCCATGATAAACTTATGTGTCCCTTGAGTAGCTTTGATGTGAACCATTTCCCTATACATGGGTACCTTTTACTCTAGTGTTGACTAGAGGGTTATCCCCATGTAACCACATATACATGATATAATCATATGTGGTAGTTCTTTTGTACTTAGGGATTACTTATAGCTCTGACTATAGTCATCCTTATATTACTAAGCCATCACCTATCTCTATGTGCAGTCTCCTTCTTCACTCTTGTGTGTACTTCTATTTGTGCTTCCTCATTCACTCACACACCCAATAGTGGTATCAGAGAAAGTTCAACTCCTTCTCAACCTCTCATTTTTTCTTTTTTTCATGTTGTGTGCTCTTTTAACAACACAAATTGTTTCTAGAGCATAGAAATACAAAGTAAAATTGCCATCAAAGTTATAATTTGTGAGCTGCATTTTATCTTTGTTGAAGGACATATCTTCATACTTTTGAGTTCTTTAGTGAAATTGCAAGCAATAATGCTTGGCATGCTTCAAGCTAAGAATAAGGTTGATGGGACCAACTATCCAATGTGGTCTTACATGATGATGCATGTTCTTGTTGCAAAGCAACTATGGAACATAGTGGAAGATGTTGACAAGCAACCTAACAGTTCTTCTACTACAAAACTTGTTAACATAGATTCATGATCTTTTTCAAGTACATTGATTATGCCTTCTCCACCTACACAAGAGAAGCTTAGATGGGATTGAAAGGAAGTTCAAGCTCATGCACTTATTGCCCTTCCTATGAAGCGACATATTGTTCCACACATACTACTTCAAGACAAGCTTGGGATACTCTTGCCTCTTTGTATGTAGTACTTAATTAGGCACGAGTTTCTTACTTGAGAAACCAACTTGAAGAGAAAACTTGAATGAGTTTGGTGGTGTATAATTGCAGGTGACAATTGATCTGGAGTTGGTGAAGAACATTGGAGAAGACCAGGAGGGAAGAAAAGTCAAAAAGTGCAAAAGAAGGGAAGTTAAAAAAAAACACGATTCTCAACTCAAAATCACGATTTTCAATAAGAGAAAGAAATTGCCTTAGTTGCACTATTTGGTATTAAGGTAAACAATTTTAAAAAGGTTTCATAAGTTGCATGAGTGAAGGGATAAGATTTTTTAAATAAAACCACAAAAATTATAGAAGAACAAGAATAAAAAAGGTGGGAACTCAAAATTATGAAAATCACTCACAATCGCGATTGTCTGAAGTCTATAAAATCCGGAAATCTCAGAAAAACCATTCATTTGAGTGAAAGAGTGAGTGGGAAGAGCTAACAGAATTGCAAATTTTTGCAAACACAGAGCTTTTGGATATTTCTTGATCAAGCAACAAGGTAATCTTCTTCACATTAAGTTTTTGCATAATTTTAAGTTCAAAACTTTGGGAAAGGATCACAAAACATAGAAAATTGTTGAACGCACAAAATCGCGTTTTTCTGTTTTCTGAACTTTTTGAAGGAAAAAATTGTCTTGTAGTTGAAAGTTCTTCATTGCATGTTATTATTTTGTATAGGCGCTTCTGATAGTATAAAAAGAACTCAGAAAATCAAAAATCAAAAAATTACAAAAAGCAGCATAGAATCGCGATTCTGTGACTAAACTCAAAATCGCGATTCCCAGAATACGATTTTCATAAGAAAATCATGATTTTAACGATAGTGAGCAATCACGATCATTTGGGAACACAGAATCGTGACAAACACGATTCTCTTCACAAAATCGTGACAAACACGATTCTCTTCACAGAATCGTGACAAACACGATTCTCTTCACAGAATCGTGACAAACATGGTTCCCTTCACAGAATCGTGACAAACACAGTTCCCTTCACAGAATCGTGACAAACACGATTCCTTTCACAGAATCGTGACAAACACGATTTCTTCACAGAATCGTGACAAACACGATTCTCTTCAGAGAATCGTGATAAACATGGTTCTCTTCACAGAATCGTGACAAACACGATTCCCTTCACAGAATCATGACAAACACGATTCTCTTCACAAAATAGTGAAATAATTGAATGATTTTGAGATCTGGTAATAAATTGTTTACACCTGATAAAGAAGAGTTAAGAAGGAAAGAGATAGAGCTAGTGTTAGGAGAATTACAAGAAAGGGATTTACGATAGACAAATAACATGGAAAATTTAAATGAAACAAATGAAGCCTCTGAAACTAGTGATTATAGAAATATCCTCAAGTACATGTATACAAATAGGTTTGGAGCCTATGTGTATCACGATGGTATGCATAAGTTTCTCATTAGGATGAGAAACTTAGAAATTCCCTTAAATATAATGTCAGTGGCACAATTTAAGGATGGCAGATATGAGGATAGACAGGGATGTGTATACATATTTTCTCAAGATCGAGAAAATTCTAATGACTTAGGGCAATGTGCAGACAAGAGACCTTGGGAACAAAACCTAGGGCAACCAGACTTGCCAAGAAAAAATGAAAATCACACTAATATTGAACAACAACAAGGAAGGAGAATACACACTTCCCCAAATCCTTTTGAAAGAGAAGCAGAAGGAATGAATGATTTTACCATCAGAAGGAGACATCAGTGGCAAAACCATGGAAGAATGCTTAGGCCCTATCAAGTAGCAAAATGCATGAAGAATCAATATGAAGGGTATTCTGATCCTCATGCTCATGCTGCAGAATTCAGACAATTAATTAAGGCAGAAGAAGTAGAGGATTACAAAGTGCAATTTGAAGCATTTGGTCTAACCCTAACTGGACCTGCATTATCTTGGTTCATTCCATTGGGAAAGGAAATGTATCCAGATATTGAATCTTTCCTTGAAGCCTTCATAGGGGAATTCTCCAAAGCTAGAATTAAACATAGTACAACTACCTTGATACATAGTTTTAAACAACAAAAAGATGAAAATGTCAAAGGGGCTGCCAGGAGGTTCAAGCAATACATTGATAGATGTCCAAGAGAAGAGGTACATTCAATGGCAAGACAAGTGTCTTTGTTCATAGAAGGACTGAGAAGTGCACAATTAAGAACCTTGGTATATTATAGGAGATGTCTTGATCTAGGAGCTTGTGTGAAAGAGGCAATAGACTTAGAGGATAACAGAGGACAAGATTTATTAGCATTTGATCAACCAAGAACAAATGAAGATGAAATTCCTTCAGTAGAAGAATTAGCACAAGCCATTGCTAAAGCCCTAGAAGTTAACACCAAGAAAAATTTGATAAACACCAGAATATCAACCAATAAGAAGTGCTATAATTGTGGGGAGAGTCATTTGGTTCAACAATGTCCTTATCATAAACCACAACATTTGCAAGATAGGAAAACACTCAAATATTGTACTTTAGAAAGAAAATGGACAAACCATACTAGAGAGGAGTGTTTCTACAATAAACAACCCATCAAAGAAAGGGAATTTATGAACCAACACAATTTACAAAGAGAGTCTGGATTTGCTGAGCAACCAAGACTTGTACTTGGACAACAACCACCACTACCAACAAATGTAGTACCAGTAAAATACACACCAGTTGAAGAAGAAAGCATGAGACCCAGATCATCTTACAGAGAGGATTATCATTTGAATGAAGGATATCAGGAAGATTGGGAAGGATATGAACAAAGAGAACCAGAACTGCAAGCCTTGGACTTGGGAAATGGGATAATTGAAATGGACACAACCACATTCATGTACATAACTAATAATTACATGTCCAATCAGAAACCCCAATTCAAAGGATGCCAGAAGATAACTTGTTATAGATGCGAGGGGGGGGGGGACATTTCATTAGAGACTGTCCATAACCTCCAACACTAAGAATAGAAGGAGCATATCGTAAGGATTGCGACAGGGAACACTTAATAAGGGATTGCCCAAGAAACCCTCAAAAACAACAGAACACATCTAGTAACATACCATTAAAGACAATTAACATAATGGAACAAGAAGAATTGAGTGACCATGATCAAGCAACTGTAAATGCTATAACAAGAGCACAAGCTAAACAACAAGAAATAAAAAAGGAGACACACATACAGGATCATAAGAAAAATCCAGTTCCAAAAGAAAAGAAAAACAGACAAAAAGGAAGATGGGAAAGAAAGATGAGAATGGGTAAAAATTTGGAAGAAGAAACTATGGAACATCCAAACAATAGCCAACCACAAAATAAACAGACTCAGGAAGAGGCAAAAAATTCACAAAGTAATAAGAGCATACAAAGGAAGAATTCAAGATGGACCAAACCCTACAGATCATATGATGGCATATCCTATGCCAGATTTAGAGGATGAAAGAATGCAAAGATGTAAACAAATCATACAGGAAGCACAACTTAAGATTGGGGAAATAGACAATCATCAAACAACAATTGAAGGGTCAAATGCAACAGAAACCAGGACACATCTTGATCAGAAAGATAATTCACAAATAACCTTCCAAACCAATCTAGACAAACATTGTACAATTCTATATCAAACTACAATAGAAGAATTGGTAAAACAAAATCCTCATTTACAACATAATCTGAAAATTGGGGAAACAAAGTCAAAGAGCCTAGATCCACAGCAACGAGAATTGGAAGAATTGTGGTACATACCTATTGACAAAATAGGAGGATACTGTGAAGGAGAAGAAGGGAGCTCAACTTTGAAAATACAATTTGGTAATAATCATGCTAAGGCCATATTAGATAGTGGATCCGGAGTGGAAATCATGACTAAACAAACTTGGGAGAAATGGGGGAAGAATGAGCTAATACACACTAAAATGAGATTACAACTTGCAGACGGACACATAGAAAAACCCCTAGGAATATGGGAAAAGGTGATTGTGGAAATATGTGGAATAGAGATAGAGCACACTTTTTCCATAGTCGAATTTCCAAAATCTACCTCATATGAAATCATCCTAGGAAGACCATTTATGAGACAAATGCAAATTGTACAAGATTGGGGTAAAGATTGCCTATCGCTTCAAAGCAAAGGAAGGATAACTAGATTAAATTTAAGAAATGGTCAATATTGTGATATGTCCCCTCAGGAATGGTTCAAAGTACATCAAAATTAGGAATTAAGTGAAGAATCGAGGAGTGAAGATCAGAATGACACAGAATCATCAATTTGCAAATGTAATGTGATAAGGAATCACACATATAAAAAAGGGATGTTAAAAAAGAAGATTGTCTAAGAGAAAGGAAATCACAAGATTAAAGTTACATACCACAAAAATTTAAAGATGGAGTTTGAGCCTTATGGTTGGAATCAGATTTTGACCACCATGGATTTTTCCAATGATGAATATGTGGGAGTAAAATTCCAAAATGAAGAAAGATATGATATCTAGGAATACAAATGATAAAGGTGTCAAAAACAGAGGAAGACCAGGAGGAAAGAATAATGTTAAAAACTGAGAAGTGGAAGCCACAGATGCTATAAAAGACAAAATCTCAAGAACATATAAAAAAAGTAAACACAAAGAAATAGAAAAAGAACAAGAAGTTGAAAAAAATAAAAAAATAAAGAAAGAAGATCAACAATTTGATGTACCTTCAAACTTCAAGACCTATGAAGTAGAAGACATATTACTTCTAAAAATGAAACCAAAAAGAGAAAAGAAAAAGGGGGAGGCATATGACAATGAGGAACAAACTAAGAAGGTGATGATCATTCAAGAAGAGGGGGAAGATAGAAACATTGTCATAGCTGATGACATGACAAATCAAGAGGAGGAAGCATTGAGGAAATTGGCTAAAAATTATAGGGATGTGTTTGCTTACAGTTATAAAGATTTGAAAGGAATTGATCCCAAAATCTGTGAACATAAGATTCCTATTACTCCTGATGCAAAACCTAGCAAACAAAGACGCTATACATTTAATGACGAATACTCTACTAAAATAAAGGAAGAAATTGACAAACTGTTGGCTGCCAATTTCATCTATGAGATTGAGTACACTGAGTGGATATCTCCTATAGTTGTGGTACCTAAGAAGAATGGAAAACTCAAGGTATGTATTAATTTGAAAAAAGTTAATGTTGCAACTATAAGAGATAGCTATCCATTACCAATAACAGACCATCTTTTGGAAAGAGTTGCAGGTAAAGAGGTCTATAGTTTTTTGGATGGTTTTTCAGGATATAATCAGGTGCCAATAGCTTTGGAAGACCAACATAAAACTACTTTTTCCACAGAATGGGGAATCTATGCATTTAGGGTTATGCCTTTTGGTTTAACTAATGCCCCAACAACCTTTCAAAGATTGATGTGTCACATATTCAAAGAATTCCTTAGAAATATAATGGAAATTTATGTTGATGAGCTTTGCACTTTTTCATTAAAAAGACAAGATCATTTGAAAGATCTAGAAAATATATTCAAAAAATGTAGAACATACAGAGTATGTTTAAATATGGAGAAATGTGTGTTCTTTGTGAGGCAAGGGAGAATGTTGGGTCACATAGTTTCTAGAAATGGAATTTCAACGATGAGAGAAAAATTAAGGCCATAGCGGATCTTCCAAAACCGAGAAATGTAAAAGAACTTCAAACTTTCATGGGACATTGTGGGTATTATAGAAAATTTGTACAAAAGTTTGCAGACATTTCAAAACCTTTGTATGCATTGATTACAAAATTTGAATGGACCACAGAATGTGACCAAGCCTTTGAGACTTTAAAAACTTGTTTGGTAACAACACCAATTCTAAAAACTCCACAATGGAATAAAATTTTTCATGTTCATGTGGATGCTTCAAATTATGCTTTGGGATGTGTATTAGCACAACCAATAGAATGGAGCAACTTAGACTTTTCAATTGCTTATGCCAGTAGGCAATTGAATTTAGCTGAAAAAACTATACAACCACTGAAAGGGAAGGATTGGGAATGATATTTGCTGTAAAAAAGTATAGACATTATCTTTTAGCCAACAAGTTTAAATTCTTTGTGGATCACCAAGCCTTACTCTACTTGGTAAACAAACCATGTCACACAGGAAGGATAGTCAGATGGATCCTCCTACTGATAGAATTTGAATTTGAGGTAGTGGTCAGACAAGGGAAAACTCATTTGAGAGCAGATCATTTGTCAAAAATACAAACCACAGAGCCAAGTTCGCCTTTAGATGATGAATTACCAGATGCATATCTACTCAAATTAGAAAGTATTCCTGAATGGGCCATGACTTTGGTGCCTTTGTTAACCATGGGACCTTGCAGAACACCTGAAAACAACACACATTGATACTACAAAGTAGGAACTTTGTACTACTAGCTGGCCATTTGTATCATCTCAATTATATGGGTATATCGGAATATTGTACCCCAGAAGATGAGCAGTAGGAGTATTTAAGGAAAGCTCATTATTGGAATCCTTGTACACATGCTTCCAGGATAGTCATTTTAAACAATCTCAATAGAATGGGTGTACATTGGCCTACCAAGATTCAAGATGTAGAGAAATATATTTCTAATTGTTCAAAATGTCAATCTTTGCAAAATTCAGAAATTACAACTTTGTATTGGTTTCAAAAAAATCGAGATTGGAGTGCAAACATAATTGAGGAGTTAAGAGGTAACAAAAAAGGAGAGTCAGTGAAAGCTAGTGCAGACTCAAGAAATTTACAAATCATTTTTGAGGAATATCAATTGTTAGGAGACCAATTCTACAAGAGAGGGATGGATGGATATCTAAGAATATGTGTTCCTGAAGAAAAGTATATGGAAATGCTAGAGATGGCACATTCTGGAGTGGCAAGAGGACATTTTTCAAGTGAAAGGACTGCCAAACTTATATTATTCTGGTTTTTGGTGGCCAACTCTATTTCCTGATGCAAGAACATATGTGAAAAGATGCGACATTTGTCAAAGAGTAAGTCAACCAAGTAAAAGGGATGATATGCCATTAATACCACTTATTTTAGCAAGAGCATTTAGCAAATGGGGGTTGGATTTCATTGGACCTATACATCCTCCAGCAAAACAGTCCCATGATGAATATATACTTGTAGCCACAGATTACTTGACCAAATGGGTAGAGGCCAGGGCTACAAAAAGGAATGATGCTCAAACCACTGCAAGATTTCTTTATGAAAATATTATCACCAGATTTGGATTACCAATTGAATCGATAAGTGATAGGGGACTCGTTTTTTAAACCAAGTAATTTATAACATAACTGAATATTTTATGATTAGTCATAGAAAGTCAGCCCCTTATCATCCACAAGCCAATGGATTAGCAGAGAGTACTAATAAGGTACTTTGCACTATTTTGTCAAAATTGGTAAATACAAATAGGAATGATTGGGATTTGCAACTTAATCATGTCTTATGGGCTTATAGAGTGGCATACAAAACTGCAATTGGAACAACACCATTTAATTTGGTATATGGACAAAATGCAGTCTTGCCTTTGGAATTTCTCATTCCAACATTAAAGGTGGGAAATCAATACAAGTGGACTGGACATGAGTTATCTGAGAGAGTGGTGGAATTGGAAAAACTTGGAGCTTCTAGACTTCAAGCAATTATGAGCATATATGCAGATAAAACAAGGCAAAAAGCTTATCATGATGTTCATATTAAAGAAAAAGACTTGCAAGTAGGGGATTTAGTTTTGGCATATATAGTGAAGGAACATCATAAAAAATTTCAGAAGAAGGGGCATGGACCTTATATTATCAATCAAATCAGTAACAGTGGAGCTATCCAATTAGCTAATATAGATGGAGAAATCATGCCAAATTTCATAAGTGGATGTAGGGTAAAAAGGTATGATCTTCCATTAACTATTTCTGAATGGAGAAGAATACATCAAGTCCAAAACAAGAAAAAAGAAGAGGAAAAAATCAGGTATGAAGCTCAATAGGAGGCAAAGGAAAGAATAAGAAAGGTTAAGGAGCTTAGAGAAGTCTTCTTATGTGAAACACCTTCAAGGGTGAGAGAGCATTTGCCTGTTATAACAATGAATCTTCATAATGAGAAATTCAAGGTTTTGATAGATTCAGGTGCACAGGTTAATTTGATCAGTTCAGTTTTGTTGGATAAGTTAAAATTTAAAAGGATTAAGAGTAAAACTCTTACCAAAACACTGGAAGGTCAGATAATACAAAGCTTGTCTTCACCATCTATTGAAGTTAAGTTTAAGTTCAATGAAGAATATATGAAAATAGATTGTGAAGAATGGCCTGATCATATGATGACTGAGAAATTGATTTTAGGACAACCATGGTTAAGACAAGGTAAAGTAATTTTGGATTTTGAAAATATGAAGCTTAAATTGACAATAAATGACAAAAGGTTTTTAAATGTTTTTATTGAGTTATGAAGAACAGGAAAATCTACAGGACATCAATGACTCAAATTTGGAAAGATTTACTTTTCCACTAGAAGCTACAAAGGAATCACAAACAAAACTTCTCCATGACCAAATCCACTTCAGACAAAAACAGGAGGAAATTGAAGGAACTAAAGGTGTTGTAAAGACAGGGGAAAGGTGGGAAGTATGGAATAATCAGAAACATCTAGATCAAAAACATCTAGACATCAAGAAGAAAGAATGTGGAAACCAAGGACATCAAGCACTGGTCATCAAAAAAAATTATCAAGACATAATGGATGTGGAAACCAAAGACTTCCAAGTACTGTTTATCAAAGGGAAATTGTTTTACTCCAAAAAAGGAGTTAACAGGAATCAAGTATTTTTGCGTGAAAAAATCAGACCTGCTCCAATGGAGAAAAAATAAGGATGAACATACAAAAATAGTGCAGAAGCATGAAAAGCTACAAATGACTGGATTCCTACTAAAGGACTCAGGATTTTATCAAGAAGGATTTATGACACTTTTGAAATTATTTCCATGTACCTTACCTCATTCCTTTTTCTAGGAAAAAGAATAGGAGGGGAAGAGAAGATGGAAGATGGAAAAGAAAATCATTAAAAATTTTCTTTTATAAGTTATAAAGCACGAGCAAGATATAGGATTTGGCAGGACTAAGCAGTCACTGTTTAATCATTTCAGTCACTATTTAATTATTTTTTTCCTTCTTTTAAATATTTTTTCCTTATATTTGTCTAAATTCTCTTAAAATTCCATTCATTATTTTCATATTAAAAAAAAAAGGGGAAGAGAGCACTAGATATCTTGCTATACATGTGATGATCACTTCAAAATTGTTGTACCTATGATGCAAACAAGGAAATCATGGTTTATCTGATATTTTATCTTCTATTTTTTTTTTCTCTCAATATCTTTTTACCTCAAAATAAATGTGTTTTCTTTTATATTTCCTGTGACTTATGTGGGTGGAGTTTTTTGGTGTAATGTGTCATATTTTTTCCAGAATGGTGAATCCAAAGGAACTACCTATTCTGACTCTGTAACTTTGTCAAGAGGACATTGGTTTTTAGACAGTGAAGCAGCAATGGAAGACGTAGAACTAGAATATGATGAAGAACAGGATATTCCAGAAGCTGAGAAGATAGCCAAAGAACTGAAGGAAACTCTCAATATTATTGGTCAGCATATCTTTACAGTAGGAATTGGAGGTCATAAATATACAATGATATGTCAGGAATTCTACAAATTTCAAAAAGTTACAGCTAATTATAAAAGATGGAAGGCAGTGGGGTTACACAGACTATTGGATGAACCTCTCTTCTTTATAGATTTTGAGAGGGTATCACAAGTTATGTCTAGTTTGTTGGAAGTTGGCAAAGGCAATGATGCATATTTTAGATGTTCAGTTAAGGACAAAGAGAACAAAGAGGTACATATCACCATAAAAGCAAAACACATAAGGGCAGCTCTTCAATTCTATTCCATGGGAACTAAATTGGATTGCAGTTTTGTCAAGAAGAACAAAGCAACCTATGCTAGATATTCAAAGTTTGTGGATTTCAAAGGAAAGGAAAATGAAGAATTTGCCATCAGAATGTTTCTTCAGTATTTGTGTTTTCCAAAGTTGCCAAGATATACAATGCTGCATAAGCCAGTAACATTGATTATGTTCAATAATAAGGACAAGACCAAACCATTTGGAGTAATGGATGTAACTCCCTACATTCATGACCAATTGAAGGAAGTGCTCAATATTTCAGGAGTTTGATGTCAGGAGTTAAAAGTCCTTCAAAGATGATGTCTATAAGAGAAGCAGAAGTCCAGACAAGCATGAGGGGATCAGAAAGGAAAAGGAAAGGGGTATCGGAAGAAGTAATTCCAGTAAAGAAGAGAAGATTAGATCCAAGGAATGTGGTCTTGGAACAGGAAGAAGTGACAAAAGAGGAATGTGAAGCAGCTCAGAAAGAAGTTCATGCCTCAAAGGAACCCCATCCACCTCAAACAAGCAAGGAACAAATTTATTCATATTTGACTCAAGGAAATAATAAGAGAGCAAGCTCAGTACTAGAAAATGTTGGAAGATTATTCATGTAAAGCGAGTGATTGGCTACAAGAAGGGGTGGAACATTATGAAGAACTACACGATCAAATGATGGCTACAGAAACGGAAGAAGTGTTTGTAAAAAAGGAAGTGGAATTATTGTCTTATTTTAAGGAATTACAAGGTCCTCCAGAAACTAGAACTACAATTGTGATAAAAAAGAAGGTCCAGAAAAAGGATGTCCAGAAAAAGAGGTTAACCAAAAAGAATAAGGGCAAGGCAGCTGAACATGCACAGATGGAGGAGTCAGTAAAATTATCATCAGAAGAAAAGAATCATGAGAAATCAATTACAATAGAAGAGCACAGAATGGACAAACCAAGGATAACTAGTTTCTCACAATTTTCTTCAGATTCAGAAAGTGATATAGAGAATTTTCTTCTCAAGAGTTTAAATCTCTCAGTACCCAGCACACCAATGACAATAGTACAAGCTTCTGTAAAAAACAAAAGACCCGAGGAATTGCAGAAGGGATACAGGTATGTGAAGAATCAACAAAACAAGTTAGTCCTAGGGAGGAGAAAAGGAAATTAAAAGGTAAAGAAGTAATGAGGGAAGAAGAGGTTGAAGCAAGGAAAGAATTCAGTAGTGGACTAATAGACACAGGATTTCCAGCTATATGGACAAAACCCTCACAACAACCTCATTATCAACTATATGAGGAAAAACAAGGACTGGAAAGTAAAACACAATTATATAGTCAGATGTAGAGTCAAGAGGATGGAAGCAAAAAAGAAGAAAAGGTTGCACTATCAGAAAGATCAGAAAGAACAGATTCCAAGGAATATACAGAAGGGAAAACAGAAATACAAATAAATTGGAGTATAGAGGAGGTACTTTTTGATCTCTATCATAATGAAGAGTCTACACATACAGGTAATCAGGAAAAGGAAGAAGAATTAGACCTTATGGACATAGATGAGCAGGAGGTGGAACAAAAGGAGCAACAATTGAATGATTAGATAAATAACTCAGTAGAGAGTGACTCAACCTCAATCCAGGGAAACAAAGTCCAGGAAGAGGAAAGACAAATCATTCAAGAAAAACAACAGGAAATTGAGGAAAAGAAGGCAGAAGAGATGGAAGAAGAAAAAGACTATGAAGAGGAAGAGAATCAAGTTATAGAATATGAGGAAGAGGACGGAGAAAAAAATGAATGTAACGAGGAAAAGCAGATAGAAGTGAAGCAAATTGAGTTAGAAATTGGCCTTGAAAGAATACCAAAAGATATCAGATCTGCATGTAAAATTATCATGAGTAACATAGAACTATTCAGACCCTCCAACATAAATATGATTATATCAGGGATGGTGGCTGAGTCAGAATTCGTAAAAGGTAGTATGATCATCAAAGAGCAAAAGAAAGAAAAGGAGCTGCTGGGAAGATCAAGGTCATCAAGGAAAAGTATGAAATTTTGTCTCAAAGAATAATTTCATTAGAAGAACAAGAGGTTCAGAGCCAGAATAAAATTCAATTTCTTGAGAACAAATGTGCTAAGCAGTTGGAGCATAGTAGTAAAATGGACATGGAATTAAAGAAAATGGAAGGGAGATTTAGAACTCTTGAGAGCTCATATGAGATCATGGTCAAAGCTAATGAATACATAAACAGATTGTTGATGGGGGAAGGCCAAATGAAAGAAGAGAGTAAGATTCTACAAATAACGCAGGATGAGAGGGAGGAGTTGAATAAAGAAATTCTAAAGTTACAAGCAGAATTGAAGGAAGTCAAGGAAATGGAGAAACAAGCTAGTGTGCATGCTGCTAGTGCAATGAGAGGATACAAAAATTTACATTTGGATATAGCAAAAGAAAGGAGTGAATGGAATTTGGATATAGCAAAAGAAAGAAGTGAATGGAAATCAGAGAAAGAGTTATTGATATCTCAGAATCAAGGATTAATGTTGATGGTGGAAAAGTTACAGAAAAACTTGGAAGACTCACAAAAATAGGTTGAAGAACAGGTAGTGACCACACAAGCAGAGGAACATGAAGGAGGAGAAGATAACAAAATTCAAAATTTTGATGAACAAGAAGACAAAGCTGTTGAAGAATATTCAGATGAATTTGTTCAAAGGCTTCTAAGAGACAGGGAATCAAGAATGGAATTCATAAGGAGAATGCATAATCAGTATGAGGAGTAGATTGTAAATTTTGCTCTCAATAAAGGAGTAAACCCAGATCAACATCATTGGGCAGCTGATGGGTTAGGAATACCTTTCTGTATGATTCTCCAAAGTGTTAAAAATTATCAGATCGCGAGGCTAGGACTACCACCAAACAGATATTTGGAATATGAAGAAGATATTAATGTCACTAAGGAGTTTTTTGAAAAAGTTAACCCTAAATGGAGGAACAGATGGTTGGATGCCAACAAGGAATGCAGGAAGATCTGGAAAGAGGCACCTTTACAGCTAAAGATAAATCCAACCTATTGTCCAGTAGCAAGAAGAAGGGAATGGTCAGTGTTTTGGGAAAGAAGAAATGCAGGATAGATTCCAACAAAATGGCTGAATTTTCCAAAAATAGCAGGACCAAAAGCAAGAACATGGCCAACCAAGAAGTATATGATTGATACAGCAGAATCTGTTATATCCACATACAAAGATGTAAATGATCTAGCTTGTATTTTATTAGTAAGAGTGGTGCGACTTGTGGTAGCATGCATAGAAACATTCACAGATACTGAAGTAAGGACTCTCAACTACATTGGATTCAACTCACCTACAGATGCTTTACTCTTTGACTTAAGTGAAACACCAGATAGAATTTGTTTAATGGCATATTACAGCAGAATAGTATTTTTCGGAAGCCATTATCTTCAAATCTTTGAGCATGCTTTTGACTATGGATTTTTTGAAAGAGAGTCAGAAATTTTTGGAAATTTATCAGTAGTCACTAAATCAAGACTCATTGCATATGAAGCTGGTTATACAGAATACTTGAAGAAGGATGTGATAGACAGACCAGATGCAGCGGTACAATGGAGGAAAGCTTTGTTTGAAATGGTGAACAATTTAAACATTACAGAAAGAAAGAGCCATGACTTGTTATCTCAGGTTTATCACAGAAAGAAGAAATAAAGGAAACTCTCATTACTTGTCTGTAACAATATTTTTTGTCAGGAGCCAAAAAGTCTAGGAGGGGAAGAATGTTAGAGGAAGCATTTTCTTGAAGGAAAACTATTTGTAAAATGTCAAAAATTTGTAGAAATATTTATACAAATGATGTAAAAATTGAGGAAGAGTCTTCCTCATGTGAAATAGGATCATATGTATTTTTCCTAGAATTTTTGGAAGCTCTTAGATAGCATATTTTTAGAATAGAAGGTGAAAAGAACCAAAATTCAAGTGTGAAAAGGGACACTTGAAAAAGTATAAAAGATAATTCTTTCTATTTTGAAGAGGTTGGTTGTATTATTTTGATGCTATCCAAGTAATGTGAGAGCTTTCGTGCAGAAAATCGTGTTTTCTCCTTTCATGATCTTTCTTTTGATTTTTTGAGTCTTATCATTGTGTAATCCATGGAGTTTGTGAACATTTCTTGTGTATTTCTGAGTGAGGTGAATGAAGATGGATGATTCTCAGTGTATTGAGTAAGAAAGTGCAAAAGGACAAAGCTGAAATTGGAAATTCTCAGTTTTTACAGAATCGCGATTGTCTCATCTGTGTGATACAGGTACTATTTTTGAAATTTGACTTCATATTTGTATTCTACTGTGGAAATGGCACACTTTAGGCACAAAGATCATTGAAAATGCTGTTGTAGAACTCAAGATAATCAAAGCCCTAGATATTTCCCTCCTTCTTCATAAATTTCTTAGAAAAACAGTCATCTCAACTCTTATTCTTGGATTCCATTAACTAGAAGGGGTTGTGGTCTTTGCATACTTCCCGAATTGACAATTTAAAGATGTATAGTTGATCCTTTGTGCTATAATGATTGGAGAGGACAACTCCAAAGGGTAACAACAAACAGAAGGCAAGCATTTCTATTACACAAAAGAAAAAAATCCAATTATGGTTTAGCTTTGGGTTCATCAAAACCAAAGCTTTCCTCTTCCTTTTCCACTTTCTTCCTCTCATGATGGTCATATGAAAAACAAGAAGAGATGCAAGTACTGTCAAAATGTTGGACATACCTTTGATAAATGTAGAAAGATTTTCAAGTATAATGAAAAGAAAAAAGAATTTGACATGTCTATTGTTGAGAATACATCTAATGCAAAGAGTGATGAAGTTAATGTTGCTCAACATATTTGGGCATGTGTTGTTGTTACATGTCATTATGATTCATCATCACATTCTACATGTATGATTATGAATGAGGCAGATTTAGATTGGCTTTTTATAGTGTTGCTTCAAAGCGTATCACTTCATGCAAAAGATTCTTTGCAACTTTTAAAATTGCACCCAAGGGAGGACATCGTATATGTGAAAACAATGCCTCTTATCCTATTATTGGAGTTTGAGAAATTCATCTTAGAACTACAAACGGCGGTACTGTTACTCTCAAGAATACATTGTATGTATCTAGTATCAAGAAAAGTTTGATTTTGATTCCTATTATTGCTAGTGTTGGACTTCATGTACACTATTGATAACAAATGTATGGTTCATGATTTCAACAATAGTGATTTTATTTTGATGCCAGATGCATTATGCAATGGCTTGTATCACTTGGATACATATAAGGAGATGCCCCAAATGCCTTTCTTACACATACTTCTTCTATGGATAAAATGGAGTTATTGTTGGAAGTGGTAGTGGGCCACAATAACAATATATCACAGGTTTACAGGATCTTCCAACAAATGAACCTTAACATACACACCTTAAGACTCAAAAATAAATGAGTGAGAGATAGAGAGAATAGATGAGATTTCAAGTGTAATGGTAAGCTATGAGGCTCACCTACACTATCTATATTCCAATGTCAATTACAATGTGTGAATATGATACAAATTGATAATATATGTATCTAGGCAAAAATAGGAACTAAATACAAGAAATTGTGTGCCTAAGAGGTATCAAGAGTGTGTGTGTGTGTGTGTAAGAATATGGAGAATACAAATATTTTAGAACTGTTTTATAGCAAACCCAAACTTGGATCAACCTAAACTAGAAACGAGTGACCTAGCAAGTAAGAATGAAAGTAGACTTGCAACTCACAGTAAATCAACAATGAATGTTGATGGTAAGCTGACAGAATCTCCTCCAAATAATCACCAAGAGTAGATCACAACTCCTCCAAGAGTGTGAGAACTTCTCCTCCAAGATGGCCTCCAATATCTTCTCCTAGCTTGAGAAGATTGATCACCTCCTCCAAGTTCTTCTCCAAGAGGTTGAGCTTGTTGAGTGATTGAGTGATATATCGCAGTGAGCAAGGCTCTCCTCATATAGGATTGAGCCTATCAGTGCTTTTCAATAAAAAATATCTAAAAAGAATATCGACGCCTACGAATTCCTAATTAAAAAAAGATAAATATATGATATGAAAGATTTTTATCGCGATTCGAAATCGGCAATGTCCGTGAGTATTTTGCCAAATATATAGCTTTTCAAAAAGTTTTTTTTTTTTGCACTGTGTTGTGAAGGGGAATCAAACCTAGATCAATTGCTTTCTCTTAGACCATCCCATTGATGCTTATTACTTGAAATGAATCTTGATAGGAAATATATTATAGCTATTCCTAGGAATTTCGGACCATGAGTGGACATTGTTTCCAACAGTTATGGCATGCTCATTTTGGTCATTTGAACTTCAATAGTTTGTTTTACTTGTAAAAGAATGATATGCTTGGTTTTCCAACACTTGAGTCCATTGAGAAGCATGCATTTGAAGGTTGTATACTTGGAAAAATGCATTGTGCTTCTTTTTCCAAAGATGGTGCTACGCATTCTACACAAAAATTGCAACTTGTTCATAGTGATGTATGTGGTTCGATCAAGAATCCATCTTTTGGAAAGCATGTATACTTCATTGATGAAGCAGCACACCATACTTGGGTGTATCCTGTGAAAGCAAAGAATGAGATATACTCTTGTTTATAATATTTTAATATATGGCTGAAAATTTTTGTGGTAATAACTTTTTGACTCTTTGCAAGGATCATAATACTGAATACATGTCACGTGAACTTAATGCTTTTGTTTGTGAAAGAGGAATTTCAAACCAATGTATAGTGTCATATATACCTCAACAAAATGGTGTTGTGAATCGCAAGAATAGAATACTTCTTGAAATGGCATGATGTATAATCACCTTCCAAATAAGTTTTGGATGGAAGCATTCATGTGTCAAACTATATATTGAATCATTGTCCTATAAAAGCATTAGGATTCATTACACCTTATGAGGCTTGGAATGGGTGGAAGTCAATAGTTATTCATATCTGCATATTTGTTTGTTTGACATATACTTTTGTGTCATCACAACAATGTCACAAACTTGATGACAAGGCAAGGAAATGTTTATTTTTTGGATATAGTCGTGAGAGTAAAGGTTATCGCTTATACGATCCATTGACAAAAAAAATTATTGTAAGTTGAGATGTGGTATTCAATGAAAATCCAGCTTGTCCTTTACTTGAATTTATATTTTAGCCAACAATTAGTTCTCAAGATGTGTTTGATATAGTCATGCCCTTGTTTTAAAGTCATGCACTTGACTATGGCCATGTAGGCCATCCAAATGAGGTTCAAAGAGCTAAAATTTTTTGTCCAAATATGGATAAATACTTCCAATCAAACATGTCTAAAAATTGTCAAATTTTGCAAAGCAATATAGCTTGAAAATTCTAGCCAAAGATAGTTAAAAATGTCCAGCAAAATATGGGTGAAAACTTGCAAAATGTATAGTCACACATGGCTGAAATTCAACATGATAGTTCTCCCACTTTCGATGTACATTTTGATGATGTATTACATGAGGAACGAATCTCTATCAAGAATGCACAATCTATACCAAAATGGTTGCAAAAGAAATGGCAAGATAACAAGTTGAGTGCTCCTTTACTTGCTATAACAAGATCAAGCTCTCATGCATTAGGTGACTCTATGGATGTATCTCGTATTGCAACTATATGTAATGATTTTCAAGATGCATTTGATGATTCAAATTGGATGAGTGCAATGCATCTGGAATTAAATTCTATACACAAAAATTCTACTTTTGAGATGTGAATTGCCAAAAAGTAAGCATGTCATTGGTACTAAGTGGGTTTACAATATTAAAAGAAAGTTAGATGGTAACATTGATTGCTACAAAGCTAGAATAGTTACAAAAGATTATGTGCAAAAAAACGGAATTGATTATGAGGAGACTTTTGCACCTACTTCACACATGACTACCATTCATTATGTGATTACATTGGCTTCCCATGATGGTTGGAAAGTGCATCAATTGGATATAAAAATAGCTTTCTTGAATGGTGATTTGCAAGAAGAGGTCTATGTGAAGCAACCTCCTGAATATTACTAATCATCTATTGATAGAGATCTCTCTCAATCATAGCATGTCTATGTGCTTTTGTATCCTTCTTCGTTCTTGTGTGTAATTTTGTTGTGCTTCCTTGCTTACTCACACACCCAACATTCTGTGGGTGATCTCTATTCATGATATGATAAATTTTAAATTAAAATAGATAGTTGAGATACAACCACTATGAAAATGCCTTTGAAAATGATACATGTCTATAATCTTCCACATGGGAAAGAAATGGTGCACACGATGACAGATATGTATGTTTTAGTTTGTAGCTCTATCTCTCACATTATTATGACATTGTTAGGTGATGTTCTAATTCACGATTATGAATGGAAAGTAAAGGAGAAGAGATTTATGACAATGGATGCCAAATATTTATGAATATGCACATTCGTGACTATGAGAAACTGTTTAGAGGACTAGAAGAGGCTAATGTCATGGTTTTGGATGAGAACGTTGAATTTGATATTAATAAAGTTTTGATTCTTGAATATATGTATGGATATTATGGAGAAAAGGTTTTCCTCTTGAATAGAAGGAAAATAGCAAAATTTTTGAGATTTGCATGACTATGAGCAAGGTTCAACACCTTAGATGCAAATGTATTCTATATCATTTGGATTCATCATTTTGCTTATATTTTCCATAATTTATGGCAAATACTAGGGAAGGATATAAAAATAAAATGGAAAAATGAGTGGGTATTCTATTGCTTTAAAATATTTTTAGCTATTGCTTAAAACTTTTGTGGTAATAAGATTTTGACTCTTCACACAAATTGTGGTGGTGAATACATGTCACATGAGTTTAATGTTTTTGTTTGTGAAAGAGGCATTGTGCATTAATGTATAGTGACATATACACCTCAAGAAAATATTGTATTGCACAAAAGTAGAAAACGTCTTGAAATGCCATGATGTATGGTTGAGAATCACTGCACCTTAAGAGGCTTGGAATGGGTGGAAGCCAATGGTTAGTCATATGCACATATTTGTTTGCCTACCAATTCTCTTGTGTCATCACAACAATGTCACAAACTTGATGAGAAGGCAAAGAAATGTATATTTGTTTGAAATAGTACTTATAGTAAAGGTTATCACTTATACCATCCATTAATGGACAATATTATTGAAGTCAAAATGTGATATTTGCTAAAAATTCAGCTTATTCTTTACTTGAATGTAACATTTATCCAACAATTAACTCACAAGATGTGCTTGATACACTCATGTCATTGCTTCAAAGTGGTGCACTTGAGTATGGACATGTACACCATCCAAATGAGGTTCAAAGAGCTATAAATTTTTAGCCAAATAGGGCCTAAAAAGTATAGACAAACATGGCTAAAAATTCCCAAAATTTATACAAAGATATGGTTGGAAGATTCCAGCCAAATATGGCTAAAATGTGCAACCAAATATGGCTGAAAATTTGCAAAATTGGCAGCCACACATGACTAACATTCAACATGATATTCATCCCACTCCATATGTATATCTTGACAATGTATTACATGAGAAATGCATGTCTCTCAAGGATGTGAAATCTATGCCAAAATGGCAACAAAAGAACATTGCAAGGTAGAAAGTTGTGTGTGTCTTTACTTGGTAGAACAAGATCGAGATATTTCCGTGCATCAAATGACTTTGTGGATGTATCTCTTATTGTGTACGAAAGAGCCATACACTTTTTTAAGATGCATGTGATGATTCAAACTAGATGAACACAATGCAATTAGAATTGGATTCTATTCACAAAAATAGTAATTGTGAGTTATCCGAATTGGCAAAAGGTAAGAATTTCATTGCTACTAAGTGGGTTACAAGATTAAAAGAAAGTCAAATGGTAGCATTGATTGCTACAAAGCTAGACTAGTTGCAAAAAGGTTATGCACAAAAATATGATGAGGAGAGCTTTGCACCTACTTTGCACAAGATACCATTCATTTTGTGATTGCATTGGCTTCCCATCATGGTTGTAAAGTGGATCCATTGGATATAAAGACAACTTTCTTGAATGGTGATTTGCAAGAAGGGTTTTATGTGAAGAAACATCTTAGATTTTCCATCAAAGGTCATGAGCATATGGTTTTCCACTTTTGTAAGATTTTATATGGACTTAAGCAAGCTTCTCTTGCATGGTAGATACATACCCACTTGATTGCTCTTGGTTTTATGTGTAGTCCAATTGAAATCACACTTTATGTATGCAAAGATGGGGTTGATCTTATAGTTCTTGTTCTTTTTGTTGATGATATTCTCTTGAGTGGGTCACATGATGAGAAAATTGGCATGCTTATGGTTGATTTGCAACATACTTTTGATGTCACATATCTTGGCTTTTTGGAGTATTATCTTGGCATTGATTTTGTATCCATTGAGGGGAGAATTATTTTGCATCAAGAAAATCCTTCTTCATCCTTCGTCAATCAGCTTTGATCTTCTACAGATCTTTCATATGCAACACTCCCATCAAAGTTTGCATCCCTGATAACACCTCTAGGGGTGCTAATCTGGTTGTGCATCCATTTGTGTGTGGAATTATTGTTAGAGCTCTTGTAGCTGGCTTGGAGGTCCTTGATGTGGCATTGTATGTTTCCTTCTCCTCTTGTAGGCATGCATTTATTTGAGAGAGTTCCTCATATGATAGTTGCCTTGGATCTTGCAATTCATCTTCTATTGGTGCATCTGTGGTCAATGATAAGAGTAAGGTGTCATCATTAGCCCAAAGTTTACTTTTATATTGCATGGGGTTATGAATACTCTTCTTGAGTTTGTATATCCCACAAACTGAGATTGAATGTTGAAATCTATCTTGACTTACTTCTTGCTATACTTTCCTTATGGTGTCATCTTTCTTTGCATAAGCTCATTGTGCCATTTGCATATCTCTCATGAGTAAGATTTATGATAACTTTAGCATTGTGATTTCACATTGCAACTCCTTAGTTGTTTCATATCTTCTTCCTTAATGCTAGTGGCTACTAGTAATGCTTCTATCATTCTTACTAGAATATGCATGATGTCTCTAATACTCAGATGCACACCTACACATAGATTCACATAAGGGAAATTCAAATACCATATGCTAGAAGGGGTCTTCAATGATACTAGTTCCTTTTGAGGGTCTTCACTATTGTAGAGTCAATTAAGAATATGGTTGTTGATACTTCCATAGTAATGGGTGATGTTTGTTGAGTTGTTTTCCCAATTTTTGTTCCTTTAGTGGGATGATGGGTGAATGTGTGAAGTTAAGCCCATAAAGATCCATAGATTGTGGCCATTGCTTCATACACATCAAGTTCTTTCATATCCAAAAAATCCAAAGTGGGATCCTATTTCAGTACTTGGAACATCACTTGTAGACTAATAAGTTGGTCTTTCTTCAACCATGTTTAATGGGGTTAGTCCTTTCCTAGCCAAGTAACTAAAAGTTGCTTCTTTAAAGGGGTGGGATGTGGTGTGCCCTCCTCTGGTGCCTCTAGTATCGAGCTAAACATTTTTTTAGCAAAGTTTTAGGAATATATTTATTGCTTAAGTCTAAGCATCTGCTAATGCTTTTGGAGTTACCTTGAAATCCCTTTAAGGATAGGTGAATACAAGTTTCACCATCCACATACCAATTACCATTTACCACATTTGTAAAATACTTAATTGGAATTCAAAATTCTACCTTTGAGTCTTACTTCCCTTTAGAAAACTATACCCTCTTACATGTTCTATTTAACCTTGTGGTTGCAACCATATTTCCTTACTTGAGAGGATCCCAATACCAGTTTTAGCATGCTATGAAGTTGATTTCTTAGCAACTTCTTCTTTACTTAACATCTTACAACCTAGAAGATGTTCTTCTACCCCATCAAATTCATCCATGCTTCTATCCTCATGGAATCAACTCTACCAAATTGTAATAATTTTTGGCACTTTCTTCCCCCTTTGAAAAGTCTTCTTCCTCAAACAATGTACAGTCTATGGCTTTGTTCATAACGAGAGAGTCATTCCTATGACTCCTCCCATAATTCTACTATCAAACACTCTTAAACTTGTTTAAACCTTGAAGTATCAAGAGTATGTACTAGAAAAGAATTCTACGTCTAGTAATAGAGAAAATATCTTCTAGAGATAGCTCAATGACCACTATCCTAACATTTTTATGAACTTTTTTCTTAATTTTTGGGAATGATTATGAATTTTTTATGTTCCCCAAAATACAAATTCATGTTGATTTGTGTTAGGAGATGTGAATATAGCTTCAAGGATAACAAATGAATAGTGTTGTCTTTCATCTTGAATGAATGAAGCCTTAGAATCACTTGAAATTTCTTATAAGAGGAAGAAATTCACAAAGTTTCATGAAACTTTGAGTACTCTAAACCATTCCTATTGGTGAAAGTAAACTTTGCTCATTTTTCCTTCCCATCATTGTTGTTGATGGAATCAAGTTAAAGCTTTATATCGTGAAGCTTTTAAAACCATGTTGGGATGCCATCCTACTTAGGATGTCTCATAAAAAATTTCCCTTGGAACCATTTCTAAGTATCTCTACTATACTTAGAGTTAGCATTCGAAAGCCATTAATGTAAACTTTACATTAAGTGTAGGTGTCTTTTGGAGAACGAATCCCTAGGTATTAAGTTTGGGAAATCTAACTATTATGATTTTGCAAAATACCTTATGTTTTGTTCTTCCCAAAGGTTTTTCTACCATTCAAAAATAAATGATCTATAGAATACTTGAATAACTTATAGTATTTATTTCCATCACGTAAGAAAATAACAAGTTAAATCTATTCATGTAAATGCATCTGTTTCCATGCCTTCAATGATTAAGGAAAAGTGTTGCTTCTAATATGGTCATGATTTCCTTGCTCTTGTGTTCTTTCTATGCACAAATGTGCTTCCTTTCAAGCGCCCTTATGCTAATGCACATGCTTTGCGTGCATCTAAAAACATTTTGTAATGAAAAGCAATCTAAAGGTGTCGTAAAATTAAAATTTGGTCCTTAATTTGTGCATTGAAACCATCTTTTTGGAAAAAAGAAAATGTACATTCATTCCTTATTTTCGGTGCATGGATGGATGTGATTTGGATGCTTAATTTCCTTTTCTAAAAATGTATGTTTTCTTATTAACTTTCATTATCTATGCATGTAAATAGAAGGCTTTTCCTAGTCTCCAATTCCATCCCTATACAAAGGATATGGCAAACCAATATGAAATTGAATCATAAAATGAAAAATACTTAGCTAATTTTCAAGATTCATCCTTCCTTTGCCTTGGAGAAGATCCATCCTTGATCTTTGTGACTTCAAGAAGTGGTGACTTCAAGAATATTTGACTCAAAGAAGTAGCTTATGATATAGTTTGTGTTCCATCTCTATGCTCCTTTGTCATGCTGCATGTGAAAGATGAGGAGCGATGTCCCATGCTTTCTTTGGTCAGATGCTCCACCCTAAAGCTCATATGAGTACTCTTGGAAGTATAGAAGTTCAAGAATAAGATTCATAATCGGCCATTTTCATAGTTGCAAAGAGCGAGTTCAAAGAACAGAAAATACATGGTAGTAATTGCATACATGGGTGTGCTCAAATCAGGAGTAGAAGCCTTCGATTATCCCACATGCATAAATCTTTGAGAAAAGATGACCGATAAGTAGGACACTCATGCATTTTGCTTAATATATTCACCTAAGATTGATCATGTGGGAGCTCTGGCAGTTACGCTTGAGTAGCCAACACGACGAAGTGATCCTCTATAGCGATGGATGAGGTGACACAATTTCATCTTTATGTCATGATGCATTCCATCGTATATAGCATCATGCATGTATTAATGCCTAAACGAGGCTTTCTGCAGAATTCATTATGAGGATGTCATCGAGGTTTAAATAGCACTGCTTATGCGAAGGCATTGCATAAGTGATGCTCATGTTGCATGTTGCTTATCAGACATTTCAAGCATCACTTATGCAACGCCAATAATCACTACAAATCACTAGATATTTATTTGTTTATACAATTCTTATTCTCTATCATAACAAAAAAAAGTGCATCGATATTTGATCCTCATTCTACGTGTGTATGATCGAACAACGAATCAATGTTCATATTTGTGGTCAGTGTATGATATCTCTTTGTGTTTTTCTTTCTCTAAATCTCTCTCTCTCTCTCTCTCTCTCTCTCTCTCTCTCTCTCTCTCTCTCTCTCTC
This sequence comes from Ceratopteris richardii, assembly GCA_020310875.1. NCBI lineage: Eukaryota > Viridiplantae > Streptophyta > Polypodiopsida > Polypodiales > Pteridaceae > Ceratopteris > Ceratopteris richardii. The sequence goes on along the minus strand of CM035438.1, from coordinate 87,858,494 downwards.
TCCCTCCCTCCCCCCCTCTCTCTCTCTCTCAATTTCTCTCTCTCTCTCACACCCTCACTCACTCTCTCTGCAGGTTATTAATTTGTGCATTGAAACCATCTTTTTGGACATGCATACACACATGCACATACACATATGCCCATGCACATGCACATGCACAAGCATATCTACATACATATGCATGCACATGCACATGCACATACATGCTCATGCATGCACATACACATACACATACACATACACATACACACACATACACATGCATACTTATACACATACACATACACACACATACACATATACATACACATGCACATGCACATGCACATGCACATGCACATGCACATGCACATGCACATGCACATGCACATACACATGCACATGCACATGCATATGCACAAACATATCTCCATACACATACACACATACTTATACACATACACATACACATGCACATACACACACATACACATATACATACACATGCACATGCATGCGTTGGAACATCACGCTTACACTATGCTTGAGGTGGATTTGATCTACATCAAAGGCTATCGTGTCGAAAGAATATCCATTGGAGAGTTCTTTTTCTTATGCTCATTTATTGTATTTTTTGAGATATTTTTGATGGTTCATTTACTGTTGTAAAAGCCTTGAGCTTTACAAATGTAAAGGTAGAAAGATAGAGCCCAAATCCCATGAATTTGTGGTGGTTGAAGTTGCATTCAATCAAGCAATCAAATCACCTAAAAGTAGATCAAACTAGATCTTCACTTTTCCTAGATTGTAGGAAACTGAATTGATTCCCTCCAACAACCATTCCCACCTTCATTTGAATTCAAACTTCACTTGTAGAAGTCTTGGAACACTCCTAGATTCTATATAAAGACTTGAAATTACTTGTACATTACATGGAAGCAATATACATACACTTGTGACCATCATTGTCTTGCTCCTTCAATTCTCTGCATCATCTTCTTCGCCAACAGTAATCTTGCAGAGGCTGTTGCTCTCTCTCCAGAGCTCCAAATTGAGTGCAAGATGCCTCATTGGAAAGGTATTAGTGTTTAGTTTATGCTTGTACATTTTAATAGCATTTGGTTTAGTAGATTGGGAGAAATATGAGTTTTTCTATCTCAGGGTCAATCTCTACATATTCCTAAAAAATTAGTGTCTAGTTTATGCTTGTAATAGCATTTGGTTTAGTAGATTGGGAGAAATCTGAGTTTTTCTATCTCATGGTCAATCTCTATGTATTCCTTAAAAATAGGAAGTACCACCGGTGAATGTCTCATTCATTGCTATAGCATATTTCGCTTATTCCTTATACTTTTGTGCATTCTATACACTCAACCCTATGTTTATCACTCCCATAAAAGGATTTTTTCTAATTGTAATCACGCTGGTTGCTATGGGCATTTGAAGTTGATTGTCTCTTCCATAGATAGTAAGTTTTTTGAGCTAGTCGACCTACGAACCTATCTGTTTTGTAATTCTCTTTGATGCTCGAAAGTACATAGTGTGTTTCTTTGCACTTATCACATGCCTATAAGGTCTATTTGAGTCTCCATAAGCTCAAGGGCTGGTCTTGTGCCGGTTGGCTAGACCAAACTTCATCACTTCGAAACGCATTTTTCTACCTTCTACAAGCTCCTCCAAGTTCTTTTAGTGGTATCAAAGCTAGATCAAGATGGGTGAAGGCTTTCCCTCAATGATCGAGAATCTTGATCGACACAACTAGGCGGCTTGGCAAACCAAGATGGAGGCCTATTTGCAAGGTAGAAATCTTTACGGAATTGCAGCAGGTGATGAAGCTATGCCTATTCCAAGATCCAAAGGAGGACCTACACAAGAGGAGACAAATAAGCTCGCACTTTGGTGTGCAAGGGATGCTCAACCAAGGTCGTACATACTAAACTCTATCTCTGACTTTCTATTACCACATATTAGAGGATGCAAGACATCTCAAGAGACTTGGGATGCCCTTAAGACTTTCTTTTCTGCTAGTACCAAAGCAAGAAAGAATCATCTTTGGAACGAGTTTAACCAAATGAAGAAGACACCTAAACAAACCATCATAGATTTTGTTACCAAGGTCAAGGAGGTTGCGGATCAGTTAGCATCCATTGGAGAGCTGATTGAAGAAGAGGTCATCATGAGGAAAATTCTCAATGGCAATCGAAGTGATAAGCAATGGCAATCCTTCACGACGGCTTATGATCTCATCATGGATGTGCAAACTCCAGACTTCAACATTTTTCTTGGACAACTCTTCAATAAAAAAGCCAACAATAGCATAAGGAAGGTAACTCTTATCATGGTAATTCAACTAGTGCTCTATATGCAAATAAGAAGGATAAGAAGCAGAAAGGCAAGAAGAAGGAAGAAGATGAAGAAGAGACTTCCCAAGCCAACTTTGCAAGCAAGAGCAAGTGGAAAGGGAAGAAGAAAGGACTAAAGCAAGGCAAAGCCAAAGGTCAAAATGTTCAACCTTGTCCCATATGCAATAAGACCAACCACACCACTCAAAATTGTTGGTTCAATGGGAAGACCCAAAAAGAAAATGGAAGAGGTGGATATGTCAGCAATAGAGACAGAGGTGGACACAACTTCAACAATAACAATAGAGGCTATAATAGAAGGGACTACAACAATTATTCAGAAGATCAACCACATGAAGACTCATTGCTTCTCATGAATCTAAGCCACAAAGAAGGTAGATAAGATGATCATTTGTTCTACATAGATTCAGGATGTTCGAATCATGTCGCAGGAAACATTGCTCTTCTATCTGATTTGGATAGACCAAAGCATAGACATGAAGTGCAAATAGGGGATGACACAAAGCACAATGTGGAGAAGATTGGTAATGTCAAAGCTTCCAATGGCAGGACAAACATTCTAAGTAAGGTTCTCTATGTACCCACAATCACTAAAAACCTAATAACTATAGGCCAAATAGTTGAAAAAGGCTTGCAAGTTAGGTTCACCCAACATGGAGCTTTTGTGGAAGATCCATGTCAAGGCTTCAAAAAGATAGCCCGAGGTGAGAATCATGGTAGGCTCTTTACTTTGGAAGTAGGAGAAACCAGGAACATAGCTCTATTCAACTTTGGGTCTCAAACCTTAAGTGAGCTTGAAGTGTGGCATAAGAGACTTGCTCATGTGAATGAAAGAACCTTGAAGGATATATGCAGGGATCAAAGTGTTCTAGGACTCTCGAACATATCAAAGCAACACATGATCAATAGGTGTGATGCATGTCAAATTGGGAAGGCACAAAGACAACCATTCAACCACAAAGGCTACATCCACAACAACTTATTGGACTTAGTACATACAGATGTATGGGGACCAAGTCAAGAACCTTCATTGGCAAGATCAAGGTATAATGTCTCATTTATTGATGACCATAGTAGATGGACTGTTTTATACTTTATCAAGAGTAAGAATGAAGTGTTTGATTGCTTCAAGAAGTATCTTGCACATGTGGAGAATCATACAGGTAGATCACTAAAGAAGCTCAGATCTGATGGAGGGGGAGAATACTTCTCCAAAGAGTTTGATGAGTTCTTGCAGGACAAAGGTATCAAAAGGGAAGTGACTACTAGGTACTCTCCTGAAGTAAATGGAATTGCAGAGAGGAGAAACAAGACACTGGTCAGCCCCAACAATGCTTGAAGAGAAGAAATTGCCACATTATCTATGGGCAGAAGCTATTTCAACTACTGTGTACCTTGTCAATAGACTACCATCCAAATCACTTCAAGGTATGACTCCTTATGAAGCATGGCATGGGAGAAAACCTAGTCTTGGACATTGCAAGGTTTTTGGTTGTTTAGCTTATGTTCATGTAGCATCACAAATAAGAGGTAAGCTAGATGAAAGGGCAACAAAGGCAGTGTTTATTGGATATGATTCAACTCAGACGGGTTACAGGTTCTTCAATCCTTCAACCAAGCAATTCGCTACAAGTAGAGATGTTTTGTTTGAAGAACACAGGTCTTGGTATGATGAAGACAAACAAAAGGTAACACTACCATATGATCTTGATTCTGACTCTTATCAATTAGGAAGCAAGCATGATACACAGGTCCAAGATCCAGGAAGTGATACAGATGATGACCAAGATGAAAGGGAAAAGGATTACAAGCTATGGAAGTCAAGAGGCAAAGCAAAGATGCAAGAGGTTGGAGAATGCTCCAAACAAGCACCTAGAAGATCAGCAAGAGAGAAGAAGCAACCAGAAAGGTATGGATATGATTCCACATTTGTTACGAAGCATTCAATATACTTGGCAAAAGACTCTATTTCAGAGGAACCCTCAACCTATGAAGAGGCAAAGGGAAACCCTAATTGGGAAAAGACCATGAAAGAAGAGATAGATGCATTGAAGGAAATGGACACTTGGGAGTTGGTTCCAATGTCACCAAATCAAAAGGTAATTGGTTGCAGATGGGTATATAAAGTTAAAAGAAACTCAAATGGATCAATTTATAGGTACAAGGCAAGATTAGTTGCCAAAGGATGCTCACAAACTCATGGTATAGACTATGAGGAAACATTCTCACCAGTTGCAAAGATGACTACAATCAGGACATTGATAAGTGTAGCTATTGCAAGGAATTGGAGACTCCTCCAATTTGATGTGAAAAATGCATTCTTAAATGGTTGGATAAGTGAAGAGGTATACATGTCACAACCACTAGGTTTTGAAAACCCTAATCATCCATCTTAAGTTTGCAGACTTAAGAAAGCATTATATGGATTGAAACAAACTCCTAGAGCTTGGAATTACAAGTTGTTTACATATCTTCAAGATCAAGGGTTCAAAGCTAGCAGCTCAGATCCTTCTCTATTCATCAAAAGGGATCACAATGAGGTTATCTATCTATGTGTATATGTAGATGATATTATTGTGATAGGTGATGATCTAAATGGCATTCAAAGGATCAAGAGACACATGCAAGAGGAGTTCAAAATTAGTGACCTAGGTGAGCTCACATATTTCCTAGGTATGCAGGTGATATATACAGATGAAGGAATGTATTTGACTTAGAGAAGATACATTCAGGATCTTCTTCTCAAGTTCAAAATGGAGAACACTAAACTTGTAGGTACACCTTTGGAGATGAATCATAAGCTAAGTGTTTATGAAGGTGAGGAAATTGAAGACCTAAAAGAATATCAAAGCTTGGTAGGTAGCTTGATATATGCTACTCATACAAGGGCAGACATCTCATATAGTGTGGGAGTGCTTTGTCAGTTCATGCACTCACCGAGAAGACCACACATGGATGCGGCTAAGAGAGTACTTAAGTATCTCAAAAGTACAATCAATGAAGGTATATTCTATCCTTACTCTTCAGATTTGGATATCAAAATCTACTCAGATGCAGATTGGGCAGGAGCTAAGGATGATAGAAAAAGTACATCTGGTTACTTATCATTTGCAGGTTTGAAGCTAGTGTCATGGAGTTCCAAGAAGCAACCAACAGTTGCTTTATCCTCAACTGAAGCAGAGTACAGAGGCTTGACCATAGCAACTCAAGAGGCAATATGGTTAAAAGCATTGTATATAGATTTGGGACTTGTGAGTTCCAAACCTAACATATTTGGAGATAATGTAAGTTCCATGCATCTAGCGGCAAATCTTATTTTCCATGCAAGAACCAAGCACATAGAAGTCCATTACCACTTCATGAGGAGAAGCTCATGGCAAAGGAGATTGACATTTCTTTTGTTCCAACTGAAACGCAAGTAGCAGATATGATGACAAAGGCACTTGATGGAATAAAGCTTTGTAGATTCAAAGCTATGGCAGGTATTCAATCTGTCAGAGAATGAAGACTCAAGCATACTTCAACTTGAGGGGGAGCTGTTGGAACATCAATCTTACACTGTGCTTGAGGTGGATTTGATCTACATCAAAGGCTATCACGTCAAAAGAATATCCAGTGGAGAGTTCTTTTTCTTATGCTCATTTATTGTATTTTTTGAGAGATTTTTTATGGTTCATTTACCGTTGTAAAAGCCTTGAGCTTTACACACGTAAGGTAGAAAGATAGAGCCCAAATCCCATGAATTCGTGGTGGTTGAAGTTGCATTCAATCAAGCAATCAAATTACCTAAAAGTAGATCAAACTAGATCTTCACTTTTCCTAGATTGTAGGAAAGTGAATTGATTCCCTCCAACAATCATTCCCACCTTCATTTGAATTCAAACTTCACTTTTAGAAGTTGTGGAACACTCCTAGAGTCTATATAAACACTTGAAATTACATGGAAGCAATATACATACACTTGTGACCATCATTGTCTTGCTCCTTCAATTCTCTGCATCATCTTCTTCACCAACAGTAATCTTGCAGAGGCTGCTGCTCTCTCTCTAGAGCTTCAAATTGAGTGAAAGATTGCTCATTGGAAAGATATTATTGTCTAGTTTATGGCTATGAATTTTCATAGCATTTGGTTCAGTAGATTGGGAGATATCTGAGGTTTTCTGTCTCGGGGTCAATCTCTACATATTCCTGAAAAATAGGAAGTACCACCAGTGAATGTCTCATTCATTCCTATAGCATATTTTGCTTATTCCTTATACTTTTGTGCATTCTATACACTCAACCCTATGTTTATCACTCCCATAAAAGGATTTTTTCTCATTGTAATCACGTTGGTCGCTATGGGCATTTGAAGTTCATTTTCTCTTCCATAGATAATAAGTTTTGAGCTAGTCGACCCGCGAACCTATCTGTTTTGTATCGACTCATTCTCCTTGATGCTTCAAAGTACATAGTGTGTTTATTTGCACTTATCACATGCCTATAAGGTCTATTTGAATCTCCATAAGCTCAAGGGCTGGTCTTGTGCCGGTTGGCTAGACCAAACTTCGTCACTTCGAAACACATTTTTCTACCTTCTACAAGCTTCTCCAAGTTCTTTCAGCATGCACATACACATACACATACTGCACATGCACATGCATGCTCATGCACATGCATGCTCATATACATGCATCCACATACACATACACATACACACATACTTATACACATACACATACACATGCACATACACACACATACGCATATCCATACACATGCACATGTGCATTCACATGCACGTTCACATGCACATTCACATGCACATGCACATGCACATGCACATGTACATTCACATGCATGATCATGCACATGCATGCACTTGCACATGCACATGGATACACATGCACATGCACTTGCATGCACATACACATACTTATACAGATAGACATACACATATACATGCACATAAACACACATACACATATACATATGCATGCACATGCACATGCACATGCACAAACATATCTACATGCACATACACATACACATACACATACATATACACATACAGAAACATAAATATACATACTTATATAGATACATAGACACATACACATGCACACACATATACATACATATGCACATGCACACATATGCACATGCACATACATATGCACATGCACATACATATGTACATATACACACATATGTACATATGCTACATTCAAATCTTCCAAATCATTTCATTGATTAGTTTTTAAAATAAATAAAAAAATATAATTTCATATAATAAATATACTAACAAATGTAGCAACAAAACTATCATGTCCCGTTGGATCTAAACGTGATGTATGACATGATTCAATTCTCTTTTTTTGTAGCAACCTCTGTAATGAAACAAAATTACATAGATTAAATGTAAATAATTGTGAAACATATAGGAAATATAACTCACATTAACTATTTTACATACCTTGTACTGACGAAAAGTTTCATGTATACATAGCTTTTTGCAAAAATATTGCTACATCTCCTGTGGTATGTCATACCTTCTCTCATTTCTTTCTACCATGCACTATCTCCTATTATTCAAATTTCAAACAAAGAAATGGAATCGAATACAAAAAAATTAAATCTATAGGCATGCATATGCACACATACATACACACACACACTTACACATACATACATGTGCATACACATGCATACATGTACATACACCTACACATACACATAAACATACACATACACATACACATACACATACACACATATACATGCACACACATACACATATGTACACATATACATACACACACATACACATACACACACATATACATACATACACATACATACACATATACATACATACACATACACATGCATACACACACATACACAGGTGTACAAATGGACACACATACACACATGTACATAACACATACACACACATATACATACACTTACATATGCACATGTACACACATATACATGAACACATACACATACACACGATTACATAGATACACATACACATATACACACACATACATACATGCACATACACACACATACACATACACACATCTATACACGTACATAACACACACACATACACATACACATACACACATAGACATACACACACACATGTGTCACGAGGAAGAAGATAAGGAAGAAAGCTCACACAAACACTCTCACAATCAAAGAGGAGCACACACACAGATTGAGGCAAGGAAGAATTATCTTCTTCTTCTTCTTTTTCTTCTTCTTCTTCTTCTTCTTCTTCTTCTTCTTCTTCCTCTTCTTCTTCTTCTTATTATTATTATTATTATTATTATTATTATTATTATTATTATTATTATTATTATTATTATTATTCTTCCTCTTCTTCTTCTTCTTCTTCTTCTTCTTCTATTACATAAAAGGAATGTACAAGAATGACCTAAAACAACAACACAAGTGCAATAGATAAAGAAAAGTACATAAGGAAAATCCTAATGTTTGCAAATGAGTGAGTTGGCAAGAAACAAATGTGCCATCACTCTCGGTAGATAAATCTAGTAAAACTGAATGAAGTATCCCTGAAATATACCACCGTGGCCACTATACATGTCAAAGAAATGAAAAAAGGGATATGTGTCATCCTGGATCATCACATGTTGAGTTTGATATCTCAACACTCCCCCTCAAGCTCTATGTCATGTTCTAATCCAAGCATCTTTTGAAACTTCTTCAGCTTCTCTACTGCAAGTGCTTTAGTAAAAATACTAGCCACTTGCTCATCTATCTGCACATAAACAAGATGAATATCACCTGTTAATACCTTCTCTCTAATGAAATGATAATGTACCTTGATATGCTTTGTTCTACCATGAAAAACAAGGTTCCATGCTAACTATATATTGCTAAGAATATCACAATAGATGTCGTTAGCCTTTTGCACTTCCACACTTAAATCTGCAAGTAGCATCTCTAACCAAGATGCTTTACATGCTTCCATTGAAGCACCTCTATACTTAGCCTCTATACTCGACAAAGCAATAGTGGGTTGCTTCTTGCTACTCCAGGTAATAGTTGCACTTCCAAGTGAGAATAGAAAGCACTAGTAGATCTTCTATCTAGAATATTGCTAGCCCAATTCGCATTGGTGTATCCATGAACCTGCAAATCTATATCAGCTTCATAAAACAATGCATGATCCAAAGTAGCGCTCACATAACATAGAGTGCACCTCAAAGCATCTAGATGCGACTTCCTAGGAACCTGCATAGATTGACTTTCAAGTCCAACACTATCGCGTAGATCAGGCCTTGTAATTGTGAGATATATCAAACTTCCTGCAATTTTCATGTACATAGTAGCATTTTCCAATGCTTCACTTGATGTATTATCAAACTTCAAATTTTGATCTAATGGCATAGAAATTAGCTTACAATTAGCCATACCATACTTTTGCAACATATTCAAGGCATATTGCCTTTGTGACATTCATATGCCTGTTTTGGTATGTATAAACTCAAGAAGTAGCACATCACACCAAGATCTTTAATGTCAAATTCTTGCAAAAGGAGTTGCTTTACATCTTTAATGCTTGCTTCATTTTCACCACCTACAATCAAGTCATCAATGTAAATAGCCACAATCATGATGCCATCATCAACCTTCCTTGCATATAATGAATGATCTGCATCACACATAAAAATCCAATGGTGATTAAATAATCAGCAATCCTTGCATGCCAAGCACAATGGGCTTGTTTAATTCCATACAAAGCCTTTTGCAACCTGCAAACATATTATAGGTGCTTTGAATCTTCATATCCTTGTGGCTGGTCCATGTATACTTCTTCCTATAACTCACCATGTAGGAAAGCATTCTTCACATCCATCTGATGCAAAGTCCATCCTTTTGTTGTAGCTACTACAACAAGTGTTCTGATAGTAGAAATTTTAGTTACAGGGCTAAACTTTTCCTCATAATTGATGCCATAATTTTTGTGCATATCCTTTTGCTACCAATCATGCTTTGTACCTACTTATGCTACCATCAGCATTGTGTTTTACCTTGTAAACCCACTTGCAACCTATGGGTTTCTTTCTTTGTGGCAATGGAACCAACTTCCATGTATCGTTTTCATAAAGTGAAACCATCTTCGCATCCATAGCTTTTTTCCAATCTACATTTCCAATTGCATCTTCAAAACAAGAAGGGTCAACATCTTGTATTACCTTGGTCATATAGGCACAATGGTGAGCCATGTAATTGTCACATGTCAATCGTTGCACTGAATTCCACATCCTCCCAAATATTCTTGGTCTTGGGTTGCTTCTTCTTGTATCATCTGCATGTGCATTTCTTACTCGCAGAGTCTTCACAAAGGACAATCCAAGTTCCTCATCAGGGCTCTTTTCTAAATCGCTTGAATCTCCATCAATGTCTTCAAAACTTGTAGATATTTTACTACCAACAAAAAGCTTTCTTTACCTTTTTTGGGTGTATTTGATGAATTTTCAAGAATGAAATTCCCACGCAATCTTCCACTCCATGGATTTGATTTAGAACTATTGCTTGGCAATGCATATGGTCCACTCAAAACTTGAGATTCTACACTTGATTCCTCAGCATTTTCTTTGTCATTTGGTTCAATATTGAGTCCATCTTTGGCATCTACATAGAAGCTTGACATTTCATCAAACACCACATCTCTGCTTACCTCCACCTGCCATGTGAGTGGCTAACATTTATATCCCTTTTGCTCAAGGGAGTACCCAATGAAGACACATTTTTCTACTTTTGGATCAAGCTTTGTCCTCAACTCATCTGGAATATGTACATATGCAATACAACCAAAAACTTTCATATGTGGTAAGTTTGGCTTTTTACCTCTGAACTTCTCTTCAAGTGTAACTTGATGTACAACAGCAGTCAGAGCTCTGTTCATGATGTATACACTAGTGTTCACAGCTTTTGCCCAATAACAATGAGGCATATTCTTCTCAACCATTAAGGCTCTTGCTATTTCTGCAATATGTCTATTTTTGCATTCAGCAACACCATTTTGTTGTGGTGTGTACCTGAATGAAAATTGATGTCAAATTCCATGACTTTTTAGAAATGTGCTTAACTCATTAGACATATATTTACCTCCTCCATCATATCTTAATGTATAAATATACTTCCCTATCTGTTTTCCACCATAACTTTAAAATTCAGGAAGGGGGTGAACACCTCACTCTTCTCTTTCATGAAATATACCCATACTCTTCATGTATGTTCATCAAAGAAAGTAACATAAAACCTACAACCGTCCATAGATGTGGTCTTTGTAGGAGCCCAAACATTTGTATGTACTATTTCTAGCACATTCTCACTAACATGCTTGTCATGCGGAAATGATGCTCTTGATTGTTTACCAAATTGACATGTTGCACATACCTTTTGCATTTCTACAACTTTGAAATTTTGTAATCCATTGAGAATCTCCTTTGATTGCATCACTCTTAGCCTCTACAAGTTTGCATGTCCAATTCGTTCACGCCATGTCTCTAAATCAACAATAACTCTTGCACCTTTTGCAAACAAGGTTGCATTCATTTCAAGATTTTTCACATTTAAGGTGAACATACCCACTTTGTTTCCTTTGCAAGATGTTTTTACCTTCCTGTCCTCCATAGATAATGTTATGTTTCTTTTATGCTCGATAGGGTGAGATATGTCATCACCTGTTTCAACACATATAGGAACTAGAAATTTTTGCAAACTGTTGAACCATTCTGCATGATTGTTCATGTGATTTGAACTTCCTGAATGAACATACCAGACATTACCATTTGATTTTGAAACATTAGTGGACATCGTATTCATCATATGATGTTGAACCATGAACAACTTCTCAGAATCATCTGCACTTGTGGATTCATAGTTGTTTTGTTGCCTTCTGTTATTTTGATTCTTCAACCTACAATCACGTTCAAAGTGTCCAAGTTTATCACAATTCCAACATCCTTTACTATCATTACCTGAATCATTTCTTTGGAAATTTTTGCCGCCTCTTTGGCTCCTCCTACCTCGAAGTTGTCCTCTACCAACTACATGATTCTGATGTTGACCTTGGTCTTGGTTACTATTTCCTCTTCCACTTCTGAAACCTCTATCTCTGCCTCTTCCTCTACCAGAGTAGAATACTTGCTCAAAACTAGCTTTCCCTTGGGAGTTTGAGTCCTCATCAAGTTTCTTTTCTTTAATAATCACCATGGACACCAAATCAGCAAAATATGGAATATTTTCCCTAGTTTGTATAAAAGTTCTGATTGCTTATATGCAGCTCCTAAACCATGAAGGCTCACTTCCACCTTATCATCCTTATTCATGCCAATAGATGCAAGTCACTCACATTTGCTTTTGATTTTCAGGGTCTTGTTACTTATCAACATGCCCTTTTTCTCTAGTGTATGCAACTCGTTCTTGAGTTGCAATTTCTGTGCCTTTGTATTGGTCTCATACAATGTGACCAAACTATTCCAAGCCTCTTTCAGAGTCTTGGCATCCTATATGTGCCCAATCATGCTATCTTGTATGCTAAGAGATAGCCAATACATTACCTTTCTTGCCCCTTGATTCCATTTCTCATATGCTCTTAATTGGTTTGCAATCTAATTCCTCTCTAGTAATTGAGGAGCGTATTCATTCTCCTTCAATGTACTTCTATTAGCCTTTTCCCATCAGGAAATTCATCATTTTGAATCTCCAAGCATGGAAGTTCTTCTTGTACATCTTATTGCCCATATGTTGACTCATTCCATCTGCATTTGCCATTTCTGCAACAATTCACAAACAACACTACAAAACCACTACAAGTAGTACTTCTGCTTGAATGTTTTCACACTATGATGTGATAGTCCGATCTCACAAAAACATAGCTTTCATGTATCAAAAATACATGGAATCACTTGAAATTTTGGATCTGGAATATATGAGTGCTTTCAAATAGGACGCAAGTTATAGTTTTGCAATTGGCCTAGTTTTTCTATGGGCCCCACCTTGCAAGCTCGAAATGGAGGTCAACATGGCTCCAAAACAGAAATCTGACAAAAATGAGTGACCCTAAAGGGATAAATCTCGAAAATATTTTGAGACCTTCTACCTTCATGCCAATTTTCATAGCAATTTGAGCTCGTTTGTGAATCGCACTTTTTTTCCACACCTTCTTGCATACTCTTCATAGTTGGCCTTCTCGACGAGCTCTCTATAGCCACACTAGCTATGATACCATGTCACAATGAAGGAGATAAGGAAGAGAGCTCACACGCACACTCTCACAATCAAAGAGGAGTACACACACACATCGAGGCAAGGAATAATGATCTTGTTGTTCTTCTTCTTCTATTATATAAAAGGAATTACAAGAATGCCCTAAAACAACAATACAACAAGTGCAATATATAAAGAATAGTACATAAGGAAAATCCTAATGTCCGCAAATGAGTGAGTTGGCAAGAGACAAGTGTACCATCACTCTCGGTAGATAAATATAGTAAAGCTCAATGAAGTATCCGTGGCATATACTAGTGCAATCACTATACATGTCAGAGAAATGAAAAAAGTGATATGTGTCATCTTGGATCATCAGCATGTTGAGCTTGATATCTCAACAATGTGCACATATATACACACATATACATACAAACACATATACATATACACACATACATATACACATACACATACATGCACATACACATGCATACATAACACACACACATACACATAAAAACACATATACATACACACACATACACATAACACATCACACACATACACATACACCTATACACATATACATACACATACACATACACATACACATACACATACACATACACATACACACACATACCTACACATACACATGCATACACACACATACCTACACATACACATGCATACACACATACACACACACATACACATACATGCATAGACACATACACAACTACACACACATACACACACATATATACACATACACATACACATAGACATGCATGCACACACATATATACATACACATACACACACATACACATACATACACACATACACTTGCATACACATACATGCATACACACATACAAATGTATACACACACATATATACACATACACATACACATACATATACACACATATACACATACACATAGACACACACATACATATACACACACATATGCATACACACATACACACACATACACATAGACATACACATATACATACACATACACATACACAAACATACACACACATGCACATACACTATAATAAAGTAAATCTATGATCCAAGGGTTTGGCCAGTTCAGAAAGATCTGAAATCAAACACCGTCTGGTCACCCGTGTGTATGACCAAAGATCTGGAGTCTAGACTTACTAGAAGGCTCTCTAACTCTTTGGGAAAAATACTCTCCCCATGTAGGCCATGGGGATTGAGCGCAAGACCTCCTCCTTCACACCCATGAGACTTAACCACTAAGCTAAATGGGTCACTTGGTACAAAAGTAAATGACCTTTTAGTAAGTCTAGACTCGAGATCTTTGGTCATACACACAGGTGACCAAACGGTGTCCGATTTTAAATCTGTCTGAACCGGTCAAACCCTTGGATCAGAGACTTACTTTATTGCATTCTTCCCTCCTTGGAAAAATATTTTCATCCTCAAAAATAGAGCTATATATCTACTGTAGGCAACCCCCAAGCCTCATGTTCTAAAACTTGAAGAACATGGTCATGTTCTAGAATTGGAAGAACATGTCTCATCTCTATGGTGGCATCTCTACCCAAATGATTCAAAACACTATCTTGCTTTGCACTTTGATAAACTGGTCAAAGTACAAAGTAGTGAATGAATAATAAGGGTGGATCTAAAAACATCCCTGGACCATTCATAGTTTTTCTAGGTGCGATCTGGGCACAAACATCTGAACTGGATGGATCTTAAAAAATCCCTGGCCAATTCACAGTTTTTCTAGGTGCAATCTGGGCATAAACATGTGAACTGGGTGGATTCAAATTACTAGTCCATTTGTGGGCATGACTGGTGCATGGACTTAGTAATAAAGGCAGGATTCTTATCCCTCGCAAGACCTTAAGAACTCTTGATTCACTTGAATTTGATTTAGAGAACTTGAAGTTTGGTTGTTCCAAACATCTAACTTGGATGTTTGTTCAATGGTTTACTCCTATCCAACAATTACTTGATTTTTTCACCCAACTTGAGGACTACTTGGTCCTAATAGACTTGAAGATCCTATGTAAATTGTAGGAGAAAGTTTTTTATTTACTGTGGATCAACCTTTACTATATTTTGACCAAGTCAAATTCAAAATGAAAATCATCCAACTTAGGACACTTTTCTCAAAGACTTTAGCTGAAAGTTCTTGGGAATTGTCAATCTTATGAGCAATTCCTAACTTCATTGTTCTAGAGTTTACTTAGCTCTAGAAAGTCATTAGAGTTTTGCTAGCTAACTTGAAGCAAAATAAGTCAATCTTGGACTTGTCATCTTTTGAAGATTGAATAAGTTCTAATACAAAACATCTATCTAGGATGTTTAATTTAGTTATCTAGTTCCAATAGGCTAACCCTCAACTTTTGTGAAGAAGAATCAGATACCATATCTGAGTCAATTCCAAAAGATTTGGAAAGCAGAAGTAAATAACTAAAACTCTATATAACTAATTCAAACTTCAAAGTTACTCATACTTTCTACAAGTCAAATTCTAGATGACTTATGACTTTAACTTTGCAAAGATATGTTTCAATAAGATATTGAAGAATTTTTTCTATCTTTAAGAGAAATGAGCTAGATCTCAAAAAAATTCAAAGAAAATCTAAAACATCATCCAACCACAAGATACTATTGTGGTTCAACATCAGTGTGTCAACCCACTGAGGTTCTATTGATGAGTTTTTTACTCAAATAATGCTTCACTTGAGACTAAGCTCAAATCTGAAGAGTAAGGATAGTATATACCTTTGTTGATTGTACCTTTGAGATGCTTAAGTACTCTCTTAGCTACATCCATGTGTTCTCTTCTTGGTGAGTGCATGAAATGACTAATCACTCCCACACTATATGAGATATCTACCCTTGTATGAGTAGCATATCTCAAGCTACCTACCAAGCTTTGATATTCTTTTATGTCTTCAATTGTCTCACCTTCATAAACACTAAGTTTATGATTCATCTCCAAAGGTCTACCTATAGGTTTAGTGTTCTCCATTTTGAACTCTTAACTAGAAATGTGATTCTTGAGCATTGATTTGGGTCAAAGGATTGAATTTACAGAGTTACACTTGGTGCTTGTCTTAGTCAATCAAATCCTTGGTTGAAAAGATCAACTCAAAGTCAAGGTACGACTTCTTCAAAAATTTATGAAATATTTCCAAATCAACAACACTTTATCTTGAAGTGTTTCAAGAAGATCTTAGAAGTTACTTAATTCATATCTTCTTACGTACTTGATCTTGAAGTATCTTGAGATCAAGCTTTTATACTCCTTGAATTCAAACATCTCCTTGAAGTTTTAATTCCCTTGAGGATCAAAACTAACTTCAAGATCCAATCTAGGACTAAAACATAATTATCATCACATGGCCCGATGTCCCATACCATCTTTCTTACATCAATCTGAGTATGAAATATGGTGTCCCATACCACCCTATTTTATATTCACATTAATGTGTAGGTGATATTTATCCTAAAGTTTAAACATCTCTTGATAGAATACCTTCTTGCTTCAAGTCTTTACGAGAATTTTGAAGTTCCAGGCATTATTCATAACTTGATATTCTAGGTTTTGATTCCTTCACATCATCATCTCATGATCTTGTGCTTTCCTTTACGAATTTGAAAACCTTTTGATGGAACACCTATCCCTCTTTGCTAGGGTTCTCAAATGAAAACCATTCAAAATTCAAGCACCTGAATTTTTCATAAATTCAAGTTCAATACGTTTATTCTTCACCAATTTGTAGTGACAAGAGCTTTTGACTTCTTGTCTTTAGATTCCTTCTTTACTTATGCTTTAGGTACCTAACTTGACAGAGACTTTACAAGAATCTCTCTACTGCTTTAAGTCTAAGCTTATGCTCATGCTTTCTAGATTTGTACCAAAATCCCTTTAAGGATAGGCAAACATTATGTTTACCTTCCACAGACTTAAGTACTGTCTTCACGGTTGTAGACTACACTCTTGGAATTTCTTCACTCTGTTCAAACTTGGAACAACTTACTCTTTTTAGAATTTTCCATTGGATAAATAGAATTTGAGTGAAAATTTCCTAAAAGGAATTTTATTGCCAATACTTGGACAAACTTCAGAGTAGTTCCAATTGCATATTCTTGGACAATCATGGCCAAGCTTGATCAAGTCTGGTTGACCTTGCAACTAGAATAAAGACTTTGTCTTTATTATTAAGATCTCTTGAGCTATCAAAAGCTTCTTTGCTTACTCATGGGATTTTTAGATATCTTTCCCTCAATCTTAAGTCCACGCATACACTGATGCCTCTCAGATTCCAAAGCTAAGAATCTTTGATACACCTTTAGGTTATATCAATATTTGGACTTAAGTACCAATACTAGTGGTTTGGGAATCACCGGGATTAACTTACTTGAAAGATTCCAGTCTCACATCTAGGGATATTTTTTCTTTAAATAACTTTTAGATTCCTGCCAAGCATCAAGTAATACTAAGCAAGTGATTCATCTTGGAATCTTTTTCTCTACTAGAATGATCTTCAAAAGAAATTCTTGACTTTTGGACAAGACCAAGACTTAAAGCTTTATTATTTGTACAAAACATATCTCCTTTTAACCAATGAAATAGTTAACCAAGCTATTTCCTATATTAGCTTATCTTTAGGAGGTAGCTTAATTCCCAAGGATTACTTTGATGTATCTTTTAGGAAAATATCTTGATTCCCAAAGATTACTTTGACATATCTTTTAGGAAAATAT
Organism: Ceratopteris richardii; assembly: GCA_020310875.1. NCBI lineage: Eukaryota > Viridiplantae > Streptophyta > Polypodiopsida > Polypodiales > Pteridaceae > Ceratopteris > Ceratopteris richardii. Next base: position 87,840,144 of record CM035438.1, on the reverse strand, counting down.
CGTGATTCCCACAGACTACTTTGACATAACTTTTAGGAAAATCTCTTGATTCCCAAAGATTACTTTGACTTGGGTTTCTTCTTTAAGCTCTATTTAGCTTTAAAAAAACCAAGCATACTTTTCTAATCCTCAAAAAAGTGCTTAATAAATTTTCCATGCTTTTTGAAAACTTTGCATCTTAACTAGAGATGTACTCATGGAACCTAGCATCCAACTATTGAAAACTAAAGTTCAAGTGATGCTAAATTTTATTCACCTCTTTGAGGTTCATCACTCGTTAGGATGAAAAGAAAAAACTTCAATAGTTCCATGATTTTTTCAAATTTGAAACATATCAACTATCCTTTGAACTTGAAAGTTCAATTGATTTAAATTCCAATTTATTTTATTGATTCTTATCACATCTTAGGATAGAGTCAGATTAAACTTCCAAAGGAAATTTTATCAACCTACTTAGATGCATGATTTATTAAATCCAAGTCAACCACTATATCTAGGCTTATCATGAGGATTCTCTAAGTTTTTACCTAAACTTAGAGTCATCATGGAAATTTTCAAGCAGCTCTATTTCTTGCCATTCCAATGAGCAAGAAAATTGAACACTTTGACTTTCAAAGGGCCTACTTTTCCTAATCAAGACTTTTAATTTTTTATACCTAAGTATCACTTTTGGGAAAAACAAACTAACTACTTGAGTTGCACGGCAGCTAGGAGCCTTGCAACTACTTAGTTTGCTATTTTTCCTAACTATCTAAGTCGAGTTAGAAAGAACAGCTAATGAAAGTATAAGTATTTAACAATAGTCATGCATATGCAATTGCTTGTTCTAGCATGCAAATGCATGTGAGTGCATGCATGTGTTGGCATTCTCCTTTCATGCACCAAACTTAAATCAAGAAATTCTTGAGCTTGATAATGCATGTTCCCAATCATGCATGCACAAACATTCTGTTTGCTACCTTGAAGAAAGATATAACCATTCATATGCATAAACTTGAGTGTTGGGAATCAAACTCACAACCTCCCGGTTAGGAGTGTGATGGGCTAACCACTTGCCCCAAAATCCATGGTTGAGGATTACTTCCTAATCCTCTCTCTTAAGGCGTGGTTCAACCATCTCCTACTAGGATTATGTGACATTGAGCATTAACTATCTTTTTCAAGCAAGAAGAAAACTTGTTTTGTGCATGGAAACATTCTTTGAAAAATAGAAATGCACCAACATTCTTTCATAGATGCATGCATATGCTTGATAAGTGTTTCCATACTTTGATGCTCTCTTATTTGCTTTCATTAGATTACATACAATGCTTTCAAAATTGTAGATTCCTTCCCTCCAATGTTAACGGCAATGCATTATATATGAAAGCAAACCATGGGGTACATGGGGAGAGTATTTTGCCCAAAGAGATCTAGAGCCTTCTAGAAGCATCCATTTGAGTAAACTCTGGTTAACTGGGATACTTGGCATACATGCAGTTACATGGTTGACACATGGATGGTTAGTATCCACCTGCCCAAGAAGGCAGTCCCCTAGAGAGAGCTATATATAGAGGCATTTTGTTGGGAGGAGAGTCATCTCTCTAGCATATGGTGGTCGTAATCTTGCATACACACACATCCAAAAACACATACACACACATACACATACACATGCACATAGAAATACACATACACATACACATGCACATAGAAATACACATACACATACACACACAAACACATATACACACATACACATGCACACACACATACACACAAATACACATACATACACATACACATACACATACACATACACACATACACATACATAAATGCATACACACACATATACACACACATACACACACAAACACATACAGCACACATCTAGATACACATACACACTAAAAAAAATTGGACTAGAATACAAGAAAGCTTTTAATGCATAGACATGCATATGGATGTTTATGTGTGCATGCATTGTGCATGTGTAAATCTATGTATATGTGTATGTGCGAATGTGTATTTATATGTCATAACATGTGTATTTGTGTATATGTAAATATAAATGTATGTATAAATGTATACATGTGAATGTGTATGTATGTATATAATCAACTTATTAATATATAATACCTTTTTTTTGCTACACATCAGATTGTAATCAATTAGGGGGAACTCCACCACCATCTCCTATGCATGCAAGGACTAATTATTGTAAGTATACTGAACTTTTAGTTCTAATGTTTGATAGATCCATATATGAGTGATATTTTTTTTTAATTGTTATGTTATAATTAGATTTTGATCAATCAAAGATCCTATGTATGCAATGATTCACATGTGTCATTTTGATATGAATTATGATTATTTTTACTATCAAGAGCATATTATATGTTTTTATAATCTTTGATATGGCACGTATCAAAGACCATCATTGGAATGTATTGAACATGAAGGAGATTATGGTATTTTTTAGCACGCACCACCACCTTCATGACATCATAATGCTTGGATATGTTTTGATTCTATAAATTAATGTCATTATTTTATATTGAAATTTTATGTGTAATAAAATTATTCTAAATACAGAGGAATATTCACTCAGTGATGATGATGATGATTCTCCTATTAATAATGTTAATATTCCTCATACATGTTAGGAACATGCCATTTATCAATTACAAGCCGAGGTTTCCCTAAATTCTCAACCTCCTTGTTTACAAACTGGAACGGCTCGAGATTATCCATTACCAACTCATGATCATCGTCTAGTACAAACATATGATAGAAGAAGATATGGAGAACGGCATGGAGGAACACTTCCTTTAGATGGACAGGTTTTTAACTTTTGGGGTAATCGTTATATGATTGCTCCCTCCACTATCAGTGGTGTTCGTCATGGTCTCTTTATTGTAGAGGATTTGTATGTGCCTCCAAAGTCTAAAGTCACTCTCATGTAATTTTTTGGTCCTATATATAGATGGGGAGATTGGCATCAACTTACACATTACATTCAAAGCATGAGTACTTATGGATTATGTTTGAATTCTCTTGCCAATAGAGGGATTACAATGCAAAAAATGAAAGATTATATATTGATGGAAGACCTTACATTCATGGAAATATAGAAGGTGTAATAAACACTAGCCAAGGATATAATAGTTCAATGACTAATTTCACATTTAAAGAGCATGAAAATATTCATGAATAATCATAAATGAGTAGAGATGTAGCAAGACATAGTTAGGAACCAAGAACTCTGGATCCGAAGTCACATTCCTCATGTCGCTTGACTTGACTAAGTGCAAGTTTACTTATTCTCAATCTTCGAAATCGTTTAATGCATGTATTTTGGCACTATTAAGTTTTTTTCTCGCTATATATATATATATATATATATATATATATATATATATATATATATATATATATATATATATATATATATATATATATACATACATAATAATTTTTCTTTTCATGAACTTGTGAACTACTACCTGAAAAGTTTTTATCAAGCCATTATATTCTTTCCACATCACATGATGAAATTAAGAAGATGATCAATAGTCTTGGTATAGATTATTATTGTATGCATGCATGTCCCAATAATTTTATTTTATATAGAGATGAACATGCAACTATTCTGAGATCATATCCGATGATTCATGAGTGTTATCTTTACTGCACCTATCTTGTAGATGCACAATATAAGTTAAAATGTCAATCTCCTCGATATAAGTAAAGGGAGGTAAAATTCCAAAGAAGGTATTGTGACATTTTCCATTATCTCCATGAATTAAAAATATGTTTCGAAGTCTAGAACTATCAAAGCTTTTGATGTGGGGGATTTGATCATAAAAGTATTGATGGAGTAATGAGAATTCTAGCAGACAATGCAACTTTTCAACACATTGATTCTAGATGGCCAGATTTTGCACAAGATCCACAGAATCTAGAGTTAGGTGTTTCATTAGATGGGGTTAATCCATTTTCAATGAAATCTAGTAAATGATCCATATGGATAATGGTAGTCATCAACTATAATCTCCTATAATACCTTAGCATTAAAAAAGAATATTTGATGCTTTTACTTTTAATTCCATGAAAAAAACAAGTTAAAGACATGAACTCAAATTTTGCTCTTCTCATCAATGATCTCAAAGAGTTATGGAGAGGTATTAATGTCATTGACATATTAAAAAGCATTGATCAAAGAAAAATTATGACTTGTGGAATTGTGGCTTGGATTATACATGATTTTCCAAGATATGGATTATGCTCAGGTAATGATGTATTTTTTTATTTAATATATATACATTCTTATGTGAGAAGCTAGTTATATTTTTATGGTTTCCATCCATGCAAGAATATCTACTGAGGCATAAGGCTTTTCATTACTATAGTGTTTGGTTGCGATCAATTTATAGTAAGAATATCAACAAAAATATTTATCTTTGACATCAGTGGTTCTTGCTTGATGATCATCCATTACAATGCAAAAGAGAAGCAATACATTTTAATGGAAATATTGAAATAGGTCAGTGTCCAAAATCAATGACACCTACAGATTGGTATCCGAAATGGTTTGAAGGGCCTCTTATAGATCCACAATCCAAAATCTTCAATGAGGATGAAGATGATGAGAATGTGAATATTTGAGCTAAGAGAAAGTTGTCACTAGTATAGAATATGTCAATATGATATTCTTTGGGATATTGGAGGGAGTCAAAGATCTATAATCTTCTTCATCCTATGCATATATTTAAAAATATAGCAACATCTTGTTGGATTAGAAGACACAGCAGCATCAAGAAATGATTTAAAGGATCAAAACTCAAAACCAAAGTTATGGCCAATTTATGATAAAAATCTATAGGAAATAACCTATGAATCTGCTCCTTGGGTACTTACAAAAAAAGAGATGCAAACTATCGACAACAAGATTCGGTCGATTCGCTCTATAGGATATGGTGCATCTTTCTAAAACACGTTTACTTTGGTTGAGAGGAGCTTATCTTAGTTGAAGACACATGATTGGTATAACTTTTTGAAGCACATTCTACCCCTTGTTATCGATGTATGTGAAAAAAAAAAGAGTACGAGATGTGATCTATCATCTTAGATCACTTAGAAGGTACTTATCACTCTTTTATTTTTTATATATAAGATATTTGATATCATTTTATTAAAAATTAATTTCTTTTTAATTTAATTTATGATTAATAATCAATGGATTACAGAAAAGAGATTGACAAAGACTCAATCCCACAAAAGAAACGTGATTGCAAAGAGTTATTATGTCTGGTGGAGAAAGAGCTTTCAACTTAGTTTTTCAATATTCAAGTTCATTTATTGATCCATCTTGTGGATAAAATAGATATTGCTACAGTTGTAACCACTCGATGGATGTTTTGGGTCGAGCAATTTATGCACATATTGAATGGTTATGTGCAACAAAGAGAAAAACCGTAAGGATCCATAGTAAAGGGAGGGATACTTGAGGAGTGTATGTACTATATCAGTGAATAACTTGAAAGAGTTGATGATTAAGCTCCACGTGCATGGACTAATGAGTCTTCTTCAAAATTGATAAATGAGGTATTATCAAGTAAGGAAGTTATTCTACTTTTATTGGATATAACATCGAATGCATGCAAGCATTTGTAATTGAGTATGAGCAGGGACTTCAAAATCTCAAGAGTAGAAGACAAAGAAATATTTATTTTGTAATTCTCAAGAGCATGTGAAAGCCTTTACTTGTAACTTCTTCAATCACCGTAATCTAGCTAGCTCAATAACATAGTTATCTTAGTTGTATAATTATTTCAGGATTATCTTTAACTATAGCAACCATTTTGGTGTGGAGAAGGCCACTACATTTTGTATAAATCTCAATGAGAGATCATTTTTGTAGACTTTCCATTGTGAATAGGGAGATCTTAAAGAAATCTCATAAATCTTTTTTACCTCATTTTTTGCTCTTCTTCTTGCTCTTTGTAGATGGATATGGTGAGGAATGAGTGTCCCAAGGGAATATACAAAAATAGAAGGCCTTTTGATATGTGTGTGTTTGTGTGTGTCTCATGTGCAGATAGGAGCTCTAGAACAAGGTAAGGTAAATTCTACCATAATTTTAAAATCTATTTTCTCTCTGTAGTTGCCTTTTTTGTAGGTCTGATATATTGTTGTGCACATTTTTATATCTCACAAGGGGAGGGCATCTCTTATGCCCAAGGAGATATTGTTTCCATAAGTCTACAAACTTTTAGAATTTAACTTTTAGATATTGCTTCCATTTCTCTTCATTTTTAGGATATTTCTCTTGGTTTCCATAAGTTACACTTATGTGTCCCTCGAGTAGGTTTGATGTGAACTTTTTCCCTATACATGGACACTTTTTACTCTAGTTTGGATAGAGCCAATGTAAACACATATACATGATATAATCATATGTGGTGGTACATTTTACTTGGGGATTCACTTATAGCTCTCACTATATTCATTCTCATATCATTGATCATCTATCTACAGAGAGTTCTTCCCCCATAGAATTTAATCAAAATTGTTGGATTATCTCTAACATGTGCTTCATTTCATTAATATAAGATCAAGGTAGTGACATCTCAAGAGGTTATTAGAACTAGGACACTCTAGAGGTAAATCTCATAGTTTACAAATCCCATAGTGGGAAATAAGGGTTACTTAAAGGAAACGATTTCTTGAGATTGAGTCATTGTACTCCATCATCTTTAAAAGAAAAAAAGTGAAGAAGAAATCACATTTATCTTAATTCAAACCCATTTGGATCCCCAAGGAATGTTGAGACTTTCAGATGAGCACAAATAAGGAAGTGAGAAACCTTTCTCACCAAACAAAATTAGTTTGTAACCCCACTAGTTTATTAATATTATTGGTTTTAGTTCAAGTTCTGATTGATCCAAACAAGATTTTTTATCCTTACGTTCCATAAGGTGAAGTGGATGTTCTCTTTATCATTCATCTTCAATTAAAAAATTTAATCTCAATCTCATCTTGGAATCATCTAGGGAATCCCCATAAGGTATATTATTTCACCCTAAATTTGACTCACATGGAGTTGGTATTTGTGAGAAAAGTGATCTTGAAAGTTGACTTGTGTCTTGACAAAGATCGGCCTTGGAGTTGGTGAGCAAAACTATTCTAGTCATTGAATTTTTATTTCCAATACCACATTCAATTGATCTACCATAATGAGTGATCAAAAAGTTGTTTATTTACACAAAACCCTAGAAACTAGGTGAAGAAATTGAAAAGTTATCTAACAAATTTGCATGCACTAATTTGAATACGTTTACCTTAATATTTTGTAATTCAAAAGAGAATTCCATGTGTTTGAATCGGTGCATGACATTTGAAGTAAATAACTACCCGATTGCGTGCAAGTTTCAATTTTGTCTTGAGCATGGAAACATGTGTGGCCCTACCCCAACATTTTCCAAAAAAAAATTGTATATGAACTTAAGTTCATCTATGACACTAAGACAATGATATTTAGTCAAACGGCATATTTAATCTATTGAAAACATCAACGCATGCACAAATCACACATGCCTAGAGTCATCCAATAGTGAATTAAGCTTTTTGAGTGGGAAAAATGGCCATGTTTGAGGATCTATTTGGTGTGCCATTGAATTTTGACCAAGTTGGTCCCTCTAGTTAAGAGTATCAATCAATTTTGTGATTCCAAAATTACAATCCCCTATAGGTCATTATATACCTGGATGACCTATGTTTGCAAGTTTTTAGGCTTTGAAACCCTAATTGATCAACCATCACCAGGTTGCTCATATATAAATATTTTCTACTTTCTTTAATTTGTCCTAGACCACACAAATGAAAAAGGTGAAATAGTCAGAGCCCTCAACTCTAGCAGAGAAAATATGAATTCAAGGATACTCCATCCACACCTAGGAATAACACTTTGTTTTGTTGTTACTTGGAAGGTATGTACATTCAAAGTACACAAAGAAAAATTTGTGGACAAATAATGTGAGGTCAACACCTTCGAAGCAAGTAAATTTATACAAATACCAAAACAGCTTCTTCTCCAACATATCCCCTAAGTATATGGATAAGGTTAGAAGACACATATTTGGAAGTGCACAAAATCGAGAGAATGAACATGCAACTAAATCCCTAACCTTTTGTTCACGCTGCACAAGCTCAAGTGCTCCATTGTGAAAAAACCTAGGGAAATCATTTGAAAATCCAAACCCTAGATGAAAAATTCCACTTGTGAATCCTATTGGAAATAATTTAGTCATTCCTGTTGATGAAGGAATTTCTAGGTTTTGATAGGCTCTACCTCAGGTTAGGTGAAGACTAGTTAATATTCTCACGTAGCTTAGAACTTTAAACTCTTACGGATGTAACTAAATTTGTAATTCCCGAGTTTCTTGGAAACCTCACCAATGTAATAACCTTACTTACCATAAGCTAGATAGCTCAACAAATCGATTGGAATATCTCTACAAGTAGTGTAGGACTATTTTTTTTTTACTAGGGTGGCCACTTTTGGATGTGCAAAAGGCCACTAGCTTTTGTATAAAGCTCAAGTACAGCTTATTTTTGTAGACTTTTTCCATTTGGTAAATAGAAAGCTCTCGCAAATCTCATCTCTCTCTCTCTCTCTCTCTCTCTCTCTCTCTCTCTCTCTCTCTCTCTCTCTCTCTCTCTCTCTCTCTCTCTCTCTCTCTCTCTTCTAATGTACTTTTCTCTCTTTTTATTGCTCCATGGAGTTCGATATGGTGAGAAATGAGTGTCATAAGAGGGTATGCTAGCCTTGAGAGACTTTTCCCATGCATTGCTGGCACCATATGCGTGTGGTGAGCTCTAGTGTGAAGTAATGTCAATCCAACCAAAATTTTGAAGCTTGTTTTTTTTCTCTATATATAGAATTTTTTGTGTATATCAACTATAGAATTTTCAATTTTGCATGTTTTGATATGTGACAAGGAGGTATCTTTGATGCACAAGGAGATATAATTTCTAGAAGTTATGTAGTAGTTTTACCTCCAAACTCTCTTCATTTCTTGATCCTTCATAGCTTTCTATGTTGGTTTCCATGCCCCCAACTATGTAACATACTCATATTGATAACTCAAGTGTTTCAATCGCCCACTTGACCTACAATGCCAAACACCTTTTCATGTTGTTGTTAGGAATTCTTCACCTAAGTCGATGTTAGAGAGCTTCTAGAGTTGAAAAAAGAAGAGTCAATGCTTATAATTTATTAGAGAGCAAGGATTTCTTAATAATTCTCTATTTAGAAAGGTAAATTGTGTTTTTCTTAAGCACTTAAGGTAAGGACATAGACTAGGGTAGTCAAATCTATGAGTAAACTCTCATCAAAGGAGATTGTGACCAAGCACTTACTTCAATGATTCAAGTGAATTAGAGAGTGATCTAGAGATCAAGGAGTGCTCAAAAAATATGCAAGGAATGCCTATGAGTCAAAAGTTGATGTCTAACATTGAAACTTATTATTGTACTGCTCTAGGATTTATTTGCACCAATTCTCATGAAGCCGCGGTCTAGTTAGGATTAAATTGCAATGTTTTATGCTTTTGATCTTCTCAAGGATCTACTCCTTGGAAGAAACCAGCATTCAAGCTCATACACGTTCATTACTTAGAGAAGAAATCCACCATGTATGTGTTGTGTGACAATCTGGATTGTATCACTAATATGGGAGAGTTGGAGACCCAGAATTAGGTTGATGTGGAGGAGATAGCCACTACCCCTTCTTACAAATCCATCTTGAATAGGATACTTTGTGCAAAAAGATTCCTGACTCACTATACACTCAAGGAATTCTACCTTCTAGTAGGCATAGACCTAGATTTATGGACCATTAGATCTACTAGTGAGGAACGACTTAGTTCTATCATAGTGGAAGAGATGAAAGATCATAGGAATGTGATGACAGACATAGATAGAAAATAGAAAGTTTATTGGAATTTTTTTGATGAGGATAAAATCAAGCTCACATATATAGCACAACCTATCTTCTCTACCAAGGAGCAAGAACATAAGAGTGAAGACAAGCCAGAAACTAGACGAGACTCTCAAAATAGAAGAAATTAGAGGAATAGTAATCCCACTTTGCCAATGATTCCAAATGAGCAAAATAAAAATGGTTTAGGAGAGGCAAACCCTAATGCTCAAGTTGGGCCTCAAACTGGAAAAAGACCTCCTAATCCACAATTCATGGAGGAAAATGCACATCCATTTGCACTTGTAAGACCACAAGATGTTGGTAGAAGGCTTCGCTCTTCTCAAATTGCCAAATTCATGAAAAATCATCATGGTGGCGTAATTGATCATTATGATTATGTGGCAAAGTTTAAGAAAGTGCTCCAAGTGGAGCAAGTAAATGATTTTTGCACCCAATACAAAGATTTTGGGCTCACATTGGTTGGAGCAGCCTTGACTTGGTTCCAACCATTGGAAAGATGAACATTTAGAGATGTTGAGCATTTTCTAGATGAGCTCATTGGTGATCTCTCAAAGATAGGAGTTAGACATGATACCTTTTCTTTGATCCATAGCTTGAAGCAACATAATCATGAGACTATGAGGCTTGCCGCTCAAAGGTTCAATAAATATGTGGATAGATGTTTATTTTGAGAGCTTCCTTCCCAAGAAAAGCAGATTTCCCTCTTCTAAATGTACTGCTTAGCAGTGAATTGTAGGCATTTATCTATGTAAAGTGCTTGAAAACACTTGATGCATGCTTGAAAGAGCGTAAAGACTTGGAAGACAATACGAAAAAAGATTTAAAGCTTTCGCATGTACACATAGCATCTGATTCTTCCACTATTAGTATTTCACATCTACCATCTATTGATGAAATTGCCAACATAGTAGTTAAGAAGTTGCGAACTCAACATCCTTCATGCAATCGAGTATACCAAAATGCACCTCAACATGCACAACTAGTCAAAGGAGACCATCCAACACAAACTTGTACCTTTTGAAAATCTCAACCATAGAAAAATAGAGCATAACTGCAATACTGCCAAATCTATAAAAAACTCATGGATCTTGCTACTCCTGATTGTCATTACAATCAATATTATGTGAGAAAACCTTTGGGGTTTTCACAAAGGTCATATCCTTATGTGCCTTGTGGCTAGCTAAGAGACTATAGGTTGGCAATAGTATAAGGCACCCCCCCTTGTCATGGAGTTTCTTTCTTTGATTCTAAATAATCATTAGATCCTGTAGAAGCCTTACCTCCACCACAAGTCGAAATTCAAGGAGAGGATTTCCTAGTGTTTGAATTCCTAGGGAATGATGATCTACCATCCCCTCGGGAAGAAGAACCTACAAAGGGAAGGGAGAACACATGAGTACCTGAGACAAGGAGGAAAGACAAGATGATGAAGATAAGGATTCTCACTTTTTTGAATCTCCAAAACACTTCCAAAAATTCAAAGTTGAGGATAGGAAGGTCACAACACTAAAAGAAGAAGCTTCCTCAAGAGAAGCTTCTGATAACAAAGACAAACAAAAAAAGTGATTGTGACCATTGAAGAAGGAGAAGAACATAGTACCTTCTAGGCAATGATGTGACTTATGGGGAAGAAGAAGAGTTTTTAACTCTACTAAGAGAATACCGAGATGTTTTTGCATGGTGTTACATGGCTATGGAACGCCCAAAAAAAATCAAATTTACTTTTAGGTTTACCCAATTTTTAGATAGATAACCAATCTATTTTTATCTACCATTGTAGAAACCCGATTGAACTTTGTCGCAAGAAGAGTCCTATATATCTAAGTTAGAATCTCTTTGTAATTATAGGGAAGATTCTTTCCTCAAAAATCTCACAAGAAAAAGAGTTTAAGGGTTTTTTTCTTCTATTTTTGATGATCTTTTTCAAATAGAAGATCAAAAGTCTTGGGAGAAGCCTTCATAAAGCCAAGACCTCACTTGTAAAGATATTTTTTTATTGAATGAAGTTGTGACCTCTCTTCTTGCAAACTCGTATTTTTGCTTCTCTCTACTTTTGAGTGAGTCTTGTGATTGATTGTGAGTGTGTTACACTTGTTTATGAGTTATGGAACTACTATCTACCTTGTTTGCATCATTTCAAAGTGATTAAATGTGATTAAAATCTTGTTTAGGTGATTAATTCTTGAGAATGAGAAATTCCATATGTTTGTGAGCTCTATACAAGACTTTAAATTTACTCTTTTTGCATGTTTCCATTTAGCACTTTGTAGACTCTTAAGAGCTTTGAAACAAGCTAAGACATACATCAAATGAATCAATATTGAGGGAGTTACAAGCATTTGGGTGGTTCACCCCTCTTTGAAGGATCAAATAGCTATGCACCTCTGGAAGCATTGGATACCAATGCATCCGATAGCAAAGGGTTGGAAGCATTGGCCATGTGCACATCCAGCTCCATCAAGCATATATGACCTTGAGCTTCGTGAAGGACACACTTGTGTTCAGGTTCCTCTCTATGTGATCATCTTAATTTCTAGTGGAGGGTGACTTCTATTGGGGATGTAAGGGTCATGTGACCTTACCCCCGTATTCATATATATACATCATATATAGAGCATTGCCTCAAGAGAGAGCATCATGTGGGTTTCGAGGCTCCCACGCATATGTGCACGTCTCTCCATTCCTCTCTCTCTCTCCATCTCCTCCTCTTGCTCTACACACCAAATCCCTTCATTGGTATCAGAGCATGCTGAAGGTTTGTGTGCAAGAAGCTTCAATGGAAGCTTAGATCACAAGAGCTGAAAGTGCAGGTCGGCATTTCTCAACAGCAGTTCAGTATTTCGGTCATAACTTGAGCTAAGAAGCTCGGATTGATGCGTTTTAAAGTTTTGTGCGTAGTTAACACAGAGAACTACAACTTCACAGAAGAGAGCACAACCTGGTTTGGAGTGCTAAAACATCGAAAACTCGAAAAACACAGACTAATGTAGAAGACAAATTTACAATCACTTGGACAGCAAGTCAGTGTTTTGGCTATAAGTTTAGTTCTACAAATCAGAATGAGATGATTCAACTTGGTATGCATAGCTTGAAATAGCCTTTGAGTTATGCACCTCCAATTGAGGTGTTCTTTATCTTGTTACATAGGCAAGAATGAGATCTTGAAGTTTGCTGAAGAGCAAAAGTTCAGATTCAGAGGTTATCACCTCTGAAACAGCAAAACATAGAGCAACATATTTTCGCTATAAGAATCCTAATTGCTCTTGGAGATTGAATTTACTTTGGAACTTCTTTGAGAGAGAATTTTTGGTATTCAAGCTCTTATTCTAAGAGATTGAAGGCATTATCCATGTATGATCACTATGATAGCTCCTCCAAATGAGAGTAGAGCATAATCTTGCCATGTGTTTGGCATATGAGATGACATTGTGGTATACACTTTTTTGAGTTTTATGTCATCATGAGTGTCATCATGACATTGTCAGTGGATGTATAGTGGCATTGTGGTTTCTATCTCATTTATGCCACTTGGTTATGGATTTACTTGTCGATTGCACACATTTTATGAGAGATTGATTGGATCTTGTTTGGTACTTGTATCTTTTGTTTTCTTTGCAGGTACATGATCCAGATTGGAGCCTCAGTTACACATTCATTTGTTGCCGTTATTAGCATTTGGCCATTGATTGATATGTATTTGTGAGTGTGATTCTTGGCATATGTGGATGGTGATTCCCACATAGTTTATTTGGTTCAGAGTCCATTTTACAGAGGAGACGCTGTCAAAATTTTGATAGCTTTTATGCTAGAAGAGAACTCTAGTGGATCTTGAAGCTTGTGTGATAGCTTTGGATCATTGTTGATCTCCATTTACTTTGACTTGGTCACAGGTTGTTTGTGACAAGTTAGGTTGGACTATCTTGTAGGATTCATTCTTGAGTGGGAGGTGTATTGCCATTGTATTGGCATGTATTGCCATTAGTTTTTGGCATTTATATTTGCCATTATCTTTGGTTGGATCAATGACAGGTGGTGATAAGTTATTCATTGTTCTTTTGATATTGGTTATCTTGTTTGATTTCTCAGTTTACAGGAGATACTCTATCGAATTTTTTCCAAGATTATTTCACATCTACTTGATCAGTTTGGAGACGTGGTGAGCAGGCTTATGCTCATGGTTTTATGTGCATGCTAGATGAATGATTATGTGACAAGTGGTTCATATGGTTTCTTCTCCAGTGAGACATTTATGATGTGAGTTATGCATATGGATATGCGGGTGTGATCCTATTGAGGATAGAGTATTGTTTCTAGTCTCTTGTTACATTGTTAGTCTCTTGGATTGCCAGCATGGTGTCTTCTCGGTTTGATGGCACTGACTTTCTAAGATGGAAAGCTCAGATGTGGCATACATTGGTTCGTGTAGGGTTACACATGTATGTGCAGAGAGATGCACAGAGGCCTCGTGACATGCCCGACCATGTATGGATGGATATGGAGGTATTGGCTAGCTCCACTATCTGATTAGAGCTTGTGGATTCTATATATGCGTATGTTACATATGAGGAGACGAGTAGTGAATTATGGCAGAGACTACATGATATGTATGCGAGTCCATTGACTCATGTGAGACACAGATGACATCAGCGACTTCGATGTTGGCACTGTGTTTGTGAGGGCCATATTCGACAACATTGCTTCATTCAGATGCGATGACGGCGTCAGAGACATACATGTGATACAGGTTAGGTAGTGCTTTCAAGAGAGTCTATGGCAGTTGATTATGCTAGTGATGGTGATATCACTTTCTCCTATGGTTCATCTCAGGATTTCTCTTGTTCATTGGATGGCACACATATGGCTTGGTTGCTTGATGCATTAGCCACTTTTCATGTTACTCCACATCATGAGTGGTTTTGTCAATTATCAGGTGAGATTCGTGGATGTGTGCACATGTCTGATGGTACGACATATGACATTGAGGGTGCAGGAGATGTATGCCTTATGCTACTTAGTGGAGCATCACTTATACTCAGACATGCACGTTATGTGCCTTCATTCCCTATGAGCTTGATTTCATTTAGCCAATTATAGGAGAGCAGATGTTATGCATTCCTTGGTGAGCATCATTTTCAGTTATAGTTGGGACAGCTTATGCTTGTCAGAGGTGCTAGGATTGGGCACAGTTATCCACTGCAGGTACTTCATGTGAGAGACAGTCTCATCTCAGTGGGAGTTCAACCTTATATGCGATGTGAGACTCTTCATGTCTCAAAAATTCTACCTTCATACAGGTCTATTGACATTCATGATGCACATGTATGGCAAGATTTAGATGCTCAGATGGATGCACATGTAAAGCATACTTTGGATGCTCATGATGCTTATATAGAGCATGATTTCCTTGATCATATGGATGTTCATATGGAGCACACTTTGGATGATCAGTTGGATGCTTTAGAGCATGATGCAGATGCCCATCTAGAGCATTATGATGATACTCATTTAGAGTGTGATCATCAGTTTGATCTTGGTGTTGATGTTGTGCAATTAGCTCATGTGGAGCATGATGATACACTTGGTGTGGTAGACCAAGATTGTTTTCATGGTACACAATGTATGGTAGAGCATATTAGCTCTCAGGATGCACACCTAGATACATCCTTGGTTGCGAGCATGGTTGATTTAGATGCTGAGGAGTCAGTAGTTATGCCGTCATTCTTGGATTCGCTCATGCCAAATGTTGACACAGATATGTCAGGACATGTTGGTCTTGATGATGGTGCTTTGGATGCCTTGGATATAGGCATGGCTGACATGCTTAGGTTAGCTAGGATAGCACATGTTTCATCAGTATTTGGGAGTCTGATATACGAGTTGTTATGCTCGAGACCAGACATTGCAGTTGTTATCGGAGCCTTTGCACTTGGAGTTGTTAGTGGTTCGATGATTGACATAGGCATAGAGCAAGTGGGAGCTTTGTAGGAACTTGATCAGTTCTTGCATCAGTCATATGTGAGCTTGACTCTTATCGATATGAGTCTAGAGCAGTTTGAGGTGCATGGATACACCTTGTTCGAGGCAATTGGTGTAGGCTGATTAGTATGGGTTGAGATCCAGACTCTTCTTGTATTGTATAGTCCTACATCATTCTTTGTATATTTTTCCACTTATGGTCACATTGACCCTTAAGTGGGAGATTGTTGGGGATGTAAGGGTCATGTGACCTTACCCCCATATTCATATATATACATAGTATATAGAGCATTGCCTCAAGAGAGAGCATCATGTGAGTTTCGAGGCTCTCGGGTATATGTCTGCGTCTCTCCGTTCCTCTCTCTCCCTCCATCTCCTCCGTGCTCCTCTTGCTCTTGCGATCACTCTATTGCATCAAGTATCATCCATATTTGAAGTATCATGATGCTTGGAAATTGGTCCTGTTAACTTCCATTTGTGGATCTTCTTGGAGCCTATCGATGGGAGATGCTTTTGTCAATCTACTTGACATCCATCCTTCACATGTGTTATGTTGTCGATTGTAGCTAGGTTGAGGTCTATAGTTCATGGATTCATAATTTAGGAGCGTGTAAGTATGCCTTATGCTATGACATGAGACTTTTTGAGTTTGTTGTTAAGAAGAACAAGGATTGATCCTAGGTAACTTGTATGATGAACATCGCAATCATGCACAAGTATCACTCAAAAAGATTGCCAAACCTTGCTTGAAAGTGGACCTTTTAACTCTTCGACCAAAAATTCAATCAAACATCCTCTTTCTCGTTGGGGTGGGATATGGTGAATGTGGTTAGTTTGTGTAGATAGATGTATTTGGATTTTGTGGTTGGTGCTACCATCTCTTTTTACACTTTGTTTTTTTTTATTTTTCTTTTTAGTTCCTCTACTATCATTCATCTTGGGTATCATGCAAGACTTGAGGACCGTGTTTGATAGCTTGAAAGTATTCGCTATCTTGACAAGTATCAATCAAGGAATTGCCACCTCATCTCAAACATCACAAAGAATATAAAACACTTGGAAAAAAAGCATCACTTAAGAGGTATCACATTTAGAATCATAGAGACACATCTAAAAGGAATAATGGAGTAAGTGATTGGTTAGAACATCATGTAACTTGTGAATTAATGACCATCCGCAACTAGATCTTATGAAAGGGTCAACTAGACTAACCTTGGAGTGTCAATAAGAAAGACCCCTCAATTTCAATTAGTGGGTTTGAGCATAGAAAGGAATTCTATTGATCATATAACTCATCTTTTAAAGTGTGATAGTAGAGAATCATCTAAGATGTATCGAGTATCGCAACAATCTCAAGGGGGCTAAGAATCAAAAGACCAAAACCATATCAATAGGAGGATAAGGTATCAAGTAGCAAGTCCTCTAGAGCATCAAAAAGAAAGGGAAGGACATATATTTAGTCAAAGGATCTAAGATTCCCCTCATGCACGAGTATCACTCAACAAGATTGCCAAACCTTGCTTGAAAGTGGAATTTTTAACTCTTCAACCAAAGATTCACTCAAACATCATCTTTCCCATTGGGGTGGGATATGGTGAATGTGGTTAGTTTGTGTAGATAGATGTTTTTGGATTTTGTAATTGGTGCAACCATCTGTTTTTACACTTTGTTTGTTTTTCTTTTTCTTTTTAGTTCCTCTACTATCATTGATCTTGGGTATCATTCAAGACTTGTGGAGTTGTGTGCGATAGCTTGAAAGTATTGCTATCTTGGGAAGCATCAATCAAGGAGATTCCACATCATCTCAAGCGTCATCCAACATAGACAACACTTGGAAAAAGAAAGCATCACTTAAGAGGTATTATATCTAGGATCATTGACACACATCTACAAGGAACAATGGAGTAAGTGATTGGTTTGAACATCATGTAACTTGTGAAGTAATGACCATCCTCAACTAGATCTCATGAAAGGGTCGACTAGATTGACCGGGGAGTGTCAAAAAGAAAGACCCCTCGATTTCAACTAGTGAGTTTGAGCATAGGAAGGAATTCTATTGATCCTTTAGCTTATCTTTTTGAGTGTGAAAGTGGAGAATCATCTAAGACGTAGCAAGTATCGCAACAATCTCAAGGGGGCTAAGAATTAAACAACCAAAACCATATCAAAAGGAGGCTAAGGTATCAGGTAGCGAGTCCGCTGGAGCATCAACAAGCAATAGAAGGACTTATATCAAGTCAAAGGATCTAAGATGTTGAGCATTGGAGCTAAGAACCTCAAAAGTATCAACGTACTCTTTGGATCGAATAGCAAAGGTGTGTCACACATATTAGCATTTTAAGGGGCTTACACATGGAACAGCCAGCATTGCTTAGCGAGGGAATCGGGCATTGACCATCCTCAAGCCTAAGATCAGCTATCCACTAAAGGATCGACACCAATCGGGTATGTTTAAAGGATCGGATATCCTCTCTCACTTGAGAGTGTCGAAAAACATGATTCTCCAAATATGCGAAATATGCTAATCGAGCTTATGTGTTGGTATCGCTTGAATACTTCTTGGGGAGATAAGGATAAGGATCGTGTAAGCAGGTTTTGGAGGATCATGTAAGCAAGGTTTTGGAGAACCTTCCTTTATTGGGGAGAACTCCTATACAAGGAGAGGGTCTCGAAAAAAAGTATTGGAGGCATCGGAATCGACTAAGGGTGACCATCCCTTTTAGCCCAAACTGCCACCACCTCTCCAGCATCGATGGTCAAAACGTGCAAAGAGTACACATTCATTTTGGGTGTCATTTTCTTCAACTGGAGAGTTTGGGGACGGAGAATTCGTGGCCCCTCTCTCCTAATTCCTTGTTTTCTCCTCTTCTTACCCCTTCCTCCGGCTTCATGAGTGGATGATCACCAACGCAGCACTTATCTCAAGTCAAACCTCGCTCAAGTCTCATTTTCTCCGAGAGTCGGATAGCACGTCATTCCAAAGTGGTGCACAGGAGAGTATTAGGAAAAGGAATTGGAGGAAGCATCTGTTGATTGGAACTCTTGCTAAAGAAGAGGAGAAAGACCAAATGAGCTTTGCTTTCGTGGCCAAACAGTTAGCTGAAGACAGTGAATGTCATGTTCGCATAGAAAGGAGACACGGAACGGAAGGTCTCTTAGTTGTGAGCCGTCGGTCATCAACTAGGATATTAGCATCTTACAAGAGATTCCATAGGCAGTCGCTTAGCAAGGTTGTGAACTAGCATTTGGTCCTCCAAAAGAGTCGCTGAGTGAGATGGCGGGTAGTCCAACTCATTGATCTCCTTTTCTAGATTGCAGTACAAGTTGCTATAGGGGGTATGTGGCAGGTTGTTTCTCGCGCCGTTGGCCCTAGGGCTTCTTTTCCTTCTTCTTCTAACTTCAGTAAAGCCATCTTCATCAGTTTGTGGGTTCAGGAGGCCCTTGCCTTCCCCTTCCTTGGTCGAGTGGGTCAAGTCGCCATTGTTGGTTTGGGCAGTTTTGGAGGTTTCTTGAAAGCGCTTGTTTTTTTGCCTGAGAGGGCACTCTTTAATCCTGTGACCTTGCTGGCCACAGCGAAAGCACGCGTTGGGAAGGTTCTTGTAGATGATGTCCTGCTCCCACACATCGCCTTCGCCCATGTCCACTTTGATCATAGATGGAAGCGGCGAACTGAGGTCGGCTTCGACACAGATTTGGGGGTGCCACCTAGCATTGAACGAGTGTCTTGCGCCTTCATAGATGAGCCCACCAATGTCATCGCGTGAGGCCAGCGGCTTGCCGATAGGAGAGACAATGTCCCACACGAAGTTGTACAAGTAGTAAGGGAGGTTAGGGAGCTCAACCCAAAGAGGGTACCGAAGTGATTTCGATTTGTCGGGAGTAAAGTCCGGGGACCATCTAAATAGGCACAGGGTCGCCCGACCGAGTTGCCAGGTGCCAACGCTTAGGCCTTGGAACGCCATCTCTTCATTTTCAAAGACTAGCAGCATGTGGTTTGCTGGTAAGAACTGACATTTGCTGACAAAATCAAGCAACACCCCAAAGAACCACCGACGGATCTTAATTTAATTCAAGTCCGGGAGAGTAGGCTATTGCCGAACTTCCTTTATATTAAAAAAAAAAACACCCCAAAGAACCATCGATCCGTAAGCTCCAGCTTAGTGGAGGCATCATTTGAGAAGCTGTGATTCTAACCAAGGAATTCATCCATAGAGAATCCATCCTCATTGCAAGTAATATATCGTTTCTTAATTAAATTGGGATCATATGGCGGCGTCTGAGATATGCACACGAACCCCATAAATCCTAACGATGTAGGACCATCAAGCAGAGGCTATTAGAGTTCCAAAAGCATAGGATAGGCATCTATCTAGATGTACTCAAATGACAAGTGGATAGGCTTAAAACCCTAATCGCCTAACTGTAGACCACGCACCCAATAGTTAAATTTGCATCAACCACTATGATGATAAGGAAGAAATTTTTACTTCCTCATTTCCAATCCATAAGCTCCAAGAGCATAACTCCTCCTTGTTCTTTAAGAAGTATAGATACCCCTCCAAATATATGGAAGAAATGCTCTCCCTACTCACAAACAATGTGAGAGAGAACACTCCTAGAAGTGAATGTCAGGTGCTGAAGAAGGCTCACTCTTATTTAGAAGTAGGGGACACCTAGATTTTCATACGAAAGTCTGAAAAACAGATTTATTCCAATGCATAACTAGCTTATATGATTCACTTCTTAAGTTTGGAACGATAATTTTTTTATCATTTTTTATCCAGTTTGACTATATGTCCTAATTATCAAGTGTTCATGAATATATATGCAATGATTTTATAATTGTAATCTACAAGCATAGAAACTAGAATTTACCTATTATGCTAATGTACTAAATATCTAACAATCCCCCTCCACTAATTTCTAATTTGGAGTACTAATGATAGAGATAGGCGCCTCCCTTCATGAAATGCAAAAGGAAGAATTGCGTAGTACTTAGAAAGATTTTGAATATCTTTCTAGTCCTCTCTTTTTGACAAACTTGTAGTGTTGAATAAATATTCCCACTAGAAGATACTAAGGACAACCAAAATCTGTCAAAAGTCATCTCTCTTCTATAGGAAGTAGTTTTAGATCCTTTAGCCACACACATTAGCTGCCATCAAGTAGCGACTCTTAATTAAATTGGGATCATATGGCAGCTTCTAAGATATGCACATCAACCCCATAAATAATAATGAGGCAGAACCATCAAGCAGAGACTATTGGACCATTCTAGATTTGTAGAACTTCAATGGCCATAGGATAGGCATCTATCTAATGTACTCAAGCGACAAGTGGATACACTAAAAACCCCCAATATCCTAATTGTAGACCACACACCCAATAGTTAAATTTGCATTGACCACTATGAGGATAAGGAAGAAACTCTCTTCTTGTTCATTTCCAATCCAAGAGAGCAAAAATGAGAAAGGAGAGATAGTAATGCTGGTCCGCATGGGTGATGATGAAATACATGAGATTCTACCCACATGATCAGAATGAGTGCCAATAGCAAGCGTGTGCATAATCTATTTTGTAAAAGTAGAACCTTTGTTGAAGGCCATCTACATGGAAACGAGTATGCAAAAGAGATATTGGACTAATAATGCAGCTACTCCACTGTAGATCAATTTCTTGATATATATGCTCGATGTGGTGTGTCCTCTTAAGTGCAATATGCACTGTGGGTTGCAATTTGAAGACTCAATGGGGAAGAAGAATAGCATATACAATGACACGGTGAAATAAGAGAAAGAAGCTGAAATTATGAGTACAAACAGCTCAAAAGAGGATTATACAAACCTTGGGCAATCAGTAGGAGACATAAGCATACACCTTCACTCTAAGTGATGGACTTCAAGAGAATCATACATGCTCAAGACTCTAGTCTTCCAACTAGCTGCTCAAGAGAAGATTGCCAATCACTGCTTGCCCAGTACTCACTCAGAGTGCCAAGCTAGCTGATTCCAATTCTACCAAGTGGAGCACTAGTGGTAAGCTAAGAGCTCTACACACACAAAGGGAAGGCTAAGCTTCAGTTGTGCATTCCCTCCTCGAGTCTCTCTGAGCTTCTCTCAGCTTGTCTGAGCCCCTGTTGGTTGAAGGAGAGGTCTACTTATATAGTTTTTCTGGAAGTGAAGGATAGCAAAAGGGGACAAAATCAGTTTCTTCTTTGGAGGCTCTCTGACAATTTCGATACTCTGGAAGCTTCCTTCTTAGTCCACTATTCTTGCATCGTCACTATCTTCCAAATTCTGGTATTCGGCGCCGTCCACCATCCATGAGTTCTCCACGTGCAAGTGGCTGAAAATTTAGAGTATATGGAGATCTGGAAAATTTAGTCTCTTTTTTCAAGTGAAAAAGTAGATTAAATCAAAAGTACACCCTTTTCCTAAAAAATAAACTACTTTTAAAGTAAGTAGACTAACTTCATAAAAAATGGTGAACTTTTGAGTAATCGACTAACTTGTAAGATTTGACTAAAAAAAATAGACTAGTTTGAGAAATTGGTCAACTTAGGAAAATTAGACAACTTAGAGAATTGGTGAACTGGGAGAATTAGACAACTTAGGAAAATAGGTAAAATGGGAATTAGGCAACTTGGGAAAATAGGTGAAATGGGAAATTAGGCAACTTGGGAAAATAGGTGAAATGGGAAATTAGGCAACTTGGGAAAATAGGTGAAACGGGAAAATAGGCAACTTGGGAAAACTAGGTGAAATGGGAATTAGGGAACTTGGGAAAATAGGTGAAATGGGAAATTTGGCCTTCTTCATGAGTTGGATCCCCCTTTCTCCATTTTCTTGCTCTTCGCTTCTTCTGCTTCTCCTTTTGTTCGAAATCGAGGTAACTTGCCTTGTGCTTGGCTTCTGCATCTTGAAAAGCAAAACAAAGAAATACATTATTTTAAGGGTGTATCAAAGTACCCCGCTACAGGTTGCTCACCACTTAGACATTCTCCGTCCTCGGAGAAAATAATACTTTTTTCTTCTTTTCCCTTTTTTTTCCTTTTCTCTCTTTTTTTTTCCCCTTTTTTTTCATCTTGTTCTTCTCCTTCTCTCTCTCTCTTTTTTGAAATAATGTAAGTGAGAGATAATATGGAAAAAAGGGAGACATTTGTAAGTAAAAGGCAATACATGCTTCTTACAAAAGGAAGTAACTAGACAAAAAGATGGCCGATACAAAGTAAAAAGAAACATCTAATGCTATCCACCACCATTCCTAATTAGGATGTGTTTTGTGCTGCCATAAAGAGAGTTTTTGCCTTGTCGTGGATGTCTTTATAGAACGTTTCGTAACTTCTCGTTCTCCTCTTTGAGTTCTTGGTTGTTCTGCTGTAGTTGCTTGTTGCGGTCTTCTAAGTCTATGATCCGTCTGTGAAGCTGAAGTACTTGTTGGTTTGCCTCCCCCATAAATGAAGAGATCCCTTTGTGATAGTCATGGAGTAGTGAGAGAGATTCTAGCATGTTTCTTGCATGAAGATTTGCTATATGGATGTTTTCTAATGCGGGGAGTGCATAAGTGGAAGAACAAGGTGCAAATGGAGGAGTGCTAGAATGCATGGGTTGGGTGGAGGTGGAGTGCATATGTGAACTTGAAGGGGTAACTAAGATGGTGTGGGTATGTGAACTTGGTGATGGCATAAGAGGAAGTATGGGAGGTATGGGAATAGGTGGGACATGTATAGGTGTATGATGAGGTTGAATCGAAGGTGACATGCGTGGTGAAGGAATTTGGTTAGGAGGTGATGCATGTGGAGTGGAAATAGTAGGAGGAGATGGTGGTGGTGTAGGTGGATCATATGAAGCACTATGGTGAGTGCGCACCTGAGGATTAGGAGCCCTTTTCCGTATATATGTATGTGAAGAAGAAGGGGGATGAGTACCTTTTGCTGCAACATAACCTTGATCACCAATTGGAAGGACTCGGATGTCTTCTAATGCGTCGCCTTTTACTCATGCTCATTTATCGGGAGCTTCTTTCTCATAGGAGTGGATGGATTTCGCTTCATGGAAGATGGTTGACCCACATTCTTTTGTATTTTCATAAGCCTCGATGGTAAATTCTTTAGCCACAAGAGTATTATAGAAGAGTATACGTGAAATTTCTTTGCGTCTCTTTGTACCTGTACCGCATGCCTTTTCCTTTTTTCCATGATGGATGCCCATATTAGATGATGGAAGGGATATGGACGCACCCAGGCAAGACATAAAAGCACATCGCAAGCAGCCATATTGTTGAATGGAAACTTGGATTCGACCCTTCTTAAGAGGATAAAATATTGGCATGCACATAAGATATGATAGTACCTTCCTAAGAGGTCGTTGGCAGTGAACAACTTCAGACATTCCTCACATACCTTGCTTGCGTTGACTCCTGAGTATGATCTCCCTGGCATGAGCCGTTCTGACTCTTTCATCCCCACAACTTTGTTTACCATTTTCTTGGTAAGAGTTCCTGTAGTAAAGTGAGGAAAGGACTCGAAGAAGTCAATCACCTCGTCTGTTGCAATATTTTTGGTAAGTGGTACTTTGGCTATCTCTATGAGGTGCATAGTATGCAACTCATCCGTTGTGAAGATCTCTTCCAATGATGCTGGTGGAAGAGCATCGTGGACGATCAATGTGAATGAATCTTCTCCTTCACTTGATGATTGGGCTGAACCGGAACCTTACTGATATGGTTGATCATCTGAGTCATAATGATTGGTGCTCATTGAATTCCTTAAAGATGATGATTCTAACATGTTACTTTGTTGATTGGCTGCTCTTTTCTTCTTGCTAAAAGCCCACCTTGTAGGTTCTAGATTTCCTCACTTGCATAAGCTAAGGCCTTTTTAAGAAGCAAGAACAATTAACTGTTGCTAATAACAAAGGTGGAGAAACAAATGGGTGCTGATAATAAATGGGAGGGCAAGCTGCTGAAAAAGGGACTCTGGTAGTGGGTACTCTAGAGTCAGCGATGTGCAGGACTCTCAGTCTCTCCCGTTCTGAGCTCTGGCGGAAAAAGGTCGATTGCACTAGAAGGCTACTGCGCTCCAGTAGTCATCTGGAACTGGGATCAACTATACTCCTTCAACCACTTCCCTCGTGGGATCGGCTAGCCATATAAATGCGTGACTGCCCCATATATACACGCGCACGACTGCCCACATGTATACACACACGACTGCCCATATAAAATTGACCAAGGAAAAAATCGGTTGCCCATATAAAATCGACTTATTAACTTGACCAAGGAAAATCAGCTCAACAAATCGACTTATCAAGAAAATTGACTCAATCACTTAAAATAAACCTTCCTCAAAAAAATCATCCTAACAAAAAAATCGACTTTATTGACCTTCCTCAAAAAAAATCGTCCTAACAAAAAATCGACTTTATTGACCTTCCTCAAAAAAATCATCCTAACAAAAAATCGACTTTATTGATAGTCAACTTATTCTTGGAAAAAAATCGACCCATACAAAAAATCGACTTTTTTTTCACTTTTGAACTTGGAAAAAAAAACAAAATCGACCTTTCCACAAAATCAACTTTTTCTTGGAAAAACAATCGACCTATTCACTAAAAAATCGACATCTACCAAAAAAAATTGACTCCAATCACTCAATGTCAAAAAGACTTATGCATGTGATTGAGAGGTATAGTGGATAGAGATGATGGGTTTTATAGATGGGGACTATAGTAAGTCTAATAGAGCATAAGGAGGGGACATGGTATCTACAAAATGATTCATATCTCATTCTCATTCTTGGTAGGGTTTGAGACGTGAACGGTTCACCAAAGGAATTTGGGTTCCTTCAAAAGTGGAGAGTCATACCGCACCTTGGGGAAGGATCTTTGTTACCTTGTAAGGACATGTCCATCCGGTGGATAACTTCTTTTCTTTCTTGTTGTACAAGCTTGGTTGATATAGGAGGACCAACGATCCTTCTTTGATATCTGTCTTCCACAGATTCCTGTCGTGCCATGCTTTCCGCTTCATCTGCTCTTTCTCGAGAGTTGAATATGCTATTGTTCTCTTTTCCTCCAGTTGATGTAATCTGTTCATATTGATGTTACTCATGACTTGCAAATTATCAATCCTTGGATGTCCCACTTTGCTTGATCCTTTTAGAAATTCTAATGGAGCTATTGCTTCAAGACCATATACTAACTGGAAGGGAGTATGTTTCGTGGTTACCTTGAATGTCGTCCTGTATGCCCATACCACACCTAGGTAGGTAGTGCCCCATGTCAAGGGATGGAGATAGCACATTTTCCTCAAGAGCGAGATGAGTATCTTGTTGGTGCTTTCCGCTTGACCATTGGCTCGTGGGTAATATGCACATGATTTTTGGTGGAAAATTTTGTACTTCATAAATATTTCAGTTAGGGTTTTGTTGATAAAATGAGATCCTTGGTCACTTGTAACTTCAATTGGACAGCCATACCTGCAGAAAATATTTTCATACAAGAAAGAGGGTACCGTATGAGAAGTGCAATCTTTTGTCGCTAGAATTTCTGCCCATTTGGTGGCGTAATCAGTGGCTACCAACAAGTACTTCACATTTGCAAGAGAAGTGATGGGATAGATTGGTCCCACAAAATCTAATCCCCATTTTTCAAATGGTCTCCATGATAAAGAAATTTGCAAGGGTTGGTTGTTGAGCTTACTTGGTTTTGGTGCACAACGCTGGCAAGTGTCGCATGTCTTTGCATATTTTGTTGCATCTCAAAAAAGATAAGGCCACCATAGTCCTCCATGTAAAATCTGATGTGTTGTTATGTGACCTAGATAATGGCATGCAGCTATTCCTGCATGGGCTTCTTCTAGGATTTGTTGTACTTCATGTGGTAGGACGCATCTTCTAAAGATTCCATCATATCCTACTCAAAAAAGAGTATTTTGAACAATTGAAAAATTCTTACTTTTTAGGAGCAATCTTCTTCATTCGAGTGGTGTGAGGTTAGGTGGGCAGGTACCCGTAGTTAACAAATCATGGACGTCCTGGTACCAAGTAGGGTAAGTGCTTACTTGAAATAAAGATAGATCTCGGAGGTTGTCTTCTATGCCCATAACTAGTTCCGGATGTCCTTTAATCCTTGAAAGGTGATATGTCATCACATGGTGTTTCCCAGGTCATTGAACTAGTTCGAAGTTGAAGTCTTGGAATAAGAGTAGCCACCTCCACACTCTTCCATAGATGTTTGGCTTGTTTAGCAAATATTTGATTGTGTGATGGTCAGTGATGACTATGAAGTGAAGTCCCAACAAGTAATGATGGAACTTCTTGAGGGCGAAAACAATAGCGAGTGCTTCTCTTTCAGTAGTACTATAGTTGCGCTCTGCTTTGGTTAAGATTCTGCTAGCATAGTAAATGGGTCAATCAAGTTTATGTTCTTTGCTAGGTTGCGTGAGTATGGCTCCTACCGCTATAGAACTTGCATCCACATGAACGTGGAAGGTAGCATTCCAATCTGGTGCTACCTAAAATAGGTGCACTGATAAGTTTGGTTTTTAGAAGGGTGAAGGCATTGTCTTCTACTTTAGTCCACTGAAAGGGTACCATTTTGCTAATGAACCTAGAGAGGGGCTTAGTTATCTCAGCATACATTTTTATGAACTTGCAGTGATAGCCGGTATGTCCTAAGAAACTCTAGATTTCTTTTGCATTAATTGATTTGGGCATATGAAGTATTGCTTTGATTTTGTGAGGATCGGGAGCCATACCTTTTGCTGAGACTATGTGACCCAAGAGTGTTCCTTCTGTCACCAAAAATTGACATTTGTTTGGATTGAGTTTCAATTTGGCTTCTCTGCAAGCACTAAAAACCTGTTCCAATTGACAAAGATGATCAGTGAATTTTTCCACTGGAGTAGAACATCCAGTGCCTGAAAAGGTGGAGAAGCCGTCCATAAAGATTCTCAAGAATTTTGGCAACAATGATCAAAAGATTGAGTAAACCACCCAATTGAAAGAGGCAGGAGCATTGCATAATCCAAAATCCATCTTAGTATATACATACGTACCCCATGGAGTTACAAATGCAGTTTTAGCTTGGTCCTTTGGATGGATGAACAATTGGTTGTATCCGCTAAATCCATCCATGAAACTATATAAAACATGACTAGCCACATCTTCCAAAACTTGTTCTGAAAATGGGGTTGGAAACCCATCGGGAATCATAACCTTGTTGAGAGCCCGAAAATCGACACAAACACGAATCTTGTTGGATTGCTTCTTTTGGACTATTACCATCGATGATAACCATTCAGAATGCTCCACTAGGACAATGATCCTTGCTTCCTCTAGCTTTTCAATTTCTTTTTTGACCGCTTCTACATACTTTGTATTAAGTCGATAAATCCTTCCTCTTACTTGCTTAGCATCATGAATCAGTGGAATAGAATGTTCTCCAAGATGAACAGGAATTCCTTCTAAGTCATGGTAACTCCATGCAAACACATCCTAAAAATTTTGCATGAAAGTGGTTACCTGATGGAGCAAGGACGGATGATCCCAAAGCCATGTTGCTAGTAAGATTGGTTGTGAGTGTTCCTCATTTCCAAGATTGACTTGCCTTACAGGTTGAGATGTCATGGCTGATTCTTCGTTTTGGTCGTCAAAAATGCATTGTGGATAGGCCGGAGATTCCTCTATGTTGATCTTTGATTCCTTTTCTTGCATCCATGAAGGTGAGAGCTCTTTCATCCACTGTATGTAGAATGGTATCGGTAGGTCATCTATTGCAGTTCTTTTCTCCTTTCCTTGGGTCACATCCTTCGAGACTCCTTTCTTTCCTCTCCTTAAGTCCATGACGGGTTCTCCAAGCCCAAGAGTTTCTACCTATTCAGACTCTCCTTCACAAATAGATATGCCATAACATGGAAAGGATTCCATCCATTCCAAAAGATCTTGGTCATTGTTTATTTCAATTTCATTACATGCTACCGCGATAGGAATGTGTTGTTCTCGAGAATAGTGAAAGAATGAGCATTACCTCCATGAGATCCTTTCGGATCTAAGTGTACTTGTTTCTATACTTTCCCCGATAGGTTAACTAAAATAGTATCATTTCCCCAATCATGCATGGCTTGGATGTGCCTTAGCCATGGCCTCCCTATGAGTAAAGGAAAGCCTCCATTGACTTGCGGTAAATTTAACACCACAAAATCTAGAAATAATGTTAGCCCATCCATCTCTACCGGTACCTTTTCTACAATACCAAGAGGTTTAACTCGACTCTAGTCATCCAAGGTTATTGTGAACTTTGCTTCACCTGAAAGTTGGAGTCCAAGTGATTTGAGGGTAAAATCTGGCATGAGATTTATGCATGAACCTCCATCGATTATTACTCCATTTATAGTTATTCCATATATAGTGACTGATAGACATGGACTCCTGAAGTCGATTAGAGAGTTGATTGATACCTTTGTGAAGTTCTCGGAAATTGAAGCTTTCATCAGGTTTGTTGGAGTGTGCCCACCACTTATTGCAAGCATTGTCGGAGGAGACAATGTCTCTATGATCCCTATAACTTCACTTCTAAACCTTTCATCCAGTCTTAATAGATCATACAATGATACCTGCTGGAAGGTGTTCTTTAATATTTCTTCCGTCTTGATGATGGATGGTATTGGCGAAGGTAGAGGAGGCTTGTTACATGAATGGAGTTCCCTCATCGTTTCTTCAAAAACTTTGTCTATTTCCTGCAAAACTTCAGAATTTTTCGTACCTGACTCTTTTTCTTGGAGGACCCTTGCTTCTGCTTTCTTTTTCTGGGCTCTTGTCTGAACCCCTTGTTCTTGATCCATTTCTTGCAACGCTACCACTCTAGCTTTTGGACTTGAGTTGAAGGATGGGCTTGCATTGAGTTCTTGATTTCCTTCTTCTCTCTGTTGTGAATCAGGTTCTAACTCTGGAGCATAGCTTGGGGTTTCTTTTTCTGGTCCATGATTGTGCAAGGAAACATCTCCATGAAGTTGACCTAGATCACTTAGTGGAGTGGCATGAATCTAGGCAAAAGAGTCGATTTCAAAAAAATAGTCTATTTTCTTGAATTGGGTTATCCTGGGAAAATAAGTCGACTTCACAAATTTGACCTTTTTTAAGTAGACTATTTTTAAAAGTTTGGGCAACTTCAAGTTGACCATTTTCCAAAAATTGTTCTACTTGTGGTCATTGTTACAAAGTTGGTCAAATTTTTTATTCACTTGCTCCTCTTTTAAGTCGACTTGCTGAACTTGACCATTTTTAAAAAATGGGTCAACTTCTTTAGGTGAAAGAATTCGTCCAAATTTCCCAGGGGCATCACACACATTCGGGTCCTCTTTCTCATATAAGTGCCACTGTGAGTGTACAGGAGAAAATTGGATACCTGGATAATTAAGAGTGTTGTTCTCTTCTCTCTTACTTGGATGAATTGTTGGTTGCTTCCCCTTATTGACAGAGATAACATTGACTTGGTAGGATGGAGCTGATCCACTTGTAGAACCCTTCTGCTTCGGACAGTCCTTCGAATAATGATCCATTGTATCGAGCAAAACTTGCAAGGTGGAGACCCTTCTGGGAGGGAGCATTTGCCTTGAAAATGCCCATATTTGCCACATCTATAGCACATGATAGGATGAGCTGGTCTTCTAAATGGAGGTTTTCTTTCGTTAGAGGAGTTTACCTGAGGAGTGGTATACATGCTTTCGACTTGAAATCTTGGAGTTGGTAATAGGGGCTGATGTACGGATACACTTGGTGATGCCCAATTCGCTTGCATCCCCTTGAAAAAATAGCAATCCCTTGCTTCATGGCTTGGTTTTCCACGAAATTGACACACCAACCTCTCCGGACAATCTTGAGAAGAATGCCCTAATTTCTTACATAAGGTGCACCAAATCAATTTTTTTACCTCTTTTTGCATTCTAAGCTCCTCCAATTCTTGTCGTAGTAGAGCTAGCGCTTCATCCCTTCCTTGCCAAGCAGCTTTTTCCTCTTGCAAGGTCTTTTGTAACTTCAAGGCTTCTAACTCTCTTCTTAGTTGTGTAAGAGGATCACTTGTGAATTCATCCGTACCTTCATGTTCTTTGAACTGGACTCTTGCTGCTTCGATCCTTGAGGCTGCAACTTCGAATGCCTCCACTGATGCATCAGCTTGTAGCAACTCTCTAAGCTTTTGCTAAGAAGTTTTTGGTAGAGCCTTCTCTACCCATTTCTTGACTAGAAAATCCCCAAGATTGTGAGGAAGACGAGAAACTAACGACTTTACTCTGGTCATTAATTCAGAGAATGCCTCTCCTTTTTGTAGTTTAAGATTTTCCAATTGATCGAGAATGTGTTCTATGGAGTTACCTGGGGTAAATGTAGTTGTGAAGGCGGTTTTGAGGGCATCCCAGGTAGTGAAGTGTGCTTCATCGTGCTGATTGTACCATCGATCTGCGATCCCTTCAAGAGTGGCCGGAAACAAGGCAAGGAAGGCATCTTCTTGCTGATGTAAACCCCTACTCTTACATAGGGAAAGAAACCTCCTAACATGATCATCCGCATCCTCATGAGGGGCTGCCTTGAAGGAAGGAAACTTGATGTTGATCTGAGAGAGCAACTTAGTCAAATCATCCCCCATCACTGTGGCTTGCGGTCTTTGGTTGTCTACCATGTCCGTCGAAGGAGGCGTTGAGTGCCGATCCGAGATGCCTTGCGATGATGATGCGTCGGGAAATGGAAGTGGAAGTGGTGGAGCTCTAGGAGGGACATAGTGTAATCTTTTCCGATGATAACTCTTTATGGGAGTCTTTACGGGACTAAGGGATCCTTCCTTATGGCTGGAGCGAGTATGAGTCATAGACTATCACTCTAACGCTCTTCATCAACTCGGTTCTTCTAAGGGCTGAACTTCTAACAAGTTCAAATTCCAACCAATGTCCCATCGGGCGTGCCAAAATGAGCACCTGTAGATCAATTTCTTGATCTATATGCTCGATGTGGTGTGTCCTCTTAAGTGCAATATGCACTGTGGGTTGCAATTTGAAGACTCAATGGGGAAGAAGAATAGCATATACAATGACACAATGAAATAAGAGAAAGAAGCTGAAATTATGAGTACAAACAGCTCAAAAGAGGATTATACAAACCTTGGGCAATCAGTAGGAGACATAAGCATACACCTTCACTGTAAGTGCTGGACTTCAAGAGAATCATACATGCTCAAGACTCTAGTCTTCCAACTAGTTGCTCAAGAAAAGATTGTCAATCACTGCCTGCCCACTACTCACTCAGAGTGCTAAGCTAGCTGATTCCAATTCTACCAAGTGGAGCACTAGTGGTAAGCTAAGAGCTCTACACACACAAAGGGAAGGCTAAGCTTTAGCTGTGCATTCCCTCCTCGAGTCTCTCTGAGCTTCTCTCAGCTTGTGTGAGCCCCTCTTGGTTGAAGGAGAGGTCTACTTATATAGTTTTTCTGGAAGTGAAGGATAGCAAAAGGGACAAAATCAGTTTCTTCTTTGGAGGCTCTCTGACAATTTTGGTACTCTCGAAGCTTCCTTCTTGGTCCAGTTTTCCTGCACCATCACTATCTTCCAAATTCTGGTATTCGGTGTCGTCCACCGTCCATGAGTTCTCTGCATGCAAGTGGCTGAAAATTTAGAGTATATGAAGATGTGGAAAATTTAGTCGCTTTTTTCAAGTGAAAAAGTAGACTAAATCAAAAGTACACCCTTTTCT
Source organism: Ceratopteris richardii (assembly GCA_020310875.1). Taxonomy (NCBI): domain Eukaryota; kingdom Viridiplantae; phylum Streptophyta; class Polypodiopsida; order Polypodiales; family Pteridaceae; genus Ceratopteris; species Ceratopteris richardii. The sequence goes on along the minus strand of CM035438.1, from coordinate 87,807,442 downwards.
TAAAAAATAGACTACTTTTGAAGTAAGTAGACTAACTTCATAAAAAATGGTGAACTTTTGAGTAAGTCGACTAACTTGTAAAATTTGACTAAAAAAATAGACTAGTTTAAGAAATTGGTCAACTTAGGAAAATTAGACAACTTAGAGAATTGGTGAACTGTGAGAAAAAAATAGGTGAAATGGGAAATTAGGCAACTTGGGAAAATAGGTGAAACGGGAAAATAGGCAACTTGGGAAAATAGGTGAAATGGGAATTAGGGAACTTGGGAAAATAGGTGAAATGGGAAATTTGGCCTTCTTCATGAGCTGGATCCCCCTTTCTCCATTTTCTTGCTCTTCGCTTCTTCTGCTTCTCCTTTTGTTCGAAGTCGAGGTAACTTGCCTTGTGCTTGGCTTCGGCATCTTGAAAAGCAAAACAAAAAAATACATTATTTTAAGGGTGTATCAAAGTACCTTGCTACATGCACCTCAAAAGAATACTAGTATGTGTGTACCATAATCAGTACGCTCCTACTTTGTTTCCTACAATCAAAGGCAAACCAAGTAACTCATATAAGGAAATCATAGAATATGAATGATCTTTGGTAGGACCTAATCTTCAATCTTTGGGAAAAAAACTTAGAACCTGAAGGATCCAATAAGCGAGCGACAAGACCCAAGCCAACAATAATTACATACCCTTTTGATGTTTCATTAGACCATATTGATGAGGAAGTAAACTCTAGATCTCTATAGGCACCTCCAGATAGATCCCAAACAAGAGTTCCACCACAAGAGCAATATGCTCACACAGCACCAGCTTAGAAACAAGTTAATCCTCAATTAGTAAACCTTGTGATTAGAGTGCAAGACATAAGATGTCGCCTTCGACCATTTCAAATGGCGAGGTGCATGAAGAATTGTTATGATGGGACTAATGATCGTCAAGAAAGGGTATCGATACTCAGGAAAGCATCGTACAAGATATTCCATAGGAAATTGCTTACCAAGGTTGTGAACTATCATTTGGTCCTCCAAAAGAGTCACTCAGTAAGGTTTTCAAAGAACCACAAAGTGGATACAGAGCTCTTTTAAACAAGTGCAAGATTAAATTCAAGAGTACAAATTCAAGCAACACTCCAAAGAACCATCTCACATCGATCCTTTACCTCGAGCTTAGTGGAGACTTGGGAATACCAAGGTATATGCCCAACCCTCTTGTTTTTTTATCCTCATTTGAGAATTGATTTTAAAAAACGGATTGATCTTAGGGGGGGATCTATAGAGACTCCATTCTGATTGTAAGCGTTATCTCTTGTTCTTCATCTTTTCGAAACTTCATAAGCTCCAAAAATCATTGATCTCTGGACCCCAGGAATAGAATTATTCTTTGAAGGCTTCACATTTCTTCTATTGGCTCTTCCTTTAGAAGCATCAACACTCATAAATTTATTAAGAAACTCTAGTACCATGGCAAGAAAAGAGAAATGAAAAATAATTTGAAACATATAAAACTTTGAAAGGAAGGGCTTGTGCATTATTGAGTTGATTTGTGAACATTTCTCTTTTAATAAATCATTAAGGGGTCATTAGCACACTTTTGAATATCTGAATTTTTCAGTTTCTTTCCTTATTTCTCCAAAGGCATTGCAATAATATTTCAATTTCACAAGTTTTTTTAGCATCTTGCATATTCTTTTTTTATTAAAGGTGATTTGCACACACGCGCATACCCCTTCCAAAGCTTGAAAATTATTTTTCTTTTATTGTCTGTACATGCATTTGATCTGAGAAAAAAACATTAGGGTTGTCAAAAAGTCATCTCTCTTCTGGAGGAAGTACTTTCAAACCCTTTAGCCACACACATGAGTTCTCATCAAGTAGTGAACCTTAATTAAATGAGGATCATATGGCGGCTTCTGAGATATGCACGTGAACCCCATAAATCTTTACAAGGCAGGACCATCAAGTAGAGACTATCATACCATTCTAGAATTGTAGAAGTTCAATGGAAAATGGACATAGGATATACATCTATCTAGACGTACTCAATCGACAAGTGGATAGCCTGAAAAACCCTAATATCCTAGTTGTTTAGCACACACCTAATAGTTCAATTTGTACGACCACTATGAGGATAAGGAAGAAACTATCTACTTGCTCATTTCTAATTATGAGTACACAAATGAGTATACTAAATCTATGCATGAACATGGAAATGTTAAATGAATTGGAAGAAAATTAGTTGCATGTAAATCTAGAAAAAACTTAGATATTATTGACAGGGATAGAGTATCTAGGGTATGTAGTTTTCATCGACGGGTTAAGATGATCCCAAGAAGGTCTTCAATATTTTTGAATGGACAAATTCTCAAGATGAGGGGCACCCGTCAATCATTTTTAGGACTTTTTTATTTCTAAAGGAAACTCATATCATCTTATTCATCAATAACCCTGCCTATGACGAAATTGCTTCATGGAAAAGTACCATTTGTATGGAAGCAGGAACAACAAGGTTGCTTTGAACCTCTGAAACAAGTTGTTTTTACTGCCATTTCACGTGATGCTAATGGCATAGCCATGGTGCTATTCACAAACAAGATGGTAATCAAATTATTTAGGGGAAAGATACAAATCTAAGAATGCGATGGAGGTAGGCGATGTTTATATGTAGATTACGTCCATTATCCATCATCCAGTCCATAGCTTTTGAAAGTAGGAAATTAAGTAGTGCACATGCAATCGGCCAATGCATGAATAAGGATGGTATGCAATGGTGCATGCTCTTAAAGATTTGAGAAACTATCTTTATGGTGAAAAAATTAAAGGATACACAAATCACCATAGGCTAAAAAATTTATGTAATCGGCAAGAGCTTTGAGGTAGAGAGGTTTGTTGGGTTGAGCTCATGTAGGAGTTTCATATGAAGTCTTGTATAGAAGAGGTAAAAAAAATAAAAATCTGATTTATTATCTTAGATCATGTATCAAATGAACTTTATACTTCTAGAAAGCTCATTGCTTCAAGAGATAAAGAATTCATAAGTAGAAGATCTACATTTGTTACATATTATTAGAACCATCAGTGATTAATCTATTATAGGATATGGGGAAGCTCCATCTTCTTCTTCCCATAGTAGATCAAAGAAGTCAATTCCGTATTGCATTTCTCAATGGAGACTGAAATATTTAAAGGGACAGGAAAGGTTTGTGGACCAGATTCCCAAGATTGAAGAAACGACATGCATAATAAACATGATGTTCCTTGTGCAGAACATCCTCGTGTTGACAAGACCATATAGCCACTCAGAAGAACATTTTGATGGCTTGGAGACCCCTAAATCTTTTTCAAAGTTCTTTTGAGTTTACCCATTTTAGTTACGGTACACTTGTATTTTTTACCAACTTTTTGAAAAATACCATTCAAGTTTGTAGCAAGGAAGAGTTGTATTTATTTGATGCTTGGATTAGCTTTACATTCTACCAAAGGGAAGAGTCTTCCCTCAAAAAACCCGCAAGAAAGATGAGTTTTAGGGTTGTTTATTTGTCTTTTTAGGAACCTTTTTTAGAACCCATTCTAATAAAAAATTAAGTCATGCCAAATAGCATCTCACTTTTTATCTCTTTCTCACACTCTGTTCATCTGTTCCGCGTGAAGTTGTACATGTTTTAGCTAATTCCTTCCAAACAAATCAAAGGTTCATTCCGTAGAAACATCTCCTTCAAACGTTGCTGCAGTTCTCATCAATTAGTGTCCCAATTCTTTTTTGCCACGACTACCAAATGTCTTCAACTAATTTAGCATATCTCCTAAAATCATTGAAACTCCATCTTAAATAGCTACACGTGGAGTCTTCTTACAACTTTTACTCATTCTATCGATACTCAAAATGATGTTAAAAAAGCAAACTCGACAAATCCCAAATCCACCTTTTGATTCCTTTATGATTCCAAATCGTATGGGCCTTTCCATGGTCATTAACCCGAATGCAATATCTGCATCAAAATAACTCTTCTCTGTTATCTCAATTGCTCCTTCTTAAGCGAATGCTACACCTTTGTCAATGGCCAATAACACTATATTCCCATGCGACCTGTATATAAACAAAGAAGAGGTACTCTTTGACACAAGCTCTACAAACAATGTCATAACTCCCCACTTGTAAAAAAACTACACTTAGATACTATGCAATCACCTATGCAATTGAGTTAGCCAAAAGTGAGAATGATGGAAGATTTATAGACTTCTTATATGCAACAAAACTGCATGGATCCTCCTAGGATTTGTTTTTTATGAGATAATCATCCTACAATGAAAAATAATATCAAGTCAGGTTTTAGATGAGCGTTAAAGTTGTGCACTTATAGGTGAACTTATTAGCTTTCCAATGAGATACAATATGCTCAATTTGGAGACTTTTAACTATATCAAACAGAATCTGCAAAAGAAAATATATGTTACACACTCTGAAACTTGATACATAGACAAAGATTTGCCTATATCTTCTATATCATGCAGGAAATGAAGTTGAAACTTTGGTTATAATTAATAGAATTTAGTAAATTTATAATGACATATAGCATCCAAAAGTTGATGACAAATGGGAGAGCTTCACAACTGCCATGGACTTGTACATGGACATGCAGATTCCAGACCTTACCACACTCATGGGGCAACTATTTACCCATGAAGCCAAGCTCAACAAGAATGGAGATTCATCAAGAGGTAATAGCTCTTTTGCCCTATACACTGATAAAAGTAAGTCCAAAGAGAAAGGGAAGAACAAGAAGGTTGAAGATGAAGGAACTACCTCCAGACAACTATGCAGGGAGAGGTAGAACCTCAAGAGGAAGGGGCAGAGGAGGTAAGCAAGGTAGGGGGAGACCTTATAACTCCTCACCATGCAATATTGGTGCCTCAAGTTTGGGCAGAGAGGACATCATTTTAGATTTTTGTAGGAGTAGCAAACTAGCAAAATTTAGATGACCAAAGTGTGCATGCCAAAGCTTTGCATCTGACAAAGCCTGAGAATCATGTACTGCACATGTTGAATCATTCACAAATTTTTCATAGTCTATGAGCTTATACAACCCACGACATAAAATGTTAGAAGTAATAATGAAATCACCATTTGATAGATTACGAGCAGTACATCTTTCATCAACAAAATTCACAACCAAGACAATCTTGGCTAGAACTAAAATTGATAACAGATTCTTCTTGATCCTTGGCACAAATAAAGCATCTAACAATGTAAAAGAACTACCATCAGTAGTTGTCAAAATGATCTTACCAACTCCCATGACAAGATAAGAGGAGTTGTTGGTGCATGTGATAGTATTCCCTATAGGGGCAGGCTCGAGTGAAGTGAAGAAACTATGCTGCGAGGTAATATGTTTGGTTGCCCCACTATCAAAGTACCAAACATCTGAGTCTACTACAAACATACATTGTTCATGAGAAGATGGGTCATAACTGCAAACAGTGGTAAATGGCCATTCTTCATTATGCACAACTTTAACAAACTCTATTTTGGGTGTAGAGCCTTCTATAACAACCATTCTAGCCTCTTTCTTCCTTACCTCTTTAGTATCCAGTTTTGGAAAACTCTTTATGACATGATCATTTCCTTTATAGTATTTGAAAAATAATTTCTTCTTTTCTAATTTCTTCTCATCTCTATCATCCTTCTTTGATTGTGCAAAATTAGCAGATTTTTGCTTACTAGTAGAAGAACTCCATTTACCTTTTCCCTTTTGACTAGCCAAGAAAGCTTGATCTGCAACACGCATAATGGACCTATTTTGCCTAGACGCAATAGAACAAAGAATAACTCCTCAAATGTTAAGGCATTAAGATTGCCTTTCATAATCAAATGAAAAGTAGAAGAAAACTCTGATATGAACTGGGAAGACCATTCAAAACAATCTACACCGTGAACTGTCAGGCAAGACTTCATCAGCAGAAATCAAATCGTTCCTTCAAATCTTTGATCTTTGTCAAAAAAATGTCCATGGAATCTCCTTAATTCATGTGCTCACTCTCCAACTATTTCCGGAGATAAGGAACACGAACCTCATTCCTTGCCTGCTATAAAGTGGTAAGTGTATCCCAAGCATCCTTAGTTTTTTTGCAAGAGCGAATGTGAGGAATAATGGCACATTTAATAGATAAGGCTATCAATGCATGTGCCTGAGCATCTTTGCATCAAAATGAATTTGTTGTGCAGTAGGTGTAGCAGGAACTACAGCACGAATAAGAACATGAAGAATATCGTCATCTTCAACATCGTCTGCATCACCTTCAGCAACTCTATTTGTAGGTCTTATAGGACGTTTTTCAACACCTTGCACAATATTCCACAATCCTCTTGCAACCAATACATGATGCATCATATAAGCCCATAATGGGTAATTGGTATTGTCCAACTTATCCTCAACAGCCAACATATGGAATACATCACTGCTTTCAGCCATGGGCACTTGCTAAAATACCCTGATGTAGAAAAATGGCTATATCTCAAAAAGTTGAACAAAACTACCCTATCGAGTTTTGCTAAACTTTGAGATGCTTATAATGGAAAACCGAAACTTGTATATATCTTTGGCATAAAAAGATGAAATTGCCTACAAAAGCATTGTGATAGTGCGTTCGGAGGCTGAAATGAGCTCCGATCGGGATTTTGGCACAAAAATGCGAAGCCATTTTGAACTCCTAATCACTCTTAGTATGCTCACCAAATTTCGTGCGATTTTGAGACTGTGACTCGAGGGGTGTCGACGATGCATTAGATGAAGTAACGAACTGCTACGATGCAATTGTTTGTCCCAATTAAAGTGCTTGTTGTTCACATTTTTTGTGAGTACCTTGCATAATATCTTGTTAGTTCTCTTAGCTTGACTATTCTCTTGTGGGTGATAGGAAAATAAATTATTTTGTGGTATTAGAAACTCCTCTAACAAGCATTCAATCACTTATTATTTCAATAGGTAAGACATATATAGGGCTCGATGATAGAAAAAAAACTTAAAAATATTTGTTGAAAATGAGAGACCCATGTAGAGGGTTGTTTATATAAAGTTTTAAAAGTAGTGGTTGAGGATAAGGATCTCTACAAAAACAACTTTTGTAAATAAAGCTAAAGCTTATAATGAAAGTAAGCAACTTTTTCCTCACACATTCGCTTTTCTAGGGGGCCCATCCTCATTATAACTTCTATCTTTGGATGTAATGAAAATCTATAAATATGCACATTTTGGAGACTCATCCAGCAAAGAGGATGGGGGGATATTGTACCCATTATTGTTTTCTATTTTATCTATTGTGAATCTTTGTTTCTATGTGATTTAGATATGGTATTGTCTTTTTGTATGCATTGTTGAGAAGAATTACCTACCAAGATTGAAGCAAAAATAAATAAATTTTTTTCTTTGTGATCGCAATTTCTCTAATTCCTTGAATTGTGCTTTGAACTTCCTATTGATGATAACTTATCTCTTTTGTACCAATAGGAAAAACAAAAAAAGAGGTTTAGCCAAAAGAGTGCATACTATTGTATATGTGTTGTATATGTGCATGCATGTGTTTGTTTTAAAGTGATTGTTTATGTGCACTAAAGTGAATGTGTGCCTAAAAGTGCTCATAAATGTGTGTGACTATGTATATGTATTTATGTGTGTGTGTATGTGTTACCCTAAGTGTCATGTGTATGACTATGTGCCTATTGTCTGTGTATACCTATATGTATGAGATGTATGTATGTGTGCAATTAACCCTATACCTTTGTGTGTGAAAATCATCTGAATCTTGATCTAGTATTTCATTCAGATCTCAAGTCCTGAAGAGAGGGCTGAGGTTGAGTGAAGAATTGAAGAGCTAGGTAAAAGATATGGATTAACAGATAGATAGAAAAGAGTTAGAAGAGAGGTAGAGATTGTTGGTAAGATTAAGCACCAATAGTTTGTCCCCTACGATAGGCCAAATCAAATGCAAACAAGAGAAAAAGCACCAGTGGAAATAAGATTTAGGTTCTCAATTGAGGATGCAAGTGATGCATTTGACAATTCTCTTTATCAACAAGCTATGGGATGTTTGATATATGCATGTAACATAAGGTCGGACATACAATATGTTGTTTCCTAGTTGAGTTGATTTTTGCCTACAGTAAAATGTGTGTTTAGATATCTCAAATGAACTTTGAGTTTGGGTCTCTTTTATGGTAGAGATGGTCATCCATGCTTGCATGTTTTTACAAATAGTGATTGGGTTGGTTGTTATGATACATGGGTATCCACTGGTGGTTGTTAGTTTCTCCTTGGAGTATCATGCATAACTTGGTTGATAAGAAGCAACCTACTGTGGCCACATTGATTTGTGAAGTTTAGTACAGGGTGCTATCATAGTTATAGTGGAGTTTATATGGTGGGGATGCTTATTGATGGATCTATGCATGGAGGATGATGCACCTATGCATATCCTCACCAATATTCAAAGTGCACTGGTGGTTGCAAGAATTCCATTGTCTCATGCACATAAAAAGCACATTGAGGATCATTGTCATTATGTCAGATAGCACCTTCATGCTAGAGATATTGATTTGGTATATGTGCTTACACAAGGTAATGTGGCAAACATATTCACCAAAGCTCTTTCACAAAAAATGTTTGAAGCTTTTCACAAATCTTTAGGTTTATTACCTTGTGGATGGTGTTGATATGTCACTCCCTATATGTGTACACATGATTCACTCTAGGGGGTTTTGTTACACTTATGTGTTCCTCTAGTAACTTTGATTGAGCTCACCGTGTGTCTATGTGCTTTTGTCTCCTTCTTTGCTCTTGTGTTTATTTCTATTGTGCTTCCTCACTCCCTCACACTCCCAGCATTCCATGGGTCATCTCTATCATGATATGATCCAATTCTATTTTGAAATAGATAGTCGAGACACAATTACCATGAAAATGCCTTTACAAATGGTACATGTGTGTAATCTTCCACATGGGAAAGAGATGGTGCCCATGATGAAGGATATGTGTGTTTTATTTTGTAGCTATATCTCTCACATTATTTTGACATTGTTGGATGATGTTCTACTTAAAGATTGTGAATGGAAATTAAAGGAGAAGAAATTTATGAGAATGGATGTCAAAGGTTTATGAATAGGCATATTGGTGACTATGAGAGACTCTTTAGAGGACTAGAAGAGGTTAATGCCATGGTTTTGGATGAGAACCTGACTTTGATACTAATAAAACATGACTTTGATACTAATTTAATTTACTTCTAGACGATCCTAAAACTCAACATGAATGTCCATATAGAGTAATTGGAAAGAAAGAATTTTGACAAATAATCATGAAAGAAATAAAGATGCTAGTTGGGCAAGACATTGAGGGTTTTGAAAGACATATGAGAAGATATAAGATTTTGATGTCTCTAATTATGTGGCTACATGCAAGGAGTGTCATATGAACTCAATAGTCAACATAGAGACAAACTTCGTCCTACTTATCCGCTTTCCATTTATTATAAGTGGGTGATAGATTTAATCATGATGTTCGTGGATTTGTGACAAGTGAAACACATAGTTTTGGTGTAAGAGAATCTCACAAGTCACATGGTTGGAAGAGCATTGAGAATAGAACGTCTAACATTCAAGTTTTTACTCGACGATTTTTTTTCGAGTTTGGATATGTTGAATATCAAGAAGAGAGAAACTTGATGCACATAAATCATGATGCTTCTTTGACAATTGAGACGTCGCACAATGCTAAAAAGAAATCGATAAATATGTGGTGTAACCCTATGTTATGCACAAGATCCATGGAAGCAAAACATAATTTTTACACTAGTTTCACTACATGCATATCCACAACTTAAAAGAATATTTTTTTTTCTAAAGAAAGGAGAAACAAAACATATGAAAGTGATGATGGTAATAATGGCTTTGATGTTGAAGAAGAAAAAGTGCGACTCTCAATTTATTTTTTTCTTTCTTTGTGCTACTTTTTTAGATAAATATTTTCATTCTTAGAAAGAATAATGAAAACACAAAAGCAGCAACAAATTGGAGCAAAATTGATGACATAGACAAATATGAAGTGAAAAACTCCATGCCTTTTTTTTTTGACATTACAAAAAATTGGAGAGTACTCACTATGAAGGGTTGAAACCTCTCTACATAAGTTCCATATAAATATATAGAACCCAACAAGCATTGAACCAAGGACTTTTTCTCAGAGTTCATAGTTTTAATCACTCGATCGACAAAAAAACTCCATGCTTTTGCCTGAATATTTTATTTTAAATATTTGTTTTTTTTAGGGAAGTTCAAACCTTGGCTTACTTTTCAAATATTTCAAATAAAGATTTTTCTTTTATAAGGAAATCTGATCAATGAGATATACTCATTCTTTTTAGCGTGAATTTATTTGGAAGTATAATGAAACATGCGCATAGAAGCACATGGGATTTTTCTTTTTATAAAGAATTTGATCAATGAGATATACTCATTAGCGTGCATTTATTTGCAAGTATAATGAAACATGAGCATAGAAGCACAAAAGGACGGCCCGAATGTCACAAAGTAGGGGATGAATGCCAAGCATTACAAAGCTTGAAAATATGCTAAGGTAGACACTAGGAAGTCACGACCCTAAGTTTAAATGAAATAACTAGTTTAAACTGGATAGTCTGAAAACCCAATGAGAATGTTGCATGAAACCACATATGAAATTTGAAATTTTTTTTTTAATATAAAGGAAGTTCGGCAATAGCCTACTCTCCCGGACTTGAATTAAATAAAGAAAAGTACAAGAGGAGGGGACTAGTGCCCACGGGACCCCCCAAATCCCACAAAGCAGGGGAAGCTTTTACAGAGCTTAGATGGAATTACAAAGAAGGTTAATTACCCTCTCATCACCCTCATGTGGGGCCCACTTGGGTTTAAGCTTGTTATCGATCAAAAGGAGTACTTGATGATGCCTAAAGGGGGGGGATTTTTTACAGTTGACAATCCTTTTGCCAAGGAGGAACAGCAATTTCTCAATTGACCACTCCTTGGGGGAGTCACCGAAGTTGAAAGCACATCTTTCCCGCCAGATTTTCCATAGGACCTCCCCTCTGATGGCGTTCCAGAGAGTCGCGGAGCAGCCGATCACTTCTCCCAGTAGGGCTTGCTGCCAAATGAAATTTGAAATTGATGAAAACTACTAGAAACAGCAATGATCCAATGTTGGGGACGTTGGGGTAAGTTCAATAATATGAATATAAGATATATAAATATAAAATATATATTAACAAATACAATTTCATATAAATATATAGAACCCAACAAAGGATTGAATGAGGGACTTTTTATGAGATAGTTCATAGTTTTAAACACTCCGTCTACAAAAAAACTCCATGCTTTTGCCTAAATAATGAATACTTCAAATATTTGACTTCTTTTTTTGGGGAGTTCGAATGTTGTTGAATTATTTTTCAAAAATTTCATTTTTTTTAAAAAGGAAGTTTGATCAATAGATAAACTCTTTTAGTTTCGCTCGAATTAGTTTGAAAGTATAATGAAAAATGAGCATAGAAGCTCATGGAACCCATTGAATTCCATAAAGTAAGGGATGAATTCCAAGCAATTACTAGAATACAAAGCTTGAAAATACGCTAAGATAGACACTAGGAAGACACAAACCTAAGTACAGACGAGATAACTAATGAATTTAAATTGGGTAGTTTGAAGACCCAACGAGAATGTTACATGAAACAATTTTACATAAGAAATGTCAAATTGATGAAAATGACAAGAAACAACAATGTTTGAATGTTGGAAACATAAGAGGTAAGTTCCACTACAATAGATCGACTGTATACCGAGGTTTTTACCGAGGGAAGGAACGTGAATATTTTTGCTGCCACGTCGGTGTAGCTTTCGATATGCACGTCGGTACTATAGCGCCGGTATGGGCGTCGGTATGAGCGTCGATATAAGCGTCAGTATGGGCATCGGTAATACCGACGCCCATGCCGGCGCCCATACCGACGCATCTGCTGGGTGCACCGTCGCGTATACCGGCACCCGCTGGGTGTACCGATGTTTAATCCGATGACATTACTGGGAGTACCATCGCGTATATCGATGACAATATCTGTAAAATTTTTTTTGGGCAAAGTGTGTTTTCTTTTGCTACAACAACATTACCATGATGTTGCTTAACAAAAGACAATACACTCTGCCCAAAAAAAACCGAGTACATGTGATGTGTACTCTAATGTCAACCGAAATATGATTTCATAAAACAGAATATTACTGGACACAAAAGAGATAATCAGAATGAACCATGAACCATGTACAAAAAAAGTGATATATTTCATAAATGAAGCATGTACAAGAGTGTGGCAAACCACTGTCATATATGACGCTTTTACAAAATGTGGCAAAGCAATGCATTGCCATATAAAAATCAAATACAAAATTTTGGTGTGCCACTGCCATACACATGCAAAGAACGTTCCATATCAACAGTCCTGCAACAAAGGACATTAATGGAATGAGATAAATTCACATGAAATTACAAACAACAAGTAAAAACCAAGTTTATAAATTAATCACCTCATCGTAAATGCTCCCATGAAATGACCGCACCACGAACATACATGAGAAACTTAACACAAATAAATTCAATAAATGAAATGGTACTTACAAATTCATGACACATCGTGTCATATCCACCGCTGCCCAAATGTGACGGTCCAACCATATCTAAACATGTGGTTGTGGCATCTCGCTGCTGGCGATATCAATCAGGAGTCTGCTGCTGCTCGTCGCGAATCAGATCCCACTCCTCAGCATCTAACCATACAGGCTTTGGTAAGCCTGCTCTAAAAGCATCACGAGCCTCTAATCGTCAATGGGACATAACCTCACGTGCAGTGTGCAGAATCCACTCTGAACTGACTAAAGACTGTCCATCAGCTGGTCGAAACTCCTGATAAATTGTTTGTGTGATATAATTCTTCCGATCTTTATCCTGTTCACTCCATTTCAGCATGATGGAGTGTCCAAACTGTATGGAGCAAAGCTGTCGTATACGTGCACGCATTGATTTGCCAGCCGCATCCATCACCGGAGCTCCATCTCGGATACTATACACCTTGGAGTCATCATGGTCATGAGCACCCAAAGGTGTGGTGTTCCACGTGGTGTACTGTGTGGCGTACTTACATCTGAGGTACTCGTCCTAGGAGTAGAAGCGGGCGACACAACGTCTGTCTCAATGCCTCCACAACAGCAGCCTCCTCCAGACCTACTTGTAGATCCACTCCTAGAACCTCCTACTCCAGAGCGTGACCTCAACCTATGAGATGGGCCAGAACCTGTATCGCGCTGAGGCGTCGAACGCACATGTCTACTACTAGACCTAGTAGGAGATGGCTGAAAAGATGGTCGTGGTGGAGTCACAAAGCTAGGAGACATACCTCCTGCGGGAGTAGCACCACCCACAGGAGTGACACCGGCGGGAGTGACACCGGCGGGAGTGACACCGGCAGGAGTGACACCGGTGGGAGTGACACCGGCGGGAGTGACACCAGCGGGAGTGAGGCTGCCAGGAGTAAGGCCGGCACGAGTGAGGCCGCCAAGAGTAAGGCCGGGAGGAGTGCTACCAGGAGCGATCCAATACTGTGATGCAGCGACCATATACGCGGGAGGTACCTGAGAGATAAACTCTAAAAACTGCTCCTCTGTCATGGAATGAGGAATGACTGGAGGACTGTCTCCCATTGTGCTCTGTAACAAAAGAAATCAAATAGTTAGCATGTAATAATAAAGGTAATATAGAGAATAAACAGAAAAAAAAAACAAAAATTAGTACGTATAAGTATTTTATTCAAAAATCCTCTAATCTAGCATCCTCTTGAAGATCCGATGCACCGAGAATATCTATCTCTATATTGATGGCTTCTAAATCGCTTGCTATGCTGGTTTCTTCTTGATCATCGTCTATTGCTTCGTCTTCTCGAACAATGACCTCTTCTTCAATGACCTCTTCTTCTCGAACGATGATCTCTTCCTCCTCGACTATCAAATGAATCTCTGAGTCCACTACAGATGGACTATCTTGTACATCTATGTTCTCACAAATTTGTCTACTACGTGGGGCGACTTGTAAAACAAATAGCCACTCTGGTTCTTTTGAATCTGGTATAAAAACAACTTGCTCACAATGTTCGGGAAGTACAAATGTATCCCTTTCATCCGTCCACACTTTTGTGGAGTCAACTTGAAGCAAACCGGTTTTATCCTGCCTCACTGTTGCGTTTCTTCCAAAGGTGACTACTTTGAACTATTTCACATAAAAAACAAAATAATCAAACTTCCTAAAAGATAGTTTCAAGATATCTTGAATCACACCACAATAATCTAGCTGGCCTTCTTGAGCATTATCATCTCTTGCACTCGCTCTTCTTTTTTGCAAAAAGTTCACCATCACCCCACTATCAAAAGTAGACCTATTTTTATCGATTCGTGCGATCCAAAATTGTCGTCCATGAGACCATAGTGCACCGTATTTAGTATACTCCCAATCACATCCCTTTGCGAGTTTTTCTTTTTCTTCAGAGATATCTTCACCCGTTGCCTTTGCTTGTGAAACCGCTGTATCTAGCCATCTGCTCGTTCGAAAAGGTGGAAGAGGTCGAAGACTTTTTGGAAGAGGCAAAAATCAAGTGGAATGATTCCTTCGAAACCAAGCTCTTTCCTTTGCGTTGGTTTCCTTGGCAATCTCATACCTTACTAACCACTTCTGCATAGGCTCAGAGTTAACTATGCAAAACTTCATTGCCTTCTCTCTGAAAGCTGCATCCATTTTCCTTTGCAATCCTTTCTTTACCTTGTGGTTCATCGCCTACGAGACAAACATCTTCATCATCGCTCCATAAGCGAGGTATTTCGGGATCCGACATACGTAGAAACTCAATTATGAATACAAGAGACTCTTGTACAAGCCATCCCTCTGCCATGCTACCCTTTGGACGTGCTCTCTGTCGAACAAACCCTTTTAATGTCTTCATAAAGCACTCTAAGAAGAACATCCATAGACTATGGATAGTTCCAGCTATTGTAACTTCATCTACCACATGAACAAGTAAATGAAGTTGAACAGTGAGAATACTTGTGGGAAAGTATTTCTGTACCATACAAATAGCTTCGATAGCATTGAGTTTCGCACTCTCTATGCTATCTTTATTTATCTCTTTAGAAGAGATCCACCGTACTAAAGAACTAATTTTATAAATGGTTCTTCGTACATCCTCCGAAAGACAATCTTTTAGGGCTACACGGAGCACAAACTGTAAAAACTTGTGCCAATCATGAGACTTGAGCCCTCCAAGATTGTCGTTTCGTGTGAAAGCGGTCTTTAGACACCTCATGCATCTAGTAGGTGTCCGAAACTCTGAAATTGTTTTCTTCACTTGTTGCTCTTCCATCCTGCGAAGCACCCAAGGAGCTCTTGGTAACGATATTGTTCCGTTGGGCTTAGTAATTGCCCACAACTCTCGCATACGACCTCGCTCTTCTAAGTCCTCCCTTTGTGCTTTGCTTTCTTTCTTTCCGATCAAAGTTTTCCAAAGGATCTCTCCCACATTCTTAAAAATATGCATTGGGTCTACCAAATGATTGATCAACAATTCACTCCAATAAGGGAGTTCATGGAAAATGGACAACCGCTTCATGCCAGTGACTAGATTTTCTGAATCCCACAGTTGTTTCCAATCGCTAGCTTTCATTTGGTGTTGCGCTTGTCGACCAATTTGTCCTTCATGTAAAACATGTCCATCAGGCAAATATCTATGGTGTCCTTTATAGACAGTTTTACGTAGTGCTTTGGAATAGTGTGCTTCGAGTCATGGTCCGCATAAGGGATAAGCATGGTAACCGGAAATCGATAAACTTGAACATTCACCATAACCAGGCCAATCATGCATTGTCCACATAAGTATGCCTTGCACTCGCACGTCTCGTCTTCTTATAGGTTGAGACATGTCACACACAGTAATCCCATCCTATAAAATGCGTAGTTCTTCCACAAGTGGTGCAAGATATACATCCATGTTTTTCACCTTATACTTACCTGGTACAATAAGAGCTAATAATGAATGACCTTTCTTTGTGGCCAGCCATGGTGGGATGTTATAATTGACCAAACATACAGGCCATGTGCTCCATGAAGAACTGCGTAAACCAAATGGATTCACTCCATCCATAGCTAGGCCTAGACGTATGGACCGAGGCTCACTAGCAAACTCTGGCCACTTACTATCTATGTGCTTCCAAGCATCAGAGTCAGCAGGCACTCGCATTACACCATCTGTAGACCTGCTCTTTGTATGCCGTGACATTAATTCAGCTATAGATTTGCATCTAAACATGTTCTTAGTTCGTGGAATGATAGGAAAGTGGCGAAGAACCTTTGCGGGGATTGCTTCGCCTACAAGGTCTTCTCTAAATCTATTTGCTCCACACTTTGGACATACGTGGAGATGCTCATATTCATTCCGAAAGAGAATGCAATCATTTGGACGAGCATGAATTTTAGTATAATCCATTCCAATGGAGTGTAAAAGTTTCTTTGCATCTCCACGTGTTGGAGGCATGTCATTGCCCTCTGGAAAAAATTGATCTTTAAGAAGCCTACAATAAGCAATTAAAACGATATTAGTAAATAAAATTATTTTGATACAACAATGAAAGCCAATTTGTTCTCCACTTACCTGAACAATTCAGTGACACTACTATCTGACCATCCATAAATGGATTGCAGATTGAGCATTGCGAGTGACGCACGTAGTACATATATCTTTGCTCCATTGTAAAGTGGTAAATGAGCTAGTCTTCGCATGTTTTCATATTTTCTTCATCGACTTCTGATCGTGGAAATTCTGTTGTGTCCATGAAACTCACATCTTCTCCACCATCATGATCTTCGTCCATCTCATAAAATGCTTCGAGCATCTATTCCATATGTTCATTCTGTGTATATTATTAGTGTTGGAGTTAGACGTCTGTGGAAGCACGCGAACATCACAAGGAAGAAGAAGAAGCTTGGAGCACAACACACAAGACTGAATGTATTACTAGAGAATGTACAAAGATAAGTAGCCCATTAGGGCAATAGGCGTATATACAAGCCGGGGGAAAAAAACCTCCTAAAGAGGGAAAAAAGTGCCCCGACGGTCCTAGAGTGTTCACACACATCACTACCTAAATATATCAACAAATCCCCCCTGGGAGTGATGCGGTGAACAAGGAGCTGGCACTCATGTATAAGGAAGTGCCGAGCTATGTGGAAATCACTCCACAAAAGGAAGTAAGCCCAAAGCTTTGCGGAAAGCTTCAAACTTCTCCCTAGGCAGAGCCTTCGTGAAAAGGTCTGCAATGTTCTCCTGCGTGGGCACATATGCCAAGCTGATCTCCCCAGCAGAGAACCTCTCCCTGACATAGTGATAATGCACCTCAATGTGCTTAGTGCGAGCATGGAACACAGGGTTCCTCGCAACTGCCAATGCGCTCTGACTGTCAGTGAAGATGGTGGTGGCAGAAGACTGGCCAACACCCAAATCAGCCATAAGGCGTCTGAGCCACACACACTCAACAGTCGCTGTGAAAGCTGCCCTATACTCAGCCTCACAACTGGAAGTGGCCACAGTAGGCTGCTTCTTGCTCAACCAAGATATACATGAGCTACCAAGCATGAAGCAAAAACCACTGGTGGACACACGAGTGTCATAGCAAACAGCCCAATCTGAGTCAGAAAAAGCATGCAAATCTGGCGGTAGTGATCCCCCCTTGGGATAAAACAACCCAAGTAGCCGAGTACCACTCAAGTAGCGAAAGATGCGCTTAACCGCTTTCCAATGCGTGACTCCTGGGCAATGCATAAACCTGCTCATCTGTGAGACAGCAAACTGAATATCTGGCCGAGTAATGCATAAGTAAATCAAGCATCCAACAGCCTGCTGATAGAGAACAGCATCAAATGCATCTCCAGCATCATGAAGACTCAATCGTAAACCTGTCTCCATAGGAGTGGCAATAGGCTTACAGTCTTCAAGGCCAAAACGATGCAATAATGTGTCAATATATTTCGTTTGACACAAAGCCATTCCACCATCAACTTGCATAAACTGAATGCCCAAATAGTGATGCAAATGCCCCAAATCAGACATCTCAAATGAGGCATGCAAATCAGCCTTGAAATCAGCAATATGCTTCTCAAGAGGACCAGTGAGCAGCATGTCGTCTACATAGACAACAATGATCAGAAGCACATCATTAGCACGCTTAACATATAAGGTGCTTTCAGTTGGACTGTTCTCAAAACCATGTGCAATCAGATAGGCATGTATTTTCTCATACCAAGCACGTGGTGCTTGCTTTAAACCATATAACGCCTTCTTTAACCTGCACACCTGGTTTTCATGCCCTTTCTGCACAAAGCCACGGGGCTGAAAAACATACACTTCTTCATGCAAGTCACCATTCAGAAATGCTGTTTTAATGTCCAACTGATGTACATTCCAACCATGATGGGCTGCAAGTGCACAAATGCTCCGAACAGTAGTCATACGGCATGTAGGTGCAAAGGTCTCATCAAAATCAATGCCTCTTTCCTGCGCATAACCCTTTGCAACAAGCCTAGCCTTATACCTGTCAACTGTACCATCAGGTTTACGCTTCAGCTTGTATACCCACTTAGTGCCAATGGCCTTCTTGCCAGGAGGCAAGTCACATAAAGACCATGTACCATTCTTCATTATAGCATCATATTCAGATTGCATAGCAGCCATCCAATTTTCTGAATTTTGTGCTTCATCAAAAGAAACAGGCTCATTCTCATCACAGAGACTAGATGCAGCCATAGCATAGCAATCTGATGCAAAGGAGGTACTATGAGAGCCTGAACGAGTACGATATGACAAAGGTGCATCTAATTTGCTGTCACGCAAAGTCTGCACCAGCCATTTTGGCATAGTTTTTGCCTGTTCAATATCAGCTCTCTCATCAACAAGTGCATCATGTAAATCTGCATCAGAAATGGAATGATCTGCATCATCATATGAAACCTGCAAAGGCTGAGAAGTTGCCTCATTAGGACCAGCGCTAGCCTGTCCACCTGTAAAAAGAGGCATCAAAGTATCATACATGTCTTTGGAGCTAACAGATGTCTCCTTAGTACATGAAAGCAATGGCTGAATAGCATCTTCCACAAAGACAACATCACGGCTAACCAGAATGCGTTTAGTCTGTGGATGATACAGACGATAGCCTTTACTTTCAGAACTGTACCCAACAAAAATACATTTTACTGCCTTATCATCCAATTTTCTGCGATGTTGTTCAGGCACTAATGCATATGCCAAACAACCAAAAACACGCAGATGAGCAACAGATGGCTTGCGGTCATGCCAAGCCTCATATGGAGTGATAGACTGCAACGCTTTGGTGGGACACCTGTTCAGTACATATGCTGCACACATGACAGCTTCAAGCCAGAAACTATGTGGTAAAGCCTGACTTTTGACCATGCACCTCGCCATCTCCATGAGTGACCTGTTCTTTCGTTCAGCAACTCCATTCCGTTGAGGTGTATACGGCACTGTACACTGGTGTTTTATCCCACGTTCAGCCAGAAATGCATTAAAATCTGAAGACATATATTCCCCCCCTCGATCAGAACGGAGGGTGCCCATTTTACATGCTGACAGATTTTCAGCCAAAACCAAAAACTGTTTGAAGCACATGAACACTTCGGACTTTGCTTTGAGTGGATATACCCATGCATGCCTGGAAAAATCATCAATGAAAGTCACGAAGTAAAGGTAATTTCCAAAAGAGGGTGTCTGCATAGGACCACAGACATCACTATGTACAAGCTGCAATTTCTGCATAGCCCGAACTGAACCATCTTTTGGAAAGGAAGAACGCTGCATTTTGCCCAAAATACAGCCTTCACAAACATGTTTTCCAGGTGCCTCAAGTTTGGGCAAAGAGGACACCATTTCAGATTTCTGCAGGCGTAACAAGCTAGCAAAATTCAGATGACCAAAGCGTGCATGCCAAAGCTTTGCATCTGACATAGCCTGAGAATCATGAACTGCACATGCCGAACCATTCACAGATCTTTCATAGTCTATGAGCTTATACAGCCCACGACATAAAATGCCAGAAGCAATAATCACATCGCCATTTGAGAGATCATGGACTGTACACCTGTCATCAACGAATTTCACAACCAAGCCAATCTTGGCTAATGCAGAAACTGATAACAGGTTCTTTTTGATCCCTGGCACAAATAAAGCATCTGACAAAGTGAAAGAACTACCATCAGCAGTAGTCAGAATGATCTTACCAACTCCCATAACAGGATAAGAGGAGTTATTGGCGCATGTGACAGTATTCCCTGTAGGGGCAGGCTCGAGTGAAGAGAAGAAACTGCGCTGCGAGGTAATATGTTTGGTCGCCCCACTGTCAAAGTACCAAACATCTGAGTCTACTGCAGACATGCACTGATCATGAGAAGATGGGTCAAAACTGCAGACAGTAGTAAACGCCCATTCTTCTTCCTGCACAAGATTTGCAGACTCTGTTTTTGGTGTAGAGGCCTCTGCAACAACCATTCCAGCCTCTTTCTTCTTTGCCTCTTTAGCAGCCAGTTTTGGACAGTTCTTTATAATATGATCATTTCCTTTACAGTACTTGCAGAACAATTTCTGCTTTTCTGATTTCTTCTCATCTTTATCCTGGTTCTTCGATTGTGCAGCATTTGCAGATTTCTGCTTACTAGTAGAAGAGCTCCATTTTCCTTTGCCCTTCTGACTAGCCAGGAAAGCTTGATCTGCAACACGCATAATGGACCTGTTCTGCCTGGACTGATCTTCCTGCAACAGAACAGAGACTAATTCCTCAAATGACAAGGCATTCAGATTGCCTTTCATCATCAATCGAAGAGTAGAGGCAAAACTCTGATATGAATCAGGAAGGCCATTCAGAACGGTCTGCACAAGTGAGCTATCTGGTATAACCTCATCAGCAGAAATCAATTGTTCCTTCAGGTCTTTGATCTTTGTAAGAAAATTGTCCATCGAATCACCTTCATTCATGTGCTCACTCTCCAACTGTTTTCGGAGGTAAGCAACACGAGCCTCATTCCTAGCCTGGTACAAAGTGGTAAGTGTATCCCAAGCATCCTTTGCTGTTCTGCAAGAGCGAATGTGAGGAATAATGGCACGTTTGACAGACAAAGCTATCAATGCATGGGCCTGGGCATCTCTGCCATCCCATCGAATCTGCTCTGCAGTAGGTGCAACAGAAACAGCAGCACGAACAGGAATCTGCGGAATATCATCTTCGACACCATCTTCATCAGCTCCAACACCTGTATTTGCAGTACCTGTCGTTACAGGTGTAACAGGACGTCTTTCAACACCCTGCACAATGTTCCACAATCCTTTTGCAACCAGTACATGTCGCATCATATAAGCCCATAATGGGTAGTTGGTACCATCCAACTTATCCTCAACAGCCAACATACGGAATACATCACTGCTTTCAGCCATGGCCGGTGACTAAAATACCTTGATGCAGAAAATTGACTGTATCTCAAAAAGTTGAATAGAACTGCCCACACGAGTTCTGCTAGACCTGTAGCAGACTTCGAGACGCTTAAACTGGCGAATAGAAACTGGTATATACCTTTGGCACAAAAGGACGAAATAGCCTGCACAAGCACTGCGATAGTGCGTTCGGAGGCCGAAACGAGCTCAGATCGCGATTTCGGCACCACAGAGCGAAGCAGTTTTGATCTCGGAAACACCCTGAGTATGCTCACCAAATTTTGTGCGAATCTGAGACTGCAAACGGAGGAGTATCGACGGCGCCCTAGAAGAAGCAACGACCTGCTCTGATACCAATTGTTGGAGTTAGACGTCTGCGGAAGCACGCGAACAGCACAAGGAAGAAGAAGAAGCTTGGAGCACAACACACAAGACTGAATGTATTACTAGAGAATGTACAAAGATAAGTAGCCCATTAGGGCAATAGGCGTATATACAAGCCGGGGGAAAAAAACCTCCTAAAGAGGGAAAAAAGTGCCCCGACGGTCCTAGAGTGTTCACACACATCACTACCTAAATATATCAACAATTAGTAATTTCTTGTACGTCTAAGTCCTTCTTTGTTCTCTTTTGTCCACGAGAGGTTACCGATGCAATGTCGTTTGGGTCCATCTGCTCAGCTAGGGGACAATGTGAATGGTAGCGTAGGTTTTCTAGTCGACTCCTATCAAAGGATCCATACTCTCTAACATGTGCAGTACAAATCCGTCGCTTCCGATAAATTTGATACTTGCACTGAGTGCAAAGACATGCCATTCTCTCCTCCGGATCCAAAGAAGCCATCTGCTACAATATGGACATTTTAGATCATTTGTTTTTTCTATTAAACCTAAAAATCTTACTCCTAAAGACTTAAACCTGAAATACTAAAACCTAAATACTTAAACACCCAAAAAAACCTAAAACCCTAATCTATATAATTATCCTATTCTATCTATATATTCAGATTTTTTCTTAATTAATCCTATTTTTATATATTTAATTATAAATATTTAATTATATATATTTAATTAAATTATTTAAAACACTAATACTTTTTATATTTATTTATCTATATAATTATCCTATTATATATATATATATATATATATATATATATATTTATTTATTTATTTATTCAAAATTTTTCCTTAAATCCTAAAACCCTAAAACCCTAATCCTAATCCTAAAAATCTAAAACCCTATTTTATATATTTATTTATTTATATATTTAGATTTTTTCTTAATTAATCCTATTTTTATATATTTAATTATAAATATTTAATTATATATATTTAATTAAATTATTTAAAACACTAGTACTTTTTATATTTATTTATCTATATAATT
The DNA here is from genome assembly GCA_020310875.1 of Ceratopteris richardii. NCBI lineage: Eukaryota > Viridiplantae > Streptophyta > Polypodiopsida > Polypodiales > Pteridaceae > Ceratopteris > Ceratopteris richardii. Next base: position 87,784,465 of record CM035438.1, on the reverse strand, counting down.
AGCCTATTATATATATTTATTTATTTATTTATTCAGATTTTTTCCTTAAACCCTAAAACCCTAAAACCCTAATCCTAATCCTAAAAACCTAAAACCCTATTTTATATATATATTTATTTATATATTCAGATTTTCTCTTAATTAATCCTAATTTTGTATATTTAATTATATATATTTAATTAAATTATTTAAAACACTAGTACTTTTTATATTTATTTATCTATATAATTATCCTATTTTATTTATTTATTTATTTATTTATTCAGATTTTTTCCTTAAACCCTAAAACCCTAAAACCCTAATCCTAATCCTAAAAACCTAAAACCCTAATCCTAAACTCTAAAAACATAAAACCCTATTATATATATATATATATATATATATATATATATATATATATATATATATATATACATATATATATATATATATATATATATATATTCATATTTTTTCTTTAATTAATCCTATTTTTATATATTTAATTATATATATTTAATTATATATATTAAATTAAATTATTTAAAACACTAGTTCCTTTTATATTTATTTATCCATATAATTATCCTATTATATATATATATTTATTTATATATTCAGTTTTTTTTTGCTTATGTGTGTGTATATGTATGTGTGTATATGTGTGTGTGTATGTGTATGTATGCATATGTGTATATATGTGTGTGTATGTATGTGTGTATGCATGCATGTGTGTATGTATGCATGTGTGTACATGTATGTGTGTATGTATGCATGTGTGTATATGTGTATGTATGCATGCATGTGTGTATATGTGTATGTATGCATGCATGTGTGTATGTATGTGTGTGTATGCATGCATGTGTGTATATGTGTGTGTATGTAAGCATGCATGTGTGTAATGTGTGTGTATGTAAGCATGGATGTGTGTACATGTATGTGTGTATGTATGCATGTGTAAATGTGTAGATGTGTGTGTGTGTGTATGTGTGTGTGTATGTATGCTCTATTTTCCTATTGTTAGACTCAAGATATAACCGGCAGGAGATGGTTGAACCATACCCTAAGAGGGAGGACTAGGAAGTAATCCTCAACCATGGCTTTTGGGGCAAGTGGTTAGCCCATCATACTCCTATCTGGTAGGTCTTGAGTTCAAATCCCACAATTGGTATCAGAGCTAAGAAAGTAGACTTGGGCAAGGCGGATGGAAGGCGCGCGTGTCGATTTCAAAGGTAAGCTTAACAAAGATTTGAGTGTATCTCCCAATCTGTAGGTCGGATTTGGACGTGTAATATATCGTTGGAAAGCTCTCGGAACAAGCATTCCAATGGACACACTAGATTGGGGATCCAAGATATCTAGCATGGGTGAGAACCAGTTTCAAGAGACCAAGGTTGAGAGCAAGGCAAGTCCGTAGGCTAGTTGCCAAGAAGTAGAAAGGCAAGGTTCAAGATACCAAGGTTGAGAGCAAGGCAAATCCGTAGGCAAGTGGCCAAGAAGAGGAAAGGCAAGGCTCAAGACACCAAGGTTGAGAGCAAGGCAAGTCTGTAGGCAAAGTGGCCAAGAAGCGGAAAGGCAAGGCTCAAGAGACCAAGATTGAGGACAAGATGGTTCAAGAGACTGTGCGAGGATGAGGACATCAATCCAAGGGGAGAGCAAGGACTGATCATTGAGGACAATGATCTCTAAAAGGGGAAGAGAGTGTTAGACTCAAGATATAACTGGGAGGAGATGGTTGAACCATACCCTAAGAGGGAGGACTAGGAAGTAATCCTCAACCATGGCTTTTGGGGCAAGTGGTTATCCCATCATACTCCTAGGTGGTAAGTCTTGAGTTCAAATCCCACACCTATGTGTATGTATGCATGTGTGTATATGTTCATGTGTGTGTATGTATGCATGCATGTGTGTATGCATGTGTGTGTATGTATGTGTGTGTGTATGTATGCATATGTGTATATATGTGTGTCTATGTATGTGTGTACGCATGTGTGTGTGTGTATGTATGCATGTATGTATATTTGTATATGTGTGTATGCATGCATGTGTGTGTATGTAAGCATGCATGTGTGTATATGTGTGTGTATGTAAGCATGCATGTGTGTACATGTATGTGTGTATGTATGCATGTGTAAATGTGTAGATGTGTGTGTGTATGTGTGTGTATGTATGCTCTATTTTCCTATGTGTATGTATGCATGTGTATATATGTGTATGTGTGTGTATGTATGCATGCATGTGTGTATATGTGTGTGTATGTATGCATGTGTGTGTATATGTGTGTATGTATGTGTGTATGCATATGTGTATATGTGTGTGTGTATGTATGTGAGTATGCATGTGTGTGTGTATGTATGCATGTGTGTGTGTATGTATGCATGTGTGTATATGTGTGTATGCATGCATGTGTGTATATCTGTGTGTATGTATGCATGCATGTGTGTATATGTGTGTATGTATGTGTGTGTATGTACGTGTGTGTATGTGTATGTATGCATATATGTATATATGTGTGTGTATGTATGTGTGTATGCATGTGTGTGTATGAATGCATGTATGTATATTTGTATGTGTGTGTATGCATGCATGTGTGTATATGTGTGTGTATGTAAGCATGCATGTGTGTATATGTGTGTGTATGTAAGCATGCATGTGTGTACATGTGTGTGTGTATGTATGCATGTGTAAATGTGTAGATGTGTGTGTGTGTATGCTCTATTTCCTATCTCTATCTTCCTTTCTTTTCATCATTCTTTATCTCTCACTCTCTCTCTCTCTTTATCTCTCTCTCTCTCTCTGTCTCTCTCTCTCTCTCTCTCTCTCTCTCTCTCTCTTTCTCTCTCTCTCTCTCTCTCTCTCTCTCTCTCTTTCTTTCTTTCCCTCTCTCTCTTTCATCTCTCTCTCTTTCTCTCTTTATCAATAGACAATAAAACAATCACTTACAAGTATGTCCCTCTTTTGGATCGTTGTTATCAAAGCGTAATGTATGTCGTCTATCGTTGAATTCCAAACAATCCACGCCAAAGAACTTTTGCAAAATCAAAGAGAAGAGAAATTATAAGACCTAAAGCATAGAGAAAGACAAAGGCTATCAGTACGCGCACCACTTACCAAGATGTCAGATCTACATCGAGGAAGAGTGTGTGTATGTAGAGAGAGAGATCTTTGTGTGTGTGTGTGTGCACAAGACAATGCAGTTCGCAATTCCGTTCGCACGCACAAGTTCGACAGAAGACAAACAATACTCAAACACAAGCAAAAAAGTGAAGTTTTGCTCTCGGGTTCCCGGTATGTTTAAAACTCGGCCTCGGTATGGGCGTCGGTATCAGCGTCAATAACTTTCAATAAATTATCGACGCTTATACCGATGCTGATATTGACGCCCATATCAATGCCCATACCGATGCTTATACCGACGGCTGCGGGGCACACTGACGATCCGTTTAAAACGGTCATACCGATGGTCACTTGACCGTCGGTATCTTTAAGTGAGTTTTTCCAACATTTATACCGATACCGTGAGTGACCATCAGTATAAGCAATGTCAGTATGCGCCTCGTATGTTGTAGTGTTCAATAATATGAATATAAAATATATAAATATAAAATATATATTAATAAAAAAGAATAAGTATAAATAATGATCAAAGAACTAGAAAACATCTAAGAGATTTTTTATTATTTGCAATACAAAGTCTTAGATACTATGATTAAAAATGGAGCACTATCGATAAAGATCCAAACAAAACGATGGACGTGCTTTTTTCTAATGTTTCATATCTAACAACATATTACGATTGTATTGTGAAAATAACTTTACTATCAAATATGACATGTTTAGCAGATCATATTTAATGAAATATGCCACATCATGAGATGTGCCATATCATATTTAATGAAATGTGCCAAAAAACACTGTTTCTTTCTATTCCTTTCTCTTTGCATTTGTAGTTATAACTTGTAATGTAGAGAGAGACCTCCTTAGTTATAACTTATAACATTGAGAGAGACCTCTTTGTATTCTAGTTATAACTTGTAACTTAGAGAAAGAGAAAGAGAAACAAATTTTTATGATTGACGGATAAGAGATAAATGCCCTTGTATATTTTAAATATCCTTTCTCACATTGCAGGAAACATACTAAATTCTTGTGTTATTCACTTTTGGGTGGAACTCCCTAAGCTTCCCTACTTCTTCTATGTATTTATTAGGAAGATTGTTATGTCTATAGGTCACCCATTGGCCTTGGGTCAGAGGTTTGTGGTTTCATCTATGAAGGCAAGATGTACTCTTTCAACACAAGATGGCATCCATAGATCTGTGTTGAAGTAGATCTTAACTTGGATCTTCCCTCCAAAATCAACATAGACATCGGAGATGGGATCCCTCTCGAATAAGAATTAGTTTACCTTCAATCATCTCCCTTCCTTCTGCTCACTGGATGATCTCCTCCATCTAGAGCGAGGTCTTCAACACCTGCACTTCTCTAAAAAAGTGATAGAAGGTGGCTGTCAAGCAATCCCAATATCTTCTTACAAGGCTCAAAAGAGGATTATGAACATTTGAGGTGAGAGAAGATTTCCTTGTTGATGTCTAACGTCTCCTCCAACTCTGCCCAATGGTCTCCAAAGGAGGTGATATAATATTTCACCACTTAAATGGTGAGGGGTGTTCATCGAGAGAGGTTGACTCCTTATAAGATTCTTGAGAGGCAACCAAGTGGCAACCAAAGTGAGCTAACACACGTGGAAAAAAGGATTTTTCATGGTTTGTGTGAGATTTTGCATTTACTTTGTAAGACACACTACATTATCACAAAAAACCATGCACACACACCTTTAATTTTTTTTTAAAGAGGAAGTTCGATTGAAGCCTAACCTCTACAAATTTTTTTCTCTTTTTTTTTTTCTCAAAAAAAAGTTCAAATGAGGCAAATTCTCCCATGTTTTAATTAATAAAAACAGAGTGAAGGGGCAATGTGCCCATGGAATCCCCCATGTACGATAAAGTAGGGGAAGGATTGGACATGATTCAATAGTGACAAAGTTCAAGAGCAAGCTGCACGGGGAATATCAATGATTTATATCATGTTACAGAGGAGGTCAATGATGTTTTCATCACCCACATTGGCCATCCATTTACTTTAATAGCTTGTTATTTTCAAGATGAAGATCCTGTAGTGTCTGAAGAGGAGATTTTTTACATTCAGATATTCTTTTGCCAAGTAGGGCAAGGGACTTAACAATCGACCATTCTTTCAGAGCTTCATCGAAATTGGCCACACATCTTTCTTTCCGAATCTTCCACAGCGTTTCCCCTCTGATGATGTTCCACAAGATAGAGGAGCGACCAATCGCTTCACCGAGTAGCGCTTGTTTCCAATTGATTTGGTTTTTGAGCTTCAATACCCATACAAGATCTTGCCACACACTTTAGCTCTTGGACCAAGAAAAGAAAAAGTGGTCAATGTCTTCTCTAACCCATGACAATGCTTCCATCAATGGGGGGCTCCAATTTTTTAAAGCTTTGTCATTGATCCAAATTCCATGGTGGAGAATTTGTCACATTAGAACTGATTTGTTATGACGAGTGCCACAAAGTGTCACTTATGATTCCATGTGATAATTGACGAGCCGAGACGCCATCTGCTCTTGACAGAACACTCTGCCAGTCCAGTAATGTTGAGACGCCGGTTTCAGAGTGTCATTGATTTAGTCCTTGGGGCTTCAGCGACGAGAGCGTCATTCGTTTAATCCTTGGGGCCACGGAAAACGCCTATTTACACGCCATCGCGCGTCGATTATATATTGACTTCGGTGACGAGACTGTCATTGATTGAGTCCTTGGGCCGCACGGAAAACTCTTACAAATACGCGATCGGCTTCTCTCATCAATCGTTTATTCGTTGATCCTTAGTCTTGTGAGCTTTCGGTCTGCCACGAAGGCATATACCCTGATGGGTTTCATACGCAGTACGTTATCTTTCATGCTCGGGACAGTTGTGGGAGTATATGTAGCACAAAATTACGATGTGCCTAACGTGCGAAAGCTTTATTATACGGGCCTCTCCATGGCTCGCCAAGTTGAAGAAAGCCATCGCAAAGACAGTTCCAAGAAATCTGATAGCGATTGAGAAAATCTAGGTTAGTTTTACATGTTTATCCTTCTTATCTCCTCTCCTCTCTCCTCTCTTAAAAGACGCGTGTTCTTGCAGCATAAGATGATTGCATATATACCTTCATAGGTTTCATGGATTTGTTTGTATTGCATCTCATGCTTATCACATTTTCTATTGTCACTTTCAAGCTTTATACCGCGTAGGTTTATCGAATCAAGCTGCATGGAAAACGACATGGTCCTCGTATATTTATACACCTTGATTATTTATTTCTGCATAATGAGTTTACGAGTTGTGTCTGAGTTTCAGGTACATGCGATAAAATGCATTAATATTGTCTTATAGACTGGAGATATCACAAGGGTGGTATCATATAGCACAACTTTGGGCATAAAATAAGGGGCTTAAAGGTAAGAAGGTAGAAGGGTAAAAGTTGGTAAGGAAAGCCACATGGTTTAGAGGGTATAGATTAAGTACGTAGTTCAGTAAACAAAGCATTCGCTTATGAAGGTATGGAGTTATAAGGCAGCTCACCGGAGGGATATCTAAATATATTGAGGGGAAATTATCATATGATCTATATCATGCTACTTTATCTTATTCCTTCATCATTTTCCATGGTCAATACTAAGTTTGTGCAACATG